>CM029659.1:33585889-34315889 GCA_017311315.1 Dendrocalamus latiflorus | reverse complement strand
CCATAAAAAAAATCAAAACATACTCCTACTTCTATAAGAAAGT
This sequence comes from Dendrocalamus latiflorus, assembly GCA_017311315.1. NCBI lineage: Eukaryota > Viridiplantae > Streptophyta > Magnoliopsida > Poales > Poaceae > Dendrocalamus > Dendrocalamus latiflorus. Next base: position 34,315,846 of record CM029659.1, on the reverse strand, counting down.
ACAGTACATATTTGAACTCTGAATCTTTCGCTGCAAATTAATAAACTTTCTAGCAAAATCTTTAAGCTAGTGTCTGTTTGACAACAGGAAAGCTACAAATGGTGTTTGCAAACTCTCATCTCCTAATTAGTCACGTCAACTTCTTTTCCTCTTTCAGTGATGAGAAAGGAAGCACAGTACGTAAATTTTCAAAATTCTTGAAACCGAAACGATCGATGTAACAGACACGTTCTATGATTCTATCATTTCCCATCACATCGTGTTGCAAACAGAAGGGTCAGTACAATGTGCATACTGACGATTTTCTTCTGACAAAGTGGCAAGCTTTTGTTGTTACTTGGTGTATAACCGGCCAGTAGGATAAGCTAATCAGGCGCCTCATGTAAATAGGCCTTCCATCCATACATCATGTCCAGTATATTTTCGCTAAGATTCGAGCTGCTTGATTTGACGATCACTTTATTCGACTAAACACGACCTCAATGTAGGATGATTTCTTCTCCAATAACTGGTTGCTAAACTTAACGTCCTGGAGGATACTGTCCCTGGACCTGCTGAAAACAAATCCTAAGATGGCACGAAATTCACCATCTGGAGATAGGAAAAGATTTCTGAACTCTGAAGTAGCAAAGACGCAATCCGTCAACTCATACAATGGGATATACCATTCCTTATCCCCCACAACCTCGGATTTCCGGCATGCAAGATCCAATTTCTGGTGGGAATTGCCCAATTCGAGAGTGGAGAGTGGAGATGTCAACTGCTGCTACCATCAAAGAATTCAGTGGTGAATGGTGTTCTAGGTGTAAGGATCTCTCAGTATCTTGACCCCTGTGTCTACTCACGTCTTGTCTGTCCTGGTGATTTCGTCAAGCAATTCTCTTCCACCTACAAGCTTGTTTGCTTCGTCGTCTGCCTATCTCCGACGAGTACTGTGACAGACACAAGTACAAGCCGAGAGAATCCCCAAATTCTCCTTCCTAAGGGCTGTTAATGAGCTTGGATCGGCCTAGCCTTTTAGATCAGGCCAGCCTAAAAATGTATATGAATTAGATCATTTTGGATCTGTAGTAGTTTGGACCAGACTTTGGGCTAGGCCTAGGCCTTATGGTTTTGTATTAACTACTAAATGCTCGTATCAATCCAATCGAGAGACTGAAAGTCTCAACGAAGCTCCACGTGAGTTGCGACTTTGTCTATTCACAATGTGAAGCCCCACCGCCGTCGGCGTCTTCCCCACCGCCTCCACCTCTCTCCCTTACCGGCGGTCTCTTCCACGCCACCCCTGCTCTCCCTCACCGCAGACATCTTCATCAGCCACCCCTGCTTCTCCTCATCATTAGCCATCCTCGCTCCCCTTTACAGCCGCCTCCATGGCCAGATCAAGCAAGATTCTACTTGATTCGAGCCATGGTTGTCTCCTCCTTTCCCTCTCTGGTCGGATCTGGCCGTGGTGACGTGAGGAGGCGGCGCTTGCGGAGTGGCTACACAAGCTTCCCAATCTAGTGTGGCACGAGAAGACAACAGCGGCAGAGGCATGCTCGAGGATAGAGCAGCTGCGGAGGACCGAAAGCGGGCCTGATGTGCATCAGCAAGTACGGGACATGTGTGACGATATGCACGACGCCGCTACCGCCGTCCGCACAGTCGATCCTTTCCCAATCACCAGCGCCAACAATCCCTCCCCCATCTAAATCAAAAGGCGATCTTTTGCAAACTCCTCAAAAACCAAACTCACCCTCTGTAGAAACTTTAATCCAAAAGTCATTTACTCATCACAACCATAGAGTGACCTCCACATGGTCTCACAGATGCATACCTCTAAATTTTCGTCACTCCATCCAAATGAGGCTAATTAATATCATACTCAGCAAGTGTGTTAGTCTCATATTTAGATTTGTCATTAATCCCCAAAACTAATTTAATAGAGCTTGAACTTACAGTGGGGAGAGTGGAAGTTATTGTGGGGACAATTCTGTGCCCAAACTTGAGCCTAACGGATTTGGTGAGAGATATGACAACCTCAAAAGAATTGAAGGTTTATCAGTGCAGGCACTTTGAAAGATAGGGGAGAAGTAGTTGACACCACCTAAGCCATTGACTAAGCAGCAAGCACCAATAGAGGAGTAGCAACAGGAACAGTCACAGCCTGAATAGTCGGTCATTCCAGTTGATCTAGTCTCAAATCTCTTCTCATGTCTCTTTCCATCAAGTTCCTAACTTTCCCTGTGGGCAAGTGGTAATGTTCCCTCCAATTCCTCTCATTTAGAGTTACCACTTGCACAATGCAGGGAAACTACAGCTAATTAATGCTGGAAAGTATCCAATTTGGTATGGCTTTGAGCATGACATTGCAAATTTTATCTCATATTCCATATTTCACCTACATACAAAACATTTATTGCGTCTCTTTAGATATTGCCTATTCCAAAGGATTGGTGAGTTGCTAAGCAGGATCCTAAGTGAAAAGGATGTTATGAAAAAGGAGTTTATAACGCTTTAGAAGAACAAGACCTGGGATCTTGTTCCACTTCCAGCAAGAAAGAGGGAAGTGGGGGTGCAAATATGTGTTTACTATTAAGCAAACATTGAAGGCAAGATAAAGAGATACAAGGCATAGTTGGTTGCAAAAGGTTATAGTCAAACTTATGTTATAGACTATGATAAGACCGTTGCACTAGTGGCGAAGATTAGCACAATGAGAACGTTGATCTCCTGTGTGACTAACTTTGAATGGCCCCTACATTAGCTAGATCTGAAGAATGTTTTTCTGCGTGGTGATTTACATAAGGAAGTATACATGGAGATTCCTCCAAGCTTTGAGAGTAGGCAGACTGACAAGAAGGTGTGTAAACTCAAAAAGTTTTTATACGGTCTAAAGCATTCTCCAAGGGCATGGTTTGATAGGTTCAGTCGTGCAGTCTGTAGTATGAGCTATTCTTACTGCAATAAAGATCATATCGTGTTTTACAGGCATAGAGGGTCGCATATCACCATATTGGTAGTCTATATTGATGATATTGTGATCACTGGAGATGACACCGAGGAAATTAAGTCCATGAAGAAAAGTCTAGGAGAGCTATTTGAGGTGAAAGATCTTAAAAGTCTTCGATACTTTCTTGGGATTAAGATTGCACATTTTTCAAAGGGTATAGTACTATCCCAGAGGAAGTATGTTCCTGACTTGTTGGAATCAACATGTATGCTTGGGTGTTGCCTTATTCATCTATTGATAGGAATCACAAATTGTGTGCTGAGTGAGGAGATCTAGTTGACAGGGAGGCTTACCAAAGGCTTGTTGTGTGTCTCATCTATTTGTGCCATACAGAACCTGATATTTCATATATAGTGAGTGTGGCGAGTCAATATGTGCATGATCCACCGAACAAGACATATGGATGTTGTATGTTGAATCCTGCAGTATTTGAAGAGTAGCCCTGGGAAAGGCCTTTGGTTTAGAAAGAATCAGCACCTAAATATAGAAGGGTATTGCGATGTTGATTGGGTGAGCAGTGTGGATGTCAGGAGGTCTACCATGAATATTGCTTCTTTGTGGGAGATAACCTTGTGTTATGCAGGTGCAAGAAGCAAGATGTTGTAGCTCAGTCTACTGCCGAGGCAGGGTATAGAGCAATAGCGTTGAGAATGAATGAAATGATGTGGATGAAGGATTTATTGTCTGAGCTTCGGGTATGGAAGAATAACTCATTGGTGTTGCGTTGTGATAATAAATCTGCAATCTAACAATTCGGTACAACATGATCGAATCAAGCATGTTGAGATTGATAGGTTCTTCATCAAAAAGAGAAGCTCAATGGTAGGGTGTTGGAGTATGTCAAGTCTGGTGAACAGTTGACTGTTTCACTAAAGGATTAAGTCCTAGTGAGGGTGCTATAACATGTAACAAAATTGGCATGATTGATATCTTCAGCCTATCCTGAGGATGAGCGTTGAGTATATTAAAGATAATGTTTTAAGGGTCCAATTGTATTTTTGTGTTTCTATAAATGAAGGGTGTGGACTGTGGAGGTTCTGTCAGACAACACATAGTTATTCTCAAAATCTATAGTTGCTCTGGCATACAATGCGAATTCACAAGGTTTGTTCATCGGTTAGTGTTTGCAATAATTCCATACAATGTTTTGTCTAATCCATAATCATGGTTTATTCGCTGTCAAGAAATCATCGTTACAAGTTTTTCTTTGACAGGACAAAATTCCACACAAAACTAAAATTTCACAATTCGCCAGCAAACGAGGATGCCTTTTGCATCATGAGGTAGCTTGCGGCCGACTTCTTTGGCGAGTGACTCTGCACCATGGAATGGTGGGAAATGGGCGAGGTCTCAGGAGGAATCAACAAAGCTTTGCAAGTGGCAAAGAATGCGATGCCGAGTCCGCATCGTCGACGAAGCAAGGCCAGCTTATTCCACATCAGGATCAGATTATCAGTCCCGTCGATCGATCCCCCGGTCCTGTCAAACGAGTTGCGATTTCTGACAACTAAAGTTGCTGCTGAATCCTAATGCACTAACAAAGTTGCTCCGATTGGACGCATGACGGGATGCCCTCGGAAGCGGTGCACCAAGGGCGATGCTTTTTTTTCACCGTAGCAGATAGTTTTTGGCTTTAAATTTTAATACGGTGGAGACAATAATAAGAACGGCATATATAGTTTTAGATTTAAAAAGTTATTTGAATTCGAAGTTGTTTGAAGAAATCATCTTATTTATTTTAGTTTTTGAAGGAGCTGGAGCCAAACAAAAAAAAAGCACAAAGGCCGGGTGCGTACATACAAGTCGCGGTCGTAACGCTGCGAGGGCTCCGGCCTACCAACCGCGCGCGGAGGCGCGGACCACCGTGCACGCCGACGCCCGAGAGGCTATCGAGAGCTAGCTAACCACCGGCGCGAACCTGCGCTTTCACAGTTTCACGAGAGGAACGTGTCTGCAGCCACGCGCGCGCGGGGTTCGGACGGGGGAAGACGGTGAATGTGGGGAGACGGATGGTAGGGACGATCGGCGGCGACCGTGCTTTGGCGCCGTCGCGGTCTGGATTTTGCTTTTCTCAAGTTGTGGCCTCAATTGGGTGCTGATTCTGGGCATCTCTTTCCAGAGCTGCGCAGAGTGTAATATTCCTAGACTTTAGCTGAACACGAGAACTTCATGAAGTTCCTATACTGAACAGATCAATTCTCACAGGAACATACTCTGTAGATTCAACTTATAAATAGAAAAATAAAAGCATGATGAGACGTTTCTCAACCTATGGTTCAATTTACTTGGTTCCGCTCGGTTGGGCTGAAAAGCTGTGGCTTATGACTGAAATTGCACTGTAGCGGCTAAAATTTCACTGTAGCTGAAGGTGTCTTATTTGGTGTAATTAAATCTAAATAAATTTAAAAATAGAAAAAATATGCTAGCTCAACACGGGCAACGCAAATGAATACAGAAAAAAGAACAGACAAAAAGCTCAAAAAACTAAAAGTTCAAAAAAACAAAATTTATAAATAGTAAAAAATAAGTCAGGAGCCAAAAACTCAAACTAAAATGAGCGAGGCCTCATGCTACCTAGCCAGTTGGGTTCGAAAACGATATGGTGTGCAAGAATTCTCTGAATGCTACGCTATTTCTGCCTCGCTTAATTAACTCGAATTAAAAGGTCAGGGTTCCTCCAGAATTCCCTAAACTAATCCCCTGTGGCGTCTCCGAAACACCTCTGCGCGTGGTCTTCCTGTCAGTCTCGACACGCTACGCATCATCACGGATTCACAGCGCCTGTAGTGGTTGTGACGACGACGGGTGCTGCAAATAGAGAAAACGCAACTGTATACAATTGCAGCTTAGCGGTGTCCTGGGATCATCCTTATCTACTAATTTCCAGCACGTACGATTGGTGAACGTTACGTCCCTATCTACCCCCTGTATATGCGCACCACAATCGTGGACGGCGGTGTCATTTTTCACCCCGGCTATCCATGTCAAGACGCCGATGCCTGACCTAATTTTGTGCGAGTGCATATGCCAAGTGCTCGCTGGTCTTTCGTCCCCTTCAAACTTTTCGAGAGGTCCATCGTTTTCGCCACCATGCTCCCATCATATTCCGCGGATTTCATCGCCAGCTTCTCCTATCATAATCCACCAATTGCGCGTATCTTGGCAGCTACTACTAGTTAGTAAGAGGCCTCACATCACCTTAATTACTTGCTTCTCAGTGGAGTGTAGAATCGATCTAGTTATGATCGACATTACGCATGCATGATGCTCGCCTCCTTATTTTTGTTCTTTTGACCAGAATTTATGCTCTCTCTGTACATAATGCCGGCCCGTTGAGCCTGCTCTTTTTAGCTTATTTTAGTTTTTAGCTTATAATTTTCTTCGAACAAACAAACGGGTCAGCTTCTTCGTCGCCATTGCAAAACGACTTATTGGAATAGTCTTTTAGAAATATTTTATTAGTTTTCGATTCATTCGCACGAGTACTTATTATCAAAAATCATAAGTCACAGTTAAAAAAAATATTCCCGTTAATTCATGCATACCGGCTCTTCACCTGGGCACTGGCAATGAAATATTTGTAATCTGATGGCGAAATCTATCACTTTGCCATTTACCTCTGTAGATCAGACATATCACCGCGGAAAAATGAGAAGAATCTCGAAGAAAACGTCTCCTTGAAATGTTGACCCCACAGTCTGACGAACGACCAAATATGATTGTTGACAACCTACGTTTCTTAATCAGCGTTACTAACCGGATCTAGCATAAATATGATTAATCAAGCAAATAATCACATTAGTTAAGTTATAATCGAATGTCTTCTTCAAATCAAATAAAAATATAACAGTTCATATTATATCAGTTAATCGATTACAATTCGATAATATCAATTTACATTTCCTGATCTCAATCAAGACAATTAGAGCCCATTTATAAGAGAGATGAAAAGGAAGGATAAGGCTGTCTGCACTAAACGCCCGTGAGAAGGGGATCTGGATAAAGCCGTCTGCATCGAACGCCCCGTGAGAAGGGGATCTGGATTGACTCCATTCTCTTCTTGCGATGGACTCGATCCAGCATTGTGGGGCTCACCTCCTCTAATCTTTGATCTCCCCATTCCTCTTTATTAATGAAGCTATGGAAGAGCCAGATAGGAAGAAGAAGAGAAAGAAATCAAGAGGACATACCTAGAGCTGAGAGCAAGTGTGGTGATTTCTCTGATCTCCTATGTGGTTTGCTTCGGTGAACTCACTAGGGTCTCAGCGATTTCATGCCGGCGAGGCTCTACTGATTATCCGAGGTGTGGTCAGCCTTGTTTGTTTCTGTCGTGGTCAAATTGCATGGTTGTTCTGGTCGATCTGTCGTGGTCAATCAGCCATGGTCGATCTGTCGTGGTTGACCAGTCATGGTTTATATGCCGTGGTCGATCTATCATAGTCAATCTGCCATGGTCCAGATCAAATCGAATGGCTGAGAAGAGAAAAAAGGAAAATGGACCAATCACTAACTCATATTTTTATAATAGTAAAGATAAAAAAAATTGCTATAACTGCTTAATTTCCAACGCTAACTATACATTTGGTCAACCGTGCTAGTATATCATGTAGTATCGCACTATCGCTCACAACTCACACTACATATCGACATATGTCCAATGCCGAAGAGACAGTCGTCACTGTCACTGAAATAATACACACATGGCATGTGTTCCTAACAGATTCTTTATTTTGGGTCGCTAAAGAAAAAACGATTCTTAGGGGGTGTTTGGGACTACTCCACTCCACGTTTTTCAGCTCCGCTCCACGTTTTTTAGCCAAACAGGTTCAGTTCCACGCACTCTGTTCGAGGAAAAAAAGGTGGAGTTGTGAGAGCACCTAAAGGGGTGCTCCACAAACTCCAGGTTTTTTGTGGAGCTGCTCCACCGTAGAGTTTGTGAAGCAGAGTTTGTGGAGCAGTCCCAAACACCCCTTAGCCAAACAGGTTCAGCTCCACGCACTCTGTTCGAGGAAAAAAAGGTGGAGTTGTGAGAGCACCTAAAGGGGTGCTCTACAAACTCCAGGTTTTTTGTGGAGCTGCTCCACGGTAGAGTTTGTGGAGCAGAGTTTGTGGAGCAGTCCCAAACACCCCCTTAGTTTTGTGTACAGTAGTTTGTACTATTAATGCATGGTTCGCTTCGCCGGCAAGTTTTTGACGCAAATGCCATCTATATTTCACAGCTCACACACGACAAATGGACACCATTACAGGAGCACCTAGGCTCGTGTCGAGCTCATCATGGGAGCCTCACCTCTTGTCAAATCGCGGCGCATCGGTATGGGAAAAGTCGGTGCATGCATGCTCCATGTCTAAAGCCTCCATGCTCGCAAGCAACGAACGAGGCGCTGAAACCGGGAGAGAGAAAAACTAGAAGGAGGTTGCGATCGTGAATGTTTTTAACAGTATAGGATTTCATTAAGGGTATCCAGAGTATATGAAAATAGAGGGTCATAAGTCATCTTAAGGTCAACCTTATACATTATAGGGTTGATCTTAAGCAGGCTATAAACAAAAAAGACTTGAGGCCGGTCCTCAAGCTAAAGATCTAGCCATAAGCATTAAAATATAATTTTCTTTTAATCCTGTTGTTCTCTCTCCCCCCCACCAGCCAACTACCACGTGTGGGCGAGTGGGACTCTTGTTACAGCCGAGCGGTGGCCTCAAACATAACGAGTCGGCCTTAACAATTAGGTGGGGCCTACCTTAAGGCCCATTGCGATATATACACTCCTGATACCCTATGTTTTATCAAATTTCGCCTCCTCTCTCTCTCTTCTTCCCCGCCGCTTCCCCTCCCCGCCTTCTTTCCTGATGCCAGCTACAGCTCCGCGTCCCTTCTCCACCTCCCCTACCCCCTCCTCCCCACCAATGGTCGGCAGCGACCTTGCCGCCTCGCCACGCCCAACGTAATATTAAGTGTGCCACCGCCTCGCCGTGCCTTCCTCCCCCGCCATGCCTAATCTAATATTCAGTGCATCACCATCTCGCCGTGCCTCCCTCCACCATTGCCCACCACCGAACCAACGCCTCCGTGGCCTCCCTCTATATCCAGATGGCATGGTGAATCTGTTGGTGGCCACGGCGCCACCACTTCTTTCACTGAAGCTCAAGAAGATAGGGGAGAGAGACTTAGAACGCTGGAGTGAGGGGCGTATCATCAAGGTTGGGGCTTGAGAAGCTGGTCAACCTCGCCCTTGCCAGAGACGATTAGATCCAGCATCGCCACGGTTGGAAATGGTGATATGTGGCAGCGCTGTGGCCAGAGACGACAAATCTGATGGCAGTCAGGGCTGGAACTCGGGCATCCGATCGACCTCGCCCCCGTTGTGGGATGACTGGATCCGGTAACACCGCAGTCAGGAATGGCAATATGCGGCGGTGTCATGGCCGGAGACGATGGATCCAGTGGTGATGCCTCCCTCCCGACGTTGATGTGAGTGAGAGAGAGAGAGAAGAGAGAGAGATCAAGAGAGTAGAGCGAGAGAGAGAGAGAGATCGAATGGTAGTAAGTTGCACCATCGTTTTTTAATGAAACGGTATACCGTTCTTTAGTTTTTCTAGATGAAGAAACCCAAGGCCTAATGGTGTGTATAGTGCGGCCACCAAATCAACCAAGCTTCTAGAACTATTCACATATCTAGCACTGTTGCAATATTTTTTAAAATTTTTTGGCCCCCTCCTAGAGCTCGAAAGGCATAGAACGCACCGGCTTTTCCAGTGATTTGAGAATACGCACTAGCTTGTCACAACTTGTGGATAGCACGCACCAGCTTTCTCAGTGATTTGACAACACATACTAGCTTTTCACAGTGAGTAGATAGTATATACCAGCTTTTCCAATGATTTGATAACACATACCCGCTTTTCACAACGAGTGGATATCACACACCAGCTTTCCTAGTGATTTGATAATACGTACCAGCTTCCCCCATGAAATAACGTGTTCAAGCTTTACTCTGAACAGTGCACACCAACCGCCTATAAAATCTGACTAGTCCCCACAACAGGACCTAAGACTCCGATTGAGCTGATATCAAAACTAGAAGAAGAGGAGACAGAGAAGAGAGGAGAGATATATGATGTCATTGCGCCGCTAATAGGGATGTCAAACTACGGAGAGATGCTTCACAAGAGGAATTGGATGGTCAAGAAGAAGGAATCATACCCTGATAATTCTTGTAAGGATGCACCCGTGCCGCCAGAGTTTCTATGGCCGCAGTGCGACTGTAGCAATCTAGCATATATCATTTAGTCCACATACCCAGCAATCGTCGTACAGGTGCACTACACATATGGTGAAGTTCTTGTAAAGACGTATTTGCTATTTTATATTGCATGTTTTAGTTCGCACATCTCTAACTCACTCCGTCCACCGACAGACCACGAAGCGCTGCTACTTCTTCCAATGGATAGATAGGCCGGATAAGTACAGCAGGGTATTCATTGAGTAAAAATATATGCTCAACTATCTAGTGGTGCCTAAAAGATTCATATGCTAGAAACCTTACACCCTGAATAATAGCGCAAAGGACAAGAGTAAGGTGTTGGTGGTCCCTGAAGCCTCCGCTGAATGCCAGGTTATTTTCAACTAGGACAAATCTACATAAGTTGTAGAAGCCGAGTATTGGTCCCGGGTCACGAAAAGCCCAAAGATGAGAGAAAAGAAAGGCACCGATGGATCCAAATGTGTACGTTGACTGACTGCAACCATGGCTTCCAAAAGGCATACATGTATCTAAGCTGTAGTTGGGGTTGATGATTTGCGCATGTTACCACTTGTATCATATGAGTAGTGAGGCAAATATGCGTATCTAACCAAACCCACGCGTCATGTAATTCACACATTCATTGAGAAATGATTTATTGGCCTATACATGGTCCATTATGACAATTGTTTGTAACAACATATCTTTACTACTTAACCCAGGGAGTTTGTGGTGATGGTTAATCTATCCCTCCGAACCCCCTTGCACTTTTCTAAAAAATTCTACGCACACACGAACAAAACATAATGGGATTTCAAGCTAAGTCCTTGTCTTATCAAGCATTTTCTGAAATTGGCATATTTTTATTTAATATTATTTTACATATAATTTAGAAGAATTTTTAGAAGCGAGCTAATGAGTCGAGCTTGAGTAAAATTCAAATTAACTAGTACAGTTGCAATTTTGAATCGAGCCAACGAGTTTTTTTGTCACCCCTACCCCTGCTCACTGCTCTGCCTACTGCCAAGCAGTGCCTGGGACCACTCGCCTGCCGCGCGCGTGTGTGTGGCTGATGCATTGGCCGGGTCTGCCACGTGGGTGGCCTCCTGCCGATCTACCCCGGCGCAACAGGTGACACATGTCATTTGTTGTACCTTTTGAGCTCAGGAAGAGAACTATTTTTACAAAAATAACTGTTCAAAAACTAAAAAAAACGTAGCTACAATGCCAAATACGTTAACAGTTCAAACTTCCAAAAAGATAGACGGAAAAGTGAGTAATAGTGAGTTTGCGGCCCGGGCCTACGCACACGATGCAAACAGATAGGTTTTTTCTTTCCTTCGGGAACACGCTCTTGGGGGAACCACAAGGCCTACTGGGCTTTACTACGGGTGCATGCATCTCCGGGCCCACCACACCCCCGGATAGCAACATCCCTGCTCTGTTCATCTCTCGCCGAGCAAAGTTAGCCTTTCGTATGGTTACTTCTTTCAAGAGCTCATGGCTTAATACCTTCTTCGAATAAATAAATAATTTTTTAACTATTATTTTAAAATAACTTATTAAGATAGTTTTTTAATAATTTATCATCTTATTTGTATTCGATTTATTCGCATAAGCACTCGCGTTAGAACCAAAAGACATTAGTTGCAACCAGCGCCGGTCCTAGGGTTTTGAGGGCCCTAAGGCGAACTTATCGTGACGGGCCCATTAGACCATGTATAGAATTTTATAATATATATGTGCTAATTTTACTTGCAAAGCGAAAACGAATCCAATAATATATTTTTAATTTAGCATGTCTGATAATTATCAACGAACAATGTAGACTAAAATAACAATATATTTGTACTTCTAGAACTAATATGATTACCTTAAGGAAGAATAGAACTCCATCATATCCATTGCTTCTCATAAAATGATACTTCTTCGGGCATTTCTTGATGCAAAATCATCAAGGACGGTATTGAGATCAATAGTGTCCAAGACATTAGTTGCTGCACATAGCCAAGCCATTTAACCTTTCTTGTGACATAGTTGATCTCAAATAGTTCTTCAACAACTAGTTTTCTTCGTTTTCTTTTCTCAGCCCCGACAAATGTTTCTTAGGTAACATTCTAAAATTCTAACACCTAAATTAGAATAAAAACACGACTATATGAGTACAGAGTACTAGAAGTCTAAAATATTGTACAAAAAATTAATTTGGATTAAAAAAGAATAAGGAAAAAATACCTAGGACCTGGACTCTGAATCTCTGATTGAACCACCGAGCAACTGATGAACTGATCGGCTGATCGCAAATCGCAAGAACCAAGATGCCTGATTGATCGGAGTGCCGAGCGTGAGCCGAGATGTCGTCGTCGTCGGTAGTCGAGCCCTGGTCGCCGCCGCCGTGTCCGCGGACCGCGACTCCGCGCGACTCTCCCTCTCCGTCTCGCGATCGCGGACTCGCGGTGTAGGTCGCGGTCTCTGCTCACGTGGGAAAAGAAACGAGCTCGGGACTCGATCAGGAATTTAGGAGTCGGAGTCCGACGTTTGGCCTTCTTGGGCCGGCGGCCAGTTTTCTTCTTCTTTGGTTCTCATTATTTTGCTAATGGACTATAGGGCCTGGGGTTTGTATATATGGGTTTGGGCCCCTCCCTCGCCTGGGCCCTAGGCGGTCGCATTCGGTGCACCTCCCTAGGGCCGGCACTGGCTGCAACCATAAATCATCAGCTGTAACCGAAAAGAACACACACATAATCCTCTGTCTATATGAAAAGGTAGGATGCATACGAATTTCGAGATTTAAAGTATGTAATTTCAACTAACAAATAACCTATATAGACATAAAAGTGATACAGCTGGATTCATATTTAAAAGCACTTTCTTATTATTATGATTGATTAACTTTTGACCACACCAAGTTAAACTGCGTCTTACATTTTCTTTGAAGTATGTACTGCAACCTTGGCTGGTTCTCAATTTTAAGCAGTTTTTTCTTGATTAGACAATTTTAAGCAGTCGAGAGATTGAAGTTTTAACTTGTAAACGAGCCAAACAAATCTGGGATCGCTAAGATCAACGGGGCCTGGTCCACGCTTGACAGTGGCGTTTCTGAAAATCAGCCTCGCTCCCCCTCGTGACATGTTAACATCTGTGTAGTTCACCAAAAAATCAAACGACAGGAATAGTATGCACCAAACGCCTAGAATAGCCATTTTTTTTTACTATTTGTCCAAGGTGACGTATAGAGAGAACTTAGTGTTTTTTAAAATAATACTTAAATTTTGAGTCTTAGATCTAGATCCAATAGGTAAAATTATTTTGCCTTCTTTCCTCCTATTTGAGTATTATTTTGTTAAGAAGTACCTAGTCTTTTAGATGTTGGATGCATATCTACCTCTATCCACTAGTTTGCTCATTAGTTATTAGTATGTGATGTGATATATTGAGAAATACTCTAATATATATTATTCTTTTATTTATAGTTTTCTTACACCAATTATCTACTAGTTTTACATAAATGAAATTATGTAAAAATGATGTGATAATTTGTAAAAAAGATGAACAAACAAACTATAAGGAACATAACAAAAAACTATATAAAACCCTACTTAATCGTTTATATTGTGGCTCTGGACGACAATAAACAAATTGATTACTTGCTTATCAGATTGTTGACACAAAGAGAAAAAAATCACAAAATCAAAGCCATAAAGCACAACTAAAGCATCTAATAGGTAAAAAATTAAGTGCTCACAAACAAAATAACACTCAAGTGCCATCTAGCAAATTCCTTTGCGCAGTTTTGGGGACTTGTTTACTATTTGCTTGTAGTTTTACAGCGGGCCCATCCAGAGCGCCTGAGCGCTGGAGCAGCGGAGCTCAATCAGAAATCTACACCAGATCCGAAATTCTGAATCTCGCAGCCCACTCTGAGCCGAGCCGAGCGGAGCAGAGTACGCATACGAACGAGGGAAGGCCGGAAGGCCAGCGAAGAGACCGACCCTATAAATTCGCCATCCCTCCCCATCCGGCATCCCCCCAAACCCAACCCAAACCAAGCTAAAAAACTTCCCCCTGAAAAAACCTTCGCAAATCGCACCAAATCCGACGAAGAACCCGGTTGGGGCGCCCCGGCCACCATGAGCTTAGCGTCCATGAGCAAGCAGCAGGTGCTGGACGCCGGCGAGGAGGCCGGGGAGGAGGTGATGGAGCTCATCCCCGGCCTGCCGGAGGAGGTCGCCGAGAAGTGCCTCCTCCACCTGCCGTTCCTCTACCACCGCCTCATCCGCACCGTCTCCTCCACCTGGAACCGCTTTCTCTCTGACACGCCGGCCAAGCCGCTGCTCTTCCCGTCGGCGGCGTCGGTGTCGCTCTCGCTGCCCTTCCTCTTTGCCTTCGCCTTCGACCCCGTCTCCCGCCGCCTCCAGTGCCAGGCGCTCGACCCCTTCTCCCGGAGGTGGCTGCTGCTGCCGCCGGTACCCGGCGGCGCGGCGGCCGGGTCGTTTGCGGTTGTGGGGCTCCCGCGCCGCAGCGAGATCTACGTGATTGGGGGCGTGGAGGAGGGGGCCGACAAGGCGGTGAGGAGTGTGGCGGTGTACAGCGCGGCGAGGAACGGGTGGGAGGAGGCGCCGGCCATGGGGACGGCCAGGGGGTACATGGCGGCCGGGGAGGTGGGAGGGCGGGTGGTGGTGGCCGGGGAGGACGGGGAGGCGGAGGTGTTCGACCCGGAGGAGGGGAGGTGGGCGCCGGCGGCGATCCGGCGCGGCGCGGCGGTGGCCAGGTACGACGCCGCGGCGGCCGGGGGCAAGCTGTACGTGACGGAGGGGTGGGCCTGGCCGTTCGAGCGCGCGCCGCGGGGCGCAGTGTACGACTCGGCGGCGGACTCGTGGACGGAGATGGCGCGCGGTATGCGGGAGGGTTGGACTGGCTCCTGCGCCGTCGCCGGCGGCCGGATGTACATCGTGGCGGAGTACGGGGAGTGGAGGCTGAAGCGGTACGACGAGCCGCGGGACGAGTGGAGGATGGTGGCCGGCAGCGGGGTGCCGCCGGAGGTGAGTCGGCCGCACGTCGTCGCCGGCGAGGTGGAGGAGGTCGGCGGCGGGAGGCGGAGGTTATACGTGGTGGGCGCCGGGCTCGACGTCGCCATAGGGACGGTGTCCACCGCCGCGCCGGCCATCCACGGCGTGGAGGACGAGAGGGTTGACTGGGAGGTGGTCAAGGGCCCCGCCGAGTTCGCCGGGCTCGCGCCTTGCAACGCCCAGGTCCTCTATGCCTGACGCGCCGGGCCCGCCTGTCGGTGGCACGTCGCACCGCCGGAGCCCCCGGCCGGTAGAACTACACTTTTGCTGGGCCCCACCTTCGGTGGCACGTCGCTTCCCCTGCGGGCCCACCTGTCATCAGCACGTGACAGCTCCCGCTGCTCGGCGGCAGGCGCGGCTCGCACGTGGGGCCCGTTTGTCAGTGAGCAGTGCGAGGGGCTCGATAGTCATTCCCCTGCCCTGTTCTTCCAGGTTCTCTCCCCCTTGTCAGGGCGGAGGAAGCGTGTTTGTAAAACTAAAATTACTACTGTATTCAGTACCAGTAGATTTTTCTTCGAGATTTTTCACGTATGCATATTGACGTCGACGCCACAGCCGACACAAGGAGAAGAAAACCGAATTCGCCAAAGGCATTTCGTTCCATTCCATTGTGCAAGGCGAAATATGCCGCCGGGAAGAGAATGTTTTCCCTCCCAATCACCCCGGAATCGTCATATTTAGCAACGCGCATGGCGGAATTTGGGTGGCTGCTTGCTTGCTTAACACAAGGTTTTGCTTTTTTCGCGGGTGCGAAGCAAAGCGGAGCAAAAGCAAATGATGGGATTGGACAGCACGCCAAATCGCCAATCCCAATTCCCATCCGCGCGACGGGAAGATTCAACGGAACTGACCATTTTCCACACCAATTTGTTCGCGCGCGCTCTTTCTGACGCAGCCTTCTCCACTCTCATTCGTTTTGGCTAAGCCTTCTGTGACCACTAAAAATAGGGCCTGTTTTTTTACTGAAGTTTATGCTTTTTGGCTGTAACTTAAGATTTTTTGGTTTATTCATACGAGAGATTACAGAGAATAGAAACTTACGTACGGTTTTTACCATATAAATAAAGTCGGTATAATATATACTATAATTAACTAGTGGACTATCTTGAAAAGATACTCTATTTAAAAGCTAATTATTATAGAAAAACTGAAAATTAATTTTTAAAAACTGAAAAGAACATGTTCATAAGCAATAGGGATTAGATATCCTCTCCTAGTTAGCTCGTTTATTTAACATCTCTTTCCCTCTCTCGAGTGTTTTCCTTTTCCAAGGGCTAATCATGTCGCGACGGCGACCTGTGAGTCCGAGAGCACATCTTGCTTCTAGTGGAGAAATGGGAAAGGTGTAATAGCGGCGTGGGTGGTAGGGCCGGCCATGCCATGCTGTCCTTTCCAAATGTCCAATCCGTCGAAAACATAGGGAAATCAATTCTCACGAGGATGATCCTCACATGGTGATGCCCCTGTTAAGGATCTGTTTGGAACAGAGAAATTTCACAGGAATTTTACAGAAATTTTACAGGAAATAGTTTAATTCCCGTAGGAATTGGGAAAAATTCCCGTATTCCAAACAGGGCCTAACACTTCGATGGTGCATCCATGTCCGTGGTATCATAATCGGGTGGCTATAAGAGCATCCCTATGCAATCGTTTTCGTGGAAATGGCTTCGTTCTTTCCAGCTATTACTTATTATTTATTGTTTTCTTTAAATAAATAAATAAAATAGTTTTTTATTGTTGTTTTAAAGCAACATATCAGGATAAGTTTTTTTTAAAATAGCTTATCAATTTATTTATATAAACACTCACGTTAAAACTAAAACCATTAGCTATAGATATAGTTATAACCTGTAACAAAAAAAAGCACCCATTAGTTTCCGAGACGAAGAGGGGTAGCAGAGGAAGTGTGCGCGACCAAGGAGCTGTACTATTATACTACTAGTACACAACATTAAAGAAGTAAATCCAAATGATGAGCGCTAAACGAAAAGATCTGTTCGTGTTTACATGCTAAGACACAGCTGGGGATGAGTTCAGGTGTGCGCGCGTGCGCCTCCCTGCGTGCATGCATGGTGCGGTGATCTGATGTCTGAACTAAAGTTTATTTACCTTAATTTTATAGGAGCTGCCAAGATCAACGAAGAAGCCTGGATGGATTGATGAGCTTTTATTTATGCAGAATGAGAGAAGAAAGGACAAGCCTGCAACTAAGAAAATGGTTTCGGCGCCTGCATTGAAGCTTACCTTGGCCTGTTCTTTGATGTGGGGAGGAGTACTAGCTTAGATGCTTATGAAGGAGCGGTGGTCTTTCCTGACGGTGACTGTGCGTGGGCACGGCAGCCTGACACGTCTAATGAATAACGACAGCTTAGCAAGCAAGTACTGTAGTATTTGGTTAGAGAGGGAAAAGTTAGTAGTAGAATATACGATCGCCGTAAGAAAAGAGAGGAGAGTAAATAAGCTATCAGTCGTATAGAAAGCTGGTGTATTTTCTTGAGAAAAACCAAACCTCTGCTAACGGGTTCTATTTTGCCAACCTTCTGTTACGCAGTGCTATATGTTGTTAAGAAGAAATTGAGAAGATTCAAGAGAGGTTAGACCTAGATTATACTAAGTATCCTTTGGTATTGCAATGTTTACTAAAATGTACTTACGTACTTTTGAGGTAATAGCTATTTATAAGCATCTTTTTTAAGGTGCATTTGCTGAAGATTTTTGATACTAACAAACTAGATCCCAAGGTAACCGCAAACCGGCCATAACAAGAAGATAAGAGTTCACACGTACGTATATATCCATTTCCATAAAATCAATACTACAAGCTAGACTAAATTAGCCAACGAGAATAGTACAAGCCAGACCTTGCCTAGCTATCCCGGCGGCCCCAAGCTCACATGAAAGTGGAACAGCCGAAGGACTAATATCCTCCTCCACTCACTGATGCATCCAAATTGCACACATGAGGAGACAAAACAGATTAGCTGTAGATATCTCGCAATTGCAGAGTTGCGTACGAACTACTCCCAGCAACTGGGGCATATATCCCCGGCTGATAGCTAGCAAATGCATCAGGGCAAGATGGTATGATGCTGAATCATATAAAATAATCACAGTTGCAAGCAGGAACCGAGACCACTTGTGCAGCTTGCTGATCGCATAATCGACCAGATCGATGAATTTTTCTGGGGCTCCAAGTTGCATTCATGTATGGTTTTCATTATGTTCCGACACTTATCATAAGTACTAGTAGTCAGTAAAAGCCATACTGCTTTTTTCAGCTGTTGCTGTTGCGCATATATTTCAACTTCTCTTCAAGATTTACCAGCAGCATCAGCACACACATGATGGAAGATTGGAAGGAACCCCACAACGGTGTGAATGGGATATCTATATTGTTTTGCAAGACGACCAAAATGTTGTTGTTGTAGTAGTAGTACTAGTACGTAACAGGGAGGATGACTATACCTTGTGAACAAGAAACCAAATGCGTAGAGATCAGAGATATTATTACCGAGGGAATCGATCGAAGAACAAAAACATCTATATCGATCTACGAATCCTGTTCTGGGAATGGAATCTGAATAATTTCATCCGGTAGACTGCCGCAACCGCAAGTCCACATTTGCGGTTTGTATGTATCGGATACATTGTATCCGTTGGTGTCTTTTCTGGGGGGCATACACAATTATGGGGTGGGTTTTTTTTGTTACGGCTTATGGGCTTATAGCTACGGCTTATAGTTTTTGGTTCTAGCACAAGCGTTTATATAAACGAACCGAATACCAATAACTCATTTCAAAAAAATTGTCCCGATAAACCATTTCGAAATAACGACAAAAAACTATACGTTTATTTGTTTAAGAAAAAGTTTTAAGCCATAAGTCAAAAATAACTCGGCCTTTGGAACGCTAGGCTGGACCAACATCCGGATGCTTACTCAGTGTCTCTCTCCAATGTTCGGCTCATTGCATGCTGGTGCCTAGTTGGACCATATGCATGCACGGTAGGATTTAATTGTCCCCAAAGTTATATAAAGAGCACATACGGTTGTATGGCCATTTCTTTTTTCCCCCTCTATATTTTTCCCGCATGGAGATCGATACTCGGCCTACCTACCACGCGTTCACTCGTTGGGCCCATATAATCCGAAAATGGGGGTCCAAGTTCGGCCCCGTTGGACTTTAGCTGGGTACTGTACCAATGCGGCTCTGGCCCACTACGCGACCCCGGCTGCGTTTCGTTTTCTTTCCTGTACGCCACACGATTAACTCGAGTGGTGTACAGAAAATCTATCAAACTTTTTTTCGTTCATACCTGATGCCTCCTAAAGTGCCTAACACAT
Source organism: Dendrocalamus latiflorus (assembly GCA_017311315.1). Taxonomy (NCBI): domain Eukaryota; kingdom Viridiplantae; phylum Streptophyta; class Magnoliopsida; order Poales; family Poaceae; genus Dendrocalamus; species Dendrocalamus latiflorus. Next base: position 34,296,196 of record CM029659.1, on the reverse strand, counting down.
GTGACCGACGCCAAATTGCTCGGACGACACAGGTCGGGTCGACGCTGCTTGGAGTGCTGCACTCTTTCTGGTGCAACACATGCCGATTATATTCACGTACCGGGACCGAGGCTGCAAGGTTTGTGGGCACTGCTCATTTGGATCCTTGCAAATGGAAGTAAGCTAATCCGTGCCGAAATTGAGACCGGTGAGGGTGAGGATTCAAGAGTCGAGAATGGAGACCAGTGTTTCGCGGTTAGTCTACCTCCCCTGGGGGCATCGTTGCAAATCCAAAGCTCCGGACACCTACGTTGGAATGGAGGATCATGACTATATGGTATCGTATAGAGAGTATGGTACGCAATCAAGTTTTTTTTCGTGCGATCCACTTAAACATCGTCAAAAAAATTCTGAAAAAATGAAACAAATAGTAGTATAAACGGAGAACTACGGTACGGTATACCGTCGAGAAACACCCCGACGGCATACCTCCCTTGCGCCGCCGCTCCCCTCCCCCTCTCTCTTCTTTCGAATTGTCGTCGCTCCCCTCCCCTCTTCCTCTCTTCTCTAGCTCTGACGTCGATCGTTGCCCTCCTCTACCTCTCTCTCTGCGCCCACTACCCTACCCTCCTCCTTCTCCAACGTCGGCTGTAGCTCCACACTCCCCCTCAGCCTTCCCCACCCCTTCCTCCACCACCGGCACCCGGCGGTGACCCCGCAACCTCGCTGTGTCACCCTCTTCCCCTCTCTTGACATTTCCACCCTACCTAACTTAAAATTCACCATATCTTCGCCTTGTCGTGCCGCCCGCTAGCGTTGCCCACCGCCCCTCACCATCATCTGACATCGTCTACCGCTGTCTACTGTTAGGCAACCGTCTCTTCGGCTTCCCTATATGATCGGGGATAGCGGTGAACCTGTCGAGAGGCAGATCAGGAGTTGAAGGAGGATGATGCTTGTGGCTGAGAAGAGAGGTGATCGGTAAACCATCAGAACTGTGTAACATCGTTCCTTAGTATTTCTGGTAGTATAATCGCTAGATTCCCAACTTTCGCGGCATGATCACAAAAGTTGGTACGGCCTTGTATCGCAACTCCGACAACCCAACTCCAAACTCCTAATTGAAGACGTACCACCGGTGTTATCTTTTGAGAATTCCCCAAGTATTTTTAAAGCTAAAAGTGGCATGGCCTACTAAAAATAGCTACTGAAATGTTGTCCGGACATGGTCAACTACTCAACTGATAAGAGCGCAAAAAAAAAAAAAACGGCATCGTTCCTAGGCCCATCGTCTCGTTTCGTCTCCCACAAACTAGGCGACACCTATCACAACATCCGCAAAGCACTTGAATAAACAAACCAGATCCAGATTCCACTTCACCACTCTCCAATCACACACGCGCTACGCCATGGCCCTGGCGACGCCGCTTCGCCACCTCCTCACCGCGCCGCCCACGGCCGCAGCCGCCTCCGCTCCTGAGCCCACCGGAACCTTGACACCGTGCGGCTTCCCGCTCCGTCGGGGGCGCCTCCGCGCTAGCCTCGCCGCGGGTCCGTCCCCGGCGGCCAGGGCCGTTGTCGCGGCGGCGGCGGGGCGGCCGACGGTGCTGGTGACGGAGAAGCTGGGGTCCGCGGGGCTGGAGCTGCTGCGGGCCTTCGCGAACGTGGACTCCGCGTACGAGCTCACGGCGGAGGAGCTGCGCGCCAAGGTGTCGCTGGTCGACGCGCTGGTGGTGCGCAGCGCGACGCAGGTGACGCGGGAGGTGTTCGAGGCGGCGCGCGGCCGGCTGCGCGTCGTCGGCCGAGCGGGCGTTGGCATCGACAACGTCGACCTCCAGGCCGCCACCGAGGCCGGCTGCCTCGTCGTCAACGCCCCCACCGCCAACACCGTCGCCGCCGCGGAGCACGCCGTCGCGCTCCTCGCCGCCATGGCCCGCAATGTCGCGCAGGCCGACGCATCGCTCAAGGCCGGTACGCTCTCGTTTCTCCAAACAAATATCCCTATATACTGTGCTGTTCTTACCACAGCTTATATAAACTGATATGGCGGTTACGTACGGAACAATGTGTTGGAACTAATTTTGTTATTATGCGTACTCGGTGTGTTTAAGTACTATAGTCGTAGTCAAGTACTCGTGTGTTGAGTACTGCGTAGTCGTAACGAGTACTCATGTGCTGAGTACTGCGTGGTCGTAGTCGAGTACTCATGTGTTGAGTATTGCGTAGTGGTGTCACGAGCTCGGTGTGTTCGAGTACGCAGTGGTCTTAGTTGAGAGTTGAATTGTGCAGTGATCGTAAGTCTAACTATGCAGTGGCCGTAGTCGTGAGTCGATGCAGTCGGTACTCGGGAGGAGTACTGTAGCAAGTGGTCATAGACGTAGCTACAGTTGGTCGTGGCTACAATAGTCGATGGTCGGTACTCGTAAGCTACAGTGAACCGGTCGGTGCTCGGAAGACCCGTGTGGTCGGAGGTGCTGGTCGACAAGCCGTGGTCAGTAAAGCAGTCAAAGGCACCGTGGTCAAAGGTATCGAGCAGTCGTGGTCATGAGGCATGGTCAAAGGACTCTAAGCAGAACCCGAAGAGGACCCGAAAGATTGTGTATGGTCGTAGATCGGGTCAGATAGCAGTTAGTCTGCATGTGACTGGTCGTGTCCACTAAACCGAGTGTAATGGTTAGTGGAGCAAGTCGTACGGGTAATGGGGAGTGTGCGAGTCATGGAGATCGTGTCCGGAAGAGTTGGGTAGTTTTAGCCTATACACTTGTAATTAGAGTCTATAAATAAATGAGAAAATGGAAAAGCAGGGGGTGGGTTGATGCAGCGCGAACTCGTGTGTCTTGAGTTGGACCAGAGGTGTTCGTGTGTGTTTTTGACCGTCCCTGGGCCAACACAATGTGCATCATCGTTATTAAAGGGGCAGCTAATTGCAATTGTAGATTTCTAGTGGTATATATTTTTTCGGAAGTGCTATACAACATTAGAGTGTTTTTAATATTAGAGTGTTTTCTTGAGGGAAATTAGTTGAATTTCACACCGTTTGATTTGCGCAAAGATTCATGTTCCCGCCCACCTCCATCTCCATCTCTAGTGAAGATCCGGCAGATCCGGGTAGGCTCCCCATCATTTTCTTCTCCGGCCATCGGACGAGTTAGGGTTAGGGTGCTGGCGTGGCAGCGGACCGACGGTGGGCAACGGCAGCGCCTCCTCGGCCGTGGGATTAGAGGAGGGCGGTGGAGGCGGCAAGAGCCGATGAGCAATTAGGAGGCGGCGGGCGTCACTGGTGAATTCGGCGGCAGTAGAAACGGTTGTGACCGGAGGTTGAGATGTGGCAAAAAAGGAGAGGAGGCGGACGACGTTAGCCACGGGCTTGGTGGCCTGCGGTGGACTGGGTCGGCGGGCAGGTGGATGAGACGCGAGTGGGGAGGTTGGTACGGGGTGGCAGATCCGGCAGCGATGAGCCGCCGAAGATAGAGAAGAAGGGGTATCGGCGGTGTGGGAGGTGGAAGTGGGGTGGAGGAGGCGGGCGGCGCTAGCGCAAAGGGGGTGACGGTGGCTGCGTTAGGGGGTGGAAGTGGATCGATGGCGGGCCTCACCGTCGGCGAGGTGACGGGAGGCGGTGCGCTGGAGGGAGTTCAGGGCAACGGCGGTTGGGAGTGAGGGAGGGAGGAGTTAGGGTTGAGGGTGGGGAGGTGTTTATGTATTGGATTGGTGGGATAATCTCGTCCGTTGATTTAAAAATGTGATTGGTTTTGGGAAGAAAAATAGTCACATGATAAATAGACAGACCCATATTTGTTGTTCAATGCGCATTGTTGGTTGATTAAACGTAGTACATGTTATGTTTAGCAATATGCCTATTTTGTTATTCCAAAGAGATCTAGCATGGCAGCTTGCTCCCATCATGTTTCTATGGTTGCTTTCTTCAATGGTTAGGTTGTAAATGATGCTGGCATGATGTACAAAGAAAACTTGTACATGTTGTGGTAATACTGGTGGCACCAACGCTGTCATAAAATTGAAAAAAAATGTATCGTCAAACATGGGCTGTGTTTGCTCAAGAAATATATTGATATTGATAATGATAATTGTTGTACAAATTCTTGATCAGGTGTTGATTTTGTGAGGTTGTCATAGCACAAACTATAAAATATCAATAGTTTCAAGAGATGTGATTATTGATGTGATTTTGGTGTAATTGTAGCTTTTAAGTGTTTTGAAGCATAGTGGGGCTGACGTGGCCAAATGGCCACCTGGCATGGGCTTGTGTAGGCATGGCCTAGTTGGCCCGTTTATCTAAGGTCATGCCGTGCAGGCCCATGGGCTCAGCCTCAAACCCAGGCATGGCCCAATAAGGTTCTAGGTCATGTCGTGCTGGCTTGGGCACATGCAACATGACGGGCTAAGAACAACCCATTTAGGTCGACCCTCTTTCTTTTCTCTTTCTCTCGGTCTCTCTATTTCTCTCGCAGTCCTGGTCTCCTCTCTCCTCTCCACTGCCACCGCCATATCCCGCCGCCCAGCGCTCTCCTTGGGCCGCCATTGGTCTCTTTGTGTTTCCCTCCGCTGGATCTATCGTGCCTATCTTCCTTTGGCTTAGATCGAGTCCGTGACACTCTCCCCTGGTTGCTGTTGGTCCTCAGTGGCCTCGGCCATGGCGCTGTGCCGACCTCACCGACACCGAGTCGGCCTAGGTCCTTTGCCGTTGCCGTGCCATCCAGTCGCCGCCACCAACCTCTCGGCTTCCACCCCCTCCCACCGCCTTCGCCGCCATACCACTCTGTCCGACACCCACCTCCTCCGCCAACGCACCTCCTCTTGCCTGACCCTGGCCCCCACTCTCCGCGCTGTCGTCGGCCGCCCGCAACCCTCAACCTCCCAGCTTGGCTCCCGCACCGTGGGGCCTAACGGGCCTTGTTGGGCTGACTCGTGCCTGGGCCCTGCCTAGCACGACACGGCACTATGCGTGCCATGTTGGGCCAGCCCGCTGGGCCAAGGTCATGACTCAAGCACGACACGCACACATCGGCTGGGCTGGCACGGCCTGTTTAGTCTTAGGCCATGCCGTGCCTGGCCCGGGCCAACAGTACCATGCTTTGAGCTGGCACAGTTAGCTCGGCCAATTTGGTCACCTCTACAGTGGGGTTTATGATAGCTTGTCCAATACCCATTTTGCGAATATTTGCAAATATGTTATGTGCTCCTTTTCTTGGGATAAGGCAAAAATCCAACTTTCAATAAGGAAATTTATTCTTGTTTTCAAGAGAAAAACGAACCCCAGAAGTTGCCTCCCGTGTTCCGGGGTCGCCTCTTCGGGCGACCCACTCATCCTCGCGGAGAGCCACAACCAACACCTTGTTCCCCCTGGCTGTTGTCGCCCCATGTGGCAGTGGCTGGACCTACTCCCTCTTCCTTGCCAGCTCCCTCCCTCTCTCTTTCCATATCCATTTTTCCGAATGTCCTTGTGGTTGCTTGTTGAGCTTGGCTAGGGAGTTGGCGACGGCATGGAGCAAGCGGAAACAGATCCTCTGACGTTAACGTCAGTGACGTTGGGTCACTGACGTTAACGTCAGGCGAGACCCATCCGGAGCAAGCTCAGGAAACATTGCCGCTGCTTCTGCCGGTTGCGACGGCTTAGCGGCGTCAGGGCTGTTGGTTTCCCGAGGCGGGGTGGGCAGTGCGTGTACGCCGTCACCGTAGGCCAACGTCGCCCCCTTCCGGTTTCGGCCGAACCGTTCCCTACCAGATCTGCCCTACTCCTTGCAGATCTGGCCGGTTCGCTGGCTCAGATGCAGGTGGCACCAGGCGGCTCGACTCCCGGTTGAGCCGACCGAGGTTGACTTCCTCCTCTTTGGTCCGGGCCAGATCTAGTCTTCTTTGGTAGATCTAACCTGGCTCGGTGCTGCCGAGGCATCATGGCAACTTCGGCGGTGAGATCTTGCACGGCGGGGCTTGGGCTTTGTCGGCTTAGTTGTGTGGACGCTACGGATGGCAAGTTCTTTCTGCGTATCGATGCGGCGTGTCGTGGTGAGGCTAGAATTGTCGCATCACGATGGTGCGTGGTGGACAGCGACGATGACACACGGCGGGCTAGACATGCCGCGGCGAAGTCATAGTTGCTATGTTGCCAGTGCGTGATAGGCGGCGACGATGACATGCGGCGAGCTAGGCATACCGCAGCGAAGTCGAAGCTGTTGTGTTGTGGGTGTGCGACAGGCAACAACAATGACTTGCAGCGGGCTAGGTGTGCTGCGGATGCACGATGGGCGGCGGTGGTGACGCGCAACGTACAACGTTGGTGGCGCACTGTAGGATCAAGGATACCGACTAGAGGGGGGGGTGAATAGGAGGTTTTTAAAATTTTCTAGTTCACTTGATTAATTCTTCACAATTTAAATGACAATGATGTAAAGCAATTAATCCTATGCAATTCTAGTTAACAATTTAGCCAACTTAGCTCTAAACAATTAAATGATCACAATGAAGCAAATAAACAAGAGCTAAAGAGACAAGAGACACAACTGATATTTTTACCGTGGTGATCGAAAACTTGCCGGTTTCCCCTAGTCCACGTTGAGGTAAGCCCGGACGAATCGGACCGGCTCCACGAATTGAGCCAAGCACCTCGATCACTAATGTAGCTCTTCCCACTCCGGGTAGGCGAGCTCCAACCTTCACAATTGCCGGGTCTTCTCACAATCTTCTTGAGAAGATCACCGAACCAACTTTCACCGGATCGTCCAAGTGCCGGCAAGCACTAAGAGTAATGGATCCCGGTGTTCTCTTGAATGCAAACCTAGTGCCAAATGGATTTGCAATTGAAATCTAGCACTAAATGCTCAACCACCTCACTTTGATGTGCAAGGGAAAAATTGAGGTGAAATGAATGCTCTAGGGCTCAATAAATGTGCCATGAGTCTCTTAAAAATACCCTTGTGCAGTGGTGGGGGTATTTATAGCCTCCACCAACTAAACTAGCCGTTTGGCACAATTTCCCGCAAAAATCAGGATGAGCGGTACTACCGCCCTTCTAGGGCCGGTACTACCGCTCTCAAATCTTTGCGTCAGAACGGCTCTGTCAGACGTGAGCAGTGACCGTTGGATTTGGCGGCGCGGTACTACCGCCGTTGATATTTGCGGTACTACCGCTCTCCGGTAGTTCCGCAAAGTCGGCACGGTACTACCGCTCTAGCCAAACTCCGAAGGGTCCTCAAAAATGCCGCTCTCTGGAAATTTCATTCCGCTTGGGCTCCGGATCAACCGGACTCCGGAAGTACCGCTCTGGGTGCGGTATTACCGCTTCCTGCGGTAGTACCGACGTTGTGAATGCCGGTACTTCCGGTCTGGTTAAAATCCGAGACCAACCGGAGATGCTCTCTGGAAAAATCATGCCGCTCAAACCTCCGGTTCTTTCGGGATCCGGAAGTACCGCTTAAGAATGCGGTACTACCGCTCGCAGCGGTAGTACCGACGTTGAAACGGCCGGTACTTCCGTTCCGCGGAGATTCAACCGAGTTCGAGGGGTGCTCTCTGGAAAAAAGGTTCCGCTCCAGAAGCGGAGCTACCGCCCTGCGGTACTACCGCATTTGGGCGCGGTACTACCGCTCGCCGGTAGTACCGACGTTGAAATACGCGGTACTACCGCTCGTCCAGACAGAGCACAAACTTAATTTTTTTTAAATTGAATTTTCATGAATGCAAGATTCAAAAGATAATCCAAATGGCACTAGAACTATATTTTCAAGTTACTAGCCAAGATCCCCCTTGATGGTACGATCATCTATCCTATAATCCGGTCTTCCACCATTCTCCAAGACCGGTAAAAATAAAATAGATCCTACGCTACGTGTACCTTTGCCTTGAGCCAAAATTTGGATCTTCATAAGAGTTCTTTGGCTTGCATCTTGTCGCTCATATGTGAACTCACCCTTCACATGCTCAAAAAACACGTTAGTCCCATATTCACATAATTTCATCAATTACCAAAATCATTTTTAGGAGCCTAGATGCTTTCACGCACCCCGTGTGGTCTCAAAGGCCAGGCTTGCGATGACGTCGTCCCCGCCGTCGGCTTCTACGTGACCCTATGTGCTCGATGGATCCTCTGGCCATCGACTGAGTGTAGTGCTTGTTGGGTTCACCATGCATTAGCTTTAGTTCTTTGTGCTGTTGTAGTGGCTGGTCGCGCTGGTGTTGCTTCAAGTTTCGATCCTAGTGTCCAGGTGTAGTCTCTTGATGCCGCCGAGTGGGTGTGATCGGAGATCCTGGAGGGTGTTTTGGCAATTGGTGCTTTCAGTGTCACCGCAATGTTTCGGTCGGAGCTCCTGTTGGCTGCACTTCAAGTCCTTGCAAGAGTCATGGTCCTTCAACTTTGTGCATTGGTGTTCCTGTGCTCTGTCTATATCGTGCTCGATAGCCAGTTCTATTTCACCCTCGTAATGGGGTTGTGTTAGCCTTGGCGGTGGTGTTGTTGTGCGAGAGAGGGTTGTTTGTTGTTTTATTGTGGTACTAGATGGTGTGGCCTCTATCCTTAGTGTTTGTAGTGCTTCCTAGGTGTTCCAGCAAAAACTCTTCCCTGACTGTAGTGTCACCTTCTGTTGCCGGTGTCGTATTTCTCTTCTTCTTTAATGGATTGGAAGAGCTTCTGCCCTTGGTTCAAAAAAAAAAGGAACTTTGTTCTGTATATAATAAACAACAAAGACTTTATCAAGTAGTTAATCCGCTTGTAACCTACCAACATGGCAACATGTAACCCTGTCTTGTCCTCTTATGATCCACATAATAATAGTATTGTTTGCTTCGTTTTTGGGTGTTGCTCTGTGGAGTATATGATACATTGCATTTTCTTTTGTTTTTTGTTGCTAGATTTCAGGCACATAATGTTCCATTTGTAAATTTTCAAGACTAAACTGTAAATTCGAGACGTTGTGAGCAAGAAACTAGCAATGTTGGGTTCAGACATCTCTATTTATCAATATCGCAAGTTTGCAACAGAAATGTTTTGAGTTCTCGACTGATATCAAATGCTGAAATAACAGTGGTGATGCATCATTGTGCTTTACATGTTTCGCTTTGCACATATTCAGGAAAATGGCAACGCAACAAATATGTTGGTGTTTCCTTGGTGGGAAAGACACTAGCTGTTATGGGCTTTGGAAAGGTTGGCTCAGAAGTGGCTCGACGTGCAAAAGGACTTGGAATGGATATCATTGCTCATGACCCATATGCTCCCGTTGATAGAGCCCGGGCAATTGGTGTAGATCTTGTATCATTTGATGAGGCCATCTCTACTGCAGACTTCATATCACTGCATATGCCCCTTACTCCATCAACGACAAAGCTTTTCGATGATGAAACTTTTGCAAAAATGAAAAAGGGTGCAAGGATTATTAATGTTGCAAGGGGTGGGGTAGTTGATGAAGAAGCATTGCTGAGAGCACTTGATAACGGAACAGTTGCACAGGTAATTCTTTTTTTGTCATGGCCATTCTTCCAAATGTTGCTAATGCATATTGCTATTGAATAGTTGTCATGAACTTCTGATATCATTGTTCTGTGCCCAGTATGGTGTTTAACGTAAATAGAACATGATTTTTCGTCAGAAAAGGTTCTTTTAACCTTTTTCCTGATTGCTCTGAGGTATGAGTCAGGCTGCACTTGATGTATTCACTGAGGAGCCACCGCGGAAAGACAGCAAGTTAGTTCACCATGAAAATGTCACTGTCACGCCACACCTTGGAGCTAGCACAACAGAAGCACAGGTTTGCTGTATGTTTTGTAACAAACTTTATACCTTATCTATCCTCTTACTTTATGTGCTGTTCCTCTACAGGAAAGTGTAGCCCTTGAAATTGCAGAGGCTGTCATCGGTGCATTGAAAGGTGAACTGGCTGCTACTGCTGTTAATGCCCCAATGGTCCCTGCTGAGGTACTCTCATTGCCAAGGACAAAATTCTTACGGCATAATTGTGCAATCTGCTTGTGATTAAACAGTTCTTCTCTTCCCACAGGTTTTATCCGAGTTATCCCCTTATGTTGTCCTTGCCGAGAAGCTGGGCCGGCTTGTCGTGCAACTTGTAGCTGGTGGAAGTGGGATTAAGGGAGTCAAGGTTGTCTATTCATCAGCTAGAGACCCTGATGACATGGACACAAGAATTCTTCGTGCTATGGTCACCAAAGGCATTGTTGAGCCCATTTCAAGCGTATTCGTTAACATTGTCAATGCTGACTATGTCGCCAAGCAAAGAGGCCTCCGCATCACTGAGGAGAGAATTTTCTTTGATGGCTCACCAGAGATCCCTCTAGACTCTATCCAAGTCCATCTTACCAATGTAGAGTCCAAGTTTGCCGGTGCATTATCTGACGCAGGCGACATCAGAGTAGAGGGAAAGGTTAAGGATGGTGCGCCACATCTCACACTCGTCGGGCCTTTCAATGTGGATGTTAGTCTTGAGGGCAACCTAATACTGTGCCGCCAAGTTGACCAGCCGGGTATCATTGGAAGGGTGGGATCGATTTTGGGAAAGATGAATGTAAATGTGAATTTTATGAGCGTTGGAAGGACTGCTCCCGGAAAGCAGGCCATAATGGCCATTGGGGTCGATGAGGAACCTGAGAAGGAAGCTCTCAAGTTGATAGGCGAGACACCATCAGTTGAGGAGTTTGTCTTCCTGAAGCTTTAGAGCAAGTAGGTAGATTCCCATAATAACATCTCTGCTATAATGGCACGAGAGAGATATTTGCAAGCTGAATTCGCTAGTTTGCGGGTAGAATGACATTTTTCAGTCCATCAGGACAAGCCACTCGTAGATATATCTCAACAACTATGCGTAAAATGCGATGTTTATTCTTGGTCGCACTGTCCTGCTTGTCTGTTAAATGCATTTGCAATCGCTGTTAACTCGTTTGACTTTTTTTCCGCTATGCTGTTAGAAATTAGAATTTCTAGTTTCATGTCTTTTCTGTGTGCTGAACCGGAGAGGCGGAGAGCTCTGTTCTGACTTCTGGTACTTACCTGCTCTCACGACCTGGTGTGTGCATCAGAATTTATACTCCTTTTCTATTTGCATCACTTTTGCATTTTGTTGTGATTATGGACTAAATAGTAGATAATAAAAACTACGAAAAGGCTATAGAGGGGCTGTCTGGAGTCTGAGACTAGTGATGGAGAGTGGATATAGAAAATATTTATTATGTTTATGCTATTGCTTAACCCTTTCTCTAAAAAATAAACGAGCTTCCCTCTATGGTGCCCTAATAGATGTATTTATAATTATGTAAAGGTTGTTTACATAAATACCTCCTTTAGCGGTTATACTAGTGAGGGTAAATATACATTTTCTTTGACATAGCCATTTTAATCCCTGATATAGCTATTTCAAATTTACCATAATCACATACATAATGAGTTTTTTAGCATAGTAAACTGATTAGGTTAGCCTAGTGAACTGAATATATAGGCCAAGATAAAAGTCACTCCAACATATTACTTTTCATACATAATGGCGCTGTTAATGTGCACCTTTTGGACTTGGACCTGTAGAACATTGGAGACTACATTGATTAAGACGAAACGTTACATCTTGTTACCCACAATCTCCTCCTAACTTCCATAGCGGCATATAAAAAAGAAGCTTTCATATCCGCCTTTTAAGTGTTAGAAATTACCATGATAATTAGAGAGAAAAAAGAAAGATCTAATCGTTGATGGAGTTAGGTTCATATTATAATAATCTAGATTAATTAGATTTATATGAGAGCTATTATAGGAGTATGAGAAATATAATTGTATTTTCAGTTATATATAAGGAGATAGATAACAAATACAATATTATTTTTAGAAGTATGGTAATAGCTAGCCGCGCAATTGCGTGAGGAATTCGGTTAGTTATATTATTAAAATAATAGAAAAGAAGTCACCATGCTCACTCTTAAGAGCTGAAAATTCACACCTTAACTAGAAGAAAAATGAGAAAGATCTAGACCTTCGATTTTGGTAGGCTCAAATTACAACGGTGCAGATCAATCACATAGATATGAGATCTGTTACAGTTGTATAAGAAATAGAACTGTATTTCATTATAAGTATTATAGTTATATAACAAGTACAATTCTATGATTCGATATAAACATATGTACGAAATGTAGTATGTAGTCACAGCGCAGTTGTGTAGGAAAATTGACTATTTTTTCTTCCAAATTGCATTATATTTAGCTAAGTTTAGGATATCTAATGCTCCATCCTATTGCAAATCCCTGACCCTATCTGACCAAATGTGACATGGATCCTGAAAAATGTGTAACTTTTAAATCGTAGCAGCTACAATGGTCGTAGCCGGTAGTCAGAAGAATAGTGTAGCAGTCAGAGCATCCAGGTACGAGAGAAGTCGAAAGTCATGGAGGTCATGTGTGTTTGCATCAAGCCTATTTAAGCCATGCAATTTTGAGGAAGGAATGGAGTTGGAGAGGAAGATTGAGCGATTTAGCCCAAACAACCTTACATTGCCTGGCGGCACCTCCTTAGGCCATCCTCTCTCTTCTGCGTCGTCCGGACTGCCACCCATGCCCTGATGTAAGTGTGATAGACCCCCGCCATACCCTTCAGCATGTCACCATCATGACATCGTGCTTGAATCACCAGGCTCTGTAGCCATAAAAATGACACGCTGTCCACCATGACCGATCAACCACTCCCCACATCGCCAGCATTCTCCGTTGGCTATAAAGCTCCGCTCGAGTCCTCAGCAACACCACACCATCACACTACCCCTCTTACTGCGAAGAATTGCCCTTTAGCAGCCTGTAGGAGCATCGGCGGCTACATCTTCTCCAACTCCAGCCGGCAGGAGGACCGTGGATTGGAACTGCTACAAGTTGATTCCTCTGAGCTGGAGCCTCATTGGAGCACCGTGACGCCATTCCCACCCTCGGCTGAACCCATCACCGCCTGCATCTCACCGGCACCGTGCGCCTCCACTGTTCCTTGTTGCCTCAAGCCACCAGACCACCACTGCAACTTCCAGGCCGTGTAGACCGCCGAGGTAATCTCCTGCCCACCACAAGATGCTCCCAGACCGAGAATCTCTTTAATTCACTTTGAGTTGCCATAGCCACCCCTCCCTATTCCACCGTTGCCCATGGCCGCCACTCCAGCCAAATTGGCCGGCGAGGTTTCGTCTAGGGGTGGGCGCGGGCATGAGCAATCCATTTTACGGATGCTCACCTTCGGCCACCGCCCCTATCGCTGGCGGCGAGCATTTTTGTTGCCAACGAAGGGAGGGCCGATGCACTGTTCACAACTGATTAAGTATTAAACCAATGATTAATTAGGACTAACTTTAAAAAAGTATAACTTATTCATCTTAACTCTGAATCGAGTGAAACAAATTTCTAAATTTATCTAAATCCAATATCTGTCTAATGGAACTGAAACCATAAATTTTGGAGCTCATTTTAATTTTTGTGAGGATTTATTTGGTTTTACTAATTTTTATCCAATTCTCGCGCAATGTAAAATAGCGTACGAGGCACAAGAAGAAGAGGTAGAAGCCGAAGAAAGTCACGACTAGCAGGACCAAGCTAATTGTGACCTAGGCGAGTCAATACTTTGATCATATTGAACCTACATTTTCTGTAGATTATTTCTGTTTTAAATTATAAAATTGCATGATGTCATTTCATATGCAAATCTATGTTTGTTTTAAGAATTCTAGTTACATGCCCATTATTTAACTTGTTAGTATTACACTCTTTTGGAACATTTGAGTATTTAAGCTTTATCGCCCTAGCAAAATTATAATGGTAAAACTTTCGACAATAAGTCTATAATTATACACCATTTTTAGTATTGCTTAGATACTCGGGGCACCAAAATACCCTAAGCATCACTTTCAATCATGAGAAACTGATTTGAAAAGTTATGGGTGGAAATGACTGGTATATTTTGACATGATTATTTATGCTTCCCAAAACCTCCAACTTGCTTAAATATTTGAGCGGATGGTATAGAGAGGCTGGTGTAGTGGTGCACGAGAGTATGGTTAGTGTTAGAACCGCCCAGATAACCATAAGGATTGAATATTATCATGACCTCCTATGTAAGACAAGTACAACCACAAGTTTGTAAAGTACAACTTGGCTTAGTAAATTTACTGAACCCTGAAAGTTATCTCATCGGTGGGAAAGAGAGGTAATGCAAGTGGCTGCCTGTGTGATGGCTTGAATGGGACACTCGTTGAGGGTGAAGTTTGCCGCAGCGAGCTAGTCGGTGTGGGTAGTCCATCTGGGCTAGTCGCTGGGGGTAGAACATCCCGCACAACTTATGGGACCTACCGCAAGTGGGAGAAGCCCATATGGGTGCGATGATGGAAGGGGTTGAAAAGTTACCGTGATGGTCTACTCAACCGCATGACTAAGGAATCGTGTTGAGCAATGAGTAGATCGTCTTTTGTGGGTAAAGTATACAAACTCTGCAGAGTGAAAACTATTCGAATAGCCGTGCCCACGGTTACAGCGGACATGGAAACTTAACCAGATATAGTTCTATTTCAAAAACTTTGTTGGTGGAATTGAAAAATTGGCAGACTGTAGGAAGCTCTGGTTTGTGTTGATCTAGGTATTGTCCCAGTGATAAGATAAGCTGTTATAACGTTGAAAGGTTAGCATATAGTTCAGGAGTCATGTAACGGTGGATGAAATCTGTACTATTATTAATACTACATTCTTTTTACCGGAATATTATGTTTTAGTACAAATTGCTAGGTCTCAGGAAATTTCTATGTATAGTATTAAAATTAATTTCTAGCAAGCAAAACAATCCGAACCTTTTCTTGATAAGCCCTACATGTTTTTACTTGCATACTGTATATTGGTTCGCGGAGCACAGTGGATTTGTGCTCACCCTCGCATTATCAAAACCAGAAACATAAAATCAAGACCACTATGCTTACGAGGACGCACCTGCCACGGATGGAGGAGTCGACAAAGGGAATTAGGACGACTTTCGCAAGTTCGAGTCCTAGACGAGTAGACTTGATGGAGATTATGTGCACATATATTATCTAGAGCTAGATAATACCTGTTGCATACATTTACCCCTCAGTCGCTTGCCTGTGGATGTTAGTCCTACTTTTGTTTATGCTTTCCGTTCATGTCTTTTGTACTGTAGGTATTTGGCCTCGTTGGCCCTTTTGTAAACTGTCACCCGACGTCATGTATTTCAACTTTGATATGTAATATTATGGTTCGGTATATTTTATGCGATGTATGAATTGATGTAGCAATATACTTGTGAGTATTATCTACTGATTTAGAAAATAATACAGTAAATCACAAAATTCTGAGTTGAAAAATTCGGACCCGACACAAAAACGCACCCATGTTCTTACAAAAGAACGGCTCTGCCGACCCTTGCTAGGACGTTGCTAGCTAGCTATCTTGCATTTTGCATACGACTAAGGTATCACTAACTTTAAATTAAACCCATCGCCATTGCGTCCTTTCCAACTCATCAACAGATCACACACATGGTATATGCGACCGCGCATGCCTTCTCTTTTTGTGATCAGGAGGACTTAGCCGAACAGGCTCATCCTTTTTACATCGTGCGTACATAGACATGACAACTTTGGCTTTGTTCACTTTGGTGAGCAAGCAAAAGTGAGTGCTCTGTACACTAAGATAAAGCGGCTTTGGCGACGATGTGAACGATCGTGGCTAAGCAAGCAGGAGCGAAATCTCGGTAACCTCAGAGATGCACAAGTGCACGCAACTTGCTCGTCCCTGTTGCCGAGTCTCATGTATACCACGGATAATGCAAACGAATACGATAAAAAAGATCTGACAAAAAAAAGCTAAAAAAAGTTAAAAATTCAAAAAAAGATAAAATTTATAAATAGTAAAAAAATAAATCAGAAACTGAAACGGGCATGGCCTAACACTAAAAAGCAAAAATCTAAGCTCAAAGTTATTTATGTCCCCATTCAGTTTTTATCCTATGTCCGCCGCCCTAGCACTAGGAATCTGAAAATGATGCCATCGATAGTTACAATATTCGGAACATAAGATAAGTAAAATAAAGATTGTCGATTATATAAGCCTTCGTAATGCCAAATTAAACCTACTTTTGCTGTTTAGGGGGGGGGGGGGGGGGGGATCGAAAACGGGCATCATGCCTCGTAGATATCGATTGGATGTTAACCCGTGTGAGTCGTGCGTTGGTGTCCAACACTGCAAATGTTACGTACGGGTTAGTTGAATGCACGGTTGTTGCGGCCTTGCAGGTCAATACTGTTCAGATCACGGCATGACACAAGTGGGTGCTCAGCTCGCACGATTTATAGCCAAATGTTAGGCTGTGATCGTTCAGCTTTTAATTTTTGGTTTATTTTTCATTATTTATAAATTTTACTTTTTTAAAACTTTTAGCTTTTTGTTGAGCTTTTTTATCGGTTTTTCCCGTATTTGTTTGTATTATATGTAATAGGCTAATATATTTTTTATATTTTTTAAATTTAATTATGCTAAATATGGTTCTGTCAGCTACAGTGTTTTTTCAGCTAGTTACAGTACTTTTTAGTTATAAGCTATAAAAAATAAGCCCAAATGATCACGCCACGCGCTTGCTGTACCCGGCTGTATTCACTGTTGACGCCACGCGACTGACGGCGACTTGCAGCTGTTGGTTGGCTGGGCGGCCATGAAACTCGGGGGCTGAGCTGCATGCGCGACTTGCCAAAACATTTCAGGTTTAGATTTGTTTATCCTTGTTCTTTGGCCCTGAGGAGCTCAACTGGATTAAAAAAACTTATTAGATCAATTTTTATGCGGTTTTCAGAAACTAGCGGTGGGATAATCACATACAACAAGTTATATATGATTCCCATGCACTCACCGCATCAGTACTGCCGACTACTATTACTTGAGATTTGTTCGATTATGTGCTTGGGGAGTGTGGTGGAGTGGCATGTCCACTTGTAAACATTTTACACGACGAAAACCCAAGATTTCGTGTAATGAGAACTCATCGATTGCCAAAGTCGCAACCAAATCGAGCGTCTGGAAAATGTTGAGAAACCGTTGCTGGCGACCAGTCCGAACGATTTCTCTGCTTAGAACAAGAACAAATCAATCACAGAATCACAGAGAGAATAGATTGAACACACAGAGAGATAAAGAGAACTCCTGGTCTTTCTTTTATTGCTTTCATTCATGTGTACATAATGAGGGGGGTATGGCTCTCTATTTATAGTCTACGGTGGGGTGCCCAAATATGTCAGGACTCTTGGCCATGGGCCCAGTTTCCTAACACTCCCCCTTGGGCACTCACCCAACATGCTCATGTCTCGTCAAAACTCCATAAAAACCTAGTGGGAAAAATTTGGAGAAAGAGTACATGATACATGTGATATTGCGATGCACGAATTGCCTCATTAAAAACCTTGGTCGAGAAACTTCATGGAAAACTCGTCAAGGGAAAAAGAGTACAATTCACCCAATTTCATTTGGTCTTCAGGACTTTATTACTTTGGGTACTTAATCTTCATGATCAAGATTTAATAACGGGCTTGAGAGAATTCTCCCCCTGAATTCTGCACTTCTCTAAGTCTCATCATTCCAATCCCTCACACGCACCTTTCAAAACTAGATGCAGGGAGTGACTTAGTGAATAAGTCTTCATGACTTAGTGTACAGTACTTCAATTTTGTCCATCTTTGCAATTCATGAGCATAGAGAGACTTGGGGTTGATATGCTTACATAGTCCATCTGCATTTGTGCAACGCAAGCTGCATTATCTTCTTGGATAATTGTGGGGGTTTGCACAATGTTCATTCCATATGACTGCTGGATGTGGTGATCCGTTCAGCGGAACCAAGCGCACTCTCGCGCGACTTCATACAGTGCTATAATTTCTGAGTGGTTCGTCGAAGTAGCTACCAGGCTTTGCTTAGACGATTTCCATGAAATTGCAGTTCCACCACACAGGAATACATAGCCTGTTTGTGACTTTGCGGTATGTGGGTCCGACAGGTACCCAGCATCTGCATAGCCAATCAAGTTCAGATCTTGATTCTTTCTGTGAAACAATCCGAGGTCCTTGCTTCCTTGCAGGTATCGGAATATGTCCTTTATGCCCTGCCAATACCTTTTGGTGGGCTCTGCACTGTACCTTGCTAACAGGTTCACAGCAAATGTAATGTCCGGTCTAGTGCAGTTTGCTAAGTACATGAATGCTCCCACTGCACTCAAATATGGGAATTCCGATCCCAGGACTTCCTCCCCCTCTTCCCTAGGTCGGAAAGGATCTTTTTCTTGCTGTAAAGACCTACCGATCATCGGTACTTTCGAGGGAAATGCCTTCTCGAAGCCAAACCTTTCAACCATCTTCTGGGTGTAGGTCGACTGATGTACCAAGACTCCTTCAGGGACATGCTCAAGCTGCAGGCCTAAGCAAAACTTGGTCTTGCCCAAATCTTTCATTTCAAATTCTAACTCCAAGTAGAAGTTTGCTTCTTTTATGTCTTCGGCTGTCCCGATGATATTCAGATCATCTACATACACAGAGATTATACATAATCCATTCTGGGATCGCCGTATAAATACACAAGGACAGTTTTCATTGTTCGTGTAGCCTTTCTTGCAAAGAAAGTCGCTTAAACGATTATACCATATTCTTCCAGATTGTTTCAGTCCATACAGTGACTTTCTGAGTTTCACACTGTACAGATTTCTATTTGCTCTGTCTTGGTTCGGGAGAGGAATTCCTTTAGGGACTCTCATGTAAATCTCCGAATCCAAGTTACCGTAAAGGTATGCAGTCACAACATCCATCAATTTCATTTCTAAATTCAAGTTCACTGCCATTGAGATCAAGTATCTAAAGGTAATTCCACTCATGATCGGAGAGTAGGTTTCTTCATAATCAACTCCAGGACGTTGAGTGAAATCTTGGGCTACCAGCCTTGCTTTGTATCTCACTGCTTCATTTCTTTCATTTCTCTTTCGAACAAATACCAACTTGTGCCCAACGGGGTGTATGTGGGGAGGCGTGCGGCATACGGGCCCAAACACCTCTCTTTTGTTCAGAGATAGCAATTCAGTTGCTATTGCCTTCTTCCAATCTTCTCAATCTGATCGTTTCTTACATTCAGCGAGCGATGCAGGTTCGAGATCAAGATCGATGATGGTGGCAATTTTCTTTGCGAAGTAGATATCGATATTAGCTGTTGTCCTATTCAGGGACTCTCCCGTGTGCACATAATTTATAGCTATTTCTTCATGAGTTGCTTCTTCTGGAGCTTCACCTTGCGCATCGCTTCTTTCAATTGCGGTGGCAAGCCCCTTTAGTTTTTCGGCTCCGATGTGTGCGCACACATCCATGCCGATGGGGATGTTCAGATCCGGTATGCCCTTTTTCTGAAGGTGTCATACTTGTGCCAGGTCTCAACTGGCTCCCCTTCTCATTCTGGGGGACTTCAATGATCGGCTGTGATAAATCCCTCTTATCCTTTTTCACCAGGCGTCCCCGGTTACTAAGGATTCGAGGAACCGGAGTTCTCGTCCTCTTTTTTATTTTTCTGAGGCCTCTGGACGAGATTAGGGATACCTTCTGCTTTCTTTGGTATTTCAACCCTCTCCGGTGCAGTGCGTGCAGGCACATGCGACTTAGTCACGCTCTTCAAATCACTAAAGTGATCAGACAGTTGATTTGCTAATGCTTGCAAAACTATTTTGTCTTCTGGACTTCTCTTGTCTTCTGGACTTCTATTGTCTTCTGGACTTCTCTTGTGCGCGGGTCATCTGCATGGATTCCCCTGGCTTGCCATGTAATTTCCCGACATTCTTCATCAAGGGGTTGATTTCCTCCCCCTAATGTTGGGAAATTTTCGGTGGTGACCCTTGCGCTAGTTGCATAGGTGAATGGATGTTGTAGGCCGAAGGTCTAAGGTTGATGAGATTCGCTGCATGTAGGACTGTGTGTCCCCAACATGTAGCTGGCAAATTACATTTATGCAAGAGGGGTCGGGCAATAAATTTAATTTTCTTAATTAAAGTCTCTGCCAAGCCATTCTGGGTATGGACATGCGGTACCGAGTGCTCGACTGCAATTCCCATCGCCATGCAATAATCATCAAATGCATTTGAAGTAAATTCGCCAGTGTTGTCCATTCTGCTGGACTTGATGTGATGATCAGGAAACACATTTCTGATGCAAATGATCTGCGAGATCAATTTTTGCAAAGGCGTGGTTCCTTGTGGACAACAAAACCCACATATGACAACTTCGATGAAGCGTCAATGAGCACCATGAAATACTTAAATGGCCCTGAGATGGGCTGAATGGGACCGCAAATGTCTCCCTGGATGCGTTCCAGGAATGCAGGGACTTCATCCTTTACTTTCAGAGTGGATGGTCTAGTGATTAGTTTCCCGGTGGCGCATGCAGGGCACACAAAATCTTCATGATTCAGGAAATTCTTCACATTAATGTTATGCCCATGCGAGTTATTTATTATGTTTCTCATCATCCTAAGACCTGGGTGACCTAATCTGTCATGCCAGAGACAGAAGAGTTCAGAGCTTCTAAATACTATCTTCAGGACACTGTACGCTGCAGGCGTCTTAATGTTGGTATAATATAGCCCAGTTTCTAGTGAAGGAAGTTTTTCTAGTACACTTTTTCTTTTCATTCCCTTCGCGCTTCATAATGAGCAGGTATTCCTTACCGTACTCTTCTTCAGTCTCAACGTGGAAACCATTTGCGAGGATATTTAAAACTTAGGAGAGTTCTAGTCGATTCTGGGTACAATAAGGCTTCTTAAATGACCAAAGTTGTGCCCATTGTGGCTCTTCCCGAACCAATTATACATGCATCGCTTCTGGCGATTGTCGTAAGGCTGCCAGTGCTCTTACGAATCGATTGAAAATATTCAATCTCTCTTAAGATGATATGCGTCGTGCCGCTGCTAGCTAAGCACACTTCCTTCATAGGGCGCTACACGTGTTCTAATATAGGGTATTTATTAACATGTATGAGAAGGCAATCAACATATAAATAAAACACTCCAGTATTAGAACATATCATGCCATCATAAACTGAATAAATGAATGAATTATTCAAATATCATCCAACCATCACGAGAAAATAACAATTCTTAAGTACCATCCATGCAAATTCTAACATATTCTTCCACACAAAATAAATGACAATTAAAGTCGAAATGCATTCAGTGCACTGGACTTCTTCTGCTAATTTCTCGGGGTGACATTCTCTTCAAGAGAAATCATGACGGTGGCTGCTTCTAGGTCGAGAGGGGTGCTGCTGTCGTAATGGTCTCAAACACCATCAGCGCAGGCAGCTGCTCAGAACGCTCCCCCTCAACCGATGCAGAGTGGGCTTCATGTGCCCTTTGCCATCCCGTTTTGGCTTGCTAGCCTTATTCTCACATGGAGCATCTGATTCGCCTTTCTGGGCTGCGGTCTTACCCTTCCTCTTTTCTCTATTAAGGGCTTTCGCACCTTGTTGCTCCCAACGTTGGCTTCACGGCTAGTGGAGCTCCCAGATGGCTGAGTGACTTAGTTCTTACAGAGAACTTTGTCCTGAGCCTCCGCAACTTGCATCATATTAGTCAATTCGGCGTATTCCTCATAGCCATCTTGACGATAGTTGCGTGCGGATTGTGCTATATTGGGGTGGAAGGTTTTTCTCAATTTTCTGTATTGGGGTACAAATCCTGTGCAAGGCAGAATTGTATTCCCTGACCGTCTTAAAGTCGGCAAAACCTCAGTCTGATCCACTCTCGCTCTGCTTGAGGAAGAATGGTGTACTTTAGCCTCTCAAACCGCTTCTGGAGTGCGGTCCAGAGTGCCAGCGCGCTCTTCTCCGTCATATACTCATTCTTGAGAGTGAGGCAGAGGTGGTGCCTGAGAAAATAAAGTGTCTGATCATTCTCCTCAGGTTTGGGTTGAGCGTCATTCAGTCCGCCAATCCCAATAGCAGCGCAGAGCTTCCTGGCTCCAAGCACAATCTCGACATCGGATGCCTACGTCAGATAGTTTTGGCCATGTTGGGCCAGCTCCTCGAACTTCCAATTCGTGATGCTAGTCATCTAAATGTGTATAAGTCTACTACTGGTAGACATGCACGGAATAATTCACTGCGGGTAGATAAATGGTACAAAAGGTTCTCGTAATGTTTCATAATTTTCTATGCATTTTCTATAATTTTACTGCTAATTTCAGTGATTAAAAGCAATTTTCAGCAATTACAATTAACCAAAATAGTAAATAAATACAGAAAATACAGAGAATAATAATGGAATAAATAAATAAGCTTCAAATGCTAAAAATAATTCAAAATTCGGATTCTCGAGGCTCTTTTATGCTAAAATATGAAATTTCAGCAAATTCTGCAATTCCAGAGGGTTTTTACGCAAAATTTCAATTCAGAGAAAATTCACGCAATTTTCTGATTTACCAAGGGGTTTTCTGCAAAAATCTGGACCCGCTCGTAAATTTGAGGGCTTATACGTAATTTTCGGAATTACCGAGGCCTTTCTGCAAAAATCTGGACCCATATGCAAAAATTAAGGACTCATCGGCAATATTCACAAAGTAAGAGTGCTTTTCTGCAAAACACCGCCCCACAACCGTTCAACCCCCTTTTTTTTCATCCGGTCGGCCTATCTCGTTCGGCCTGCTTCGGCCCGGCCGACCCATGTTGCCTGGTTCAAAGGGGTGGGGTAGGGTTTCCCCTACCCCCAGCATCCATTGGCGGCGGCGGCGGCTCAACTCGTGAGGCCGGACAGGCGGTGCGAGTGAGGTTGCCGGCGCAGGTGGCGCCGTCCGGTGCGAGCGGATGCCGACGCGGGTGGCGGCCACATGCAGGTGGCGACGGTGAGCGGCTGGGGTCGGCTCCGGGCGGCGCACGAAGCAAGGCGGCGGCGCGCGGTGGTCATTTGAGGCGGCATGCGGCCCGGCCGTCTTCATGCGGCGGTGCGGCCACAAGCCGCGGTGGCCGGCAGGGCAGGCGGTGGATCCGGTACGCGGCAACGGAGCGGCCGGCCGGAAGGCCAAGCGGCGACTCCACGCGCGTGAGGCGAGGATGAACGCGGTGGCATGCGGGCCAGCCGGTCGGGTGAGCGCGGCGGCGCCGTCGGGCGGGGATAGCGGCCCGAGCTGCTGGCTCGGTCGGCGCGCATGCGCGGCTGCGGGGGCCGGCGGAAAGCGGCGAGGCCGGCGGCGGCGCATGGTGCGTACAGGCGGCCGAGATCAGTGCGCGGGATCCGACGGCTGGTCTTCGGGCGCGTCTATTCGTGCGACAGAGATACGACGCCATACGGGGCGGCCGAGTGCAGCGGCATGCTGGCCGGTGCGGAAGGTGGAGCCGGCGCAAGGTGACGGCCCAAGGCAGCGGGACCGGCGGCTGCGAGCCGCGGTGGGGATGCGGCTGCTGGCCGCAGTCGAGGATTCGGGCGGCGGTGCTCTTACGGCAACCTCGGCTGGCTGCTTGCCACGCGCATACGGGCGCAGGTGCACTAGTCGGCGTGCGGGCCGGAGATCAAGGGGGTGCAGTCCACAGACGGTGCGTCGGCGGTTCGGGCCGTACCTTCTCAGGAGGCGCGCGCAGTATCGAGATGGATTCAAACCGGTGGCACAACGACGCCATGCGCGGCGCGATGGGGCCTGACTTCGGGGTGGTCGGCCAAGTGGCCGGCGGTGGCTGCCATGCGGGGCAGCGACCGTGCGGCCGGTGGCTGGCCGGTGACCCATGGTCGGCTTCAGGCGGCGCTAGGTTTTTTTTATATATATTTCTGTGCAGTAACCATGCAATTCAATTTCTTCATGCACAGAGACTGAACAAAAAATCAATCTCTTTTCTCATACAATAATCTTGCATAATCAAACAAAACCATGCAAAACTTCCGTTTTCAATCTACGATGCAATCAACATCTACCCCGTTTCGCAATCTACCGATCGACATTGTGCCGGCGATTTCAGATCTGCTCGCGGTAGATTGGGGCGGATTTGCATCGTTCTAATCTACAGTGCAATCAACATCTACCCTGTTTCACAATCTATCGATCGGCATTGTGCCGGCGACTTCAAGTCTGCTCGCGGTAGATTAGGGCGGATTTGCACCGTAGAGATTCAATCTAGAACGCGAAAAGAAAATACAGATTCAAAAGCGATCTAGAAAATTCAATCTGTGCTTCAATGATTACCTCGTTCACCGGAGCGCAGTCGTGCTGATAACGTGTTGAGAAACCGTCGTTGGCGACCAGTCCGAACGATTTCTCTGCTTAGAACAAGAACAAATCAATCACAGAATCACAGAGAGAATAGATTGAACACACAGAGAGATAGAGAGAACTCCTGGTCTTTCTTTTATTGCTTTCATTCATGTGTACATAATGAGAGGGATATGGCTCTCTATTTATAGTCTACGGTGGGGTGTCCAAATATATCAGGACTCTTGGCCATGGGCCAGTTTCCTAACAGAAAATTCCGATCGTGAACTGTCGTAAATCTCCAAGCCCCAGATGTCCCAAAATGCGGAAATCACGTGATGAAAGCTTAATAACACGGGAAGGTCGGCCCCTCCCAAGATGTTGCCGGAAAAACCAGTCATCTTTCCGTCGAGTTGGTGTTGCCCCGACCCCACCACCCAGATCCGGTGCGCATGGAAGGAAAATGTACCAGCTTGAGGCACCCAAATGCCCAACACCATTTTAGGGCCTTTTCTTTTGGTTATGACTAATGATTTTTAACTACAGTTTATTAGTTTAATAATAATTATTAGTAAGATAGGCTACAAATAGCTGAAAAGCCTAAAAGAACAAAATCTTATTCCGATCAGGCTTACAGTGACATTTGTGGCAGTACCAAACTACCAATTCTTGATCTATTTGGGATAATTTAAACTTGATACATGTGTCTTATTATTACAATTTCTTCGGAACAAAAATGGCACATAAGTGATTTCTCAGATAGACTTACCTAAGTTTTTTTTTATAATTAATATGTTTAATCAAATGATTCTCGTAAGGCTAAGAGACAATTGTTGAGGTTACAGAAAAAGATATTTTACTGCTAGCTAGCTTACGTAGCTGGATGGATGATGGCATGATGCAATCCTAAATAGTGTCATCCACCAAATTTGGTTGATCCAAGGCGTCCATTTCCAATTCGATAATGCATATATATGCCTTGTTCTAAACAACTTCTAGTTTCTGGCTTTTATTATTTAGAAGTTAAAAGCTATTTGGGACACACTGGTTTCTTAACATGTATTTTTTTACACTGTCTGTAGAGATATAACGATATTTTTATTTTTTAAATTTTTTCTTCATTTCTTTTAATTGAATGCATCATAAAAAGCTAACATCAGCTATAGTTCAGCCAAAAGGCATGAGAAGAGGTCGAGCCATAATAGTCGTGAGAAGATCCTAAAGAATTAAATGAATGGCTTTGTTTGGTGGAGTTAAATTGAAGATCCTAAGTAGATGAGGAATACACTTTAAAGAATCTAGTAATTAACTACAAATGAGCTATCGAGTGGCCCGACTTGTATCGACTTTAGCTTCTGACTTTTAGCTTCTAGTTCACTATTTTTTAATTTCATCATTTTCTCACTTTTTTGCTTTTTTTTGGCATTTTCTTTTTTCGTATTTGTTTGTATTATCCGTAATGATTAATCTATTTTTTTTATTTTTAATTATATGAAAAAACTACCAGCAGTTACAGTATAAAATAATTCAGTTACAGTAAAAAACCATAAAAAAAAGCCAAATTTAGCATAACCAAAACAGTTGCCTGTGAGCGACACAACCTCTTTAAAGGTTACGTTCTGCCCATTTAAACGTCACAGTTCTAAGCACGTCTGATGGATAGAGTACCTGAAATTTCGTACCGTACGCATAGACATGTACAAAAAAAAGGGCCATACCAATGAATTAATTTTTAGTACTTTTGATACATTTTGGTGGTGATCGGTTCAGCCGAAAAGCTCATGACTTATGGCTGAAAACACTGTAGCTGGCTGAAAAAAACACTGTAGCTGACAGAGGCTTATTTAGCATAATTAAATTTAAAAAATTTAAAAATATAAAAAATATGTTAGCCCATTACGTATAATACAAACAAATACGGGAAAAAAAGAACTGGCAAAAAAGCTCAACAAAAAGCCAAAAGTTCAGAAAAAGACGAAACTTATGAATAGTGAAAAATAAGCCAGAAGCCAGAAGCCGAAGCCGAGTTGATCGTATTTATAAAAATAGCTATAGTCACACAATAATATAAAAACTGGCACTTCTTCAGTACGGCAGCAGCGCGGAGCTAACATGTGGCTAGCAGAGCCCCATGGCCATGCGACAGGGCCTACCGCCTGGCCACCGTGCCTTCATCTCTGCTGCACTGCCACCGGACGGTGCTTTAACTAGTATTTTGTATTACTGCCTGTTTGGATTTTTAAATATAGCGAATGAGCTTAAAAATTATAAAATTTTATATGCAGCCTCTCGACGCAACGTACTTTATTGTGTATTTTTTTGATAATTTTATCTACTCTTAGTGTTGCTAAAAAATTCATACGATTATGATGTTTGTAGGAGTTATTACATACACCAAACGAGCTTAAAAAATTATAAAATTTTATGTGCAGCGTCTTGACACAGTTTTCGTAATTGTTTATTTTTTCAGAAATTTTATGCATTATGAAATTTGCTCGACTGATGCTGGCGCGCCTGGGTCTCGCGTGGGTAGAGTGTCGTAACATGATTTTTTTGAAATAATCTTATTTTTGTTTGAAATTACAGTAATATACATTCGTTCAACCGATGGCAACACATCGACAAGTCATACAGGTTTTGTTGCATCTTTTTTTGGAAATAAAAGGGTAGACATGGTAGGTTGGTCATTTTGTGATTTTCATAGTTTCTCGAGGGTACGAAATCTGTTAGACTCACAATAATATTTTGTGATCATCATATGTTGTTGTAGTGCGATAAATTTTTGGAAGAATTTTGTGAGCATGATTGATGTAGTAATGATTCGTAAGTACGAAGATAAGTGATATTACGATGCAACAGAGAACTCATACAAAGAGGAGAATTTTGGATAAATGGTGTAATGATAACAAAATGATAGTTGATTCGACAAAGGGGTTACATGGCATGCAGGCTAAGGAACCAAGGATGGTACACATATGGATGAAGAGGGTCAAACTACTGTGTTGACCGTGTCATTTGTCCTTCCTCGCAAGGTCGACGTTGTAGTCCTCGCCGGCCGTGCTGGCTTTGGCTGCCAGTTCGCGCTTTCTCTCATACTCCTCACGAGCCTCGCGCTCCCCGCGTCTGCACGCCTCCAGGTGAGCTTTCGCTCCCGCCAGATATGCTCACTTCAATCTTCAGCGCACCATCGCTCCTCCATCTTCGCACATGTCATCTGTGCGTCTCACTTCTCACAGTCCAACTACCACTAGTTGTGCGGGTGCATCTCCCAGTCGATCCATTTACAGTACGTGCATAGCGGGTCCGGAGACTGCGGAAAGAGGAGAGAGATTGTTAGTACGTGCCATACAAGAGAACTGGTAGGAGAATACACTGTAACCCATCTTTACCGGCTGCCGGTAATATGCTGTGTCCTAACATTGGTCGGGATAGTCCCAAGCGTAGTTACCACAACTCCAGTAATGCATGCCTAAGCTTGACCGGTTCTTGGACTTAAAGAACTTGCATAAGTCACTACATCAGCAGAGAGGGGGAGTCTCCCCCGCGGGCGAGTCCTATGGCGAACACTTGGTGGGAATGTTCAGGTATGAGTTGGGGTTGGAGATACGGGGGCTTTGTTTGTGAGAGGTGGCCTCCTGGCATGAGCCGCTTATTCATCCCAGGCTGCTGCAGTCCTTACTAGTTGGGTGATCTTCTTCCATTATTTCTCCATGGTAGCGAATACTCAGAGATGTACGGCTCTGACATCTACCTCATTTGCGCACAAGCTTTGTACACATGCGTGCATGGCTTGTGCATAAGCTTCGGCTTGTTGCAGGTGCATGTGGCCACATCACCCAGGGTGCATGCCTATTTCATTTTACCCCTAGCATGATTGTTGATATATTTATGTTGAACCTTGATCTCATACTTTTTTTGGAGGCCATTAATTACCCGGATGTCGTGCATTTGGGACTTCTCCATCTTCTGGTCCATGTGACTCTGCATGTTCTCAGATCATTTTTTGCCTTAGTCTATTTGTCGCTTGGCTGTGGTGGCTCTATTGATGAAATAACCGACAGTGTGAGTCCATATCACCTCCATGGTCGCAGTAATGGGAAGGCACCGCACGCCTTTGAGGACGCTATTGTACACCTCGGATATATTGGTCATCATGATCCCATACCTCATACCATCCATGTCATACATAAGGGACCATTTCTCTAATTCAGGAGGTTACCGATGAAGCCACTCCGAGAAACTTATGGCGTTGCGGGGTTGCTCTCCCTCCGTAGTTCGCCTTTCTAGGTTTGTCCAGATGGACTCGAACTTTCACCTCTGGTTTTGCAGACACAATGCTTTGAACATCTTCACAATTTTCTGACTGCAGAACCGTGTGAACAAGTTAGATGCAAGATGCCTCATACACCACCGGGTTCGCATGTCGTACCACTGCTGAGGGGGTTCAATCCCATGCTGCATGGTGTTCAGTGCAGCAAACAACCCAGCATTGTGGTTTGTGATGATGCATACGTTGGGTCGGTCACCAATCACCACTTGCTTCACTTTTGCTAGGAACTATAGCTAACTGGATGTGTTCTCGCTCTCCACAATGGCAAATGCCACTGTGAGAAGCTGGTCATTCGCATCAGCCGTCACCAAGTGAGAATGGTTCCCTTGTACCTCCCTGTAAGGAAAGTGCCATCTATCGTGAGCACAGGACAGCAAAACTTGAAGCCCTCAATGGCCTGGGTGAAAGCCCAAAATAACTGGTCTAATATGAAGTAGTTGGGCCCTCCGTCAGTATCAACATGCTCAAGCTTGTTTATGTACGTGCCGATGTTTAATTCATCTATCTGGTGAAGCAATCTCGGCACAAGGTTGTACACCTCTTTGTACGTCCCATACATGTACTCGATGACCTTCTGCTTGCCTCGTCGAACCATGCTGTAGCTGACCAAATAGCCAACCACATTGGTGACTTTCAGCATGAGCATCTTGGGAGAGATGGACACATCCACCGCAACTAGGTGGCTGATGAGGCTTGCCACATATGCAGAAGTAACATTTTGATGATGGCGTAGGGGCTCGCTAAGCTCGCAAGCGGTGACCTTTCCAGGGTAGCCTTACGCTACGCACTTTACTACGTAATTGGCTGGGTTAGACCAGTGCACTCTGTACAATGGCTGATAGACAAGGTGTACCGTGCTATAGCTTATTGCACAGCCATCTTGCTAGGAAAGTGCTGCCCAACTAAGAAGATGTCAGCTTGAAACCCCCACTGGGACCATTCTTCTTGCGATAGTATGAGGTAATGTACTATAGCATCATTGAATCTAGAGGACACATATGGCACCTCTGATGACACAATTTCCCCGGGTAGACCACCTGTCTATTGTGCGTCATCATCGGTATATTTGGAGCCTAGGTCGGTGTCCTCGTTAGACTTCAACTTGAGCGCTTGCTCTGGTAGATACTCGTGGCAGTCAATGCTAGTTGAACACCACATGTCCGCCCCATCATTTCACACAAAATGAGAGGTGAGTCTTCCCTCCGATACATCACATTTAGTGCTATCGTCTTGAAGCTTGCTTGTGGTTGCCCAGGTGTGGAGGGGCCTGGCCCTTCAACGTTTTTCGATGCCCTGGGCACGAAACTTAGGTGCACCAACGCCCTCCCATAAATGGCCACCTCAGGCTGGGAGGCAATCTGCATGTACTACCTCCATGCTACAGTTCTATTCACCCTGACAAGCTCCCACATGCCATTCGTGCAGGTGAACCTCTCCATCGTAAATTTCATTACCATTGCCTTCATGGCGAATTCCCTCTGGATGTAGCTTTGAAGCTCATGAATATCCATCATGCCAAGCCCCTCCGTTCGGAGCAGCTTGTATTGGCATATCGATAGGTCCAACTCATCGGGTCCTACCCGTTCAACATCATCGCCATATAACATTATCAAGTCCTGCATGTCTGCGACTACCTAAAGCCACAACAACCGGATCAGCAGTAAACGTTACAATAAATAATGATGACAAGCAGCATGCTAGTTAGTGATTACATGTGTGTAACTACATGCGAATAATTCATTAATTACCAACAATTTGATTACCCGTTCAAAAATTAATTATGAGTGATTCATTACCATCGTCCTTACCACTTCATTACTTACCACTAACTTATTACTTAACCCTAATTATGGGTACCATACCTACAGAAAAATAGTACAAAACTACGACTAAATTACTACGACCTACTTACTTCATAATGCGAACTACATTAATTACAACTAACTGAATAACACTAATTAACTACAACTACGGGTGTAACTTTGAAAACATGTGATATAAAATTACCTGTCTTTCAGGGGAAGCAATCAGTAATGCTATAATCGTGACGATTGCTTTGATGTATACCCTCCAGAAAATCTTAATTATGCTATGTACTCTTAATTCTCAATGATGAGCGTGAGAACGAGAAGTGAAATGCAGTTCAAATGAGCAATGAGTGACTGTGAGTGAAAAGGCAACCCGGTTTGCTAACATCGGAAATTAAGGACTCGTTGTTGACGCGGACAAGGGGGGTGGCATGATAAGACTGACATATGTATAGACGAGGGAGCGGGCGAGGAGGACGGCACGGACATAGTGACATATGTGCGGAGAGGGAACGGGCAAGGGGGGATGGCACAGATAGAGTGACAAATGTGCAAAGGAGGTAGGGGAAGGGTGATAGCAGCAACGGGCTGATATATGTACAAAGGAGAGAGGTCACACATTGCAAAAGATGGTTGCTGCATGGTGGCCGTGTGGCCTACAATTTCAATCACTAATTAAATGAGCATCGTATATCGCTAATTATGATAAAATTAACATGATAAATTCATATCACATAAAATTTCTAAAAAATTAGACAATTAGGATGACTATGTCGAGAGGCTGCACATAAAATTTTGTTATTTTTTGAGCTTATTTGCTATATGTAATGACTCATACAAATAACATTATCGTATGAATTTTTAAGCAACATTTACACGGGATAAAATTATAGAAAAATTACACAATCAATATGTTTATTGGGAACTTACACATAAAATTTCATTTTTTTTGAGATCATCTACTATATTTAAAAAAAAATTGAAGAAGCCACGTGTCTGCTCTATGCCACTGCCGCCTGGTGACTGTATGGCAGAAGTGCCATTTTTACTATTATCTCATACTACGGCTATTTTTATAAATACGGATTCAAAACATATTAAAAGTGCCAAAAATTCCATACCAAGGTGACATGATATGTCCTGTGTCGTTGACCCACTGATGGGGCAACATGGTAGTCACATGGGCGGTGTACGCACCGGATCCACCAGCTTCCCGAGATGACGGCATCCAGTTCGTCACCCGGCACTGCGCGAAAAGACGCACTTACCCTCGGGGGCGTCGCGAGTCGACGCGTCCACGTCAGGCTTAGGGGTCAAGATTCTCGGGCCGGACTGTGACTTAATTCTGCCGAGTCGGCCTTTATGCTTGGAAATTACCAAAGAGCCCATCCATCCTGTCACAGCAGCTCCAAATTTCCAAAACCTAAAAGAAAAAAGTTTATCCATTTCTAACGCAAATTTACTCGGGGACAGTAAGTTGGTTTGCTGCACATGACTTGCAGAAGATGTGCTTTTCAGAAAGCATGGGCGAGAACAAGCATATCAATAATAAGGTATATAGATTTTTGAAAAAAAGTTACATTTGGAGACTATATATCTTAAGACTACTTTTATAAGTCATATGTTGTCCCTCATAAGTTGGCCTTTCTGGTATCTCTAATATTGTTTATCCTATAAAGTTTTATTCAATTGGATGTGATAAGATAAAGACTAGACAGTGACGAGATAAAAGATTATAGGCCACCCAACAGGTAGTAATACACGTTTCTCATAACAGGTATTAAGGTGCTGCTCGGTTGAGTTGAAATAAACTGTATTATGGCTGAAATTGCACTGTAGCTGGCTGAAATTACACTATAGCTATAATGGGTTATTTGGCGTAACTAAAATTTTAAAAATTTAAAAATAAAAAACAGGTTAACCCTTCACGTACAATGTAAACGAATATGAGAAAAAAGAACCAGCAAAAAAAGCTCAAAAGGCTAAAAAGTAAAAAAAAAGATAAAATTTATAAATAGTAAAAAATAAATTAGGAGTCAGAATCTCAAGCTGAAATGAAGAGGACCTAAGACATTTTCTAATATTTGGACAGGGTTGGAGGGTACTTTCGACATCTAGCCTGCCCAAGATCTGTTTAGGTGGCAGAGAAAGCTGGCGAGATATTGATGGGCAGGCAAATCACTCGCTAGTAATGATGAGAGGCTGCTAATCTCCTAACGGTGCAGTGGACGGCGTCATGCCTACAAAGCTAATCTTTGTCTTTTCCAGCTTTCAGGAATTATAGAGGTTGCAGTGACCCAGAAAAGTGTGGCCGCTTTCAAAATATCTTTAGTTATAAGCACCGAAGATCCCATATCCACTCTAATTTATGATATATTTTAACTTGAAAGAATAATCCAAGGTAAGAGTGTAAATACCCTATTTTTTTAACAGGGTTGTACTTCCCGCAACAGCTCAGAAGTTCAGTTGCGAATAAAAAGAGTATCATACCTACCCACGAATATTTAAAAAGGTTAATTTGATTAAAATATGATCTAACATTCAGCTTTAGAAACTATACGGACGTCCAAGCCCAAAAATTAACCTACATTCAGAAGAATCGAAGAAATCCCTACAGGAAGCTTGAGTGAGGTCATAACCCTAATACGAAAACTTAAAGCATATTTTCTTCTTCTGGTATTTGTTTTGATGAAAATAAGAAAGATTGAGTATACTAGGTACTCAGCAAGTTGCTATAGTTTGGTTTGGCTGAACGGAGTTGAAAATGGGTTAGATGGGCTCGAGATAGTCAAAATGGGTATATATGTTTATTGGGTTTCGGTGAACAGTAACGAGCCTAAACAGTATTGGGCATAGGTTTAAAATAGTATCTGGGCAGGTTAGGGTTTTATCAGAGTCTATTTAGACTAAACGGAGTTGGGAATAGACTTCACGGGGTCAAAACGGTCAAAATGGGTATAGATATGCTAATTGGGTTTTGATGAATAGTAACAAGTTATTACTATTCACATTGGGCTAGGTTCAGGAATAGTGTCGATTTGGAACAGTAGTGGATTGGGTTTAGGTTATAGTAGTATCGGGTCGGGTTGGCTACAGTGTTGCTACAGGGTTGGGCTTGGTTTGTGGCTTTGGCCTAGCTGATTTTGGCTTATGGGTTATAATTGTTTGGCCCAAGGCCCACCCGATGCCTTCGTCTACCTCTCGACGCTACAACGCTGACGAGCAGAGCATGACAATTGCGGCCAATTACAACACCGTTAGGGGCCACTGTCGACAATCGACAACATAGTTGAATTCTTGGAGATGGGAGGATTCCAGTGTGGGGTTTTGCAAGGCTTGGGGGTCACTGTGGATGACCGGCAGCAAGGGGAAATCCACAGTTGTCGATCATGGCATAGGGGCAAACTAGAGGCTAATCAGTGATATAAAGAGCAGTTTAAGCATCTCTGGGGCAAGAGGGAGGCTACGGTGGTGATGGCTCTAGCTCTAAGGCTCTATGGGAGGCTGTCCATGGCAAGGGGCTTAGCCGGGTGGAGAAAAGGGTCACAAGTGAACTAGGGGTCAGAGAAGCTAAAGTAAGGCCATGAATGGATTTGTGGGGGTCCATAGGCGCTAGGGATGAAGGAAATTGAGAAGTGGTGGGGTTAATAGCAAATGGGAGTTTCAGGGCTCACCGTTGGAGTTATGGTGGTGGCAGTGAAAATTGGCCAAAGTTGGGAGAGGAGGAAAGCTGGAGCGAGTTGGGTTTCAATGCTGAAGAATGGGGATGCTCGCGGGCTTTTATAGCCATTGTAAGGTAGTCGGAGTAGTAAGGATGCTAGCTCAGGTGGTGACACGTGGTCGGGGAGAGCTCGTGAGAGAGTTTGAGATGGCTATGGTGGAGAGTTTGGTAGGCAAGGAGGCGTCTTGGTTCCTTCAATCTCCTAGAGCTAGTAGCGGTCGCAATGCAGCAGTCAAGGTTAGCGGGCGCAATTGTTAGCTTGGAGAGCAGCGAGCTGAGGCAGTAGCGAGGAGAGGCGGGGCGGCCGTGACGCGTGGGCAAGGAGATGAGACAAGCAATTAGTGAGGATGGCAGAGGGGTGTCAGGGCGATAGTTTGACAGAGGCGTGGCAGCGGTAACCAAAGAGATTGCGGCGGCGAACGGCCTTCGGCTAGGTGGGGGAGGAATAGGGAGGATGGCGGGGAGTGGAAGGGCACCATCAGCTAGAGGATGTGCAAAGCCAATAAAAGAAAGCGGAGAAATGGCTAGGAATTGCCGAATTTGGAAAGAACAACCAATTCAACTGAAATTCAAGAAAGTTCAAAATTTTGAAAATTTTCTATTTGTTTCAGCCTACCCCTTAGAAAGAATCTCATCATCGAGATTCACCCAGGTCATGGAATGGGTTGGAAAATAAAATTTGTTGCAATGCTGATTCCTTTTCTTAAACCTTGTTCTTCGTTCCAGGTGAACTTCATACAGTACTAGTCAACTGGTAATTCTATTGGTACTTGTCCTTTCCTATTACATTGAAGTTTCCACACACTCTCTTCTTTTTTTACCTGTACCTATATATCGTCCTTGCGTATTATGATGTATCTCACTATCTTCCTTGTAAACTGCTTGATTTGGTTTTCTAAACCTCTACAGATACTCATTATGCATATCAATATTTCTTTATGAATTACTTTAGCAATACTTAGATGCTCTTAGTTTATTTTATCAGTACTTCCTTCACTCTGATTTTCTGTCTAGACTTAGTTAGCTTCTTTGAGAATCCTTTCCTTGTACGTAGCCATTTAAATCTTCACCTTCGCCATACTCATTCTTCTCTTGTAGTTTGAAGTTGAAAATCAAATCCATCGTGATTGATTTTAATATAGCATAAACCTCTTTATTCATTATACCTTTGTACAGATAGCTTACATATATTTCTGTAGTCTTACGGCTTACCTTAGTTTACAAGAAAACTATTTGACTATTCTAAACTTGCTCACACAAAAGGATTATAAGATAGTTTTCGTTCTATTTCTTATTTCTGACTGGTGGTGACGCATGACTCATGCTTTTTTGAATGTCTTCTTTGCTGATTTTCTTTATGTCATTCTTGAGAGTGGAGTTATCTCCTTTTCTACTCTGGCTTTCTTAGGGTGGGACCCTTCTTCCTACATCGGTGGTTGATATGACTTTGATGCATGTCTTCTTGCTTGTATCTTGGCCTCTTCCTTAGGTAAGGATATCATTGGACATTGGTGACGATAATGTTTGTCCTGTTTGCAGTGAAAACAAGTTGTATCTGCCAAATTCAAAGGATCGTTTTGTTTGTCAATCTTTGAATGTCCTGATATTTCTTCTTCCATCCAGAGCACTTGGTTGACTAGAGTATGTAAGTCTAAAAAATTGGTAGTAATAATGTAACGCTTCGTTTTTGGTTGTAAGCCTTTAATGAAGTATTCCATCTTTTTAGGTTATGTATTAATATCTTCCTGAGCATACTGTGATAGATGATAAAATTACTTTAGATACTCCATGTTGGACTTCTCTCCTTGTAAGAAAATCTTGATGCTTTTTTATGATACTTTCAGAAAAAATGTGGGCCTTATGAAATTTCTTCATAAATTCTTCCTATTTAATATCGTCCTTCCTCAGATGTGTCTACTGAATAGCATCCCACCAAGTAACTGTTAGTCCCGATAGTTGGTAAATAGCAGAAGAACTTTTTTTCTTACTCATACACTGGATAGTATCCATTCTCCTTTCGCCATTTTGTAACCAATTGTCTATGCTTAGTGGCTATATTGCTGACAAGAATTCAGGTGGTTGAGTCATTAGGAAGGCATTATTTTGTAACCAACTTTGTCACAAGGGCGCAGGAGTCCACACTGAAATCAAGCAAATTAGTTGGCAAGATCCATCCTATAATAGACTTGTAGTTGCATGGTTGGGTGAAGAAATGAGTACACACGAATTTGGTCCTTCATCGACGTAGGCTAGACAAACCAACAAACCCAAACCTGGTGTCATCCCTGCACTAGTCTCATACCCACCACTCGCCTGAGTCTCCATATTTTATAAAACATTCCATGTTTCCAGTGGTAATCCACATTAACACTACCATTATCTTGTTCCAAGTTTCAATTAGCAATGTTCATATTGTATTTACTCTTAACTCTAAAGCATATCTAAGCACAACCATAATATGGTGATATTACTATTATGAGTATCCTATGGTGACAAGAGATAGGTATTATCAAAGAAGGAAAATACGAAGTATCAATTATATGGTGTAGCTTCACAATCTACATAAACAACAATGGCAAGCATGCACTTGTATTTGAAAGCAAAAGATTGCATTTGAAAACTAGATTCAATATGATCAATTATAAGAACTTACCTCCTTATCCAGTCTCTGTTTATTCATTGTAGGCTTTAGGTTTGACACCAACTGCTTTAATTGCTCCTGCAGCTCCTCCGCTAACCAACTTGTTTAATCTAGATACTAGCATAGAAAAATGAATACAAATAAGTTCCTACCTTGCAGAATACAAGCTGGGAACAAAATGCAATAAAATAACCAGAAAAGACACAAAGGGAAGTGGGTTGCACAGGTAGGGTTTAAGCGGTGCTTGGTTTGGCTAAACGGAGTTGAAAATGAGTTAGATGGTGTAACATCCCAAAATTTGGCTTTTTGAAAAATTTAAATTCAAATTAATTATTTTAAGGTAATTGGATTTTACTTGGCTTTTATTTGTCTTTCTGGATTTTCTGGAATTTAAAACCTATTTTTAGAATTTAAAAAGTAATTCAAAATATGAAAATTAAATATCAACAGTAGTTGGAAATAATTTTATTAAGTCCAAAATATCTCCAGGAGCTTCTGTGAATTTTTCTGGAATTTTTGGAGGTATTTTCATATTTTTCTGAGGCCTAAATAAATTCCTAGCCTTTTCTGAAATTAAAAAAATCAATAAAAATCCAAATCCTTCCCTCCGGCCGACGCGTGGACGGCCCAGATCCGCCCACGTCGCCGCTCGGCCTGATCCTGGCTGCATCCTCCCCTTCCCCTCGCTGTCTAGCGGGCCCGGCCCGTCAGCCGGCGGCCCCGCCTTCCCCTCCTCCTCGCCCGACGCGTGGACGGCTCGGATGAGCTGCGTCTTCGCGCCCGGCCTCAATCCACCGTCCCCTCCCACTTAAGCTCACCCGCCGCCCGATCCGCCTTGGACCACGTGGCTGCAATCTGCGCCGTCCGCACCCCGCTCCCCTCTCCTCTCTGACCTGCGGGCCCCGCCCGTCAGTCGCTCGCGTCCGCTCCCGCTGCCACCCGGGCCCCGCTTGTCGGATCCGTCGTCCGCGCGGAGCCGCCCCTTTCCTTTCTTTCCCCCCCTCTTTCCTTTCTCGCCGGCCGACCGAGACCGCGCCGTATCCGGCCTTGCCTTCCCTGCCTCTCCCTGGTTTTGGAATCCCCGAGCCCCGGCGGGAAGCAAATCCCCGATCTCCCGTGCTCCCCTTCCTTCTCCGCCCCCGATTTCCTTTCGCCCCCGCTCCCTTCCATTTCTCGGCCGCCATCTCCGGCGAGCAATCCCGCGCTAGTGTCCCCTCCTCCGCCCTATAAAAGCCCCCGCCCGGCTTCACCTCCTCCCGCACCACCTCCCAGAGCGCTCCACCACATCTCCCCAGCCCCGTAGCGCCCTGCCACCGTGTTCCCTTCCCTACTCGAGCTCCACCCAACTCCGGCGAGCCTTCGCCGCCGCATCGGTCATCCCCGGAGCCCGCCGTCACCTCCCCGAGCTCCCTCTCATCCGTGCGATCCTCCCCGACACCTCAGCCGCCCCTCCCCGCCGCCGGAGCGCCGTCGCACCGGAGGACCCGAGCCAGCTCCGCCACCCCCTCGTCGCCGGCCACCTCAGCCCGTCCCCGAGCCCTGCCGACCCCTTCGTTGGACTCGCCTCCGCTCCAGGACCGCGTTTTGGACCTCATCCGCACCCCTCCGCCACTCCCTCGCCGCCGACGACCCTGCCTCCGGCCACCTTCCCCGGCCTCCCCTCCGGCAGGTAACTCAAAAGAATTGATTGCCCTATATGGGTAGGCAAAGCCTCCCCGCCCATCTGGTTATCAGCGCGATCTCCTCCCTCCCCTCGGCTCCCTCGGCGCGCGTTCGAGCCCCCGGCTCCGCACGCTGAGGTCGAGCCATTCTTTTAAAATCTCGCGCTGACAAGTGGGCCCCACACGTCAGCGGCCGCCGGTCTGCGCTGGCCACTGCCGCCTGGGCCCCACCCCTCTGTGCTGGTCTCTGACAAGTGGGCCCGAAGTCCAGTGGGTCCCACGTGTCAGAGGTTGAGTCAGTGGGCTCACTGTCCAGTGGGTCCCACATGTCAGTGACTGCCAGTGCTTACTGACCAGTGGACCCCACCTGTCATTCTCTCGGAATAAAAATAAAAATTAAAATCTAAAATTCCAGTGGGCCCCACCTGTCAGAAATTTCCTAATTTCTGGATTTATTCAAATCTGAGATTTTCCAACCAGCATAACTTTCTCATTTTAACTCCAAATTCAGCCATTCAAATTTCTAAATTCATCTAAAATCATAATCTATCCAACTATGGCCTCTGTTAAATTTTTGGATTTTATTTGAATTTTGTTTGTATTTATTTGCTTTGTTGCTTCGTCTTTTCTCGCGTAGATTCCAACGTTGTCGACGATCCCTCTTCACAGCAGCAAGAAGACCCAGAAACCCTGCAAGAAGGCAAGTCTCCTTGATCATCTTGAACCTATGCTTTTGAAATGTTTTAAAATATTTTAAATTATGCACATTGCTATTTACATAAAATCACTAGTTCAAATCTTTAGGAGCTAGTTATTCCAACTTTGTTATGCCCTTATTTGACATTGATTGCCATGTACCTTGTCACCCTAGAACCCCCTTTGTCTCAATAATGAGATTAATATTAATCTTTGTGAATATTAGAATGGTAGGATAATGCTTAGTCTTGCTATCTAATAACTTTGGAAAATCTTGAAAATGGGAAATTATGATTTATTATTGAACCCTTGTGTTTGTAAATGAAGTGGCAATTGGAGTTGTCACTGTGATTTTAAAATAAACTAAAATGTGAAAGTTGGTTTAGATTAGGGTGGATGGTTGGTTTGGGTTGGTGCAGGAAGCACGAGATCTTGTTAAGTGTATGTTCCACCCTAGTCAATTAAGGACCGACGCTTGTGTTTGTCCAGACTGAGCATTAACCGTACAACCACAAGTCTATATGGGTACGACCTAGCTGACTAACTTATGATAGTCTAGTTTAGGTGCCACCAGTGGAAAGTGGGTGCCAGGGATGGACTGGTTATTCACATTGAGAGACAGGGATTTACTGTACTCATATGGCGCAAGAGGGGGCTTCGGTTCGGGCAGTTAGCCTACCTGCGGTGAAACCTCAGCGGGTGATATCTAGCTAGATTAGAATAAGGTAAAGGCTTTGTGATATTTTATCTGGGTCTCATGCCAAAGGAAGCGTGTTGACTTTTAGGATAATTTATCTCTTGTGGGTAAAGTTGTACAACCTCTGCAGAGTGTCAAACTATTCGAATAGCCGTGCCCACGGTCAAGGGCGGGCAAGGAATGCATTCACATGGTAGATTTCTGGTTTTGTTTTAAAATCAAAAGTTTTGTATTCCGAGAGTGGAGGGAACTCTCGGAAGGGTATCCTGGCGGTTGGAGCCAGAGAGGGTGGATGTAACCCGCAATATTAACTGGTTCATTTGGAAAGATTAAGCTAGTGTTGGTGGATGGAACCTTCACTAGAGAATAATTGTAGTTCTGTAAAATCATTTACTTTATTAAACTGTTGCCTTCGAAAATAATTAGTAGTAATTGAAATTTAAAATATTGCTTTGTGCAAAAGAACCGTATAGCCTTCCTTTGTCAAGCCTTGCATCTATGCATTTTTCCCAAGACTTGCGGAGTACATTTTGTACTCACATGCTACACTTAAAAATAAATCTCAGAGGAAGTTGAAGCTCAAGAAGGTGACTACGACTACTGCTTCGCTTGTGGCTGTGATGGATTCTTCCCGGAGGACTAGGTCGCGCTTCCCCAGTCAATTGCCTGTGGCGAATTGATGGGTCGTCCTCGAGTTATCTTTGCTTCTGCTTTATTTCTCGTGTGCGAGGTCTCGAAACCTCATTTGTAATAATGAGACCCTGTGGTCAGTACACTTAATTATTGTAATAAATCGTTGATGGTGATGTTTTCCATTCTGTTTAACTGTGTGCACTAGCTTTGATCTGGGACTAGTGCTGTAATACACAGAGGGTCCGGGTTTGGAAATCCGGGGGCCCGACAGATGGGCTCGAGGCGGTTGAAATGTGTATATATACACATAACTCTTGTATATTGGGTGCACTCTTTTTTTTGCTGCAGCTTATGGTTTATGGCTGCGATTGATGGCTTTTGACCCTAGCGTGAATGGTTGTGTAAATGAACTAAATGTCGATAAGCTGCTTTAAAAAGGTTGTCCAAATAAGCCACTTTGAAATGACAATAGAGATGTTGTCCCGTTTGTTTATTTGAGAGAAGTCATAAGCCATAAGTTGAAAAGAACGGGACCATCGTGGTTGACAAAAAACCAAATGATGAAAAACTATCATATTTTACAAACATAGTCCTCTAGCAAAATAGGTACCATTGTACCACAACATCGGATTAGATGAAATGCTAATCACATGACAAAATGATCTAAATAAGGTCAAGGCATATCTAAACAAGATTTCTCATGAATTAGTGCATTATGCTTCTCAGTCGGGTCTACTGCTGTTGACCATCAAATTATCAATCTTACGAATAGTAGGATACTTCAAGCCCCATAGAAGAATGAAGAGGAAAAATAGGAAGGTCTTATTACGATGTCAGGATTACGACTTGCTCTAATGACCGATTACATGGGTGTATGCTACTTGAACTAATGTTGTGTATGATCTCCAATCTCCTTGTCCTTATGATGTCTTCTTGTTGTCTAGATGTCTCCTTCGAGCAGGGCTTAAATAGCGCCAAAGAGGTATCAGTTGCTTGCACAAACTGGCACCTTGTTGATTCCATCCATTCACCCAAGTGAGCCATTATTGTTAGTGGGGGAAGTTTGATCAATAACTGTCAACCTATTATTATCAGTAAAGGAGAGTCTTAGGAGATAACAGTAGGGAGTTATTATCATAAGCGTATAGACAAACATAAAATGGTTAAAGGGAATAGAAGTGCATGTGTCCCACTGCTTAGGAGCTGTCGCCAAGGCCAAGGGCTCCTCACAAAAATCCACCACAGGCTATGTGGATCACACTTGGCCCCATAGTCCTTGGTGGAGAAGGCTTTCTATCAAGGCTTCTATTAGCCCACGACACCTTCAGACGCACATGACCTGGTGAAACATTGCTAGGGATGCCAATGGACGAGGAGGTTCGCCCATTCCCTACCGACCCTTCTGTAGCTGATCCCCTGGTATGACTCTTGCTGCTCTAGCGGCTCGACATCATAGGACCGCTCCCTCGGGTGCCCGGTGACCTCAGGTTCGTGGTGGTGACCTATGACTTTTTCTCTAAATAGGTCAAAGCCCAGCATATGCCAGTTCAGGGTCCTTAGGGACATCACCATAGACAATAGGCTACAGTTCAACTTAGCAAGTTTCTAATCCTTCCGCAAGTGTATGGGTACGAAGATATGCCACATCCCTATGGGTCACACACAGTCCAACGAAGTAGTGGAACACATGAATGGCACCATATCGGAAGGTGTAAAGAAGTGGCTGGTCATGCTGCCTAAAGGGAAGTGGCCAGAGGAGTTGGAAAAAAGTCCTTTGGTCCATACGCAAAATGGCCACATGATTAACCATCTTTACCCAGTGAGAGAAGTCTGATCAGTAACCATTAACCGGTTATTATCAGTGAAGGAAAGTATCAGGAGATAGCCACATGAGGTTATTGTCAGAGGCGTAGGGCCAAACATGGAACTATTAAAGGAATAGAAGCATATGCGTTCATTCCCAATAGGACGTTTGTATGTCCGGTTATAGAGCTTTCGAGTAATAGCTGGTCGGATAGGCGAATAGTAATTCTTCGACCAGAGGTACTCAGAATGTGTTATAGCATAAGCCATTATAATACTAACTTAAGGGTTTTATTATGCTTAAAAGCGGCTCTTAACGAAATATTTAATCCCTGCCAACTACAGTGTGGTTTGGTCACGTCTTATTGCTTATGACTATGGCTGATCGTTGCGGGAATAAATCAAATGCTGATAAACAGTTTTTTAAAAAACTATCCTAATAAATTATTTTAAAACAACGACAAAAACCACCACATTTGTTTATTAAGAGAGTCATAAACGATAACGCCCGTGAGCTGAAAAAGGGCCTGTGTCGGGCGATTGCTACTTAGCAAGAACTTCCCTTGGATAATTACAGTCACTGTCAGATGAAAGAAACAAAACCCAAATCGCCACTGTAGAGCACACACGAGATGCAGCGTATATTCATGTAGCAGACGAACCCAAAGCCAACCGCGGATGTGTGGCTGCCGCGCCTCGGCACGGGCGGGGAACAGGTCGATCCCTCCGTTTATCCCCCGTCGTCTAATCCAGCATTACCGTGAGGATTAGTCCCACAACGACTCGTCCCCCGAAAAGCCGAGCGGACGCGACTGTGGATCCGTTCTTAACAGCTTCTAAAAACGGATTTTAATTTTTACTATAATATCTAATTTTTAAATAAAACGTTTTCTTAAGACAAAGTTTACAAGTTAATTATAGTATATGTTAAAAGCCTAATATCTGTATCAACCAAAATCACAAGCGAGTATCTCTCTTTCCGTAATCTCTATCACAAACAGCGAAAATTCAAAAATTTCAACCAAAAGTCATAAGCCGCAGCCGTATCAAACAGGCCAGCACAAAATCCACACTAGATCAATGAATGGGTTCTTACTGCAGCTGTAATAGATAATTTTTTTTATCTTAACATAATTGCTTATATAAATAAATTCTATAAATTATTTTAAAAAAACTGTCATAGCTGTTTTAATAAACGATGAAAAACTAGTTCTATTTATTTACTGAGACGAAGACATGAGCTATAATCCGTAATACAGAAGCCGTCCCGTTTATACTCCCGATTTCGCTTGGCTCCCAGCTCACCACGTGTCCCGGCTCGCCACGTTGCCGTCCCCCACCTACTACATCTACCACACCCCACCACCACCCTTCCCTGCCTCCCTCCACTACGCCTGCTCGCTCCCACCACCACCATAAGCAGTACACCACACGGCCGCCATTACCACCCCACCAAGCTAAGCCAAGCAAGTAAGTGAGCTCGCGCGCGGTAGTGGCGGCGCGGCTTGGCTTTGATAATGATGGAGCTGCACGAGTACTGGGGCGTTGGGGGGCGACGGTGCGGGACGTGCGTGGCGTCCCCGGCCGCCGTGAACTGCCGCACCTGCGGCGGCACATCGTGCGACGCGCGCCCGGCACACGCGCGTGCGGAGCACGGGGGCGTGCGGATGTGTGAGGTCTGCGAGCTAGCCCCCGCCGCCGTCACCTGCAAGGCCGACGCCGCCGTGCTCTGCGCCACCTGCGACGCCGACATCCACGACGCCAACCCGCTGGCGAGGCGCCACGTGCGCGTCCCCGTCGCGCCCATCGGATCGGCCGCCGCTGCGACCCCGGCCGCAGAGGCCATGCTGTTCGGCACAGGCGAGGCCGAGGCCGAGGAGAAGGCCAACCCTGCCGCGGCAGCCGAGCAGCAGCAGCACGCGCTGAACCTTAACGTGGAGGCCAAGGACATGAAGCTCGACTACCTGTTGTCCGACCTGGACCCCTACCTCAACGTCGAGTTCACGCGCTTCCCCCACGCCGACAGCGTCGTCCCCAACGGCGCCGGCGCAGCCGCAGCCGTCGAACTGGACTTCACGTGCGGCCTCGGCGCCAAGCCGTCCTACAGCTCCTACACGGCCACCTCCCTCGCGCACAGCGTGAG
Source organism: Dendrocalamus latiflorus (assembly GCA_017311315.1). Classification (NCBI taxonomy): domain Eukaryota; kingdom Viridiplantae; phylum Streptophyta; class Magnoliopsida; order Poales; family Poaceae; genus Dendrocalamus; species Dendrocalamus latiflorus. The sequence continues at coordinate 34,251,858 of CM029659.1, read as the reverse complement.
TTGCCTTCCCTTGCCTTGAGATCAACTTCTTAGTTCTTACCTTCTTGGGAACTCGCGGGTCAACGTCTTTCGGATTGATTTTTACATATCTTTTAAATTTTTTGCAGGGGTCCTCGTCGGAGGTCGGCGTGGTGCCGGATGCCATCTGCGGCGGCGGCGGGAGCATCGAGCTCGATTTCACCCGGCCCAAGCCTCAAGCCTACATGCCGTACACGGCGACTCCTCCGAGCCACAGCGTAAGAGCTCGACCAAGACAGCAAGCCCGACCTTTCTGATGCACACCTATAGTCCATCTACGTACGTGTTACTGATCTATATGTGAATTTGGTTTCGTATGCAGGTGTCGTCGGTGGACGTGGGGGTGGTGCCGGAGCGGGGGGAAGGGGTGGTGGTGAGGGCGGCGGTGATGGGGGAGGGCAGGGAGGCGAGGCTGATGAGGTACCGGGAGAAGAGGAAGAACCGGCGGTTCGAGAAGACCATCCGGTACGCGTCCCGGAAGGCGTACGCCGAGACGCGGCCGCGGATCAAGGGCCGCTTCGCCAAGCGGACCGACCACGACGCCGAGGACGCGGAGGCCGAGGCCGAGGCGTTGGCCGCCGTGCCGTCCTCGTACATGCTCGACCTCGGCTACGGCGTCGTGCCGACCTTCTGATCGGTCGACGCGCGCTCGATCCTGCACGGCACGGCACGGCACGTCACCGCGCCTTGTACTACTGATGTGCAGGGGACTAGTAATCCCATTCCCATGTACTCATTTTGAGCTAGCACGATCGCGCTAGTGATGTATACTGTACTTGTATGCTTGAATAGCCCGTATTATTTTTGGATCCCCAACGAGTGTTCATGGTTTCAGCACAATGAAATGAAGGATTCGCTTGATTTTGATGTAAGGAAGAAATTGTAGTTTTCGAAACAGAAAGATACAGAGAGATTCAGTGCGTGATGTTACAATGAGGCGAAATTTATGGGCGGCAACATGCTATACTACGGGCTCGGAAAAATTATCCTTTCAAATGTAGGATGAAACAACGTTACGTATGTTCATTCAACATCTCTTGGTTTATGTCCGCGGAACAACACACTACATCTACAAGTCTACAACGGATGCATGTAGGCGCCGCTATAGTAGGATTTGTGTTCCTCCTGTGAAATTCGACGACCATAACACTCATTGAAAGGCTACTACGATCTCGTACACATTAACCGCTAGGATGAATGCAATAATAACTCTCACACCAACATTCTTTTTTTTTGGAAATTGATAAGTAGAGGTGATCACCTTGGGAGTACTTGAACTTTCTAAGCGCCTGATTTGCCTTGAGATTCAGGCCTCCAGTGATGTCTCGGGTGACCGACAACGAACAGAGGAACTCCAGCAACGAACTCTGACGAGTTAGACTTAGGGTTCAGATTGGGTTCACCGAAACCCCTCGGGTATAGAGGGAGATCTGGCGGACTGGCGATGGCGGTGAGGCAACAGTGGCTCCACCGGCTGTGGGTCAAATGACGAGAAAATGGGCGCAAACCCATGTCTATGTCATTAGAGACAAGTTAATTAAATTTAGGATGAAAATAAGATAGAGAATCAGGTATTACAGGTCCATTACTTTCAGAATTAATATATTTACATAGAAATTTTCTTAATTACATCTCTTTTGAAAAAACCCCTGATTAAGAATTCCAACATAAATATTACAACAAATTATAGCACTGACAATTAAAAAAACGAAAGAAAAGTATATGATCTTGACGTCGTTGGTGGATGCTTGCTCGGGGTATTTTAATTATATTTATATTATTTTTGCTAGTGTGACATAGTATTCATTTTTAGAGAACCTAGGCTGCAACATGATTGGCTTTTAGTTTATTTCATCATCTTTTATTTTACTCTGCATGTATTACTACTAGCATTACATGGTGTTCACAAATATTGAACACTTATATGTAGCGTAGCCAAAGTGAATTTTTTTTAATATTTGTGTTACTACTAGCGTGGCATAGGTTTTATGCATGTAGCATAACCGAGATACATAATTTATTTCATTTTTGTTACACCCATTTTATCACTCATGACATGGTATTCATGAATATGGAACCTATGTGCGAAGTGTAAATGGGACACAAATTATTTATTTCTCCATTTTATTTTCTCCCAGACTACTAAATAATAACATGGTACTCCGTGGTATGGAGCCCATGTTCAGAACGTAGTTGGATAGAATGTATTATTTGTTATTTCAATACATCCCTATTACTACTCATGACATGGTATTCATGAATATAAAAAGTATGTGCGAGCGTAAACGGGACAAATTTATTTATTTATTTTGTGTTACCTAGACTATTACTCATGACATGGTACTCATTAATATGGAGTCTATGTGTAGAATATAATCGGATAAAAATTATTATTTGTTTATTCTATTGTGTCCATATTGCTACTCATGACATAGTATTCGCGAATATGGAACCTATGTGCAAAGCGTAATCGAGAAAAAAATTATTTATTTCCTTTTCATTCCACCTAGACTACTAAGTCATACATGGTACTCACTAATATGGAGCCCATGCGGAGAATGTAGTTGGGTAAAATTTATTGTTTGTTTAGTCGGTGTTATTACTTATGACATGATATTCGTGAATAAGGAACCCACGTACGAGCGCAACTAGCAAACTATGGGTGCCATGTGGGCCATTATTATCAATGATTAATTAGTCAGAGAAGTGTTTAACTCATGCATGCATTGCTACCACGACGCCATTTTTTCCTTACAACGTGGGAGAGATGCTACCAATGCATGCTTTGGCTGAAGTGTGGCTTACCGGTCCTTCTTAATTAATTAATTGACTTTTTAAAAACGCTAATCAATTAACTGGTGACTGGTTGTTGCTTAAGTGTAGGTCTTTGCTCAAGTATTTAACTATTAATTAATTAAAGAGCTCAAAATTCATGCATGCATGCACAGGCCAGCTCAGGGCAGTCATGCATGTATCTTACTTTTGGACGTGGGCAGTATGTCCCCTTAAGTGGATGTGGACCCACATGTCATCAAGTCCTTAAGTAATCAATTAATTAGTTAATAAAGTATTTAACTCATGTGTGCATGCATGATCAATTTACTTAATACATGCTCCTATAGATTGGCGCGCATGCGTGTTTGAACACCTGCATATAGGGGTACAATCAAAGCAGATATGGACGGATATCACTCATCTTATATGCTATTCTATATTTTTCTCTCAGAGTTGGAGTCAGACATGGATAATGCCGGATACCCACTTTTCATTTCGTATTTGTTCCACAAGCCTTCGGACTGTCGATCGGATAGAAATTATCCGCTTCTTTTACACTTCTACGTAGGACATTGGATAATAGAGGTGCAATTAGAGTAAATATGGAGAGACTAATCATCGAGATGTTGAAGGAATAGCACTCAATATTCTCCACCTATTTAGATGTCGTAATCCATTTATATGTTATCTTGTTTCTAAGTGAAGTCACAACAGATTTTCACATATCACTTGACATATGGATATATACAGACGGATATCACTTATTCTGTATCCTATTTTATATTTTTTCCCTTGGAATCAGAGTCGGACACGGATAGTGCCAGACATCTAGTTACCCTTTCTGTATTCGCTCCGTGAGCCTTTAATCGGTCAATCGGACGAAAATTATCCGTTCCATTTGCACCTTGCTTGCATATGACAAATATGTCTAATTATGTGATAAAATTTCACTAAGCATGATAACATGATCTTAAACAATTATTTTGCTTTTTTAAATATCAGGTACTTATTGCCGGTGGAATATTGACTGCTGGACGATTTCCTGACCCCTATATGTCATGGCGATTTTCATTTAAGAAAGTTATTTCATAAATTTCAGTTGTTTTATGTTGTAACGGATTTTAACCATCAGTGTAATTTATTAATTTTACCATTGTACTTTTAGAATTATTTATTCATGTTTTAAATTTAGGACAAAATCAGTGTCAACTGGGTCGTAGGAGGGCGATGGGCAGTGGAGGTTGACAGGTTGATGAGAAGGGAGTCATTAGGAGGTGATGGGGGGTGGCGGATCCAATGGCGATTACATTTTATCGACAACTGACTATCAGAGATTTCCTGTTGGCGTTACTGTCAGGGATGGAGGTTCAATGCTGACAGCCATGTTAGTGCCCTATTTTGCCGACAGTGTGCACTATTGGAGAAGCTTGGTGTTGAATAGACATCCCAATACAGTGGGCCACATCATTTCGTGAATGCACTGTCGGTGATGGATAGTACCTTCACCAACAGTATTGTCCTAGATTGGCTAAAGTATATCACCGGCAGGGCTATTAGTCCTAGTCACTACTACAAAAAGGCTCATCACAGACATTTCAAAACTGTCATCACAGACGATTTCTGAACTGTCTGAATTTATGTGTCTGTAATAATAGGTGGTTATCACAGAGGGCTCTCAAACCATCTGTGATAATTACAACATAGACGGTTTTTCAAAAAAATTGTCTGTGACATATCAAGTATCACAGACGGTTCTTTAATATAGCCGTCTGTGATGTGACATCTAATATTAGGCTTTCTGCAAAAGTGAAATTAAATTCATATTAATAAGGATGCTTTTTTTTTTGCAAAGGTGAAAGGATGGTTTCAACACAAAGAAGAATATCGACAACTCTTTCCTCCTAAGATATAATCTATTTGAGAAATATGTATATTCTCTATCATAATACAAATAAAACCAATTTTTATAAAACTTGAAAATTGAATAAAATGGATAATGTTCTAAAAATTGCAACATATGCTTTCCACATATAATCTTTTCCCACACATGTGTTTTTCCTATTAAAAAAACACAATCACATATGTTATCATCAAACCATTTAAAAATAATTTAAGAATGATGCCCACATGTGCGTGCTACCTTTCTAGTTTTGCTCTAACAGTAAATTACCTTTTGCTCTAACAGTGCCGATTGTCCTTGCCAAAGATTAAAAACAGTTTGAGAAATGAGATCACCTATCACTACTACAGAAAACTGTATTACAGATGGTTCAAAAACGTCATCACAGACGGTTTTCTGAACCGTCTGAATTTATGGGTCAGTGATAATCGAAGGTTATCACAGACGATTTTCGAACCATCTATGGTGTAAATATCACAGAAAATTTGTAACAACAAACCGTCTGTAATAGCTGATAATCACAGACGTTTTGTAAGTAAAAACCGTCTGTGATAGGTGATAATCATAGATGGCTTTTAACTAAAAACCGTCTGTGATTATCAGCTATCACAGACGGTTTTTAGTGAAACTCTTGTCGGACCAACCGTTGCTTGCCTTCAATTTCAACAGTTCAAGCATGGCCGACAACCTCGTGTACTTTAACTTGCAGCACGTGAACAAAGATTTCTCCGAGTACTCCATCAAGCTCTGGGATTTAACATACTCTCTCTCTCATCATAGTTCTCTTCTACATCGTGAAGCATCTGATCCAGATTGTCATCGTGCAACCTATCCGAATCCGAACAACAATCGACATCATCCGGCGGCATGTCATTCACTTCACCGGCGATGTCATCCGGCAGCATATCATTCACTTCACCAGCGATGTCATCCGGCGGCATATGATCGTTGACTTCGCCATGACTGGTCCAACACGTATAACCCTTTTTGAAACCGTTCCAAATCAAGTGCACTTCAATTTGCCCTCGGTTCCACCCCCTTATTCCTCCTCGACAGCTCTTGTAAAAGCAGACACGCCATTAATGTCCTCTTCACTCACATGGTTCGCGCATACATCCAGCTTCGGTCCTACGTTATGTATATATATATATATATATATAACAACTTAGTATTAAAAATTAAATTAATTAATTATTACTATATATATACCACATGCATTGAGCCTTTGCTAGCTTAATTCATATTATAAACACAACAGCTATTTCCTCAGCGATCGCTGAAGGTATATAACCAACAATTTTGACAAATGTGGCCTCCCACATGATGGGAACTGATCATGTGTGGTTAAGTAGATGCAAACCATCTTCAATAATACTCACCAAAACATAGATCTAAATTGTAATGCAAAGAAAAATAAATTTCATTACTAACCATATCTAGAGCAACCAGGAACGTATGAATCTTCAAAGCTCAATCTCTACCTCCTCCCACCAAATTAATTGGCCTGAAATCGCCTAGCTTGCCTCCTGAGCGAAAGAGTGCAGCACCGGCTAGATCTGGATCGAAATGAAGACATATGCGGTTCTGAGCGGCGCAATAAATGTCTAGCGCCATTATCACAGACGGTTTTTAATACAAACGTTTGTGATAATCTGAAATTATCACAGATGGTTTTTAATAAAAAAAACCGTCTGTGATAATTCCAGATTATCACAGACGGTTTTTAAATATCACAGATGGTTCATCGGTAAGAACCGTCTGTGATACTCGTTTTCTCTGACGCCATCAATACAGACGGTGTCCAAATTAAAACCGTCTGTGTTAGTGTTGATCACAGACGGTTTTGTCAAACCGTCTGTGATTTGGCGTTTAGTATTAGGTATTCTGTAGTAGTGTATAGTTCTACACTGATTCATCACACAAGTTATTTTGTTATGTTACTGTGGTAAGTCCTACAAATGACATCAGCCAATAGTTCAACATTGAGATGTTTAATTGTCTAACCATGCATGTTCTATTACAAATTTAGAACAAGCAAAGTTTAGCATACAAGAACTTAATTCCAAGTTCCATAAACAACAAAAGATTCAATAGAAAACATAGATTGCCCAAATCCAATTCTCAAACTAATCAAGCACAGGTTTACAACCACCAAATTAATTGCCAATGTGACACAGTACATGATCAGAGCTTGATACCGTGTCCTCCAAACCTCTGGACGTAGGGGTCATGCATCGTCTGCACCGGCATGGCGCCAAACACCCCAAAGTTCATGCTGCTCTTGTCGTCCATCAACGAGTACTCCTCCACCTCGTCGTCGTCGATGTCTTCTTCCTCTTCCTCTTCCTCTTCGTCCTCCCCCTCGCCGTAGTACACGCTGCTCTTCTCCATCTCCATGTGATGATCCGCGTACTTGACGCTCTCTATCCTCACCGGCCGGTCCCGCTTGACCGGCCCAGCCGCCGCTTCGCCGTCGCCGCGCAGGATGCGCACGATGGCCCGCATGTCCGGACGCCGGTTGGGCTCCCCCTGCACGCAGAGCGCGGCGGCCTCGACCACGCGCGCGAGCTGCGCGGCGTCGAACACGCCCCGCAGGCGGGGGTCGACGACGTCCCCGAGCCGGCCGCGCGCGATGAGCGGCTCGGCCCACTCGGTGATGGTGCGCTTAGCCCCCGATGGCAGGCGCTCGATGGGCTTCCGGCCGGAGATGAGCTCGAGGAGCAGGATGCCGAAGCTGTAGACGTCGCAAGCGCCGGAGACCTTCCCCCACATGGCGTACTCCGGCGCCAGGTATCCCAGCGTGCCCTTCACCCGGGTGGTCATGTGCGAGACCCCATCCGGCACCAGCTTAGCGAACCCGAAGTCGGCGACGAGCGGCGCGAAGTCCGAGTCCAGCAGCACGTTGCTCGCCTTGATGTCCCGATGGATGATGTGCGGCGTCACCTCGTGGTGCAAGTACCTGCGTGCACGGTCATCCTTAAGCATTGCACCATGAATTAAACGAAAACTAACGAAACGGCACGAGTGAAGCGATCATCAAGATTGGCGTATAGTACACGAGGCCCTCCGCGGAGCCGATGGCGACGTTCATGCGGCGCTTCCAGTCGAGCCGGACGTCGGCGGCGAACTGGCCGTGGAGGTGGGAGAGGAGGCTGAGGTTGGGCATGTAGTCGTAGACGATCATGCGCTGCTCGGCGCTGGCGCAGTAGCCGCGGAGGCCGAGCAGGTTCTTGTGGCGCACCCGGGCTAGCACCTCCACCTCCACCGCGAACTCCATCTCCGCCTTGGAGTTGTTGGTCGCCTTGAGCTTCTTCACCGCGATCTGAACCCATTGAAACACGCAATAGGCTCAATCTGCCACGTTGGGCCGGGGCCAGAATGCCAGATACTAGGTAGACCATGAACTTCACTGCGTTACGTACCTGCAGGCCGTCGGAGGTCTTGCCCCCGTAGACGCTGCCGAAGCCGCCCTCGCCGAGCTTGTTCTCCTCGCTGAAGCCGTTCGTCGCGGCGTGGAGCTCCTTGTAGCTGAATATCCTCCACGTGCTGCTCATTGACGCGCTCACACACCTAAAATGTCGGCAGAAACCATCTTATCAGCAACAAATATGTCTGCACGTATTGTGTGTTACGTTGGTCGGGAATGTACAGTACGCGTACCCTTGCTCGACCTTCTCAGAACCGCAGCAGGAGCTCGCCGCCGAGCCCATGGCGATTTGATTCAGTTCCTTCCCGAAAGCGTACAACTCAGAGCTCTATGTCTCACTTAATTGGAACGTCTAGGCCTCGACTGGGTTGGGATGTGCTTTGTATTGAACGAAGTTGGTATGGAGATAATAGGCGAGTGAAAGGTACTTATCGTGTTAGCTTCAGTTTCAAAGCCGTCCACGGCCGGCGGAAATCTTTATGCGCCAATTGTACGAGTAAGCTTTGGGGTTGACCTGGTTTGATACAGAAAGAACAGCCAAATGGCAGGGGCGTGGCGCCATGGGGAAGAATGGCATTGGGCGTTTGTGTGGAGCAGTCGAGCGCCAATTGCACGCCAGTAGAGGGGTGCAATTGACCTGCCGCCAAACGGGCATCCGCGAACGATTTACGGGCCTTCGTCGTTCGGTCATTCAAGTTTTTGCTCGGTACCAAGCAGATTGCCATGTCTAGGGGTAGAAACGGTTGGGTTTTTTTTTTCCGACCGACTCAATACCGAATCTCGTTGGTACCAAATTCAGTAAACTGGTTTGGTATCCGACCAGATTCGATACAGTATTTGCATACTTTGAGACGGATTTGGTAGCAAATTCGGGATAAAAGATACCCAATAGAATTTCTTCTGTATTCGATAAATTCAGTAATATCTGGTCAAATATCCGGAAGAAGCATATCTGGTAAGAGCGCCTCCTAGGCGAGCCACTCCTCTCAGCCGGTGACCTCTCCCTCCGTGCAGGGTGGCTCTGCCTGCGCGGAGGCGAGCCCCGCTCCTTGGCCGGAGAGCGGGACCTCGTGTGCCCCAACCTCCAGGAGGAGTGCTCCCTCCGCTCCACCACCGAAGCCATTCCTCACCTGAAGCATCACGACACCCATGCACCAGTGAAGTCGCTCGCGTGGGACCTAGCTCTGGTGACGACAAGTCGCCAGCGGCATGGCGGTATCAAGGGTTTCTCCACCCTTGGCGCTGTGGAGACAAAAGGATCCCGATGCTCCTATACCTAGACAACGGGAGGATTGTGAAGCGACTGGCGAGCAAGGCCCCAATATCAAACCCGCTTTAGGCCTTGGTTTTATTTTTTGATGACAACATTTTGAAGGTTGTCCGTTGTATATTTTTAATTGCAGAAATATCTTTTCTTCTTCCAGCCCAATATGCTTGTCATCAATGTGGAAATATTTGCATCTACTCCTTCGGGTAAGAAGTAACCTTATGTTTCTGCTTGCGTTTCAGAAATCCTCCTTCCATTCCCTCTGGCTTAAAAAAAAATCTGTAACTCTAGTTTCAGAAATACTACTGCACTTAATGTTAGTATTAAACAATTCTGGTAGGGTGTAATGTCAATATGAATCAACATGTTTAGGTCACTTGCTTTATCCGAGTGTGCTAGCAAATGCTAATACGTATGTCCCTTCAAATCCCGTACTTAAATTAAACAACTTCTGCATCTCTTTGTCAGCACTCATTTCTCCCTAATTTTGATGTATCCTGGCAAAATGAATTGGAATGATTTTATTGTTGTTGTATCAATCTTGCGTCGTGTTAAACTGTTAATGCAATGTTGTATCGACTTGTTTGTCATTGGATACCTATGGTGTTTTCAATAAGTTATTGCATAGTTTATTTTCAGTTATTGTTCATATTTATTCATTTGAACCTTTTTTTTGTCTTAAGTATGTTGCCCTTACCAATTTCCATTTTTCAGCCTGTTCGTGACCACTTCAACAGCAATAGTTAAGTCAAAATGTGCTGCTTAACCCTTCCAGGTACATTTTTCTAATTCGCACTGCGAGTGTCGTGTATTCTCAGTTTCTCACAACATATTCCTTTTTGTACGTCCGTGTTATTCATCTATATTACCCGTTTCTGATCCGAAACCGTTATATATCCGTTTCAACGGTACAGCATTCGAAACTCCGAAAATTCTGAATTCGTATTTGTATTCGGTATTATCGTATCCAACTCCGAATCTAAGAAAAATATATATTAAAATACGATTTAAGCAATATCTATTCGAATCCGATGTGATTGCACCTCTAGCCGTGTCATAATTATTAAGCCCAGTGAAATGGACCGAGAAGTGGTACTTTCCACCGGCACAAGGCCGAGATCAGCCCAATGTTCTTGTACTGAACACGGCGTTTCGCACTCTTTTGCACAAGCCGGCGGGCCAATTGTTTCTTCTCCGGTGTGAGATCTGGACCTGGCCGCATACCTAGGTCCAGCCGGGTTTTTACTCCCCGGGCCACAGGTGAGCAACGGAGCAACAACCTTATAAGTGGTACTGGGTCTTCTCCCCCCAAAAGACTAGTCCAATGGGTGGGGGCTCCCCCACACTTATAAGTTGTGCTTTCTCCTCTTCCACAACCAATGTGGGATTATTCCCAACAATCTCCCCCTCACACATTGGTTGGACACATCTACAACCATGAGGTCCAAGGAGGTGTTAGGCACCTAGGCTCTGATACCAAATGTGAGATCTGGACCTGGCCGCATACCTAGGTCCAGCCGGGTTTTTACTCCCCGGGCCACAGGTGAGCAACGGAGCAACAACCTTATAAGTGGTACTGGGTCTTCTCCCCCCAAAAGACTAGTCCAATGGGTGGGGGCTCCCCCACACTTATAAGTTGTGCTTTCTCCTCTTCCACAACCAATGTGGGATTATTCCCAACATCCGGAAGGCCGAGCGTGAGCGGCTGGACCTCCGTGTCATCGATCTGCCGCGCGCCCAGCACTTGCGTGGGCTGACCCTGCGCACGTACTGGGTGGGTACGGTGGGCATTTAGTTTATTTGGTCCAATTTATTCGGTAAAAAAGTATTTTGGTTTTTAAAAGTTGACAGCTGAATTAAATAAACTAAAATAGAAAATCAATCCTAATTAACGGAATTATTTTGGTTTGATTAATTCGGTTTTTCGGTTAACCGAAATATGCACAACGCTTTAACGTATAACAACATTCTTTAGTCTAGTGTTGGGCATGTTCTTTAAGTCAAAAGCTGGCGGCTTTTGGCTTTTGCTACAGTACCTAGCTTTCAAACGGAGTATTTTCTCAAGACGGGGTCTACAAGTTAAACGATCTACATGTTAAAAGTCCAACATCTGTACCATCTAAAATCGCAAGTGAATATCTGTCTCTCCTTAATCTGTACCGTAAACAGCCAAAAGCCATAAGCCGCAGCCGAAAAGAACAGGCCTGTTATCATACTTGATTTATTTTTGAGCGAATGATATTCCTAGAAGCTACTAATGTTCTTCTTTTTAAGATGTACAAAAACACCTACAAAATTAAATGGTCGTGGAAGCGGCATGGACATCTGATTGTTCCGCTAGGGCACGACGCCGATCCAAAGTGCCCAACATGTGCGACCCGCTGCCGCAACGGCGTTTTCGCCCGCGGGGCGCCCCCCGGGTAAAATTTTTGCTTTTTAGCCCAAAATTTAAAAGTTTTTTACATATGGACCCCTGAAGAAAAGATTTGCAAAAATGGACCCTTTTCTCGGCGCCACAAAATATGGCGCCAAGGGTACATGTCACGGCGCCATATGCTTTAGCGCCGTGTATTGACACGTCGGAGCCAGGGTGGCATAGCTCGGCGCCGCAGCACATGGCGCCGTGAAGTGCAAATACGGCGCTAACACCCTTGGCGCCGTGCTCTGGGACTTAAGCCCAAGCGCGGCCCCTCACTCTGTTCAACCCAACCGAAGCAACCGCCGCCGCCACTCTCTTCCCCCCTCAAAATCTACTCAAATCCATCCGTTTTTCTCGTGATTTTGCTTCCAAATCGACTAAGCAAGGTGAACCCCCTCCTTTCCATTGATTTTTTTGCAATAAATATGGATTATTTGAGGTACATTTCGTTTGGGAAGATTTGAAACCCTAGATGAAATTAGTTCAATTTGGCTCGGTTTTAGGTTAGATTTTCGATAGATATGCATAATGTAAGAGTAGTAATGTGTATAGATTCGTTTTTAGGGTTTGGTTTGAGCGAGATTGATGAATGTTTAGAAATACATATGTTTTTAGGGTCCATTTTAGAAATACATATGTTTTTAGGGTTTGATTTGAGCGAAATACATATGTTTTTAGGGTTTGGTTTGAGCGAGATTGATGAATGTTTAGAAATACATATGTTTTTAGGGTCCATTTTAGAAATACATATATTTTTAGGGTTTGATTTGAGTGAAATACATATGTTTTTAGGGTTTGATTTAGAAATACATATGTTTTATGGGTATGATTTGAACAACATTGTTGAATGTTTAGATTTAGGGTAAATCAATTTGATTCCAATTATTATTCATGTTGATTCCAATTTCATAATTCAATTTGATTATTATTTTTATTTATAAATCATGTTTTATAAATTTCTTATTTGAATATTTCTTAACTATTGAATTCTAAAATTTATCACAGGATGGCGAGATACCGGCTGCTAGATGAGTCCTACGAGAGGGAGCACCGCGGCAGGCTCACGGAGGACGGCCAGATACGTTTGTGGTCGAAATATACATGTGTTCAACTTGATGGTCACGCAGCTAACTTTTATAGCAATTTTCAGGAGATACCCATACTTCGTCCTCGAACCCATGATGGGTTCCAGTTGATGCGCTACGACGACCGCTATACCCCACTGCTGCGCCGTGCTAGGCTTCACACGGTCGCTAACCTATTACGGCGGGGCATGCCGGTCTTCAACCCTGCAGCTTTGATCGCACTTGTCGACAGGTGAATTTTCTCTATCAGGTCAATTTGTTTTCACTTCTATATTCTTACGTACGTAACTAATTCTTTTCTCCTTGTACTACTAACAGGTGGAGGCCAGAGACACACACGTTCCACCTTCCCTGTGGGGAGATGACCGTCACGCTGCAGGACGTGGCGATGATACTTGGACTTCCCATCAGGGGACAGCCGGTGATCGGCCCGGCGGTGTCTGAGGGCTGGAGGGCACGTGTGGAGGCCTTCCTGGGCACGCCATTGCCTCCTGCCCCAGATAATGCCAGGCGAGGCCGCGTCTCGGGGGTCCACCTTAGATGGTTGCGGATTACCTTTGGCGAATGCCCTGCTGCCGCGGACGACGCCACGGTGAGCTACCACTGCCGCGCCTGGGTCCTGCACATGTTCGGGGCAGTGCTGTTCCCGGACGCCACGGGGGATGCCGCTTCGTGGATGTACATCCACTGCCTCCAGGACTGGGGGGACGCTGGACAGTTCAGCTGGGGGTCGGCGGTCCTCGCATTCCTCTACCGTCAGCTTTGCGAGGCCTGCAGATGCAGGGCGCCCACGTCGACGCTCGGTGGCTGCGTCTTCCTTCTGCAGGTGTGGTAATGCATTTATTTTTCCTACAGTTCTTTGTTTTTGTGCATGGCTAATCGTGTGTCTGCCCGTATGTTCGCTTGCTAGGTGTGGATGTGGACACGCATTCCAGTGGGGCGCCCTCGAGTGTTCCAGGCGCAGCCTTGGCATCCACTGGGTGTGGATGACCTCGGCCCCACTGTTGCGTACCTGTGGGATACAGTGTCAGTCCCGTTCGCGACTACTCAGCGGGCGTACGTGGATTTCAGCAACGAGTTTGACACTTTGTCTCCCACGATGGTAAGAAATTTATTTTTCCTACAGTTCTTGGTTTTTGTACATGGCTAATCGTGTGTTCGCTTACTAGGTGTCCTGGGAGCCTTACTTGGAGCCACAGGTTCTAGCGCTACCGCTCAGCACCATGTGCCGTAGGGACTCCCATATTTGGAGGATGAGGTCTCCGCTGATCTGCTTCTATGCCGTGGAGATTCACCTCCCCCACAGAGTTGCGCGGCAGTTCGGCCTCGTGCAGTTCTTCCCCCCAGAGGAGATGTCGACTTCTGTTGAGTTGCACAAGTAAGTAACAATTTAAAATTCTTTTGGTTCGTACTAACAACTATTGTTGACATCTGCTATATGTACAGGTTCGACAGGGTCCGCCAACGAAAGGTGACGGACTTCGCTGATCACCACCGACAGTACGTGCAGTGGTGGAGGAAGATGGAGGAGAACTGCGAGCCGGACAGTACCCCCCACAGTAACGCCAGCTTCCGGGATTACTTGTCCTGGTACCACACTGCCACGCGCTACAGGCTGAGGCAGCAGTGGACCGATGTCGACTACGCGGACCTCGCTTCGTCCGAGGACGAGGACACTGCATACGACAGGCGTGCGAGGGAGGGCACAGTGGTCGAGGCCGCTCCGATTCTCGATCGAGTGGTACGGAAAGCATGATATTTGCAATACTTTGGTTCCACACGTTTATCTCGCACTTATGTTTACTTATTTATTTAGGGGACTTCTCTCCAAACCTCGGTGCGTGAGATCGACGAGGTTCTCGGCCACCTGGACAGCGAGAGCCACCCCCTGAGTGACTTCCTACAGGTACGAAGATAATTAGTTAGGTTAGATCGATTCAGCATGTATGCAATTATGACATATCATTACTTGCAAAGACTTCGACGTCGCCTCAGTCGGGCGGCAGGTCGGTGTGGTTGCCGCGCACGCACGGACGTCGCACCACCGGCGGCCTCCCAGCGCTCGGGTGCCGCTGCAGCCTCGTCGTCACACGTCGGCACGCGCCAGTCCACGAGGAGCTCGTCACGCACTCCGAATTTTAGTCAGGGCGATGACGACGACGACGACGACAACGACGAGTCGGAGCAGGGTGACGACGTCGACGAGGAGCACGAGGACGAGGAGGCATCTACCCACGACGAGATTGGGATGTCGCAGATGCCTGACGCACCGTCTACTCAGGCTTCGCAGCGGCCTCGTCGTTCGGCTCGTCCCCCGAGCACGTATACTCCAGGGAGTGATGCTCTAGCCAAGGGCAAGGGGAAGGCCAAGAGGCAGTGATGTTTTCAGACTTTTTCTATAGACATGCGATATTTTCAGACTTATGTGATATTTTGAGACTTTATACAGTTATGTGGTATTTTGAGACTTATTGGTAACGATGTTGTTATTTACGTTTTTAGATGTTTCATGTGTGCATGTACGTATGTGCATGTTTTACAGAAAAGTTTGTTGTTTTGCTTTTTTTTTGTCAGGTGTAGCTTACACGGCGCCGTGACATGTACCATGGGCGCCATATTCTGTGGCGCCGAGAAAAGGGTCCATTTTTGCAAATCTTTTCTTCAGAGATCCATATGTAAAAAACTTTAAATTTTTGGGCTAAAAAGCAAAAATCCCTTCTCGGGATCGTGCCAGGCAGGCAAGCTTTCTCGGGACGACGAGCCATGCGCTTCACAGGTGAGGCCGAAATCGGCACGGTTTTAGTTGCACTTTTTACTTCGTATCGTCGGCCCATCATGGCCGCTTGCACTTGTTTTTGGGTCAAAAGGTTGAAAGGCAGCAAACGACGAAATCCCTTCGTACTATTGAAATGACTTTTCATGTCTCTAAGAATCAGACAAGGGCCAAGGCAAAATTATATTACGTATTCTACTTTTCTCACTTTCATCATATATGTATGTATATATTTCTTACTCACTTTATCACTGTTCATTTCTTTCTTCTAAAATCTATTTTTTTACTATTACTATTTATTTTTAGTCAAAAATCATTGGTTATAACAAAAAAAACCATTAATCGTAGCTAATAGGAATACCCCTTAGTCGAGTTTATACAGGAAAGAAGGATATGTGAACTCAATACACATGCTAGTTGCTGTTCTTCTACCGTGACTCGGATGTAAACACACCATATAGAAACTCAAACTTATCCAATCCAACCAATCTTCTATCAAAAGTTTCTCATAACTCTGCACGATCACGACCCGGTTATGGGCACTAATCGAAGTCCCCCATTTCCACAGAATCAAATCCGGCACAAGTTGAAGGGACACCTCACTGGCAGGCATCTAATCCCAAGGATCCCCCAACCGGCAGGCCTACCTCCTAAAATCCCGGTGCTTCAGGTGCCCTTCCACTAGCAAGAACCGCTGGAATCTAGGAACAGGAATCCCAATCCCCGGCGAAATGGAAGTGGATCGAGAGCGAGGCATCGATCGAGCCCAAATTCCACTCCTCTGCCAGCAGAAATGCTCCTGGTCGCACATCGGAATAACTCGGAATCGGTATTGGGAACGAAGCTGCCACGTACGTACCTAGGATCCATCCATGTCTATTGATTCATTTGAGCACATATGGATGGCGTGATATATGCCTTGGCAAGTAGCATCATGGGAATGGAAAAATATGATTGGAGGAGGAGCTGAGAGCTAACAAGGACAGGTGAGCTCGCCACGTTCGCATGTATCATTGGCTGCTCCATTGCTATAGTCGTTCCTGGAATCGAGGTGAGAATCGATCGACATCGTTGCATATGTGCGTGTACTGATCGGGGACGAATCTAACGCAACGTGAAGCCTCAGTTGATTTTTATGGTGCTGTTGGATGATAAAAGAAACCAAGTAGTAAATGTGGCAAGCGAATACTCCAGTATGTTTCACACTTTCACTCGAAGAACAATGTCAAAGTAGTTGAAGTCAGAGCGAATCGCATAGGTCAAGATAGCTCGGCAAATCCTCGGGTCAATTTACCATTTTTTTTATAGAACAATTTACCAATAAGCAAAGGTAAGTTTTGCCCTGCAAAATGTAGAGATTGGGCGATAAAAAAAGCTGATATTAGTTGGCAGCTATGTGGCGCCACGGTGGTGGAGATAAACATGAGCTCGACAACTTTCCAAAATTTTGCTGGGGCCTGACCCGCTCTGCTCTGCATGGACAGAACAGATCATCACAATGTTTCGTTCATGGAGGCCTTATCTGTCTCTGTTCATGTATGGCTGCTGTGTGCCCGTGTAGGGTGTAATCGAAACAGATATGAACGGATATTGTTGTTATGTATTCTATTTTATATTTTTTGGAGTTAGAGTTAGACACAGATAATACCGGATACCCATTTCTCTATTTCGTATTCATTCCATAAGCTTTCGGAGGTCGATCGGATAGAAATTATCCGTTTCTTTACACATGACATTGGACAGTATGGTGTAATCAGAGCGAACACGAAGATGCTAATCATCGAGATGTCGAGGGAAGACCACTCAATATTTCTCACCTGTTTAGATATGACAATACGTCTATATGTTATCTTATCCCTAAGTAAATTCATTACAGACCTCCTCATATCACTTGATATACGAATATATACGGACAGATATCACTCATTCCATATTCTATTTCATATTTTTTCTCGAAGTCAAAATCGAACATGGATAGTACCAGATATCTATCTATCTTTTTCGTATTCGATCGACGAGCCTTCGGTTGATCGACAAAAATTATTCGCCCCATTTGCACATCTAACCACGTGCAACTCGTTTGCAAGCCTGACCGGAACGCAGATGTACTTGCAAGAATCAAAGTGTGCTTGTTGCAGTAAGGTGATGGACTGCGAGTTTTGTACATCAACGAGGAGTTCAACCTCTGGCAGGCGTCTGGTCGTTTTGGTCGTTTCGATAACCCTCTTAGCAGCCATGTAAACCACTCAGCTGCCTTGGTCGCCTTTTTCCCTACGTTTTTAGTGTGCCTTGCTCCTGTTCTAGCTGCTCTTAGGTAGTTTAGATTTAGATCGGGGCAGCCTGTTCCTGTTGTATTCGATTATGTACTGTAGTTTTCGCCCTGTACTTGTTTTCTTCCTGTCTTAATGCATTGACGCGCAAGTTCCGTTGCGTGTCCTCTAAAAAGGTTGTGTACAACCCAAAGCGACACCCCCCAGCATAGGGGCCATGCGATGGTACGCATCTATCATTCTAATTTGAGAGGTGATTGAATGATTCACTTTTTTATTGTAGCTTGTACTAATTTTGATATATTTAAGAGGTAAGTAGTTAGAATTAATCTTTAAATGTGCATCAATATTAGTGTAATTCATTATACACTTAGTATATTGAATCATCTCTCTTCCAATTTCATCCTCTTCAAGCTATGCGATGTTCTTTTTTGTTTTTTTATGGGTTTTAGCTTCAGCTTTTCTAAAAGTTGAAATAAATGAGACGTCTTCTCTAAACGATTTTAGCTTTTCTAAATAGCTTCTTAAATCTAAAATCATGTGTGCTATTCACGTCAACGTCTTTACCATCCATCGTTGTCTCAGGAAGCACAAGAAAAAACGATTAGCCGCAAGCAAAAAAGACCATACCGTTTTGGTCATCGTGTACTACTGAATTCTATTGACTAGTCAGTGCTACTGCCATTCTCACGTACCATTTCCTTGCTGTCTTGCACACACGGAATTGTCATGTGCTGGGCTCTACAAGTTGGTACCCTCCCAATGTTGCTTAAACTTGTGGTACTACCAAGATCTTGGCTGGTTGCCACAGCTGCAAAGGAGCAGAACAAGAGAACTCAATCAATTTTCATTTTTCCGCATGTAAAACTGAATCATAACCAGTCAATTTTGGATATCATTTTAATTTTCCGCACCTGCAGGTAATTTTTTTTTCAGGGCATGCATATCTCCGGCGAAGGAATATTGTTCAGCAAGTGTTGTTCATGGCTTGTGTTGTGGGCTTGTGGCTGTACATCGTCGGTCAGAATTGTCAGTTGTCACTGAAGCAGCTGCTTTCCCGATTATAATCTACCATGTTTTTGGACATTGGCAGAGTATACACATCACAGAGCATATTTCAATTTGCAAAACTCACCGAAGTTTTGCGCTTCATTTCACAATTCGCCCAACCAATCACGTCAAGAATCTACATGTCCAGCTAAATCTAACACCAGCTAGAAAAAGGAGGGTAAAAAAGAAGGAAGAAAAGTGATCACCCCACCCGAAGAAAAAAGAAAGCTAAAACAAAAGGCAGCCTTTTATTGTGAGCTTTCTTGCTGCGTCGTCGTGCTGCTGCTCTCATGGCTCCGGTTCACCGCGTCGGCGCCATCGCCTCCCGGCTGCTGCCGCGAGCTCACCTCGCAGCTTTCCTCCTCCGAGGCGCCGTCACCGCACGAGCTCACCGCCGGCGCGGCTCCGAGCTCCACGATGGCTCGGCTCGTCGCCGGCGTGGCGAGGAACGTCGGCCTCTCGTCGCCGGCCATGATGACAACCACGTGCTCCAGGAACCCCACGGCCGGCCTGGCCGCGCCGGCCGCCGAGCCCTTCTCCTCGTCGGCTCCCCCCGCCGAGCCGGCCTGGTCGGCGCCCGAGCCGCCGTCGAGGTAGCCCGAGAGCTTCCAGTAGGAGCACGCCAGGATGAGCAGCGCGAAGGCGATGAGCCCCAGCATCGCCGCCAGCCCGCCGAAGAGGTACGGCACCGGCGACTGCCACGGCGAGTGCGCCGCCGCCGTCCCGTTCGGCGCGTGAGGCGCCGCCATCGGCGCGCCGTGGCCCATGGGGAACTCGGCTCCTGGCCTCATGGTGTACGTGTACGTGTAGCAGAATCGCACTTTGAGTTAGCTACCTTGTGCTCTTCTCGCCGTCAGTTATGAGAGGGGAGTGAAGAGTGGCTTTGCTTGTTCTCTAGCTTGGGGTGGTGTGGAATGGAGGGAATGGGATGTACTTATAGAGGTTGGAGAAATGTGAGTACAAAATACTAACACCTGTGTGATGCCAAGGATAACAAAAGACCAATGGGGAAAGGGTTTTTGGTGGGGGCAAGCTAGCCACGAGCCCACCAGTAATTAGGTTGAATTTTTTTTTGACTTATACTCTGTAATTAACTTTTAAATAGTATGTCTTTTTAAGATGAGATCTATAAGTAGTTATAGTAGACACTGAATTGAATTCATCTATATCAATTAAAATCACATGTAAATATATCTCTTTTCATATTATTTTTTGCGAACAGACAGAATTTAAAATTTTAAACTAAAAATCATAACCAGTGTACTGTGATCTCTACTCTAGTTAATTAGTTAACCCTTAACTAGGTATGTTCAATTATGGTAGATAAGATGGGACACGTTTTCTCATGGGACGGTCCTAACGCGGCGACTGCCTCCGAAGCTGTCCGATCGTGCACTATACTAATACGGATGAACGGTATCAGAGGGTACTGTACTCCTGTCCGATAATTAAGATGGATTCTTGGTGGAAACAAGCGTGCATT
The DNA here is from genome assembly GCA_017311315.1 of Dendrocalamus latiflorus. Taxonomy (NCBI): domain Eukaryota; kingdom Viridiplantae; phylum Streptophyta; class Magnoliopsida; order Poales; family Poaceae; genus Dendrocalamus; species Dendrocalamus latiflorus. The sequence goes on along the minus strand of CM029659.1, from coordinate 34,231,391 downwards.
GCATGGCAAATTTAGTACAAGTTTCCTATGGCATGGCGTCGTGAATAGTTTGGCCTTAGATTCTACCACGTGTCTTATAGAAGATAAGCTAGGTTCCATGCACACAAGAATAATCTGTTCACTAGGATAAATTTCTCTTAGGCATATACAATACAAGATGCTTATATATAAATGCTTAAAGAGAGAGAATATAGCCACATCATCAAGCACCTATGTAAAAGTTATTTTCTCCAATGCAAACATCTCTTCCGTGGGTGCTTAGATGCTATATTATCTATTAATAGATATAGTTATACACATAAGCATCTACTAAGCACTGATGCTTATTTAAGCATCGATGTTTCAAAATAAGCACCTTATCTATCCTATGTGGTAAGAAAAATTAGTTTTTTATTGTTAAGCATTTCTCTAAACGCCTGTATTGTATATGCTCTTATAGTACTACTGTAGTAGTCTGCTTGGAGATGGGTTCAGAAAATAAATATCGCCACGCATGGGGTAGCAATAGCATAGTTTTGAACTTTGTTTCTGAGAAATGATATTGATCATCCCTTAATTTGCTTTTACAAAGGAGGTAGCATGCGTAAATAGTTACTCTTGATGATCTTACGAAACAAGTTTTACAAATCTAACAAGAGGTGCTTAAATTGTATTACTAATTAATATTTTAAGCAAATTAGTTGATTGTGTTGTGTGTAGACAGATGGACACTCGGATATATGGGATGATTGCGTTGTGCACTTATTATTGGCAGACTGCGAACCAAAAACAAAAGGAAGATAATGATTGATTCTTTCATGCTGATGGTTTAGTTTTCTATAATATTTAGCTCTTAAACAAAATATCTTTTAAAATGGATCTATAAGTTAATTATAGTAGACATTGTCTTGACTTTATCTATATCGGATAAAATCGCACGCGAGTATCTCTATCTCCCTACTCTCTCGCGTGAATAGTCAGAATTCAAAATTTTAAGCCAAAAGCCACAGGCCAAAAGAACCCACTCATCATAGGGTGCCTTTGGTTGAGCTTTTGGGAGCTGTTTTTGCTTCCAAAAAGCCAAAAGCCAACCAAAGGGGTGGAAACCAGAATCTGCTTTTTCAGAAGCAGCTACTTTTGGGTAGTACAGTTTTGAAAGCACCTTGAACCCTGCTTTTGGCTTTTGGCTTTCTGCGTTTTGAAATGGTGAAAATAAAGAGCTGTTTCACAGTTGTTTCAAGGGAAATAGAGATATGAGGTAAGTTTTATACTTGTTTGAACCAAACAGCTTACAGCTTTTCCATAGCCCACAACCTACAGCAGCTTTTTCAGAAGCCACAGCTCAACCAAACACACCCATAGTTCTTTTCGGTTGTGCCTTTTGGCTTTTGATTTATGATTTTTGAATTATGTCTATTCGTGAGAGAAAGTACGAAGAGAGAGACAATCGCATATGATTTTGGTTGGGATATCTGAAGTTGATATAGTGACTACTACAATTAACTTATAAATTCATCTTAAAATACGTATAATTTAAAAGCTAATTACCATAGCGAAGAATAAAAAGCCGAAAGCCAGCTGATTCGAACCCGTACGTAAAAATCGTCCTTCTTTGTTGAAGTAAATTAATGCAAAGACAGAGATATGTTAGAAGTAATAAAGGGAGGATTGCAGATGCGTTCTGTGGTGGTGGTGGTGGTATCCTATTAACCCTAATCATTGGCGAATATTTCTATCTAGCTAGGTTAACTAAATTCTAAATTACAGAACGATATTTTTTTCCTGTCGTACGTATAAGAACCCACATATTTGTCTTCCTTTAATTTTAGGTAAAGTAAAAAATCTATTGTAACAATCAGGTCAAGAGAGGTGAATGGTGTAGAACATCGGTAGGATTATACTATGGTGGTGGTGGTATCCTATTAACCCTAATCATTGGCGAATATTTCTATCTAGCTAGGTTAACTAAATTCTAAATTACAGAACGATATTTTTTCCTGTCGTACGTATAAGAACCCACATATTTGTCTTCCTTTAATTTTAGGTAAAGTAAAAAATCTATTGTAACAATCAGGTCAAGAGAGGTGAATGGTGTAGAACATCGGTAGGATTATACTATTGAGTACAGGAATTTATCAAAGCTTAAATCAGTTGTTTGTATGTACGTGTTGTTAGTACAGAGTTTTTAGCACGCTGCACACGTGAAATGTACTTCCTTAGTCCCGCAATATAAGTTCTCGTTTTTAGAAAACATCGCCTCACAATATAAATCTATTATAAAGATAAAAAAAATATAGTTATTACAATATTTCTATCATATACTCCTTTAATACTAAAAAAGTGAATTAGTTGTAATATGTTATTTAATATGGACATGCATGGTCCAATGATATTAAGTTTTTCTTATATTTAGTGTCTTCTTGGTTCGTGTGTATGATCATTTTTGGACTTATATTAATGGATGGAGAGAGTAGCCACAATATAAGTCTGTCCCGCAACATAAATACTCATTCTTGAAAAGCGTCATCTCATAATATAAGTCCATTACAGAGATCAAATATGTAGTTATTTCCACCGTATACCTCTCCTTTAATACTAAGGTTGTGATCAAAATGGCTGAAAAGCCCGTGGCTTATGGCTGAAAACACTGTAGCTGGCTGAAAAAACACTGTAGCTGACAGAGGCTTATTTACCATAATTAAATTTAAAAAAATTTAAAAATAGAAAAAACATATTAGCCCATCACGTAAAGTGTAAACAAATACGAAGAAAAAAAGAACCGGTAAAAAAACTCAAAAAAAAGCCAAAAGTTCAGAAAAAGACGAAATTTATGAATAGTGCAAAAATAAGCTGAAGCCAAAAGCTCAAGCCATTTTGATCACAACCTAAAAAGTGGATGAGTAGTTAAAATATGTTATTTAATAGGGCATGCATGGTCCAATGATATCAACTTTTTCTTAGATTTAGTGTATTCTTGGCCTATCGTATGAAGGGGTTTGGACTTATATTGCAGAAGAGAGAGTAGTCACTTGTACATGACACACCAATGGTCTACGACTATATACATTGATTAATTTCAGCCCAGATGACAATAAAATTTACAAATTTTAGTTGAAATATGCATGCTAGCTTGCATGTAGCACAAGTTCTTAATTACTCGAACTAACAAGGCATGTCCTTATCTATAAGCATCAATTAGCTAGCTTAATCCATCACTTAGTGGAGCTTTACCTACAAAAAATTAATGTGGATTACGTCTGCAAGCTTTAGCTAGCTAGCTAGCGCGTGACAGGTTTGACAAGAGGAGAGGCCCCAATATATATAGAATGATACTCAACAGATTATAGAATTACATATATATCCAAGTAACTAGATTACTCTACTTGTAGTGTACTACTCCTTTAAGCTTGCTTTTAATCAAAACATATATTCCCTCACAGATTTTTTTCAATCACTTTTTGTTAGGGAGTATTCCTCCCATTAACTATGTTCCCTTAACATATAGTTCATAAAGAAAGTGCCTTTTTTGCCTCAGGAAAGATATATCTATGTGCATACGAATGCTAGCTACAATATATATGACTTTGTTGCTCTTCTTGTGATCTTATCCACAACAAAAGAATGATGGGCCCGAGCTAGCTAGCTAGCTAGGTTTGTACATTTTGTACACCATGCATGGCCGAGACTCGAGAGACATGGGTGTTACACACATGTTTTTTTGAGAAAAACTAAAACACCCTGTACTTCTTTAGAGCAAGTACAACAATGGTCTTATAGCCAAACTAGTCAGCATTTTTGCTGATGTGGAGGAGAGAAGAGAGGAGAGAGAGGAGAGCTTGGCTCTCATGCAAGCAACAAGCTGCACACGGGAGCCTATGCAGTGGTGGGTCCAGATAATAAATGTATGTGAGGAGGAGTAGAAAAGAGAATGTGAGATATGATACCACATAATAATAATAAAATCTTTTGTAGACAAATAGAAGACAGATTATTGTATAACTTGGCTCTTATAACTTGGCTTATAGCCAAACACTTGGCTCTATTATTGGACTTGCTCTTATAGTTCTAGTTCCGACGGAACACCACCTTTCTGTTGGATTAAATTCCCACATCATCCACTACAACAGTTGTGATTTTCTGCAACAGCCGTGTGAAATACCAACAGTGCTGACATGTAACCAAAAAAAAAAGGTTGGCCAACAACCCTATAATGCATCTCATTGCTGACAGTGCTCTTTCTATTGTTCCGTATATATCCAACTGCCCTCTCGCTGTTGTGGGCTTTACGGTCTGAAAGTTTGATAGTTAATATTACGGTGACAATACTATTGGCGTTTCAATTTGAATAAATGCTAGGCATGTTGAGGATGTGCTATGTCATACTAATTGCTTTTGGAAACTTAAAGCCAAATTTCGGATAGAACAAATATACGATAGTCATAGATGTGGGCAAGTATATGTGATTGATTGATGATGTATTTACGGCCACTATAGTTCTTTGTTTTATAGTAACAAGTAGCGAACAAAACTTTTATTTGAAACTGATTTTACAAAGGTAATTACATGTGTACACATGGTATGGATGTATAGGGTAGGGATAACATATTTTTAACACACTGCAAAGTTTAGACTCTCATCTGCTGGAACAAATATGAATTGAACCTGGTACCTGCTAACGCAACACACAGGAATTTCTTTCAGATGCGATTAGTCTCGGAACAAACTATTACTTAATTGAGTGTCGTAATGTTTCGTTTCCCTCCGATCACAAAAAAACTCTTCGTTTCCCTCTCCCATAATGTTTCGTTTCCCTCACTTCTAAAAAGGAATTTCGTTTCCCTCCGATCTCTAAAAACTACTACTTTGTTTCCCTCTCAACAAGGAGGGCTCTCGAGGGTTTAAGGATCCTAACAACCATCTGCCCCAGAGCTATCATATATTCCTCTACCGCCTCTCCAAATACCCCCCCCCCCCCCCAAATTCCACCGATTAAATCTAGTAGACGATGCTTGCAACCTCATCCTTGCCGCTACCTGCCACAAAAAAAGATTTGAGCCTAGGTGCATGTCTCCAATACCTTTTCAATCTAGTTTTCCCCTTCCACACTGTTGACCAACTCGTGTGGTACAAATACCAGTGCGAGAAAATGAATACAAATGAGTTTATGCTTTGCAGAATGCAATCGAATGGTTGAGGCTCGATTTCGAGTGTGAAGTCGATGGAGATCGAATGGCGTTCGAGTAGCTATAGAAATCGGACGACGATTGAGTAGCTTAAGAGCAGCGGACGATGTTTGAGCGGCTTAGGAGCATCGGACGACGTTCGAGCAGCTTGGAAGCATCGAACGACATTCGAGCGGCTTGAGAGCATCGGATGGCGTTCGAGCGGAGTTGCTCAGGACTCGAAGCAGTACGGCTGAAGTTTCTTTCAATTACAAGGCAGTCAAAGATTTCAAGCGCTGGAGCAGTAGGAGAATTCATGGTAGAAACAACAATTGGCGACTATGGGTGAGTTTGTGGGACCACAAGGATTCCATTTTTGGGCTCGGAAGTGGCTGGGAGTTAGGCGATCACCGACAGTGAGGTCTCTCCTCCTCGGGACATTTCAATGGCACAAAGGTAACGGTGGGCTAAGAGGACAATAGCATTAGAATTTAAGCATCTCCAGGGTTAGAGGAGGTTTGGGGAAGTGATGACTCGGGTTGGGGATCTCCGAGTTGGGCTACCCAAGGCAGCCTCCTCTGGTCAGGCGGCGGGACTAGTCGCTAGAACAGTAAAGGGCTCGGGAAGCTAGGGCCATGCTTTGGAGGTGTTGATATGGGTGTGAGGAAGCTATAGGTAGAAGTAATTGATATGTAATTGACTAATTAGCAAGAATTGAAAATTAGCTTACATTGGTATTTTCCTAGTGATCGTCAGTGAAGCTCTGGTCAATATGGCGATTGAGGGTGGGGGCGGCCGGTACTAGTGCTTTTCTTTGAAGGGTCTTGGGGCTTTAAATAGGGTGAGGAAGGCAGTTTGGCACCGTGTTCGGTTCATGGCAGCAATGGCACATGACCAGGTCGAGAAGGCACGAGGAGGCGTGGCGTAGCTGGCGGTGGCGATCTTTGTGCTACCTCGGGCGTAACATTGTAGCAATTAAAATGGTACAGGGTATGTTAGGTCGGCTGCGAGAGTGTAAGAGTAGAGGGAGCAGAGAGGACGACGGTGGTGAAATAGCCATGGTGGTTTGATCAAGTAGGGCTGCGGCCATAAATGAGGGTGTTAGGTGTCGGGGAGGCCGTACTCTGGCTTGGCAGCAGTTGGCAAGGTGGGCGGGTTGTTTGTGGCACTTCTGTCAACGGTGAGATATGAATAGAGTGGCGGCGGCCAAGTCTGCTCTGGTTGATCTAACGCGTGGCTAGGGGCATTTAAAGGGGTGTCAGAGGCGAGAAGGGCGAGGCATACGGGCATTGATAGCATGTCAGAGGTATGGCAGTGGTGGACAAAGTTGTGGTGGCAGCGTATGAGCAACTGCCAAGTGTGAGGCAATTTTTTTGGACAGTGAACAGTGAATTCGGTTGAGACTGCGCACAGATGGACGAAGAAGATGGTGTGGCGAGAAAAAGATAGCATGACGAGTTAGGAAGGTGCTGGATTGAGCCAAGAATTAAGCGGAAACAAGATTAAGATAAATTTATTTTTTTTTTGAAAATTCGAGTCGTTTCAATTATTGATTCCACTCTTGGGGGATCCAATTGGCAGCCCATGGTTTGGGTCATTATAATTTGCTTGTGCTAATCAAATTGGCTTTATTAGTGCAACAGCATCGGTTTGGGCTGAAGTGGAATTCACAAGCCAGCGTTTCCCTCCGGGCAGCTTTAGTTATCATGTGGTTCGGCTCACATGTTTCGAGCTCTAATTGGGCGGTTAGGTTGTTTTGTCCGCGCAACGGTAGGAGTGCTGCGGGGCGTACGTGTCGCGTTCGGTTCGGCTTGGTGTTAAAATCGTGCTGACTTTGACTTCACCAACACAAAGATGTCGACTTGATTTGACATCGTCTACTGCACAAGCATGTAAACTGTGAAATATACTAGTTGCACTAGTGACGTGTGTTCCGATGATATTTCGAGCAATCGAATTGTGCGATGGTTGTTAAAGCATTTAGGGCTAGGAGTTTTGTTAAATATTATCTGACTGTTTTTTTAATTATTATCTAGATTTAGAATCGTTGGATTAAAGATCTAATGGTCATGAATTCTTCTCCTTCCCTTTTGAATTATACCCCTCTTTCTTAAAAAAAATCTCCCCCTTTGAAAAACAAGAGTCCTTTGATTCTAATACAAATGTTATAAATTTAGATAATAGTTAGAAAAAAAAATATTCAGATGATATCTAGACACTCCCTTAGGCTAGATGTCCAAGATCCATGTGGCAATTCTTTGTTCTAATTAAACAGGTCTCTGATGATAACAAAACTAAGGCCGTTCGGTGGGGAACCGCTACGATCGAGACAAGGCAAATGGCGAACGGATCGCTTACGGAGACGAGCCACAAAAACGTAACAGATAACGTCACATAGTAACGGCGCTGTAACAGAATAACGGCAGCTGATTTCGAGCGATCATGCATGCATGATGCGTATACTACCTTCGTTAGGTTGTTTCTTTGTAACGAATTTCTACCTCCCATTCCAGATCGTAAGGCGTTTAGGACAAGTACCAGTCAAATATTTTAAAATTTAATCATTAATATATAAACAATTACCAAAATTAACAATATGAAATTGAAATTACAAGATTCATCATAAAACATACTTACATAATGTGTAATTATTTTTATTTGTAACAATACATTTTTCATATAAATTGATAGTTAAAGTGTCATCTTATAGACTATATCAATATCTAAAACGGCTTACATTTAGAATCCGAGAGAGTAGTATACCATAAGTTACATACTGATAATGCAACTGACTACTATTGTATGTTTGTTTTTGTTTAAGACAACTGGGACAAGAACATTGATTCTCCATCTTTGCACGCCTCGCTAAGCTTTAATTTGGCGTTGCACCAGAGTGCTCGCTAACTTTTAGCTTCTGACTTGATTCGAATGAAGCTGCATAATTCAAAACATTAGCTTCTGCCTGATCGCATGCATGGCGGTAGTGGCGTGGGTACCACGTTGTGTCAAGCAGGGGGTTTGTAGCAGCCGAAGCAAGAATAAAACTAAGCTCCACAATGAGTCTAAAAAGAATCAAACATTTTCCAAAACCATGATTAATTCAAAGAACTGATTAGCATATTTCTATATTACACTACATAATTGCTACACATCATGTGAGTGGTTATTTTTATGCAAATAATTTGAATTTCTAACCTTGTGATTTGCTTGAAGATTCATGCTTCGGCCAAGGAGGTAATCTTCTCTGGTGGCGGAGGCGGCGAGTTTTGTTGAATTAGAGCTTGAGTTCACCAGAGCTTGGATTTAGAAGAAGGCTGGGGCTGCGGGAGGTCCAACGATGGGTGGCATTGGTGGCAGGGCAGTGAGGTGGTAGGGGCGCCACTGGCCGCGGCTTGGTGGCCGGTGATGTGCCGGGTCAGCATGCGGGGCGACAAGTGTGGAGCAGTAGGGGTGGTCGAGGTGGTGGATTCAGCGCGGTGAGCCGCTGGAGACGGGGAAGAAGGGGTGGGGTGGGGAAGGTGGAGGCAACGAGGGCAGGGGAGGGGCTCTTCGAAGGGGCCTCGCCTGTGCCTAGGACGACGACAGCTGGGCAGCAGCGTGCAGGGTTGCAGTGGGTGTGGAGTTACGAGGAGGCAGTGGGGGTGGTGGTAGCCAGCTGTAGATTAGGTTTGTATAGTGGCTAAGGGGTGAGCATGGACCATTGGATCTAGATCTACAACTGATCCAATGGTCCAAAAAATGAATATGAAGTCAGTCAATTTTTTTTTGAATGATGCATACACAATCCCATTATACTATGTCCGTAGAAGACTCTCACACGTACACCTAACGGTTAGAGTTTGCGCCCATACAAAGAGAGATCGACCGTGATCAGTTCCATTCCCCCACTCCCCTTTATTTTTCATTTGTAGTGTGCTTATTGGTAAACATGTGTGTGGTCTGTGTTAGAGAAGGATTATCTCTTTTATATTTACTTACTTGTGTAGGGTTATTTTTGCATATAGTCCCTTGTACTCTCTACATATATTGTCCATTGGGCCTCATGGATATATATACACAATATTCATTACATGGTATCAGAGTTAGGGTACTAACCTAGCTTCTTCCACGACCATCCCACCACCGCTGTCGCCATCAGCCGCCGCCTCCATTGCTGTCATTGGCTGCCACAAGGTCACCGCCGCCTAGCCTAAGGTTTTGCTGCTGCCGCTCAGATCGACAGCTACGTCCGTGTCTTTGACGTCGGACCGTCTGCCTCTAACGCCCCTCGACGAGTTCGCCTCCGTCGCCCCGCCCACATGCAGCCACACGCTCAGGATTGTCATCTCTACCACCTTGTCTGCACGCGGCCACATGCTTGATTTCATTGTCTCCCTCGCCGCGCACCCCGCAGGGGCCATCATTGTCATGGTATGTCATCTCTAGCACTACTTGTTAGACTTCGTTGCCTTAGTTGCCACGCCGTCCAATGCTGCCTACTAATGGCTTTCATTCCATTAGCTATAATCTTGTTTTTTAGAACAAATCTACATGGGATGAACTACAGTTTGTGGTATTCACTTATGGAAGTCACGCTCGATGGTCTGCGCCTCTAGGGATATGTCACTGGTGCATGAGCTTGTCCACCATCACCGGTTCAGCCTCCTCCCAGGCAGCTTACTTCTGCACCTTCTGCAGAAGATGAGACCGCCAAGGAGGCAGAGGCTGTTTCTACTACAATTGACGCTGCTAATGAGGCCTTTCAGTATGCCATTGACGCTTTCGAGTGCTGGTGTGCTAATGAGGCATGTGTTTGAGCCATCCTAGTGCTCAGTGTCGATGACTCCATCCAGCTAGATATTATTGGTTTGCATTCTACTCGTTAAATCTGGGAATACTTGCGCGAGTGATACCAACAGAGTAGTGATGCTCAGTTCTTTTCGCTTCAGCGTAAACTGGAGATGCTTCTCTAGGAGGACTCCTCCGTTGATAACTTCTACCAAGCCCTGACTAGTCTTGGTGCCAGCTGGATGAGCTGTCCTCTCCGCTTTGCCAAGAGTGCCATAAGGTGTAGAAGACGAATCGTGACCATCTTTGGCTTTATGACTTTATCTAGCGTCTTTGCCCAGAGTTTGAGCATGTCAGGGCTTAACTTCTGAGCTGCTCACCAAGACCGACCATCACTAAGGCTCTTTTCATACTTTGTGTTGAGAAGATTTGCCGTGAGTTAGCAGTACAATATGTTCCGGCTGTGCTTGTTGCCCTTTCTTTTTCGACTACTCCAACAGTTTCTGCTTTGACTACAGTCCCTGTCCATGTGCCTATTTTTGCTCTTATTTTCACATCAACTGGAGTTCAGTATAAGCATTGCAAGAACTTTGGGTATGACTACTAGAGTGTGTGATGCACAAAAAGTAGAATAAATCATGTGGGGGTGGATATCCAGGGGGCAGGGAGGCCCTTCCTCTACATGAGGACAGATCAGCATGTCAGGACCTTCTCAGTGAGGTAACTCTGTTCAGCAGCTTTGTTTGGCTCTTATTCAATAGCTCTCTCAAGGCTCAATAGGTTCTGCTAGTCTAGCTCAAATGTCCCCTCCAGGTTCTTCTCGAGTTCTGGACTCTGGTGCCTCTTTTCATATGACATCAAACTCCACATCTCTCACTTCAATAGGATCTCCTATTTGTTTTATCTCTGTTTCGGTAGCTGATGGTACTCCTCTACCTATCAGCTATTAGGTCACTCTTTTGTTCACTGATTTTTTTATTCTAGTTGTTTTCCATGTTCCCCAGCTTACTATGTAGCTCCTCTTGGTGAGTCAGCTCACTGATTTTAGCTATAGGGTTGCTTTTGACTCTCACTCATATTTCATCCAAGATCGATAGACAGGGATGGTACTTGGGACTAGCCGGCATCGTAGGGATCATTAGGGCCTCTACATCCTTAAATACCTACATCGTAGCAGAATCTTGTGAGTACTCGTCCTAATATTGCTCATGTTGTTTATATCTTGAGTCAGTTCATGGCTCATCCTACGCACTTTCACTACAATCATCTTCTTCGTGTTCTTCACTATTTGCACAGGATTATCTCTCATTGTTTGTTTTTTCCTAACTCCAACTCACTACAGCTTCAAGTATACTTCAATGCGACCTGGGTTAGTAATCCTTTCGATCGTTGTTCTCTTTTTGCTTACTGTATTTTTCTTGGCTCCTCCCTGATTGCCTAGAAAACAGAGTAAATTACAATTTCTCATTCAAGTATTGAGTCTGAGTTGAGAGCTATGGCAGCAGTGACAGCAGAGATTACTTGGTTGAGGTGGCTACTTGGAGATTTTGTAGTACTTGTGATGAGAGCCGCGATCCAGTGAAGCACAAGCTCACTAAACACATTGGTGTGAATGCTTCATACACTCGCTCACAAGTACAAGAGGGAGTATTTGCTTTACAGTTTGTGCCCTCGGAGTTATATATTGCTGACTTCTTCATGAAGCCACAGATTAGGGTGTAACATTTGTATTTTCTCAAACTCAGTGTATATGATCCACCATGAGTTTGAGGGGGTGTTAAAGTAGGTTTATTACTTTTGTATTTACTTATTTGTGTAGAATTGTCTTTGTATAGTCTCTTGTACTCTTTATATATTGTCTATTGGGCCTTATAAATATATACACAGTATTCAAAGAGTGTGCATGTCACCACTGGAGAACAGATACTACGTATATACTACAATTCAGTTCCTTCTATCTAAAATAAGAAAAAGAAGAGCGCTCTGAAGGCAGCCTGTTGGCAAGTGAGATACCAACGAAATATCTCTATCAAGAGAAGAGTTCTTCTGCTCTAACACAAGAAACTGTAAGTTGTGCTGTACTAAACCACGCACCAACACATGGCTAGCCAGTTGATGTAGAATACTGGAATCCTACGTTCCTACTACATGAACGGAAAAGAATCCTGAAACTGCAAAAAAAAAAAAAAAAAAATGTGTGCGACTCCCCATCCAGCAGCAGCATTTTCAGTGAGCTGAATCTGCATCGAGTATGTAAGCTTGCATGCACATCCCGTCACTATCCCAGCATGTTTTCAGAATCGCAAATTAATATCCTGCACAATTTGCATTACATGCATATAAAACTGCGTTTAATTGCTGAACAATTATTTGGATGACACATCTTTAAGCATACAGCCATCCATCTACGGCGACAACGTGTCGATACCGCATTGGAAAATATTTAGGATCAAGTGGCCGAAGTTATCCAAGCCACCACTTGCAGGATCCTTAGCATATAAGCCATTGTAGCAATATTTTTCAAATCTAGTCTTTGGTGCATGAATTTTCAATTTTAACCATCTTCATGATCGCGAGAGCAGCGATAGGCGACATGTGTCACCTGCTGAGCTCTCATCCTGCGTTAGGTACCTACTGAGTTAGAAAAGATCGGCAGTTAACATGCCGAGCAAGCCGCCAACGGCAAGAGGCATGTTTAATTAGTGTAAAGCCTAATTAGCATAAAGCGTATTTATTTAGTGCAAAGTAGATTAGACCGGCCAGTGTACATGGGCTCAGGAGTGGAACTAGAAGGAAAATGACCGGGGTTCACCATCTCACCATATATATATATATATATATATATATATACACCTAATTAGCATAAAGCGTATTTATTTAGTGCAAAGTAGATTAGACCGGCCAGTGTACATGGGCTCAGGAGTGGAACTAGAAGGAAAATGACTGGGGTTCACCATCTCACCATATATATATATATATATATATATATATATATATATATATATATATATATATATATATATATATATATATATATATATATATATATATATATATATACATATATATATATATATATACACACACACACACATATACATATATATATATAGTATAAATAACAGGGGCATTATGGTGCCCAGGCTCCATGAGTGAGACTTTCCATCTTATGAGTGAGATTTTCCATCCATGTTAATGACTTCCATTCCATACTATTGTACTAGCACGCATCTAAAAGCAATCCAAAGACAAAGAGGCTTGGTGCCCAGGCACTATGGTGCCCCATTTCAGCGTCATATATATATATATCAACATATATAATTTTCAAATAATATTGTGCTAAATAGTAATGTGTTTGGTAATTTTTAGCATCAATACTTCAATGTAACCGATGACAGCGTATAATGATAAAGAAGTATTAATCAAAATGCTTACCAAAATAAAAAATCTTGATAATAATATTGATTAGTTGCAGTAAACTGAATAAACTAAGGATGAAACACAGACAAAAGTTGATTGGCATTAGTAAAATACATCATTCGATCTCAATGGCCCGTCATGTAACTTAATGCATTATCTTTCAGTATTTATGTTCTTTTAAGTTCATAAAGCGATGAACCATAATATCATTAGTAATTTTTGTCAATTCTTATTTCTCCACATAGCAAATAAGTATATCTTTCATGGATTATCACTAATTAATTGAAAAGTTAGTTAAATATTTGTATATTCAATAATTCAAAAATAATATAATAAAAAATGCGTTCAATGGTTTACTTACTTAACATTGCAGTCAAATACTGTAATTTTACCTCTGATTTGCATCGAGCTAGGTTGGTATTTCAAAAATCAAAATTGAAACCCTAAATCTTAACCCTACAATTCGACAAAAATCAACCAACAATCATCACATTGAAATCTTAACTCACAAATTTGAATAATTGAGAGCAATTTAGAGGAAAGCACATACTGATCAGGTGGACCTAAACTTCTTTCGGCCAGTGAGGGCATGAGGCAATAGGGACCAGGCAACGCCACGGCGAGATGGTAGGCGAGGGTGATCGGTGGCACCGATTTTTCCTATTTTCCAATGACCGGTCATTGCCTAGCTGGGTGCGGTTGTGCGATGGACGTGGTGCACATCTCCTGGCCAACCATGCGAGACGAATAAGCGCCAAGAGCTGCTACAAGGTGACATACTTTGGGATAATTAAACAAATGTTGTAACCTATTGCGGTCCTCCTTCTTATGCTAGCTCAAGAGCTGGCTTAGCCTACTATAGTTTTCCTTATGAACTGAGGTAAGCGAATGCTTTTTGTGGACTGCTACTATCTAGTGAGAATTTGGGTTGCTAGTGCTCCCTTCATTGGATTTCAAGGAAAGAACCGGGTGCACTGAGTTTAACCTGGGGAGTTCACAGATGAATCCCTGCTAAAATTTTTTGGACTCGGTGTCCGGTGACACTAGGACCTACTACTTGCTTCTACCCCTACATGGGCTGTCGAGCTAGGGTGGCGAGGCAAGTGCACCTACCGAGCTCCCCTACCTCAGTAGGTGCTACCACAGTGGTGCCCTCCTTCCGAGCTCCCCTAGCTCGGTAGGTGCTACCATGGTGGTGCCCTCCTACCGAGTTCAGGTAACATGACAAGCAATACGTATCGTCTATCGCGCCTATCGAGCTCGAGGAAGGAGCTAGATTTGTAAAAATGGATGTCTAGGTGCCAGATTTGAAAAAAAAAAGTTGCTACAGTGCTAGATATGCGAAGGATTCCCATTTGCATCCCAGTAGCTTCTCCCTGTGGGCTACAGATTCTGTGCTCCTTGGATTTGTGGAATACAGGAATACTTTCTGTTTGTGCTCAAGTATTGTGTTAAATTGTTATCCGAATTCGTCATCGTGTTTGTACCGGACAATGCGCCAAACATGGCGCCAAATGGTGCATGCGCCGATCCGTGTCAAATATGGCAATAGCAAGCGTATCTAACTTTAATTGGGTTTACTTCTCTATTCAAGACTGATCCATAGCTTATATATGTATGCTGTAGTTGCACAATTAAGATGCGTTGAAGTTCTTCGTACTTATAATTTTCCTCATATAGTAAATTTCGTCTTTGTGCATATTTTTTCACAAGAGTTTTTCATGTTAAATTCATGTCTCCTATTCTTCTGATTCTCTATATTTGTTGTGTATTTTATAACAAATGGTGTCAGAGCTCTTAGTTCCAAACCCTAAACACTGTCTCCAGAAGGATCAATCGGCACCTGCAAGGTGACAAGTGACGACGTGAAGGTTCAGCATCGGGTGGCATCGAGTCATCCTACAAGACATGTCGTCGTCATCCAACCACGGGTTGCTAGTGCTCGAATCTGAAGTGGACTCTCATAGGCGGCAGCCATCAAAACCCCTGTTGAACCCATATCTCGAAGTCTAAAGCGGAATCCATCCGTGTGCGCAATATCCAAGAAGACATGAAGAAATTATCTTTTGTGTCCACGGCGAGATTGGACTCGGACTCAAACCCAAGGCGGGCACTGTTTTTCATTTTAGAATCGCAGCCCATTCCGAGTACCAAAGAAAATGGCAGGCATCGATTTTGGCATTGGTCATGACCAGCCAAGGAGGAGAACTAGTCCTTGCGTCCCGCGTTGAGAGGAGAGGGAAATAAAAGACTTTCTTTCCTCCGTGCACAAAGAAAGACTACTAAGGCTATATATAATAATGTAATATTAGATATCTATAAATTTTAATGTGTAAGACATGAGATGATATGAAGGAGAGAGAGAGAGAAAGCATAGAGAATTGAGCCATCTATTATACAGTAGTTGACTGTAATACGGTAAATAAAACACGTCATGTCATGGAGAAGCTGTCTATAAAGACATGCAAAAAGATAACCAATTGTATGAGCCCTCTATAGATAATATAGAGAATATTATAGACTGCAGTTATCTATATCATTATACATGCCTTAAGCAGTTTTTCAAGTTTTGTTAGGTGCACATGACAGAAGTGTACCTAGAAAGTTCCCAAGCCCGCTTTGCTTAATGGACACGAGGAGGTGTACAAGAGATTTTACTGCAACCATAACTTTCTATAGGAAACTAAAATTCACTTTCTTTGCTTCTGTACACAATAGTGTACCAAGAGATTCTCAGAAACATCAACTCGGCGATTTCAACCCACCTCAACTCTATATTAAGCATCAACCCACGTTCTACCTCAGTGATTGTTCCAACATCAGGTTTGCCAATCTAATTGCCCACGCCTCCTGACGCCATGGACGCCACGTCGATAATCTTCTGTTTTAATCGATCATCATCTTCCATCAAGAAGCTATGTCATTAGATCTGCATGTTCTTTGTTAGAGATGAAGTTCATTGCAATTCAGGTTGTTGTGCTTATTATTAGTGATATTCATATGGGATTAATCATTGGCAATGTCTTTAGTGATCCGTTGTCTACTATGGGTTACTACGACAAGATCCGCACATATAGAGTTTGGAGTTGCGAGCTTTCAGTATAATTTGGGCTAGGTTTGATTGATGAGACTTTAAACAAAAAATCAGTTGTGGGATAATTGAATTTGGTGTTTTAATCACTATTTGCATAGGTTGCAAATTTGGATCACTTACGCGACTATTACAAAGACTTTGGCAATATTAATTCTTAAGAATTTGACGACACCCTGACAATGTTAGCATAATACTGCCTAGAGTTCTGCTATTTGAAAATAAAGGTTTTACTCCAATTTTAGTTTGAGATGAAAGATTTAAGTACAGAAAGAAGTTTATTTTTGCGTGGATACCACAATGTTTGTCCAGTTGTCACAACACGATACGAGGGGTCTAATGTAGTTTATACTTCATTAATGGCATAAGAGTTCCTTTTATCTGAATAATTTTACAGACGTAGTTTTAACCATGTCATGGAATTCAGCTACCTTTCAAACTGGCAGTTTGATGTACATGGTGGTCACACGTGCAAGTTGCTCTTTCAATGAGCATTATTTACCAAGTTTTCTATTCTAAGTGGAGCATGTCAAATTCTATTATATGAGTTCTTTATTATCTATCTTGCGCCACAGGTGATGTTTTGGCTTATACTGATTAAGCATTTATTTCAGAAGGTCAGTTGCACAGACTCAGACTTTACTGGGGTTATGAACTACTAAAGATCCAGATTTGTGTCTGCTTTGTTGATAGCTATGTATTTGAATCTGCTAGCAATTTGCTCAACTTTGCTTCGCAATAAGCATTTGGACAAGGCTATACCAATCTTTCTTGTTGAGATTAGCCCGATAGACTTTCGAGGCACAAAGTCCGGTAATGAAGATTTACTTTGATGAGATTTGATAATTGGCTACATAAGTGAATTCGTCTCAAGGTGAAGATTGTTAAAGTTTGATCTGAATTCGTCATCGTGTCTGTATCGGTCACTGCGCTAGATGTGGCGTCAAGCGGTGCATACGCCGTGACGTGTTAGACATAGCAATGGTAGGCGTATTTGACTCTGATTTGGTTTCCCTCTCCGTTCAGGACTCTGATCCATAAACTATATATGTACCCCAGTAGTCGCATAATTTAGATATGCCGAAGTTTTCCGTACTTGTGGGTTTTTCATACGTCTGTGGGTTTTTCATAAGAATTTTTCATGCTAAATCTGTCTCATGTTCTTTTGATACTCTGTATTTGCTGTCCGTTTTATAACATTATGAAACTGTGGCTGCAAAGTGAAAGGAGAGGAATCTGACAGATGCATTGGCTGCTGTTTTGGTGAGCTTCCTAGTGAGTTCTTGATGATGATGATGAGCATCTGATGCTCCAGAAGATACCAGCCTCAAGAAAGATTAATAACCTGATTGTAGACTTGCAGGACACCAATTCAGTTTTCTGAAGGACAAAAAAATTTAGCTTCTTTTGGGGGGTAAAATTAATAAAACATCTACCGAATAAGCAGACTTTAGATGCATGGATGTTCTTGAGTTGCAGCACATGTTGCAGAAGGGCTGCTTATCAGGCAGGACATAGGAAAGCAAGATCCATCCACCAATGCATATGCCATTAACTTGACACCTTTTTGTACCTGAAGATGGTACCATGCAACTCATGATCACTGGTATAAATGGCTGCTGAGCCGTAGCTCTTTCTCATGATCGATCGCCGTCAAGATGACGAACCGGGTTGCGAGAACAATGCATGACAGAGACCACGCCATCGTCCACAAGCTTGTTCCATGATACATCAACCCTAGCTCATGCAGCCCTTGTGCTCAACTGCTCTGCACTGCTGAAGAAACGACTTTCCCCTAACATGAAGAAAAGAGAGCTTTATGCATGTCATTGCTATGTCCCTTTCACTGCAGCTAGTGACACTAGCACTTGCAAGCAGGAATAAACAATGCTAAAACCAGAACCAAATCTTTATGCAGCAGCTCTAGGATCATCTGCCAGAACAAAGGATACTGTAATTGAGAAATGATGCTCCATGCTTGAACATGAAGAGTAGAACAAGATTTGATGCAAATCTGTTGTCAGCAACAGGAAGGGGAATAAGTAACACTGGGCTTAGTGCAGGTCCCCATCAGAAAAGCAATGTGTTTTATTTAGGTGATGGCTGCTTTAATCCAACATAATGATCTGGGAGAGATCACTGGCCTTTCTTATCCTCATGGGGGCTCAATGTTGACTTTTCTAGTTCTCCTTGGTGAATGGTTATTAATGCCCCAACTTTGAATTTACTGGATATGTGAGATACAAGAATCTCTGGGCGTTTTTCTTAATGAGAAATCTTTAAAGATGATGCAGTTATTATTGCTGAAATTGTACTTGGAAGTTGGGCCCATAACTAGATGTCAACTGGTACCAAATCTTCGCATATGGCATGATGCGAAGAATGTGGCAACACAATTCTCTGGAATAAAAACATAAGAAACTTCTAATGATGGTGCAGTTACCATGTAATCAGTTTTCAGCAACGGTGTTGCTGGGCTCCAAGTCATTGCATACAAGGTATGCAGTATGCCCAGTATCATAGCTAAATGGCCAGGTCATGGCTTATATATATCCACAGCATTCACTAGGATAAGAAAGAAAGCATTGAAGACATAAATTGATCATGTATAAAAGAAACAGCACAGTGAAAATAGGGCAATTCACCAGTTGTTTGCCAGTATTTTGACTATTTTCACTAAGAAGAAGCATTGACAACAAGAAAAGGATAGTAGCGTAAGACAAACAATTTTTTGGGGCAATACATAAATCTTTGAGCCAAAATTATAAGTTTCACATCAGAAAGACGACAGGTTCAATGCACAAATATTTGGGCAATACATATATCGGTAGCCATTTCACATCAGAAATATAACAACTTTAATTCTTCATCACATCATCATAAATCCATGTTGCTCACGATACAGATAGATGGTTAATTGCTACAGGATAAGAACCTCCATGAGAATTATATACAGATTACACAATATCATGTCTCATACAACAAATGACTCTAAAGTTTTGAGTTAGCTATGCGATCTTACTTATGGGGCTAGGTCAGCATGCTCTGTAAAAAAGAGCTATGTCTCTGTCTCCCAATAGTAAGGTAAATGGTTGAGGAGACAGGATACACTATATTTATTGTGCATTTCTGATGCATTGAGAGGATAAGATTTACAAGAAAATACCAATATGATCTCACAAAATTCCTAAGCTACAAATTACCTTTCTATTTTACAACAATTTGTTAGTCATTGAGATGGCAAGTACCGCTGCAGGCATTCTTTTATATTTTGGAAGTTCACCGGCTTAGATATGTAGGAATCCATGCCTGCAGCAAGGCACTCATCAGCGCTCTCTGCGAATGAATTTGCTGTCATCTGCAATGCATCAGGAGATTCTCGAGGGTCATACAGTATCCCAGGAAAACATGGATTTAACGTATAGCCCCTAATCACCATTATCTATGTTTGACAAAAGTGTACGGAAATTCCATGCATTGATATTTAAAGATAAATAAGAAAATAAGCGAAGTCTTATGAATAGCAAGATGCTGACAAGTATCCAAATCCTTAGCACTGTCTGTCATGAACCGGGGTGAACACCACCAAGAAGATGGCCGGATGGCGCTGGCGTAGAACGAGAGGGAGAGAGACTAGAGATTTAGATGAGGAAGACTTGATATTTCTCTCCTCCTTCCAATAGCATGCAGTAGTCCTCTTATAAAGATGGGTTCCCCTAACAGATAGAATCTAACACCAATTATAACTCTAACAAATATAGTAACTAATATCATATCTCTAACTATATCTCTAATACAAGGAAATCAATCTCTAACTCAAATAGGGTTTCTCTAATTCCTAGTAATAAACCGACTAGGCCTTGGGCCCAAGGCCCACACCCCTGACACTACACCCCTCTCGGACATGCAGCTCGTCCTCGAGCTGCTAGACGGCCGGTGGAGAAGACGAACGGTGGCAGGGTCCTGTAGCGGATGGAGACGGCCGACCAGATCCAAGCGGAACAAGGCGAAATGATGCTTGCAAAATAAGTTTTTTTTCTTTCTTTTTTTGTGATTTTTTTAAACGACATCTGCAAAAGAAAAATCTTTTATTATTATTTTTGAATTTTTTATATTTTTTTTGACTTAACTAAACCGGTCGTTTCTAAACCGACCGAGACGCCCAGAACCCTTCGGTCGGAGGAGACCAGCTACCGAGAGTGGCGACTGAAGATGCGGCGGCGGCGGTTCCGGGGGCGACCCACAGCAGCCGGCGGCGGCGACGAGTGGCGGCCAGCGCGGACGGGCGGTCGCTTCGACCGAGGGCGGCTTCAGGAAGCAGCGGTTAGCAGAGCAGCAACCACTTGCGTGGATCTGGCAGCGGACGGCGACGGCGACAGATCCGGGTGCCTCGGCAGCGTAGAACGCCGGATCCGGTGGCGAAGGATCCCCGGACGGCCGGCGGAGCGGCGGCTGAAGGAGCGTCGGCCTATGCGGGCCGGCGGCGGCGGCTCCGGACGGCCGGCGTAGCGGCGGTCGGATCGGGCAACGGCCGAGCGATGCCGGCGGTGCGCGGGCAAATGTGGCCCAGGCGGCGGCGCGGGAGGAGACGGACACGGCGGAGACAGCGGCGCGGCTTCGGGTGCCCGGGCGAAAAAGTGACAGCGACGGCTCAGGTAACGGCGACCCGAGCGGTGGCGGTCTGCGGCGTGGAAGCGGACCGAACGGCGACGGCCGACGCAGAGAGCGGACGGCACGGCTTCGGGCACCGAGGAAGGCCTTGCGGCGTCCGCGTCCTCCGACATCGGTGCCCAATCCAGTCCAGGCGGAGCCAGAGCGCGCGCGGTCGGCGCCGCTGGTGAGGGCGGCCTGCGCGAGGAGGCAGGGGCTGCGGCCGACTACGGAAGATTACCGGCGGCGGCCGACGCCGGGCGACGGTGGGTGTGGCACTGGACGGAGACGCCAGAGAAGATGCTGCGGCGATGGGAGCTGGCAGTAGCTAAATAGATGGTTCTTGGTTTTGTTGTTGGAAATCTGGTGTTGGATGATGTGTCTTGCTCGTCTTTATCTCTTGTAGCTTCTGCATCATATTTTCAAAGGATTCCTTGATTTCATTCGCCTGCTTGCTTATATCCTCCAACAAGGTTATCATCCGATTGTAGCACACTTGGTCATCCATGTGCTCTGCAAAAACCATGGTAGCAGAAGTCGTGGGAAGGGATCGACTGCTCTGATACTAAGTTGTCATGAATCTTAGTTCATGAGGGATAAATACCACCGAGAAGATGGCCGGATGGCGTCGGCATAGAACGAGAGGGAGAGAGACTAGAGATTTAGACAAGGAAGACTTTGATATTACTCTGGTTGATTACAATAGCATGCGATAGCCCTCTTATATAGATGGCTCCCCTCTAACAGATGGAATCTAACTCTAATTATAACTCTAACAAATATAGTAATTAATATCATATCTCTAACTATATCTCTAATACAAGAAAATCAATCTCTAACTCAAATAGAAACCAATCTCTAATTACTAATAATAAACCGACTAGGCCTTGGGCCCAAGGCGCACACCCCTGACACTGTCATGCTTAGAAATGTTAGACAAAGACAGAAATATACTTCCACTTTTGATCAGTAAAGAGAATCCTCATGTTATTCTTAAATCGTGTTCTTCCCAAGTCTAGGTCAAATTATCTTTAAAAACAAGGCATACCCTCAGGGGCATAGTTTATTATCACTCTAAAGATGAGCATTTCAAATTTTTGTTTTGCATATGAATATTTGATCAAGAAAACAGCAAATTTATGAAGTAACATGGGAGCAAGCTGTGAGGAAGATCTTAGTTAACATGAGTTTGAGATTGCTTAAAAATAAACTTACCGCGATTATAGGAACTCTCTTCCTTTGCTTTTCTGCTCGTGCACAATCAGATGAAATAGCTGAGTCAGCTATCATCTGATTGTCTTCAGGCCTTACAGGAGTGTCCCAACAGCCAGTATTCTCAAAAGAACGGATAAATCTAGTGGCTTGTAGGCCATCCATTTCTGGCATGTGAACATCCTGTCAAGCAGACACCATTAGCACTTTAAGCAGAAGAATAGAAGCAAAAGGTTAATATATGATAAAAGTTTTCACTTGGTTTTGTAGAGCTATCCTGATATACCAATATTGATATCTCAGCTTGAGGTGTCATAATTTAAGATTATTTTTTACAAAGGTAGTCTGGGACTACCAAAATACCACTTGTACTGGTTCACTGGTGACTGGTGAGTTAGGAACAATGAGGACAACAAATCATTGCCGACAACATCAGATAACCAATGAAGCTTGGAACAAATTTGAAGAAGTGACGAGCCATATACAGTATGAATCAAGCCAATCAATGATTGGCATAACCCTTGCCTATAGTTAAGTTCAGATTGATGTATATCTCATTGCCTAAAAGGTTACGAAGCTTTTCACTCAATGTTTTTAATACTTCAAGTGTTCTGTTCCTGTAAAGCATGCAGCTGTTGGCTGGAAATTTTGATGCAAACTTAGCGTGCTCAGGGACGTATTGCACTATTGCTTTTGCATCTTGGATGATGGTGAGGTGAGGCAATTGAGAATGAAGTGACAACTATATATGGATGAACTGGTGAAGTAATCGTGAGTAACCAAATTAATGCTAAGCATATAACATTTATAGTTAGATAGATAATTGAAAATATTTCTTGTCATACCATCAGGATAAGATCATATTGACGCTGCTGTACTGCACGGATTGCTTCCATTCCGTTATTTACTATGTCTATTCTGTGGCCCAGCTGCTCCAGCATTGATTTAGCCACTATGATGTTGACCTTGTTATCTTCAACAAGGAGGATCTTCGCCTTATTGCTACTCGGAGAACACTTTGATTTCTTGTTAAGTGATAGCTCTTCAAGAACTTTGCATGGTTTCCTTTCCTCCTGAATGCTAGCCCCTGAAACTGATGCTGTGTCACCTCGGGAACTGGAAACCCGTTCAGCTTGACTATTCAGTTCAAAGACCATTGAATTGTCATGTTGTTCTTCAGCTGTGCTCCTAACACTTGGACCATTCGATTGACGAGCAGCAGAGGTACAGTTTGCAGAATTATCTTCCACTTGCGCATAACCATTTGCGAACAGCTTACAATCCTCTAATATGTTGGGGGGATCATAGCACATAAGCTTGCCACCAAACAACTTGGTGCTGTTCATTATTGAAACTCCAGACGACAGAAGAGAAGGTCGCACCTGTGGCTTGAAAAGGAAAGAACCTTCTATATCACTGGTAGTGAAATCATTACGAGAACTGGGAACTTCATCTGGATCATCACTGTGCTCTTCTTTTACAGGAATTTTGCAAGGCAGCATGAATGTAAATGTTGATCCTTCATTCTCTTTGCTGACCACAGTTAGAGTACCACCCATCAACTCCACCTAAATCATTGTGAAAAATCAATCGAATAGTTACACACTTTTATAAGTTACTGTGGACCTGGTTTGAGTTAAAATTAACATTATAGTTTTTACTGTTGATTTTCCAGATATTGGTGTTCAATGCATGCATGACTATTCTCATGGAGACAAAAACAAACACTTTAATATCTTAATTGTATCTTTTAGATGAATCCGAATTGAAAAAAAATTTATACCAACTGCTTGCAGATCGCAAGGCCAAGCCCTGTCCCACCATATTTTCTTGCATGATCAGTACTGGCTTGCATATACCTCTTGAACAGCAATGGTAAGGACTTCTCTGCAGGAGATCATAAGTTGAAAGGATCAGAAAAATAGACAAAACATATTCCACAAATTACAAAAAGTTTCACCATCAAGTGAGACATACAGAAGATGATCATGCATCAGGTATAATCAATAAATGTCAGGAAAAACCTGGTATTCCTATTCCAGTGTCATATACATCACAGCGAAGCCAAACAACTTCCTCTCCCTCATGACGCTCCCTGAAGATTTCATTTAATGCAGTGCCATTCTGACAAGCATCTTCACGGTTGGAGCAACGCAAAGTATCTTTATCACAGTTTCTTGGAGAGGCAGCAGAATGTTCTGCTGCAGTAGTAATTGGGCTTGCAGAATGGGCTTTCGTTTGAAGTTGCGCATTTTCTATTCTGCATCCCATTAGCTGCTTATCTACAACATGAAGATTTATCCCAACCCTCCCTTCATGTGTAAACTTCACTGCATTGCTGGAATGGTTCCAAATACCAAATATCATCAGACACATATTTTGCATTATATCCAGGCAAATGTGTTTTTATCTTTATCAAACCCCTTTAAGAAGGAATATGCCTTAGGATTATATAATATGAAAGCATTACCTGATCAAATTGGTCAGAATTTGCCGAATCCTTAGCACATCACCAATGACCTATACCAATATAAAAAATTTTTGCTGAAATGATTGACATCATTTTTCAGTCAGCTGAATCACTAAATTGTCTAAGATCTCTCCTGCTCTGCAAATACTTAAATTTTATAAATAGGTACATCATTTTCTTTGTTAAGGCAATTGAATTTCAATTTGTGGATACATGAATACAGAACCTGAAGATTATAGACAAAAAAAGCACAGACAAAAGATAGTTAATTCTCAATACCTCGAATGGAACATCATCACCTATGCGCCCTTCAAGGGTCAATTCCTTTTTCAGAGATGCTGCAGCAGTCTGGAGTACATGCTTAACTACTTCCCTTGGTCTAAACATTGTAGCTTCTAATTTCATAGCTCCTGAAAAACGAAGGCAGAAATAAATTACTTCAGATTTCAAGTGTAAACAACCAGCTTCTGAAAGAATTGTTTTAAACAAGTCTCAAAAACCAGCTTCTGGCAGCAATAAATGGTAATGCATCAACCAGCTTCTGAAAGAATTGTTTGAAACAAGTCTCAAAAACCATCTCCACCCTCAGAAAATCTCATTCTCAACTTATTAACCACATGTAACACAATGGGAAGGAAAACATTCTTAATGTATGCATTGTGTGTGTTATAGGCGTGGGGCCTTGGGCCAGTCGAGTTATTATTAGGAATTAGAGATTGGTTTCTATTTGAGTTAGAGATTGGTTTCCTTATGTTAGAGATAGAGTTAGAGATATGATATGAGTTTCCATATTATTAGAGATAGGATTGGAATTAGATTCGATCTGTTAGGGGGAGCCATCTATATAAAGGGGCTACCGCATGCTATTATGATGAAGCAGAATAATAACAATAGTCTTCCTAGTCTATAGTCTCTCCTTTCTCCCTACGCCGACGCCATCCGGCCATCCTCTTGGTGGTGTTTACCCGTTATGAACTAAGGTTCATAACAACTTGGTATCAGAGCAGTCGATCCTTCCCCACGACTTCTGCTACCATGGTTTCCGGCGAGGAGGCCAGTTCCGTGAGAGCAACGTTTAAAGCAATCAAGAAGCAAATGGCTGAGATCATGCAGCAGCAGGCCGAGATGAAGTCCCAACTTGCAGATTTGACGCGGCAAAGCATTGCAACCGACGCCAGGATTGCAGCACTTGAATTCAGGAGGAGTTTAGCCGCCGGCTACGCCCCACCGGCCGCATCAGCTCCAAGCCAAGGGGATTGCATCGCTGCAGCGTCTCCATCCAGAGCCTCAACCATCGTCGTGGTCACCGCAGCTCTTGTTCCGGCGTCCCCATTCAGCGCCTCACCCGCCGTCGCCCGGCGTCCGCCGCCGCCGCCAAGATGCCTTCGGTCGCCGCCGGCCGTCTGCTCTCCGCGTCGCCTCGCTCTCTGCGTCGGCCGCAGCCATTCGTCGTCGCCGCCAGGCCGCTGTTCCGCCCGGAGCCGCCGTCGCTCTACCGACGACCTCTGCGCGCGATCCGGCCGTCATCAGCCACGACGCGTCCAGATCCGGCCACCTCCGCTCCAGATCCGGACATCCCCGGCTTCTCCGCGCCGCCTCTGGCCCGGCAAGAAGGGGCCAGCTCATAGCCGCCGGATCGAAGACCCTCGCCGTCCTCGAGTGCCGGTGAACAACCGCTGGCCGGTCCGCCTGCGCCTGTGCAGCCACCGCCGCTCGCTCCTCCTCCGCCCGGGCCGTCTCCGCCCGCGCAGCCGCCGCCGGTCGGTCCGCCTCCGCCTGAGCCGCCGCTGCAGTCCGGGCCACCTCCGCCTGGGCCACCGCCGCAGCCGCTCCGCCGGCCGCTTTGCGCCGTCGATCGCCAGGCTGCTGCTCCGCCGAAGCCGCCGCAATCCGGGCCACCTCCGCCTGGGCCACCGCCGCAGCCGCTCCGCCGGCCGCTTTGCGCCGTCGATCGCCAGGCTGCTGCTCCGCCGAAGCCGCCGCCGCCGGATCCGCCTCCGCCCGAGCCGCCACCGCAGTCGCTCCGGCCGTCGCTCCGTCGGCCGCCCGCTCCGCCGCCCGTTTCACTGGCCGCCGCCGTCACCCTTGGCGTTGCCCCTGGCCGACGCCGTTTCGGCTTGAGGCGTGTATGGGTTGCGGTCGGTTTCTAAACCGACCGACCGATCACTTAAGTCTGTCAAAAAAAAAACCAAAAAAAAACAAAACAAAATTTCAAAAAAAAAAGGAAAAAATTTTTTTTCGCAGGCATCATTTAGCCTTGGGCCGCGTGGATCTGGCCGCCGTCTCCATCTGCTAAAGTACCCTACCACCGTTCGTCTTCTACATCGGCGTCGAAGGTCGTCCATTGGCAGCCGTCTAGCAGCTCGAGGACGAGCTGCATGTCCGGGAGGGGTGTAGTGTTATAGGCGTGGGGCCTTGGGCCAGTCGAGTTATTATTAGGAATTAGAGATTGGTTTCTATTTGAGTTAGAGATTGGTTTCCTTATGTTAGAGATAGAGTTAGAGATATGATATGAGTTTCCATATTATTAGAGATAGGATTGGAATTAGATTCGATCTGTTAGGAGGAGCCATCTATATAAAGGGGCTACCGCATGCTATTATGATGAAGCAGAATAATAACAATAGTCTTCCTAGTCTATAGTCTCTCCTCTCTCCCTACGCCGACGCCATCCGGCCATCCTCTTGGTGGTGTTTACCCGTTATGAACTAAGGTTCATAACAGTGTGCCTATAGCATGTGTTCCATTCAAGGTTGGAAATATCGGTACCGGGGCAGATCCCGCCGAGGGACCGGTAACGGTAACCGGCCAGTTACCGGAAAACCCGGAGAAAAACTGGTCAAAATTCGTCAAACGAAATTCAAATTTTGTTAGGTTTGACGGCCGGTAACCGTCCAAAACCGGAAAAACTGGTGGAAAAACCGGGAAAACCAGTTTTAGGTAATTAGAGTTTGGAATAATACAAATATTAATTAGAAAGTGTACCCAATGATTATAAACTAGTTAGTAATGTGTAGGTTTCACCTACTGATAAACAATTATTGCATTGACTTGATTTCCATAATAGTAGGTAGGATGAGAATCATCACTAGAAAATAATATGTTAGCATCTTGACGTCCATAAGTCGGAATAGATTTTGAGCTATCATCGGATTCGTATGAAGAAGAGTCTAATGGCCGAGAATGATCTTAAATTAGCATGTACTACCTAGCCTGGATATCCTACAAAATGTGGGGATATCGTAGGACAATAATTCATATATTTTTAGTTCATACAATAGTTAACCTACTACAAACAATGCCTAAACCAACTTAGGAAGTACATTATGCAGTCATAAATTCAAATTTACATTTGAATTTTTTTTGGGGACATGGCAGGACAATAATTCATACATTTTTACTTCATACAATAGTTAATATAGCATAAAAATGCCTAAACTAACATAGAAAATGCATTATACAATCATAAATTCAAAAGTAACCTAGACGGTTTTTTTACCGGTTCTCACCGGTATATCCGGTTATGGCGGTAACCGCCAGTTTTTTGAACCCTGGTTCCATCCAAAAATTCCTAGAAACAACTTGAAAACAAGAAAAGATAAATGGCTCATTTCACTTAATATCGATGATTTGAAATACCTGACTCCACTTTGGAAAGATCAAGGATGTCATTGATCAATTGCAGTACAAGGTCACCAGAGGATAGCATAACTTCTAGCAACTGATATTGTTCTTTATCCAGTTTGGTAGTTGCAAGAATTTCGGCCATGCTAAGAACCCCTGAAAGGGGAGATCTGATTTCATGGGACATGGTGGCTAGCATTTGTTTTGCTCGCATTGTTTCCTCTGCAACGTTAGATAAGTGCAAGTATTCAGTGTACCATTCTAACTTAAAATGCACTAAAGTAACATTATGTAGAAGATGCAAACCTGTTATGTGAATAGATCTGTTAAGTTCTGTTTCCTTAGCTTTTTGAACAGCTTCTCTCACCCTTATGTCCGCCATTTTCTCTCTTGTTTTGACCTAAAGTGCAATAGTAGATGGATTGAGAAGCATGGAACAAAATGTAGCACAGCATGCAACGTACAGAAAGCAATTTGATACCCTCAAAGAATAGTTTGTGCAATCAATGCAAGAAGGTTTTAATGCACAATATCAGAATCAAAACCATAAATGTAACCATGGAATATAGTAACGTGTAAAAGTTGACCATTTGTCCTAATGCCAATTAGCTACAAGCCATGAAGCCAACAAGAAGAGACTACTCCCTAAATAGTTGGAAATTAATGCATTTCCACTGGATGGAAGTGAAATTTTGGTATGTAGTTCTAGGTACAATCTCATTCGTCCCTTGAAGACGAACAAGGATGGTGAAATCATTTTTACTGAGGAGAAAAGTGTACAATTGCACTGCACACTAGAACCAAGGGCAACAATGGACAATACAATCAGTCTCAAGAGTAAAACCCAGACAATAATAATATTTTATGATTCTCAAGATTCAGAAATAAAGGGAATTGAACAAGTATATATGAGAAAATTTAAATTCAACAAAGCACCTGATCTGTTATGTCCATTGCAACATAATTCACGCCAATTGTTTCCCCAGATTTGCTGTAAACTGGTTCAATATATGTCACAAAGGTCTTTGCTCCAAACAATGGTGTATTAAATACAAACTCCCTCTTAGTTGCCATACCCTTGGCCATGACCTCTCTCTTGACATTGTTCATCTCTTCTATACCCTCACCTGACAATATCTCATAGTCTGTCTTACCAATAACATCCTGAAAAATAAGTTATGCTTCATCCAAATTTGCAATATACGAAAACTACTTGAGTTCAGGATAAAAGAGCAGTGCATAGTATGAAGCAGAAAAATCAACGGCGATGGCAAGATGAGTGTATCAACTAAAATTAAATTACCTCATCAGCAAGTGTTGGGTAGTGATTAAATATGAAACGGTACCGTAAGTCAGCATCCTGAAAAGAAAATAGAGAATATTAATCATTTATATTATCATCAACGTTCATGTTCAGTGCTCCATCATGTGCCTTCTTTGAAATGACTTCTCAATGTATATAGCAAGTTGTAACAGGTGTGGACATAGATAAAACATACCTGATGAGCAATAACGATAGGAGCACTTTGAAGAACCAAGTGCAAGAAGTAATCAGCCCTTTTTAACATTCCAGAGAATTCCTCCACTGGTGTGTGTGACTGAAGATTCTTTATATTTTCCTCCAATTTTTCCTCCAATGAACGCTCCCTTTGAAGGCTTGCCTCAAGCGTTTTCTCTAACTGCGTCGCTCTCTCTTTCCAATAGGAAATACTTTCATATTCTGCATTTATTTTAAGCTCTTGATTGTGAGAAAGGTCATCACTCTTTTTGCTGGGACGCTTCCATTCATCTTTGTAAACTTCATCCAGTATTGGTACTTGCCGCTTCACAGAATAATAACTTTCAACCTGAAAGCGTTGCTCCTCCAAGATTTGTTGCTTCTTTTGTTCAATCTCTTTCCTCTGTTGAGAAAGAAGACCAAGCTCTTCACTCAGAAGCCGAGCATTGTTTGCCCTCTTATATTCCCAGTGCTTCACAAAGTACTGCATTTGAGAAACGCCTTTCTCAGAATTTGCCATTTCCATAAGCCGCTGGAAATCCACTTGAAGAGGCTTCTCACTAATTTCAACATCCTTGAGCGCATCTTGGTCCTTTCCAAGGTTCTCCATTTTGAACTGCTTCTGGTGTTTATCCCCTATGTTCTCAGGCCACATTGATGGTGCGACCTCATCTTCAGGCTCAGTCAGGTATTCGTCCCCCATCTTTCTTGATAACCAGCACTGTTGTTACCTGATCACATTGAAATCTCACTCAAACTTCAGCGATTGTTGGACCCGACTGTAGCTCATAAGCACTGATTTTCACTTCAAATTTCAATGTTTCCAGTGCTCTGAGAATGGTACAAGTCGTAGAATAACTCGTTGGGCGACCAATCTGGAGAGAGAGAGAGATGATCAGTAGCTACTTCTTAATTATCTGCATAAACATCCGATTTGCTACGAAGCGCCAGATTAAAGAAGGTAAACTCATCATGGCAGGTGGTCAGAATTAGATAATCTATATGACAATAGACGATCAATTGAATCGCAAAGTAAATCGAATGGACTGAAGAAACTAAAAGGTTGACCTGAGAGCAAAACAAGATTAACAGAAGGCATTATGAGTATGCAGAAGAGAACATGCATATTGAAGTCTAATTCTGTAGCGAAAATGCCGAAAGGAATTCAGCTTTCATGGAATGCCTTCTAGAGTAGAAGCTTTGCTCTAACTAAGTAAACACACATCACTGTAGCATAAAAAGCAGAAATGCAGCTCTCCTTTTAACGAAATTCCAAGCCGTAAAGATGGGAACTTCCCTTTCTTCGAGGCAGCTGGAGAGCATCCTCGAATCAAGGGAAGATAGTGGAAAAAATACAGAACCGAATTTAAGATCCTACGTGACTCCAGCAATCACAAAATCAAACATAAT
This sequence comes from Dendrocalamus latiflorus, assembly GCA_017311315.1. Classification (NCBI taxonomy): domain Eukaryota; kingdom Viridiplantae; phylum Streptophyta; class Magnoliopsida; order Poales; family Poaceae; genus Dendrocalamus; species Dendrocalamus latiflorus. Next base: position 34,200,108 of record CM029659.1, on the reverse strand, counting down.
GCTGATGAAAAGATGAGAGATGCAAATATCTCAAACTATAACATCCAATTAAACTGAACTCTCCAAGAGATCAGACCCGAGCTACAAATAAAATCAAACATATACCTCGTAGAGCCAAACATTTCAGCCCTGGAGAACGGCACGCACAAAACAATCAAGAAAGCAGCAGCATACACAAAGCACACGTCCGAAACCTGATCCCGGTAGGATCATCCAACCTTGCTATGCTCCGCTGTTCCCTGCCCGCGACCCATTCGACAGAATGCCAAGGAAAGCGAGTAACACTGGAACACTCGAGATCAAATCCTCTGCCTCAAGAACCACCCCATCAAAAGAGAAACACACAAAAACCCACCCAAAGCCCAACAGCTCGACCAAATCGCGCCGCGCGCACCGCCCATCCGACGAAACGCCTGACCGGCGGTTCCGATCAAGAAACCTCGCAACACGACCAAAGATCGCGCACCCACCTGAAAGAACGGAGCACGAGCTCGAAAGAGCCTCCCTCCCTTCCTGCAGCGCGGCGACTCGCCACGGTCACAGTGGACGTAACGAGAGGAACAGGATGTGGGCAGAGAGGAAGAGGAGGGCGGTCAATGCGATGCAATGCGACCGCAGAGCAGAGGGAGACGAGACGAGGGGGAGGGGGCGGTGGAGTTTGCGAAGGATCTAATGGCAGCGAGCGGAGCAAGAAGGGTGCGGCCATGTGATGGGAAATAGTACAAAAATGCGAGGGGGCGGAAACGGGTGCGAGGAATCGCGCCCACCGGCCATGTGCGCGCAGGCAAGGAAACGGGGGCGAGGAGAAAAGAAAAAATATAGTTGCGCGACTGGCAACGCCTCCTCCTCCGCGGCCTCAATATTTTTCTCCCCCTCCGGCCAATCTGGTCGCCGCCCCGGTGGTGGCGGCGGTGGTGGGCGCGGTGAGAAGCGACGAGGAGGGCTAAAAAAATGGCGCAGTGCAAGCGACGGCGGAACGAGGGACGGGAGGGAGGGAGGGGAGTTTTAAAAGGCGGGGGAGGAGAGAGGGAGAGGACTCTTTAGTCAAAATTCGACATATACCATTAAAAAATATGGCACTTTGAGATATATCACGTAATTTCTTGTAATTGAAAATATACCGCCCAAGTTTTTTACCTTTGAAATATGTCATTTTCTCCACTTTTCTCTATTTCTTTTTCTTTTCTCTTATTTTCCCATCTATTCCATAGTGAATTACCCGTTTTACCCCTCTTCTGTTTTGGCCCAGTAAAGTACACGTAGTCCACAAAATGACAGTAAGAAAAGGAGATTTACCCGCTGCTACAGGATCTTTTTTTTTTTGATTTGGGCCTATAGCTTATAAGTTTTAGGTTGGTAGTAAGAGAGAGTATAGAGTAACAGAGATTTATATATGATTTTAGCTGATATAAATAAACTGAATAAACAAAGTTACTACAGCATGTACTACAATTAATTTGTAAACCTCGATTTAAAAAGACATTTCGTTTAAAAAATAGTTACAGTAGAGATGCCAACAATGGGATTCTTCCATTTTTTACACTAGAACGAATCCTTCGAATCCATCAAACTAGGGTTTTTCCAATAAAAAAACCAAACGAAATCACACCCAAATCAAGAAATATGGATGTTGGGGAGGGAGGACAGTAAGGGGATCATGTACCAGGGCAGTCCACCTCGCCGCCGTGAAGAATCACCGCCGCCGTGGTTGGGATGCGCCGTCCCTCCCTGTTCTTGCTCCTTGGTGGCTGCCGTGCTAAGCGGATGGGGGTTTTTTTTTTTTTGATAAAAAGCGGATGGGGGTTGATCCAAACAGAAGAGGAGCCAAACGGGTACTTCACTATGGAGTAGATGAGAAACCAAGAGAAAACGGGTACTACACTATGGAGTAGATGGGAAAACAAGAGAAATGGAAATAGAGAAAAGTGAAGAAAATGACATATTTCAAAGGTGAGAAACTATTGTGGTATATTTCCAATTACAAGAAACTAGGTGACATATCTCGAGGTGCAATGATTTTTAGTGGTATATATCCGATTTTGCCTTATTAAGGCCCTGTTTGGATCCCTCCATCTAAAGTTTAGTTACTAAAGTTTAGGTCTAAAGTCTCCAAACAGGTGGTCTAAAGTTAGATCTAAACTTTAGCTAACCCCTAAAAAACACTTTAGATCATTAGACCACAAAACTAAGCTAAAGTGGTCTAAAGTTTCGATTTATCCCCGCTCCCGCACGCAAAAGACGGTTTTGCCCCCGTGAAAAATCTTCCTCCCACGAAAAAAAAGTCTCTACGGGCCCGGACTCCCGACGCCCCCGCACGAAAAAAATCCACACGGGCGGCAACTTTTTTTTATTGACCTATCTGTTGTACCAAGTTTAAATTATTTATTTATCATTACCAATTGGGTTGATTATTATTTTAGCAATCAAACAACGGCTCAAAAATCCCAGGGGTACAAAAGTCCATTTATTGGACCAGAACTAAACTTTAGTCCATGATCCAAACAGCCCTGTGGTCTAAAGTTTAGTTGTCTAAAGTTTAGTCCTGGACTTTAGCCAACTAAACTTTAGACCTCAGAATCCAAACAGGGCCTAAATGGTGGTTGAGTTGTGATTGTGAAAGGGTGGGGTGAAGTGGACTTCGCCCACCGCTTCCTACACTCATGAGCATTTTGTGCTCCGCTTCCAGCAACCAACTCTACAATGGGATCAACCGATCAGTTAAAGAATTACTGTACAAGCTGGTAAAAGCTACTGCTAAAATGCTACTCCCTTCGTTGATTTTTAGATGACGTTTTGGAATACATACACTCAATATTATAAAACTTGGACCACTAATGTATACAAAGTATTTGGATTTATCGCGTGGAAATATTATCACTAGATTTGTCATAAAAAATTTCTATATAATTTTTTAATATTTTTTACTAATATCTAATTAGAAAAAGTAACGGTCAATGGTGTGTATCAGAGATCATGTTAATATCTAAAACAATAAGTAAAAAATTGAAAATAGTACTAGTTTGGTGTTTTTGAACTTATGATGTTCGTTAGGTAGTCTCGAGGGAACTTAATAAAACAGAATGCAGCATGGTTAGCCTCGGCCCGTTTTGTTCGGAATGGTTTTTTGAATATTTACCATTAGTTCTCCCCATAAGTGCAATTAGAGTAATCTGTGTGCGCAAGTTGCAAAGACACAAAACAGCAAATAATTTGAAGCAAAATAAATTCCATCTTATATTATTTCATAAACTGAATACTAACAAGATACCGTACGTCCAGTTGCTCACTCTATGCATTTAAAAATGAAGAACGAAGAAACAATAAGAAAGTACAATTTCTGTAATTTACCTAGCATATTTTTTCTCCCTTAGGGACAAACTTGCAGTGCTGTTGACTTTATAATTGCACATTTGCATTGTTATGTCCATTTATGCTCGACGTAATGACAACTCCTGAGCTGCTTCAACTTTTTGGTCGTGTTGGTGGCATGATAGATTTAGAAGTATACAAATAGTTATGTTTTTAAGGACGTTTCACCTAACCATAATGTTATCATGCAGGATATTAGAGATGAGGCCAGTTTGTGGTGTATAGCGGGAGCCAAAGGGCTCCGTGGGATTTGGCATTAATGGTCTTTTGTTGTTGTTTTTCCTCCCCTTTAAGGATTGTACGAGTCATCTAGACTCCTTATTGTTTTCTTCTTAATATAATGATACGTAGGAGACTCCTACGTGTTCGAGAAAAAAAAACTCCTGAGCTGCTTAATCAGTTTGAATGAGCTGCATAATAACAAATGTGGTTCGGGCAGAGTCAGAAAATTAACACGATATCGGGAAATAAAACCCGAAAAAATGGGACAGTGAAGTGAAATTAGGTACTACCTGCTCAATGGTTTCTACTGTAATTTGTATTTAGTAGAGCGACCAAAAACCTGTCCATGTATTTGAAAAACTGTCGTAATTGAGATGTTTACTTGGTGTTGCGAAAAAAAACACTGATTGCCCAGTTTAATTAGGAGCTAGCTTGATTCAAAGAGTTCAAGATCCTCGCGAAAGAAGGAAAGAAAATCGCTAGAACAACACAAGACAAGCCTGAAGACCTTCATGATGGTCTGGAGGAATAAATCTATAATCAAGCAAAGTTATCTCGCAACATATATAGATCGAGACAGAGAATCTTGCAGCTGTTTCCGCAGGAAATCCTGGGCATTGTTGATAAGTAGTAAAACTATATAACTACCTTTATCCCGGAATGGAGTGGTTCATGTAATCATGTTACCATTATGCCAACTTCTAATAGATTCCTGCTTACCATCGTTGACTTTTAGTCAGTTTGAGAAGAAATGTAGCAGCATCTTGTGATGTGTCAGCGTCACACACAGTCACACACACACGTATGAACCTCCTGAATCCTGACCAAGCTCAAAAATAGCACAGGATTTATAGACATACATGCATGATGCATCAAAACCTAAATAATTTCAGTTTGGAAGATGCAAATAAGATCAAACTAGAGGCTTAGCCAACTGGAATTAATAGGTTTAGAGGAAGAGCTAGCTCTCAAGAACAAACGTCTTAGAAGACAAAAGACTGAACATGCTTGCCTACAAGTAGACTTGCATTATCCACTACCATGCACTCATCAAGTTGGCTATGTCCTGGTACTTGAGACATATAGTGGCAATTAACTAGTAGCAGTTCCTAAAGCAACTGTTCCACTTGCAAAGTACCATCATATAAGCAGCTGTTCCTAAAGCAGTCTACTGATCTGCCTCTTAATCGGATGCTTAGGCATCCTGCACAATAATGGTTTTCACAAGAGGCCAAGCAACCATAATCTAACGTGCTGCCAGCTTGATTCCTGCAGCTAGCACCACAGCCGTTGATGATATAAAAAAATACGGCATGCGGCAATATATACCAACATGCAGGGCCTGGGGCTAGTATTGCACTTGAGTCTTTTTTATCTAGTTTTATAGTTACTTAAGTCTAGATGATCTTTCTGGCTATGCGGCAAGTCTGCAACTGGTCACTGGTCATGTACTGTTAACATCTCTTATGCAAAAGTGTACAGCTGGTTAGGATACATTTTGGGATGTGTAGATAATATATAGTTCATCTGTACTAAGGGGCCAATCAGCTATATAATCTAATGCATCCCAACAGCTAGATTTGCCATTGCCACAAAAGAAGTAGGACAAGTAGGCCGAGCCCCAGGAGAAGCCAATGGTTTGTATTTTAATTTCACTACTACTTGCAGGCCACTAGCAATGCTTTAGACCACCAACTATGGACGATGTAGCAAAGCTGCTTTTGGGGAAAAGGAAGAGAATTTCGACAAAGCAAAAGCTCAGCATGCGAGCAATGTACTGCAATTGATTTAGAAACCCTCTCTCTAGTTGCTGCACTGGCCAATATGCTCGCCATAATAATCTCACTACTGTTTGGCAAACCCCTAATATAATTTCCAATTTGGCCATGTTTCGAATTTTTTAGAGCCGCCACTAGGAGAGCTTGGGGCTCTGAACATAAACAAACCTTAGTTGCAAAAAATAGGTTTTAATCCAAAAGGAATAGTTAACTAAAATAATCCAATTTTACTTTAATCCTACTCATTCTTTAAAAAAAACTCGCTTGACTCAATTTTTGCTGAAAAAGTGATGCTCCTAGTATTTATTTGTGTGGAGAGGATAAAGGAAATTAAATTCAATTAGTCATTTTGTAAAAAAGTATATAATTAGTATGAAAATATGAAATATTTGAGTGTACATCATTGTAAAGAGGAACAACATTGGACAACATTTGGTAGCCTCGATCGATGGAAATGTTGGAGGTGGCGCTAACCAGCTGAACTATATATAAAAAATTAAGCAGCAGCCTAGTTGCAAAAAAGAAAAGAGCTTCCACAGTGTTCATTCATGTGAGTATGTGACCACGTTTTTATGTTCTGAACCTGTGACCTCAAAGAAAGTCAACTCCCAAAAAAATGGAGGCGCCCATAGAGGTCACACAAGGCCAAACCCCCACCTGTGACATAAAAATAGCCTGACATTAGGTAAAGTTGGAACAAATGAGATAAAAGGCTAAACAATCTTATTTTTTTTAAAAAAAATCTAAACAGCTATGGCATTTGAGCAACTTGTTTCTTTCTTTCTTTTAAAATTCGTACCACAAAAAAAAAGCAACACTGAGGCTCCCATGTGCAGCTAGAATAGATTAGCTAGTAATTGTGTTACTAATTAAGCTATCATGATCACTTAATGGTCAGAGTAACTAAAGCTTGGCATCTTAAAACGTGCAAGGTGGTTGCCTCCATGCTTAGCTTCTCCATACGCGGCCCTTAGCCTAGTTCATGAGGCAGAGGAGAAATTGAAGGGGAAAAACTTTGTAATTATTTTTTTCAGTTCCCGTGCAATTGGAGATTTATATATGCACTACATTATGTATGTACAATTAATGTAGTCATTTTCTCCCAAGTGACCAAAATATAAGATACTTTCTCGTATACTTAGAAGTTACGAAGACCATTCATTGACAAAACAGAAATAACAATAAAACATCAAAATGGATGAAGCATTTAATTATTTTAAACGATAATTTACGGTATATAAGTGCTTATACTGAAAAGCCCTGAAAAATTCAAAAATAAAAATTTCCAATTTTTGCTGCATTTTTTTGAGTGAATTTTTGGAAACTTTCCGTTTCGGGAAAGTTTCGTCGGAAATGCGCTTTCCTTTCTCGGCCTTTCCGCTTTCTTCTTCCGGTGGCGCCTCGCCTCCTTTCCGCCTCCCTTTCTCTCGCGCGCCCCGCGCCCGCGTCTCCCGCTGGCGCCGCCTCTTCTTCCGCCTTCCCCGTCGCCCAGCGCCTTCCCCCGCTCCCCTCAGCCGCAAGCGCCCGGCTCCCTCCCCGCCTTCACCTCGCGCACGCGCGTGCGCTGCGCGCTGCGCCGTGGCCGCGCCTGCGCCGCGCCCGTCCCCGCGCCGCCCCGGCCCTCCCTCGCGCCTCCGCCGCCCCGACAGCCTCCGGGTCCGGAGGAGTGGCCGCCCTCGCGCCACGTCGCCCGCCTTCGCGCCGACCCCACCTGGCAGCCGCCGCCTCCTCCCTCTCTCTCGCGCGCGGACGCGCCCTCGCCCCTGCGCCGCTACCTGTTCCCGTCGCGTCGCCACTCCCCGCACAGCGCTTCGCGTCACCCCGCCCCCTCCACTGTGCGGGATTAAACGCCCTTGACGGCCCCGTCACCTCCCTGTCGGCCGGAGCCCCGCCGTTGGCTTCTCCCCGAAGGAACTCGCTCCCCTCCATTTCGGGTATAAAATCCCCCCCTCGGTCTCCCTTCTTTCCTTTGCTCCCCGAGCTTCCCAAGCACTCCCATTCCCCTCCTGCCACTCCCAGCCACCCCCTCGAGCAACCGATTGAGCCCCCGTCGCCCGTAGCTCCGCCACCGTCTTCCCCTGCGCCGGTGACCCCGCAAAGCGGATTCCCTCCCCCACTCAACCATTCTTCGATTGCATTTGCTGGAAGCACCTCTGCTACCCCCCTAATCGTGTTAGTACCCTTGTTTGGCCAGGTGGAGCCCTGTGGAGCGCCGCCGCCGAAGCTCACCGCCGCCCCAGTCGTGCTCCCGTGGCCAGCTCACTCCGAGGACCCTGAGCTTCAGCCGCCGCCGCCAACGTGAGCTCCCAACCCCGTAGTTGGTGTAATCCCGGCCGATTGGCCCCTCTCGCCGCCGGTGACCCCCTCCACCGCGAGCTCCCCGAACCACCCCCTTCTTCCTCCCTCTCTCCCCTTTGGTCCCCGCAAACGCTAACCACCCGAGATGGGTTCCCCGCTGTCCCCTCTACCCGGCGGTACCCCTCTCTGCCCTTGGGAGCCGCCGACGTCGCCGGAGCACCATTGCCCCGCCACCTCCGTTCTGCTGCTGCTCGCGCCCGGCCGGAGGAAGACGACGACGACGTGGCCGTCTCCCCGTCGTCGGATCCCCTTAAAGCCCTCTAATCCCCGCCATCCACTTTCCCGTACCGTTTCACCCGCCCCCTTGAATCTCAGCCGTCCGATCTTCATAACCGTACCGCTCCGCCTCCGTTGGATCTTCCCGTACCGGTTCGCCGCCTCCCTTAAACCTCAGCCGTCCGATCTCCGCTCGCGTCATCCGGGCCGTCAGCCCACCCCGCATCCCCGCCGCTCGCGCCGAGCCACGCGGCGGGCATCGGAGCCGCGCGGACGCGCGTTGGCGTGGGCCGCCTCCCTCGGCCCGCTCTGTCCCGCGCGCGCGCGCACGCGCGAACAGGCCGCGCTGGCCTTCGGCCGCGCGGGCCGTTTTCTCGGCCGGGCTGCACTGTTGCGCCGGGCCGGCCCACTACTGTTCATTAGATTTTCCAGTGATTTATCAATTTCCAAAATTCCAGAAAAACTCAAATAAATCCTAGAAAATCACAGAAAATCCCAAAAATTCCCAAATTTCACCACATTGCCCCAAATATTATTCCAAACACTCTGGTGGAATCCATTTCCACAGATTCTTCCTAGAAAAATTCCTAAAATTCCATTTGGGGTGTTTATGCAATTTATTTCTTTTTAATTAGATTATTTTGCCTCGCTTGATTAGTCTCAAGCTGGATTTAATTTATTTTAATTGTTTGCGTTAGTGTCGGAGATCCCGGAAGCCCAGGAGCAGATTCAGGATTCAGGTGCTTCGACGTTTGAGCTCGCAGAGATCATCCGGATAGACGGCAAGTCCCAAATCCTTTGATCATAATGTATCCCATAATGTTTAAATATGCTAATATATTATTTGCATTGAGCTAGTTCTGAAATGTTAGTTTGAAAATAAAAATAAAATGTTTAGAATGACTTGTGTATTAGTTAGTCCTACCACCGCTAAATGCCATGTTTAATTTGTAGCCATGCCATTGAAACCCTAGAAATATTTATCTGTTAATCTTAGTAATTGTAGGCTATGATTATCATGCAAAATGTTACACTAATAAGGTTGTGGTTGCGGACCAATTTTAGAATCTGGAAAACCCGACTCTAAGGTAGGGTGGTATGGGACACCGTATCTTAGAGCGGAGAGTGCCGGCGTGCACAAGGTAGGGTAAGGGTTGGGGGAGAGCCGCGAGACGGTCTTTGCCCACCTCTTATCCTAGGGCTGGAGTAGGGTAAGGGTGAGTGGGAAACCGCGGGACGGTCTACGCCCACCGCTTACCTTAGTTTAGGTCGCGGACCTGGCGAGGTTGCGGGCCATGTGAAAATATAAGGACTGAAACCCTTACGCTGAGCAAATGTCACAGTGATCGCTCAACCACAGGAGTTGACTTGTCAACCCTTGTCTTTTAGCTGCTCAACTCGATTGAAACTCTACAGGAGGGTAGCAGTGAGGTTAGGCAGGCCGTGCTACGGATGCCTAACAACGGTGGAATTCACTCGAAGCGGACGTTGTCCTCTTGTGTGTGTGTGTGTGTGTGTGTGTGGATGTGAGCCAGACCCGAGTGAATTCTACTGGGTAGAGCCTATACAAAGAGTCGAGCAGTGAAAAGACCTGGATTTCTTAACTCTTTAGCGGGAGTTGAGAGATCGTGTGGGTAAAGCTGAGCAAACTCTGCAGAGTCAAATAAATGGTATTCGAATACGCCGTGCTCCCGGTTATTGGAGCTGTGTCACTTGGGTGATTCCAGCAGCAAAGCTTAAGTAGATTTGTACATACTTTAACTTGGTTAGTTGGTTAATGAACTCTTGTTGAAAAACCCTGAGTTCTTAAGGAGTAAGTTTTGAGTCGGTCTTATCAAAATGAATTGCAAATAAAACTGCATCCACCAAATGTAATAAACCAAGTATACTCCCTTCCTTTGAGGTTTCCGTGCATGTAGTAAGTTAGGATCCCTTTGGGATTTGCTGAGCCGGTTGTTTGGCTCACGGCTTGCTTAATCCACTCTTTAGAAGATCAAGACGAAGGAGAAGGTCTCCCCGTTGAAGAAGTTCCCGAGGATCTTTTCTTCGACGAGGACCCTTGGCTGTAGGTCTCCGCCGCGCTTGAAGCAGTTTCTGGAGCCTTTTGTAATGTATTATACTTTGGGCTTGCACGCCCCGCTGTAAAAGCTGGATGTTATTCCGTATGTCAAATATATGCTGGACTTTTGTTGTTAGCATGCAATGGTATACTCTTGCGCGACAGTCCATAACTGTTCATGCGTGAATAGTTACGGGGTGCCGTGTCCGTACGCGCCCCTGGAAACGGGGGCGTTACAAGAAGTGGTATCAGAGCAGGCTCTTTGACCGTAGGTTGAGACCTAAGGCTGTCTAGGAAGCGATTTTATCGCAAAAATTAATTTAAGGCATAAAAAGAGTTTATGAAAAATATAAGTATTATTGCTGTCTTGTTCCTCTCTTGTTGCTGCTTTCCTGTCTTAGTTTATTTCTGCTTAAGTTTTAATTTTCGCAAATGTTTACTATATTACTTGTCTAATTTCAAAATTTCGTTCCCGGCAGATGGTGCGCCTCGTTTTCTCCCGCCCCGACCGTAGGGATGGATGGCACCACAAGTTGTGGGAAATGCGACGTTACCTCGGAGCGAGAGGAAACCACGGCCCAGTGATCTACGCTGAGGGACAGTTCCAACAGGACCAGTTCTACGAGTACAAGGCTTGGATGGCCCTCGATCCCTTGCCTATCCGCCCAGACAGGAAGCGGAGGTTCACCGCCCGACGGGTGGACAGTGAGGATGCTGCTCAGGACGTGGCTCAGAAGGCCGCGCTCTATCTCAGAGACTACTACCACCAGGAGCTAGCAGGGACGCCTTTCGACCTGGTGCCGCGTCCGCACTTTGGGGACTTTATAGTCCCTAGGTTCGGTGAGGATGACGATCCCCGCCTAGCGGGTATCGCCACCCTTATGTCGCAGCAGGTCGCCAGCTACGACAGAGCAGTCGAGGAGGCCAGAGTCTGGCAGAGGCAGTTGTGGGACACTCGTGAGGAGGTTCAGCGCCTCCGAGAGTCCCTCGTCCGCTACGAGGCCCAGGAGGCAGCAGAGGTCTCAGATAGTGCGGAGTCGCCCAGCGTTCACTCCTCTTGTGCTTCGGTGCAGTCTAGGCCCAAGCGCCGGATGACTGCAGCGCAGTACCGTGCCCGGTTCCGCCCGGCAGCCCCGCTTGCCCTTCCAGCACCTGGGGACAGGGAGGAGTAGACGCTGTACGCTAGTGGTAGTCTGACCTTTTGGTGATAGATGTACTTTTGTATGTAATGCAAGTGTAACATGAACCTTTATGTGGTCTGTGCACCACTTGCTTTATTGTAAATTTATGTTAATTAATCTTATATGTTGTTTGTCTAATTATCAGTATGTTATTCCTGTGTTCAAAGCTTTCTCCTGTCCCCTTTCGCTCTCGTTCTTATCTTTTCGTCCTATACTTGCCTTGAAAAATTCAAAGTCTTACTTATCTGTTCTTGATTGCCAAAGTCGCTGCAAGGCTAACCTCAAGTTCCCAATCAACAGATGGAGCCGGCAGAGCAGACGGGTCAGACCAGCAGGCAGGGTGCACCTGCCACAGATCAAGCTACTTTGGCCAGCGTGTTAGCGACAATGGAACAGAATCGTTATCAAGGGGAACAGAATATTTTGAAAGTATTAGACCAACATGCACAACTACTTGAGCAGATAGTAGCCAGATCTCCAGGCTTACCAAGTGGAAGCAATGTTCCTCGGGATGGTGCCCCAATCTCCACCCGATGGAATGATTTTCTAAAGACACGTCCACCCACTTTCTCCACAGCCGCCGATCCTATGGTTGCTGAGGATTGGCTGGTGGATGTGGAAAGGAAACTACAGACCGCGCAGTGTGACGAGAAAGAGAAGGTGTTGTACGCATCTCACCAGTTGCAGGGTGCAGCAGCGACTTGGTGGATCAATTATCAGCGTACACTTCAGAATAGAGAGATTAACTGGGAAGATTTTTCCAAGGCCTTCCGTAAGGCGCATATCCCAGACGGTGTCATGGAAGCCAAGCGCCGGGAATTTTTGGCGCTTAAGCAAGGTGGTCGTACTGTAATGGAGTATTTGCATCAGTTTAACCACCTCTCCAGATTTGCCCCTGAGGATGTTGACAACGAAGACAAGAAAATGAACAAGTTTCGTGCAGGTTTGCAGCAGTCTTTGAGATTCCACATTTCAGCTTTGAAGTTCAAAGATCTGAATGATATGGTTGATGGTTTGATCACCTCCGAAGAAGCTAGAAGTGACATGGAAGACTATAGAAAACGTAAGGCGGCACACAAATCGCAGTCATCGTCACACACCGCTCAACGAACCAGGACATCGGGATCTTCTTCATATCGATCCCCATCCTCCCGGCAGTATGTGATGATGCCGAAGAACCAATCCCACCAGACTCAGCATTATGCTTCCCCTCTACCATTGGCTCTCAAGTGTCCTACTTGTGGAGGGAATCACCTGGCTAGTAGCTGCCCGCGAAGGTCAAACGCATGTTTCCACTGCGGTGAGATAGGACACTACAGAGATCAGTGTCCTAGGAAGAATTTGCCGTCAGATGCAGCCAAGCTACAAGTTCAAAACCAACAGCAGCAAGAGGGCAAGTCACAAGCAACCCCCGGTACCCCCAAAGGAGGGTTCTTGCAGATTAAAGCAGCTAACCCTCAGTCACCTGCAGGCACTGCAAATTTCTCAACTACAGGCAGAGGCAGAGGCAGAAGCAATGTTAGGCCTACTTTTTATGCCAGAGTGAACCATGTATCTGCAGAGGATGCCGCTGGAGCAAGTGACATCATTGCCGGTATGTTCCCGATCAATTCCATACCTGCATTGATTTTATTTGACCCTGGTGCAACGCATTCTTTTATTTCAAAGAGTTTTGCTGCAAGAAATCAATTGCCTTCTGTTGCATTACCCAGACCCTATGTGGTGGAAACCCCTGGGGTTAGAATGGAGTCCCACCGTGGGTGTGCGGGACTTAACATAAAAATCCAAGGGGTAGACTTTAGAGCAGACTTGTTGCAGTTAGACATGTCTGGTTTAGATGCCATCTTGGGCATGAACTGGTTGGCCAGAAATAAAGGCAAGGTAGATTGCGAGATTAAAACAGTGTCATTGGTCAACTCTGAAGGTCAGGAAATAGTAGTAGAGACAGATCGACAAGTGCTGAAAGATGCCAAGAAACGTATGATCAACATGATAGCAGCTACACCTGATCAAGTGCCAATAGTACAAGAGTACCCTGATGTATTCCCAGAAGAACTACCAGGCAGACCCCCTGACAGGCAAGTAGAACTTGCAATAGAGTTGGTACCTGGTACCAAGCCAATCGCCAAGCACCAATACAGAATGTCAGCTAGTGAATTGAAAGAGCTGAAGAAGCAGTTAGATGAGTTACAAGAGAAAGAATTCATCCGACCCAGTACTTCACCATGGTCAGCCCCAGTGCTGTTTGTGAAAAAGAAGAACGGCGAATTAAGAATGTGTGTAGATTACAGAGGTTTGAATGCTGTCACCATCAAGAACAAGTATCCCCTCCCAAGAATTGATGATCTGTTTGACCAACTTAAAGGAGCCAAAGTGTTCTCCAAGATCGATTTGCGCTCGGGTTATCATCAGCTCAAGATCCGAGAGCAAGATCGAGAGAAGACGGCCTTCATTACCCGATATGGATTGTTTGAGTTCACGGTCGTACCTTTTGGTTTGACTAATGCGCCAGCGTATTTCATGAATCTTATGAACCTGGTGCATATGGACCAATTGGATCGATTTGTGATTGTTTTCATTGATGACATTCTGATATACTCCAAAAGTGAAGAAGAGCACAGACAACATCTGCATATGGTTTTGACCAGATTGAGAGAGCATAAGTTATATGCAAAATTTGATAAATGCAGTTTTTGGTTGAGAGAAGTCGCTTTCTTGGGTCATGTTATATCTGAAGATGGAGTGAAGGTCGATCCAGAAAAGATTTCAGCAGTAATGGAATGGAAACAGCCTAAGACAGTAACTGAAGTGAGAAGCTTCCTAGGATTGGCGGGTTATTATCGCCGATTCATAGAAGGTTTCTCAAGAATATCTCGCCCACTCACTCAACTGTTGAAGAAAGACAGACCGTTCACATGGACTGATGCATGCGAAGAAAGTTTTCAGATGTTGAAGACCAAGTTGACAACAACACCAGTGCTGACTTTACCCAATCCAGAGAAAGAATTTCAGATTTATTGTGATGCCTCAAAGCAAGGTTTGGGTTGTGTGCTTATGCAAGACGGAAAAGTTGTTGCCTACGCATCAAGACAGTTGAAGCCGCATGAGGAGAATTATCCCACACATGACTTGGAGCTAGCAGCTGTGGTGCATGCCCTCAAAATTTGGCGGCACTACTTGCTAGGAAATCGTTGTGAGATATTCTCAGATCACAAGAGTTTGAAGTATTTGTTCACACAACCGGAGTTGAACATGAGACAACGCAGATGGTTAGAACTGATTAAAGATTATGATATTGATCTCCAGTATCACCCAGGCAAGGCAAACGTAGTTGCTGATGCACTTAGCCGCAAGGCTCGTCCCAACAAAGGCAGTCAATCAGAGTACCCACCAGAGCTGCAGAGAGACATATTACGACTGAACTTGGTAATCACAGAACAAGGTGAAGAAGCAGCTTTAGAGATTCAACCACTGTTGCCAGATCAGATTAAAGCAGCCCAGGATGAAGATGAAGAAATTCAAAAACTGAAAAAGGATATTCAAGGAGGAAATTCATCAGAGTATGCGATAGACGAGCATGGGATCCTTACCTTCCGTGATCGCTATTGCATACCCGACAAGAAGGAGTTGAGAGAGTTGATCCTAGCTGAAGCCCATTCCTCTCAATTCTCAATTCATCCAGGAGGCACAAAGATGTATCAGGATTTGAAGAAAAGATATTGGTGGAACCAAATGAAGAAAGAAGTGGCAGAGTATGTAGCTAAATGTGATGTCTGCCAACAGATCAAGATAGACCATCAAAAACCATCAGGATTGTTACAACCTTTGCCAATTCCCGAATGGAAGTGGGATAGCATTGGTATGGACTTCATCACTGGACTTCCCAAGACTCGTGAGGGATATGATGCTATTTGGGTCATTGTTGATAGATTGACCAAGGTGGCTCATTTCCTCCCGATCAAGCAAACTTATGGGAAGGATAAACTTGCCGAGCTATATTTGACCAGAATTGTGACATTGCATGGAGTTCCGAAGAAGATCGTGTCAGATAGAGGAGCACAATTTACATCTAAGTTCTGGGAAAAATTGCATGAAGCCATGGGCACCGATCTGAATTTTAGCTCAGCATATCATCCACAGACAGATGGACAGACAGAGAGAACCAATCAAATTTTAGAAGACATGTTGAGAGCTTGTGCGATAGTGTATGGAGCAACATGGAACACCTGTCTACCATTTGCTCAGTTCTCATATAATAACAGCTATCAAGCCAGCATTCAGATGGCACCATTTGAAGCACTTTATGGCAGAAAATGCAGGACTCCACTGAATTGGACAGAAACAGGAGAACGACAACTCATTGGTCCCCAGATTGCTCAAGATGCAGAAGCACATGTCAGAATTGTCAGAGACAGACTGAAGATGGCACAAGACCGACAGAAGAACTATGCAGATAACCGCAGGAAAGACTTGAGTTTCGAAGTTGGAGATTATGTCTATATCAAAGTCACTCCATTCAAAATAGTCAAGAGATTTCAAGTCAAAGGCAAATTAGCACCAAGATATGTGGGACCGTTTCAGATAATTGGAAGAGTTGGGGAAGTAGCTTATCAAGTGCAGCTTCCGCCCAACTTGTCCAGAATTCACAACGTGTTCCACGTATCCCAGCTTCGGAAGTGTCTACGCCAACCAACAGATGAAGTGCCATTGTCAGATATTGAATTGCAAGATGACTGCACATATGCTGAAGAACCACTACAAATACTTGAAACGACAGAAAGGCAGCTCAGAAACAAGAACGTCAGGTTTTGCAGAGTACAGTGGAAGAATCATACACCTGAAGAGTCAACTTGGGAACGAGAGTCAGATTTGCAGCGAGATTTCCCCAACTTACTCCCTGGACCAAGTTAATCTCGGGGTCGAGATTCTTTTAAGGGGGGTAGGTTGAAAAGCCCTGAAAAATTCAAAAATAAAAATTTCCAATTTTTGCTGCATTTTTTTGAGTGAATTTTTGGAAACTTTCCGTTTCGGGAAAGTTTCGTCGGAAATGCGCTTCCCTTTCTCGGCCTTTCCGCTTTCTTCTTCCGGTGGCGCCTCGCCTCCTTTCCGCCTCCCTTTCTCTCGCGCGCCCCGCGCCCGCGTCTCCCGCTGGCGCCGCCTCTTCTTCCGCCTTCCCCGTCGCCCAGCGCCTTCCCCCGCTCCCCTCAGCCGCAAGCGCCCGGCTCCCTCCCCGCCTTCACCTCGCGCACGCGCGTGCGCTGCGCGCTGCGCCGTGGCCGCGCCTGCGCCGCGCCCGTCCCCGCGCCGCCCGGCCCTCCCTCGCGCCTCCGCCGCCCCGACAGCCTCCGGGTCCGGAGGAGTGGCCGCCCTCGCGCCACGTCGCCCGCCTTCGCGCCGACCCCACCTGGCAGCCGCCGCCTCCTCCCTCTCTCTCGCGCGCGGACGCGCCCTCGCCCCTGCGCCGCTACCTGCTCCCGTCGCGTCGCCACTCCCCGCACAGCGCTTCGCGTCACCCCGCCCCCTCCACTGTGCGAGATTAAACGCCCTTGACGGCCCCGTCACCTCCCTGTCGGCCGGAGCCCCGCCGCTGGCTTCTCCCCGAAGGAACTCGCTCCCCTCCATTTCGGGTATAAAACCCCCCCCCCTCGGTCTCCCTTCTTTCCTTTGCTCCCCGAGCTTCCCAAGCACTCCCATTCCCCTCCTGCCACTCCCAGCCACCCTCTCGAGCAACCGATTGAGCCCCCGTCGCCCGTAGCTCCGCCACCGTCTTCCCCTGCGCCGGTGACCCCGCAAAGCGGATTCCCTCCCCCACTCAACCATTCTTCGATTGCATTTGCTGGAAGCACCTCTGCTACCCCCCTAATCGTGTTAGTACCCTTGTTTGGCCAGGTGGAGCCCTGTGGAGCGCCGCCGCCGAAGCTCACCGCCGCCCCAGTCGTGCTCCCGTGGCCAGCTCACTCCGAGGACCCTGAGCTTCAGCCGCCGCCGCCAACGTGAGCTCCCAACCCCGTAGTTGGTGTAATCCCGGCCGATTGGCCCCTCTCGCCGCCGGTGACCCCCTCCACCGCGAGCTCCCCGAACCACCCCCTTCTTCCTCCCTCTCTCCCCTTTGGTCCCCGCAAACGCTAACCACCCGAGATGGGTTCCCCGCTGTCCCCTCTACCCGGCGGTACCCCTCTCTGCCCTTGGGAGCCGCCGACGTCGCCGGAGCACCATTGCCCCGCCACCTCCGTTCTGCTGCTGCTCGCGCCCGGCCGGAGGAAGACGACGACGACGTGGCCGTCTCCCCGTCGTCGGATCCCCTTAAAGCCCTCTAATCCCCGCCATCCACTTTCCCGTACCGTTTCACCCGCCCCCTTGAATCTCAGCCGTCCGATCTTCATAACCGTACCGCTCCGCCTCCGTTGGATCTTCCCGTACCGGTTCGCCGCCTCCCTTAAACCTCAGCCGTCCGATCTCCGCTCGCGTCATCCGGGCCGTCAGCCCACCCCGCATCCCCGCCGCTCGCGCCGAGCCACGCGGCGGGCATCGGAGCCGCGCGGACGCGCGTTGGCGTGGGCCGCCTCCCTCGGCCCGCTCTGTCCCGCGCGCGCGCGCACGCGCGAACAGGCCGCGCTGGCCTTCGGCCGCGCGGGCCGTTTTCTCGGCCGGGCTGCACTGTTGCGCCGGGCCGGCCCACTACTGTTCATTAGATTTTCCAGTGATTTATCAATTTCCAAAATTCCAGAAAAACTCAAATAAATCCTAGAAAATCACAGAAAATCCCAAAAATTCCCAAATTTCACCACATTGCCCCAAATATTATTCCAAACACTCTGGTGGAATCCATTTCCACAGATTCTTCCTAGAAAAATTCCTAAAATTCCATTTGGGGTGTTTATGCAATTTATTTCTTTTTAATTAGATTATTTTGCCTCGCTTGATTAGTCTCAAGCTGGATTTAATTTATTTTAATTGTTTGCGTTAGTGTCGGAGATCCCGGAAGCCCAGGAGCAGATTCAGGATTCAGGTGCTTCGACGTTTGAGCTCGCAGAGATCATCCGGATAGACGGCAAGTCCCAAATCCTTTGATCATAATGTATCCCATAATGTTTAAATATGCTAATATATTATTTGCATTGAGCTAGTTCTGAAATGTTAGTTTGAAAATAAAAATAAAATGTTTAGAATGACTTGTGTATTAGTTAGTCCTACCACCGCTAAATGCCATGTTTAATTTGTAGCCATGCCATTGAAACCCTAGAAATATTTATCTGTTAATCTTAGTAATTGTAGGCTATGATTATCATGCAAAATGTTACACTAATAAGGTTGTGGTTGCGGACCAATTTTAGAATCTGGAAAACCCGACTCTAAGGTAGGGTGGTATGGGACACCGTATCTTAGAGCGGAGAGTGCCGGCGTGCACAAGGTAGGGTAAGGGTTGGGGGAGAGCCGCGAGACGGTCTTTGCCCACCTCTTATCCTAGGGCTGGAGTAGGGTAAGGGTGAGTGGGAAACCGCGGGACGGTCTACGCCCACCGCTTACCTTAGTTTAGGTCGCGGACCTGGCGAGGTTGCGGGCCATGTGAAAATATAAGGACTGAAACCCTTACGCTGAGCAAATGTCACAGTGATCGCTCAACCACAGGAGTTGACTTGTCAACCCTTGTCTTTTAGCTGCTCAACTCGATTGAAACTCTACAGGAGGGTAGCAGTGAGGTTAGGCAGGCCGTGCTACGGATGCCTAACAACGGTGGAATTCACTCGAAGCGGACGTTGTCCTCTTGTGTGTGTGTGTGTGTGTGTGTGGATGTGAGCCAGACCCGAGTGAATTCTACTGGGTAGAGCCTATACAAAGAGTCGAGCAGTGAAAAGACCTGGATTTCTTAACTCTTTAGCGGGAGTTGAGAGATCGTGTGGGTAAAGCTGAGCAAACTCTGCAGAGTCAAATAAATGGTATTCGAATACGCCGTGCTCCCGGTTATTGGAGCTGTGTCACTTGGGTGATTCCAGCAGCAAAGCTTAAGTAGATTTGTACATACTTTAACTTGGTTAGTTGGTTAATGAACTCTTGTTGAAAAACCCTGAGTTCTTAAGGAGTAAGTTTTGAGTCGGTCTTATCAAAATGAATTGCAAATAAAACTGCATCCACCAAATGTAATAAACCAAGTATACTCCCTTCCTTTGAGGTTTCCGTGCATGTAGTAAGTTAGGATCCCTTTGGGATTTGCTGAGCCGGTTGTTTGGCTCACGGCTTGCTTAATCCACTCTTTAGAAGATCAAGACGAAGGAGAAGGTCTCCCCGTTGAAGAAGTTCCCGAGGATCTTTTCTTCGACGAGGACCCTTGGCTGTAGGTCTCCGCCGCGCTTGAAGCAGTTTCTGGAGCCTTTTGTAATGTATTATACTTTGGGCTTGCACGCCCCGCTGTAAAAGCTGGATGTTATTCCGTATGTCAAATATATGCTGGACTTTTGTTGTTAGCATGCAATGGTATACTCTTGCGCGACAGTCCATAACTGTTCATGCGTGAATAGTTACGGGGTGCCGTGTCCGTACGCGCCCCTGGAAACGGGGGCGTTACATATACTTTCATTTTTGATAAATCAATACAGCTTTGGTCCGAAGATTTTCTAAATCAACCAAATACTCACCACAGGTAGTACTACGCAAGTTCACTTTTCTATTGACTCTGGCATCATATATCTATTCTTCAATGTGGTTCTTTATTCAGAATCTGATGTATCTCCTGCAGAAATGCTCATTTATAAGCAATATTTGAATCCATCAAAGTGATAGACAACTTGAATAAACCATTGTTTAAACAAACTAATCGTTCAAAAGTTGTTATATAATCGCATTAATCAACTGGTTGTCGTGCGAGGCACATTTGTTTCGGCATTATTGTTTGCTTTCCGGGCCTTGAGGTTTAGCTAGCATAGAATTAATTAAGACTTTGTTTTTTCCAAACTAGAGGTTCTACTTTTTGTGCATTGTTATTTGCAGTATATATCTGCAACTTGCCAATTTGATCGGCACAGTTCGAAACCTTAGACTGGCAATTAAGCTGAACCCACGCACAAGGTACAACTACGGTATTAGTATTAGTTGTAGCGCAAACTTAACTCCATCCTTTTTTATGTAATAGCAAATAATATAACTATAAGCAAAACTTTTATACGGAGTATCCGAGTATGTCTCTAGCTTGCTTTGGAAAGATAATATTTCTAGCTTGCTTTGGAAAGATAATATTTCTAGCTTGCTTTGGAAAGATAATTGGATAGAGTAATGAATAGAGTCGCCGAAAGCGCCGAGCTGTGTATATGTGAGATCCCAAGACCACAGGGAAATAATGGATTAGTCCAGCTTATCTGAACAACCTGGCTTAGGGCATCTCCAATGGTTATAGCTAGCAACTAACTATAAGACTTCCACATCATCTATATAGTACACACTAAAGTTAGCCTTCTAAAGAACTATCTATAAGGATAGCTATTTGATGCTTACATACACACACAGAATTTATAGATGCTGCCTCATTTGGCGTTATAGACTAGTGCTTAAGGAAGAGCTGGCTCGATTTTTTTTGCATACTCTCTTTCCTCCACATAGGATATATGCTGATATGTACATGTATATAGCTAGCTGACTCAGACCATTGGAGATGTCTTACAAAAATTCAGTGCAATCATCTGCAAGCAAAATATAGCTACATATCAGTTCTGCATACAATGCACGGTTAAATTTACAATACACGTTATTTTGCAGTGCACGAAACAAAACACATGGAAATGCATGTCCAAAAAATAACAGAAACAAATAGAGTTAACAAAAATCGCTAAACCTGATTGAATCACCCGAGAACTTCTTAATTTTCCTTCGACAAGTTTTCCAGAATTTAGCCCCGATCAACTCGGCTTCGGCTTCTGGCTTCTGGCTTATTTTTCACTATTCATAAGTTTTGTCTTTTTCTGAACTTTTGGCTTTTTGTTGAGCTTTTTTGCTGGTTCTTTTTTTTCCCGTATTTGTTTGTATTATACGTAATGGGCTAACATATTTTTTATATTTTTAAATTTTTTAAATTTAATTATGCTAAATAAGCCTCTGTCAGCTACAGTGCTTTTTTCAGCCAGCTACAGTGTTTTCAGCCATAAGCCATGAGCTTTTCAGCCGAACCGATCACCACCTGAAACTACTAGATTTAGCCCTCCCCTAAGAAAAAACCCTAGAGCCTAGCTCGTCCCAAATGTGCCTTAAGTTAGAATCAAACATATGACATCTGATATAGTAACAACAAACGGTGTTATCTGCTGAGGTGCTATTGGATTGCTCATTTAGATAACACCGTTAGTGAGATAACTATAACTTTTTTCTTGGTTAATGAATTAACTGTTCATTAAGAAGGGAGACACGAGAACAAAGAGGAGATAAAAATTCTCCTAGTTGATGCGATCCGAGTGGAGCCAGTGAGACAGGTCCATACAGGCGTGGTTAGCTCGCACGTAGACAAGAGAGGCTTGTCTGCTTCAGGCTCCGTGTAGCCTAGTTAAGGTGTGGTTTAAGTTAATTTGGAGGGTGAATTAATTAATCAGCTAAGCACGGATTAGCTGCCTCGGGGCGCGTAGCCGCTTGCCGTGCGTTGCTTCCAAGTTCCAAGCTCAGGTCCCGTGTGGACCGTGGAGTACTTGCTTCATGTGATGAGATGAAACCGCGCGCCATGCACCCACGTCTCCCTCCGGACCACACATTTTCACCTTCTTATTTGCAGAGATCCCTATGCTACTTCAATAGATCAAAGATTATTTAATAGATGGATGTGGCTACAGCACGGTATCTTATCAGATTCCCATTCCGATAGGATAGATGGCAGCCGTCGATCAAGTTTTGATTATACACTCTGATCATTTCTATTGCCTACCATCCAATTATATTTGATTTCGTCCACTCGCCTACACGCGACAATCTCCATGTCTTCCTCCACAGCGCTGATGGCCTGAAACTTCATAGGCCCTTCCTCCGCGCATGGCGTAGCCGGATGTCCTAAAACTTCGCCAGCTTCTTTCGCACGTGGCACATAGGTGACCTCCTCCGGCCTTCCTTCATGTGGCTCATGGCCTGAAACTCCAGTGGTCCTTCCTTCGCGCTTGGTGCAGATGGTCTGGAATTTCAATTGCTACTAAACAATGCTCTCTAGTCCTCCTGGAACTTCAGCATCATCGGCGAGGTAGGCGACTAGTCTGTGTCTTCTCGTACATGTATTGTGATCTCATGTTAGCATCCTATTTGGAACCAGGAAGGCATCTCTAAAATAAAATTTTGGTTTTGCTGTTATGCATTAAACATGTTTGATGAAATGTGTGAGTGAAATTTGGAGTGAAATGTAAGTTTTAATGTGTTTTGTTGTTCGATCTAAAATGTCCAATGCAGATCTTTTGTAATTTTCATGAAATTGGTTGTTGACGTCTGTCCAAGAAAAGGATGCTAGTCAATTGTATCTAATTAGAAACACATTTTAACAAGATATCAAGTATTAAGTGATAGGCTTTATGTTTTAGAGCGGTTTTTACAAAGTTTCATGACTTGAAAAAAGTTTTAAGCATGCTTAATTTTCAAGGGCTAGTTTTGAGCATGCTTCATATTTCAAAAGTGTGTTTCTTGTATACTTCAAGTTTCAAAAGGGAAGTTTCATGAAAATTTCAAACAAGTTCCATGTTTCAAAAGCAAGTTTCATGAAAGTCTCAGGTTTCATTAAAGTTTCAACAAGCTTCAAGATTCAAAATGTTTCAAATTTTTGCACCCATGTTTCAGGTTTCAAAAGGTTTCATTTGGTGCATGAAGCAATTATGTTTCATGAGTTTTTCTGATATGGACTTCAAGAGTTTTTTTTTCATAGTTGTTTGTTTTAAGAGTTTTGTATATGTATCAACTACACTTCAGGAGTTTCATGCAGGTATTATTTTAGGCGTTTCTTAAGCTTCAAGTATCATATTGTGCAAATGAGCCATATGAAATGAATATAGCTAGATCACGATATACCATTGAGATTGTTTCCTATAAAATAGGAAATTTAGGTCTCAGTAGGTATTAGATTTTAGGTTGTAGGTATCGAGCAACTTCCAATAGTTTCAAGCAAGTGTTCATTTAGGTTTCATCAAGTTTCAGAAATTTCAAGTGTCAGGTGGATTTCATGTTTAGAGTTTCAAGCAAGTTTCTTGTGGCTTTCAACAAATTTTAAAAGTCTCAGGAGTGTGTTAGGTTTGATGTATGTGTAGGCTGTTCTGCCCATGGTCGAATGTATCAACATGACCTTGGATAAGATTAGTATTACACAAGGTAATAAATTGAAGGATGGCTTTTCAGAAGCTTTATTCCCCACAAGTAATGACTAGAGGGATAGGGATGCATACAATGAAGAAATGGATCTACAAGATTCATGAACCATAATCATGAGACTTGGACATAGGAAGATTCATGAAAATTTTATGAAACTTGAGACTTCATGAAAATTCATGAATTTTAATCATGAAACTTGGCTATAGAACCTTATGAAACTTAGTCATGAATCCACATGAAAAATCATCAAATCTAATCATAGAACCTCTTGAAAATGTCTTGAATTTAGTCATGGAATCTCATGAAACTTAGTCAATCTAGGTATGAAATCTCCTGAAACTTAATAAAACACCATAAAACTTAGTCATAAAACCTCTTGAAACTAAATGAAACCTTATGAAACTTAGAGTTCGACTTCACGAATCCACTACAAACTACTTTGAGTTTCATGAATTCGCTATCAAAATCTTCATGAAACTTTAAGTCAGTCTTGAAATCTCATGAAACTTAGTCATGAAATATCTTAAAACTCGATTAAACTTAATCTAATGAATACCTAGTTATGAAACCTTATGAAACAAGCTGAGACCTCATGAAACTTGAGCAGTTTACAAAATAAAATATTAAGACTTAGTCATAAAACCTCATGAAACTTTATGAAATCTCGTGAAACTTGGAATTCATCTTTATGGAGTTGCTACAAAAACTCCATGAAAGTTAGTATTACAACCTTATGAAACACCATAAAACTTAGTAATAAACCTCATAAAACTTAGTACGGTGTACATAAATAGTATTCACAAAATTGCACATTCTAATTTCATTGAAATTACGTACTTGTACATCATCATTGATTTGTATTTTCTCTCCAAATTCAGTGTGCGTAATCCACCATGAGTATAAGGGGTGTTAGAGTTGGCATATTCTTTTATATTACGTATGTGTAGGGTTGTTTTTGCATATAGTCCCTTCTACTCTCTATATATATTGCCCATTGGGCCTCATGAATTCATCGTGGGTTAGCAGCATAGTCTGTTCTGGCTGTCTCACTGCCCCTTCTTCTTCGACTACACCAACGACTTTTGCTTTGACTACAGTCTCTCCTTAGGGTGAGAGAATTCTTTTGTATTTCCTTATATGTGTGTGGCATATTCCCTTGCGATATCCTCTTGTACTCCTTATATATATATTGCACGTTATGCCTCATGAATATATACATAGTATTCATAACACTGAACTCGACAGCGATGACCAACTCGCTCGTCAACGATGACACACTTGTTTGATGTGGGATGAGGCTGGCCTTAGGCCTCATTCCAAACATTTTCTAGATTCTGGCTTCAAAAGCCAAAAACTGTTTGGAATGCATTGGCTTTTTAATGCGTTTTTTCTTTTTCCCCACTTTTTTCCTTTGCATTATCCATAGAGATATAATGGTGTTTTCTATTTTTCCTATTTTTATTCATTTTCTTTAATTGAATATCTTAGAAAAATATAATAGTCACTACAATGTCATTTTAGCCAAAAGCCATAGCCAAGGCCCCGTTCCAAATAGTTTCTGGCTTATGCCTTCAAAAGCCAAAAGCCGTTTGGAGCATGTTGGCTTCTTAATGCATCTTGTTATTCTTTCCCCCTCTCCTTTTCCTTTTTCCTTTTGCATTATATATAAAAATATAACAGTGTTTTTTATTTTTCCTATTTTATTCATTTTCCTTTGTTTGAATAACTCGAAAAAAGCTAACAGTAACTACAATATTATTTCAGCCAAAAGATACAACTAAAAACTAAAAGGTACAACACTTTTTAACTGGGTCAAAAGCTACAATAGTTTTAAATAGGGCCTTAGGTACACACACGAACACACACCCCATCGTGGGCTTTTAAGTGGATGTCTACTGCTTGCACCTGCCTCTCCGTGGGCCTTTTGGGCCCTATCAGGCACAACCATCTATAGATTTCTTTTCTCATTTTTCTTGGTTTCTATCTTGATTCCAAGGTGCTGGAGGGAACCTTCGTCTCGGAGTCGTCGAGACTGGGAGGACAAAAAGAGCAGGTAAGATTTTTATCTTGATTCCGAGCGTGTTGCACTAGCCAACATGAGGCTTCTTACCACAAATGTCCTTTTGAAACACAAGACCAATTGATCCAGACAGAGAGGGCAATAAGCTCACATAAAGTTATTAGTAAAGAGTTTGTTTGCCCTCAACTGTTGTGAAAGTTTGGATTTTAACCTTTTAACTATAAAACCAGCTAACCAACCCCCTAATGTATCAATATTATACATATTACCTCCTAGGACCATTTCACTGCGCCTACGTGTAAGTAGTTTTGGACACGTAAGCTCTTTTTATGACATATCAACCAACCTGCAAATAAAGGGATTGATGGGTTCGCATGTCATCTTTTTGTTCACTTTCTACTTCCTCTTTCTCACCCATTTTTGTTTCTCTGCCCTCTATCACTCTTCTCTTCTCCAAGTTTGGCACCAGCGAGGTTCAGGCCAAACTTCGTCTGTGCCGTGTCCATTCGTCGCCCCATCTTGCCTCCTCTCTTCAGTTGAACCACTGCCCATATCTGCTACCTCCCACCTCGCATTTCGATGTTGGATCAGCATCATGATCAAACAAACTAGTATGGGATTGTGAGGTGCACTTAATCCATGATCGAATTTACATGCCACTACTACTTCTACGATGATACTACCAGCTGTCTTGTACTACTGATTATTTTGCTATAGATCATCTATTTCCTAGCCTTCCTCACACCCTGCCTTGGGTTGGGCTTGGCGGCGCTGACGGGTGAGGCAGTGGAGGGGAACTTGAAGGATTTCTTGACCCTAGTGAGCTTGCCGGTAGCACGAACTTCTTGAGCGGCAATGATGGTGCTGGGTGAGAAGGGGAAAGGGAGATGAGGGAAAAGGTGATGACGTATGAGCCCATCAGCTTGGCTGATGAGGTGACAAATTCTAGTGACACAAAGTATGCGTGGGGTGATTCGTACGGTTTTAAAAGTTTGAGGGTGTCCAATACCCGATTTTAAAGTTTAAGATTGATTTTTAGACTTGGTAGAAGTTAAGGATCAAATGCACTTTTTCCAATTTATTATCCCTCGCTTCCTCATGGTCTTGCATTCTGAGATCGTGCAGTCAAGGTGGCTAGTACAAGGGAAGTTACGTGATTAAGACATAAGGTGGTTATTAGTTAAATTAATTAAGCATGGGTCCTTAAATTGTACTCACGCCATTAATTGATCATCATAGGGTTAATCTAGAAAGAAACACGAGCTTGTCCCATGTCTTTCGTGCTGTTAGATGGAGTATATGATCATGTCTTTGCACGGTCAAAATCGATGGATCAAGGCGAGAAAATTACCTTTTTAGAGCGTGAGAAAAGCACTTGTAACTTCGTGTTAGAGTAGCCATCATGGGAGGTTGGCATATTCTTCTTAGCTTATATCTTTTCTTGAATAAAAATGTAAGATGATTTTTTATCACTTTTTTGAAATGTTTATTGGGACAGTCTTTTCAAAATGGTTTATTGACTTATCGACATTTGGTTTATTCACACAAGTGTTTGCTCTAGAAGCAAAATAACCATTAACTACAGATATAAACCATTAGTTGTAGCAAAAAAGAACAACCTCACGTGAAGCCCTAAAACCTCACAAATTCTATGGTAGGTAAACAAACAATTAGATAATGGTAGCTATAGTATGTAGTGACAGTTTACAGACATCGAATTTAACTTTGCGATTGCAACTGTAACATTGGGTCGTTGGTTGGTAAGGTGTTAATGACGACGATTTCTCTTGTCAGCTTTTACATATGGGAGTGTGAGTGAGGACAGGTGATCTACTTCCTTGTGGGTTTTTGGGGTGAATCCTACTAAATTTGTTATGTAGGTGAGTGGGACCTGGCATGGCAGAGAACATGGCCTGTTTTTTGGACCGTAGCTTATACTTTTTGATCGTGTCTTATTAGTCTAATAAATAGTGATTGCTAATAGAAGTAAAAAACCACTAAAAAGCCAAAAAAGAATAGAGACGGTATATTGTTAGATCACAAAAACAAACCAAGGGCCACTATGAACCGTGAGAATTTCAAAGGAATTTTGAAGGAACCTAACCCTAAAAAACATAGAATTGGAAGGTCAAGGCTTTTGGAATTCTATTGAAAGCAAAAGCCATAGAGATTTGCAACAAAGTGTTTGGTTACCTCATATGATTTTTTTTCCAAGAGCTTAGATCTCATGCTTAGAATCCTAAGACCTCTTTGATTCATAGGATTCTAAAAACTCAGGATTGCAATGCCATAGTCTCTTGAATCCTATAGAATTGAAAACCACAAGAATTTGCAACAATAGGTATTTGATTACACTATAGGAAAAACATATTCCATAGGCACCATAGGAAAAATATATTCCATAGGAATTGTACCACTCCAATCCTACAGATCAAACATTGGATCTGTTTGGAATGGAGGAATTTCACCAGGTTTGTACTACTTCTTATGAAATTCCTCCGTTCCAAATATGGAAAAAAATCCTAAGGATTATAATCCTCCAAAAATCCTTCAAAACAAAGAGGTCCTAATGAATTGTCGGTATAGGAAATTAATCCATAGGAATTTGATAGCCTAAACCCTATGTTCCAAACAATCTCCACGGGAAAAATTCCTAAGGATTGAAATCCTCCAAAAACTCTATGAAAATCCCACAAACCAAAGAGCCCATGAAAGCTCATAGGATTCCTATGAAAATTCTATGGAATGGCCGCTAATTTCATAGGAATTTTGGAGAAATTCTACTACGAGGTTAGAACTTATGGGGGAAAAAATCCTATCTTGCATGTGCCATCTCTCTTCAAATTTCAATAAAATTCCTATGTAGTGTCGAAACACAGCTTTTGAGCCATTCCTATGTTTTATGTTTACGTAGGATTGCACCAACATTCCTATATGATGCTTATGTGTTTCCCTATTCCTACGATTTTTTTCCATTTTCTACATTCAGAGACCATGAAACTTGTATAAATGTTTTGTCTCTTCTAATCTCGTTACTCGTAATACTCGAGCTAAATACAAAAAAAATCACGACACAATGCTCTCCTTCCTTCTATCTGAACTTCTCAAGTTCTTCCCAATAAGGCAAGAGCTATCTACTGCTACAATTGTTTCCTCCAAAAAAATATATAAATTTCCTCCGAAACTAACTTTATAATTGCTTGGTGGAGATATGGGTTTTCGGTTTCACCCACTAGATATCTGAATATGTTGAGATTTGTGCATAAGAAACTTTATGCATCTGCCCGCTCAAAAAAAAAAGGAAAGAAAAAAAAGAAAAAGAACTCTAGGCACGTCTGATTGTGTGCGTTCACCGTTGCCATCAGATTCCATTTTGTGATCTTGGTTTTCTAGACTAGACCGGAAAACGTATAAAGAAATCAAACCTAGTACTTTTATAGAATTATCAAGAAAGTATTCTCAGGTGGTGATCGGTTCGGCTGAAAAGCTCGTGGCTTATGGCTGAAAACACTGTAACTAGCTGAAAAAACACTGTAGCTGACAGAGGCTTATTTAACATAATTAAATTTAAAAAAATTTAAAAATAAAAAAATATGTTAGCCCATTACGTATAATACAAATAAATACGGGAAAAAAAGAACCGGCAAAAAAGCTCAACAAAAAGCCAAAAGTTCAGAAAAAGAAGAAACTTATAAATAGTGACAAAATAAGCCAGAAGTCAGAAGCCGAAGCCGAGTTGATCGGGGCCTCATGCATCCATCCAGCTGTTCCTAGAAGATCCTATCTCTCTCTTTCGGGAAAGAGGAGAGAGAGAGTTGTGTCTTGAAGGAAGGAGGCAAGCCAAGGCAGACACGCAAGAGCGTCTGTGTATCTTCGAAAACGGATTGGATATATCGAATAATGTTAAATATAAATTTATATTTATATTTTTAAAATAAATATGAATTTTAATATTTTTAAATACAAATACAAATTAAATGTTATAATGGATAGGAATTCGAATCGAATACATATTTAATTTGGTCAAATACGAAAATTCTCCTACAACTTCTGTAACAAATCTCGATACAACAAATTTCTAGCAGTTTTATCAGTTTTCACCGGTTTTTGACCGGTTACCGGTTTCAAACCGTCCAAATTCAAATCTCGAATCACAAAATTCGTCCGAGTTTCGGAAATGAATTGAATAGTCTCGAATACGAATATTTTCAAATACAGATACAAATATTTCTAAATATGAATATAAATATTTTTTAAGTACGAATTTTACTTACTATATTTATACTTTTCGATATAAATATCAAATAAATAAATTATTGATTACCGTTTTCCACCTCTATTTGTAACTACCTCTGCATGGACGCATAAGCCGAGGAGAAAGCAGAGCAGACGAACCGAACAAGACGCCTCACCTCCCCCACTTTTTTCCGCGACCCAGGGTTGACTAGATCCACCCTTCCCACTGCCTCCCGGGCCCCGCTCCACTGGACCCCGCTCGTCAGTGACCGCAACACCCCCAAAGCCCACAGGAGAAAAGCAACCGCAGTAGCGGCTTCCCCTTCCAGCTCCAGCTGAGAGTGTGGCGGCGCTCGGCGCGACGCGACCCAATCGGACTCGGGCTCGGTGGTTTCGGGTCCAGGCTCAGTTTGGGTTCGGCTCGGATGGTCGGTGGCGGTGGCCGGGCGCGGAACCCTAACCCTACGGGCCGGTTATATTAGATGCTGGGGGGAGGCGGCGGCGGTGGCGGAGGTGGTGGCGCGGGCCTGGGTCTCGACCTTTCGGCGGTGATTCAGGCGGCGGTGGTCGGGCTCGTGCTGTTCTCGGCTGCTGTCGTCGCCGTGCGCCGCGCCGCGTCGCGGTACTTCGTCGTCGACGCCGCCGGGTTCGCCGCCTCCTACGACGATCACCACCACAATCCACCCGTCTACCTGTTGCCGCCTCAGGGGAATCAACAGCTCATGGCCCAGGGGCAGGCCGCCGGCGGGGAAGCGCCGTGCGCCGAGTGCGGCGGCACCAGCACCAAGAAGTGTTCTGGGTGCAAGCGCGTGCGGTACTGGTGCGTCTCCTCCTCTTCCTCCTCCTTCCCCGTTACTTGTAATGGTCTAGTACTGCATGTGATCGTACATTCTTACTGAGTTCCTGCGAATTTTGTCTCTTCCGTTGTGTAATTCGGTGGTTGGTGCGGGCAATTGTACCGGGATCTTTCACGGTTCTTCGTCTTGACCCTGGCGTCCTTGACTGTGAATTGTGATTTTACTGTTGTGTTTCATAGATTCTTGGGAAAGCATTGTTTCGGCGAGTGGTTTGGTGGTTCATGTGTGTAGATACGCAATTGCTTTCTGATCTTGCGAGGTTCTTGTGTGTGGTGTCTGCAGTTTGGTATTCTGGTGAGGGTGCTTGCATGGGATATGCAGGCAACGTATGCATCTTTGTGTGGTTCTTGTGCTTAATTCGTGTGATTTGGCTGTCTACTTGTAATGAATATCTCAGAAAATTTGGATTCTTGTTTGTTTGTGTTGAATGTGGTTGCTAGGGCAGGAGATAGTTTTTGTGTCTCATTAACTGGATTTTTGGATTACTGGAGATGCATTGCGGCAGACAAATCATGACGGACGTATTGTTTTGGCGAGTTTTAGTGCATTCACAACAGGAGATAGTGGTAGTTCTAGTGTGCAAATTGTTGGTTAGTTTCCTCCAGTGCATTTGAATAATGCAAAGGAGTTGATGCTGTGAGGCTGTTGTGCTTGAAGTTAGTGATCCCCCCTGCTAATTTCGGTGCTTCAGACAGTAATGGAAATTTGCTCCGAGGCCTATTTGATGAACAATAAGGTGATGTAGAGTCAAAAAGAGTGGAACCACATCTTGCAGAATTATCCTGTGCTTTGTGTTTTCTGATTTTTGCAGTGTATTGGACGGGAAAATGTGTCTTTTTTTGTTCTTTATTCATATGTTTGGCTTTTTAGTATTTGCCACACGAGTGTCTCTGGATTGAATAGTACCATAGTATGAAATAATTTGTTCTTGCCAAACCTTTTTATGATATGGCTACTTCTGATTATTCTAGGAGAAAGAAGAAGATGATATTTTGGGTTTTGTTGTAAGTAATTGGTTGGCGTGATGCTTGTCACTCAAGTGTTGAATGTTGATGCACAGGACAGTAAGAGAGTTAGCTTTTAAAGTCGATGAGGTTTTTACTATTTTTTGGGCAGTCTGGGATTGTTCAAGTGCTTGCCTATCTATTATTATGTAGTGGTGGCAAAATGCTGCTCTTATGGGTTACATTTATTTAGATGTTGATAATGTCCACACATCAAACAGCACGAACCACAAAGTTCATTTTTTAAGAGGTCGTATGCCTGGTTTGATTGAAACCAAAACGAAGTTCATCTTGGATGTGTTTTGGATGATTTGTTCTGTTTGGTAATGTTGGGCCATATTAAAGTTGTAAAATTTGATCTTTCAAGGTGCTGCTATACCCTGGGTGTTGGTTATTCTAGCAATCAATTGAATAGACTCATGAACAACAGATGATATTAGACTAAAAATTGTCCGGACTCTCATGCTTCGAGTTTCCGAGTAATGTGTTGCCATGTAATTAGGCTTCAGTGATTTCGTCACTCAAAGCTGTTTTACACTAGTATCATGTTGTTATATTTCTCTTGAGCATTCGTCTTACAGTTTATGCTCTTGTTCAGTTCTGAAGACTGCCAGTCAAAGCATTGGCGATCCGATCACAAATTCAAGTGCAAACAAATGAAAATAAATCCTGGTGAAAAGTTACCCTGTGGAGGTCAGGCCAATAGTAAGAAGTCATCTGGTTTTGGTCGCATCTCATTAGTGCCTGCCCATGGAAAAATAAATAACGTGAGTAATTATGCTCTTAACTCAGAAACGTGCATGCAGCATGGACATGGGGTATCTATAACATTTTCCACTATGTTCCATACACAGGTTATCTTTCCTTATGATGAATTTTTGAAGCTGTACAACTGGAAGGACCTTGATTTTTTACCTTGCGGGCTTGTGAATTGTGGCAACAGGTATGATGGGATAATACTATCTTGTGCTCCACTTTTTTGCTTTAAACATGCTTCCTTGAATCCATCTAATTGATCTTCTTTCTTCTGTGCAGTTGCTTTGCCAATGTGGTTTTACAATGTCTTTCATGCACGAGACCACTTGTGGCTTATCTGTTAGGAAAGGGCCATAGTAGGGAATGTAAGTGCTGGCTTACAATGACTATGTATTTGCTGGCTTACAATGAGTATGTGTTGACATCTAGTTTATACTCAACAATTTTCATCATCTCTACATTTCAGGTTCTAGGAGACATGAAGATTGGTGTTTCTTGTGCGAGCTGCAATGTCATATTCAAAGAGCAAGTGAAAGTTTACATCCATTTGCTCCGATGAACATTCTTTCTCATTTACCAAATATTGGTGGCAACCTTGGCTTCGGTAGACAGGAGGATGCTCACGAATTCATGAGGTGAATAACTTTATTTGCTTGATTTTATATTGGTTTTCCCTCTTTTGGATTGCCTTCAATGGTGTATGATGTGTGTTGTATTTATAGGTTTGCAATAGATAAGATGCAATCAGCTTGCCTTGATGAATTTGGAGGTGAGAAGGTTGTAGATCTTAGCACCCAGGAAACAACTCTTATTCAGCATATATTTGGTGGCCGTCTGCAATCTCAGGTTTCTTCTGTTTCTGCTTTAAAATTAGTATTTCAATTTA
Organism: Dendrocalamus latiflorus; assembly: GCA_017311315.1. Classification (NCBI taxonomy): domain Eukaryota; kingdom Viridiplantae; phylum Streptophyta; class Magnoliopsida; order Poales; family Poaceae; genus Dendrocalamus; species Dendrocalamus latiflorus. The sequence goes on along the minus strand of CM029659.1, from coordinate 34,166,854 downwards.
CAACCATTGAGTGAAAACAGCTCTAAATTCCCAAGGACACCTGTCTTTCAGTATGCACATGTTACAATTCATCAAATGTATGTAGAGCACCTAACTTGAAGGGCATGTACAGGTTCAATGTACCGCATGTGGAATGGTCTCAAACCGCTATGATAATATGATGGACTTGACAGTTGAAATTCAAGGTGATGCTGAATCCTTGGAACAATGCTTAGATCAGTTCTCTTCTGTAGAGTGGCTTGATGGGGACAATAAGTACAAATGTGATGGGTAAGTGTGATTTTCTGCATTTGGACACTTCAAATATCATACACACAAATCTTACAGGGTTATAATTTGTGTTTATGTCCATTTGTGAACTACTTTAGTTAGAGCATATGCTGAAATCAGCTTGCTCTGATTAAGGATCGGTACAGAATGATTTCCTTTTGGTCTGTCTTAAGTCTCTTGTGAAATTCATGAACATAAATTACTTTAACAATGCTGTATAGGCAGGAATACTTGAACGTAGCCTGATATTAGTGTTATGTATAATCCTGATTTGAGTTGGTGACTATATTCTTAGTATATAGTTTCTAAATTTAAATGTACTGATTGGTTTAAGGCTGGAGCATTTTGATTATGGAAACTATCTAGAATCATCCATTCATCTGCCATACTCTTGCAAGCACAATTTAACTTTCTTGCCACATTATTTTGGCCAGCTGCATGTAGCAACTGCTAGTAGAGGTTCTTGTATGAGATGTCATCTTGTATCATATAACCCAATATGCATAATTTTTTGTTCAATCCCTTCTCTTTTTTTTACTAAGGTTCTTTTATTTAGAATTTTTGTACACTTCAGATCGAAGTATCGAACATAGTCAAAATCTCAATCAAATGTCACCTTTTTCTTTGACATATTGATTGCTTTTATGCAGATGCAGTGACTATGTCAAAGCACGGAAGCATCTTACAGTTCATCAAGCTCCAAATATACTCACTATTACTCTCAAAAGATTCCAGGTTTTTTTAGGACACCAGCTTGTTAGAACTATATCAATGCCGTTGTATTATGACAGCTTTGTATAACAAATTTTCATGTGGTTATCACAGAGTGGTAGATTTGGGAAGCTGAACAAGAGAATTACATTCCCTATGAAGTTAGATCTAACACCGTACATGAGTACCACTGATGGAAGTGACCTGTATGATCTCTATGCTGTCGTTGTTCACCTGGATATGCTGAACGCATCATTTTTTGGGCATTATATATGCTACATCAAAGATTGTCGAGGACGTTGGTATAGAATTGATGACTGCAAGGTACTTGTTCACCTTTATGTTTTGGTCAGTCAAATACTTCTTAAATGGAAATTGATCCACTTGATTCCATTTGTAGGTTATGATTGTTGATGAGGAGGAAGTACATGCTCAAGGTGCTTATATGCTTCTATATAGCAGGTAATTGTTATTACAATGATAGTGTTGATGCTTGTCCTCATCTATTTATCTGTTTCCTATGGGTGCCAATGCCCACTTGAAGGAAAACACACATATATATCTTACCAGAATCCAAGTCTATTTGTCTATTGCTACTTGATGTCAGCTTGATTGGATCATATGTACCTTCTTGCTGCTGTTTGCATTTCTTGTACTCGAAGAATTTTGTGATTAATCTCTTCATTATCAACCAGGTATAATAGTAGCAGATGGTGGAATTCATATTAACTGTTCGGCAAAAGAAAGAGCCAGCATATAACTCACACTTGCTTCCATATTGTTCTGTTTTTTTCCTTTCACCATTTCAGCCTAACAGCTGTCTGATGGGAGTTTTCCTAATCACCTAAATTTTCTTTACCATGTTTGCAATATGTTTTTGGTCTCATGCTAGATTTGTAGCTGTTCTCTCCAATTAATCCACTTTGCTGTCCTTAATTAAATTAGTATTACTTGTCTGAGACTGGTAGCAGTATGTGCTCCTTCTGGACTTGTGGTCTGACAAGCTTTCCTTTCTCCCTTTATGACTCTTTGCAGGAGAACAGCTCGTCCTAGGCCACTTATTGCAGTCAAAGAACCCGTGAAACAGCAGCAACAATGCAAAGTCCCCCATTCAAATGGACTAAATCATCTGATACCAGAGGATGTGTCATTAAACTGTGAACCATTTTTGAAGCCTGCAGAAGATCTACGAGAGGATGGTAAATCCTGCAACGAATCTTTGCATAAAATGGATACCATGGACCAAGATCCATACTTGGATTTGCATACAAGCACTGAGAGAGAGAACAAAAATCTACATCTGCCAGTTTCATCAGTATCAGATGTCCTTGAAGAAGCTACTAGAGATCCCGGTTCTCCGCTAGAAGGCTCTACTACCATGAGATCTGTGCAATTTGACAACTCCACATGTGAAGCATCTTCAGTTCATTTATCTGCAGCGCAATACAAAGAACCTGCCTCATGTATTGATTCACTTGACTACATGGATGTTGATACTGAAGCTGGCATAGAAGTTGAAAGATGGAATGAGCAACAACAACCTGTCTTAGGTGATTCAACTGGAGTGATTAGCAATGAAACATCAGTCCCAACCTTGGAGAATGGAATGGCAGGAAAACCAAAACCACTATTTTCTTCTGGTTTCCTTGATGCCTCAAGAAAGAAGTCTTCCTTTGCAGAAGAGGGTCAAAGTGAGAACAACAAAGGTGCTTCCTCTCAAAAGTTAGACAGTCGTTGCAATGAACATCTCAGCAGGTCAGAGCAAGGAGTTCTTGCCAACTCCTTTGATGACCGCACATCCTCTGGAAGTGCACAGTGCAATGGAGGTATGTTGGCAACATCCAGTAATGGCAATTGCTCGCTTGTCAATGGTGATACACAATCTAGCAATGACTCCTTGCATTCAGACAAGCGAGATGTGCCTTTTGTTTCCCATTGTTTCAGTCCAAGGCCTCACAGAGAACCATCAGGCAGCAACACAAATCGGAACAACAGAAGCAATGGTAAACCATTGGTGGATGACCACAATATATCTTTCCGAAATGTGCCAATGAAAGAATGCGAAGGGGACATGTCATACTTACGTCGTGGCTTCCTTGAAAGGCTTTCTTCTAGAGATAAATCAGTCAAAGGCAATGATGGTTTGCCATTTAGTAATGGCGCATCATCACCCTTTGTGAATGGCAGCAGTAAATCAAGTAATAATTCTTCATCTCGAAGCAGCAGAGGGGACAAGCCAATCATCTCTCCTGGGTTCCTTACAAAGCATTGCAGGGAGTCAGCAGTTATGGGCACCTCTGCAAGCTCTATGCATGATCAGAAAACCAGCTCGAACATTTCCACGGAGCAAAAATCTATTGGTGCTGCAGTGTTGCCAGACCAGATACAAGAAAGGTGTTCAGATTGCACAACTAATGGCACTGTGTTCCAACACACAGCAGCTTCCGTTGATGATGTAAGCTGTGACCCTGATGAAAATGGGCATGAAATTTTGGGCACCAAGAATACCAGTTATTGAGAAGAAAATGGCAGTGATGGAACTCTCGATATGAATGGCAGCAGTTACCAAAGGGATGACACGTCTGCCATGTTGGTCTCCGAGAAAGGCATGGGATCTGAAAATGATGACCACCTCAAGTTCATTTCTGCCACACTTGATCATGATGGTTTGCGACGAAGATTAGCTTCAAAATTTCCTGAGCAGAACGGTATTGATGCCCAATGAAAGCGTGACTGCAAGTCATAGCTGGTGAGAACGGTGGTCATCATTGGACCTGAACTGAAAGGCTATGGGCTAGGAAGTAAAAGAATGCTCGCTCTCATGTTGATTGGTTGATTATTGATTACTTGAAATTGCAATTGGAGCAAACACGGTTTGCTTGACAGTAATTTTGCCTCTTTTCCCACATGGCTCCCACTTGTCAGGGGTAGAGGGATGTTTCTGGGCTTCCACACAATTTGCAGAAGCTCAGATGCTCCCCTGATGCCATGTTCATTTGTTGCACATAGCAGTGTAGGCTTACCTTTCCCCCTTGCTGATCCATAGCTTGAATAAACTCAACATGCTGACTCTTTGGCATGAAAGCTGAATCAATTGTAGATTGACGAAGAAATTCCAATCATCTTCTTCATTTAGTGTCTTTGTTTGCCTCAATGGATGTTATATTTTGTTGATCTTTACAATGCGATGATCATCTGCTGGTCACTTGATTTTTCGAAGCACCTCAATCCATGAGAAGGCGTTTGTTTGCACTTTGCAGTTTTATGTGGCGAAATATGCATGTTCCTTGGCGATCGGTCTGCTGCTGTAAGTACGCGATTTTATGTTTGGAAGTTAAGCCATACCTAGAGGCTGGCTGCTGCCCTGAGGCCTCGGTGAAAAAACTCGCTGCATTTTTCACTCTTTTACTAGAGAGGTGGTATGTTACGAATTACGATTTACTCTGCTCTTTTGTGTGCGTTCGTGCACAAGTACATTTCTATCAGCTGCAGAGCTATCGATCGTCTTATCAGGATGTTACTTTTGGCATTGTTCACAAGGCACACTTATCGCATTGTCCCCATGTACAAATTACCGCGAGTTAATCATCGGTGGGCTCCACGAGACGACGATTTACCCAACCGAAGCATTGAGAAGAAGGCAGGGCAAGCAATCGGTTGGGCTTTGGCTTCCGGTTTATTTTTCACTATTCATAAATTTCGTCTTTTTCTGAACTTTTGATATTTTGTTGAGTTTTTTTGCCGGTTCTTTTTTTCCGTATGTGTTTGTATTATACATAATAGGATAACATATTTTTTATATTTTTTAATTTTTTTAAATTTAATTATGCTAAATAAGCCTCTGTCAGCTACAGTATTTTTAACCATAAGCCACCAAAAAAGCCCAAATGATCACCACCATAAAACGAGCCATCCCAGAAACAACCTTGCCAAAAGTGAACCGCAGGGTGTTTTTTTATTGTGGTTTATTATTTTAAATTTTAAATTCTAATTATTTGTAAGAGAGTATAGAAAAAATATTTATATATAATTTTTAACTGATATAGCTAATATTAGTATAGTATCTATTATAATTAATTTATAGATTTATTATAAAAAGATACTTGTTTAAACATAGTATCTGCGGAAGCGGAAAAGAACGGGACCGCGCGCATCCTCCCGTCGGCACGCGATCGACTCCGCGGTGGATCCTATCCGCGAGTTAGCTGAGGACAGCGTCCGCCTCGTCAAGCGCTGCCACAAGCCCGGCCGCAAGGGTAGGAGCCAAGAGGGGTTACCTAGGGCCTGTTTGGGAGAGCTCCACCAGTTCCAGATACACGAAAAACAGCTCCACTCCACGAAATTTTACCCAAACGCTCCAGCTCCGCGAAATCTGGATCCACCAAAATCCTGGATCTGAGAGCCAGATCCATGGATTTCATGGAGCTTCTCAAGGGGTACTCCACCGTGGAGTTGGGTGGTAATTACCCACCAATACCACTGGTTACATACCCCATCCCACCAAAAGTGGTCATTCCCACCAAAACCTCAATTTCGTGGATCTGGAGCTGCTGTACAAGCAAACACTCTATGGTGGGATCCCAGATCCACGGTAGAGCTGCTGCTTCAGATCCACATTTTCAGTGGTGGAGCTCTCCCAAACAGGCCCCTAGTCTGTCCTTCCGTTCGAATTCGGTTTGGTTTGGGCCAGATCTGACGCTGTTTTGGTGCGATCTCGGTGTGCAGAGCTCACCAAGATGGCCGTGCGGGCGGCGATCGGGCTCGTCGCCATGGGCTTCGTCGGCTTCTTCGTCAAGCTCATCTTCGTCCCCATCAACAACGTCATCGTCGGGTCCGGCTAGGTATACTCGCATCTCCATCTCTCTACCTCGCACGTTGCCTCGGTTGCGCATGTAGCCCCGCGGCCCATCTGCCAGCACACCCGCGTGCGGCCCAATATTCACCGCGAGCGTCAGGCTCAAGTCCACCAGCCCGGCCGAACTACCGAAGGCGCATCCCGACTCCTCTACGCATCCGGCTGCGCCGCCTCCCTCGTCGTCTCCCACCTAGAGCACCCCGGGCGGATCGGCGAAACCTCCTCCGCCTCCCGCGCGGCGCCCACTCCGAGCTCGTCCGCGCCGCCTTCGCCGGACAGGAGCAGCGGCGGCGCGTCGGGTCCTCGTGTCTGGCTAGCAGCAGCCTAGGGCTTTCGTTCGGGTATGGCGCTATGAACCCTTCTCTGCTTTGTTGTCTCCGGCGAGAGATGAGAGGAGGTGTAGAAAACTTGAGGGACCTTATTCCTAGAGCAGTTGGTTCTCCTAGATGAAAAGTAGAAGCAGCTGGGTATGCAAACCCTCCCTCCCTTGTGCTCATGATATAGATTTATTTTGGTTTGAATCCCATCTCTAGCCCAGAGGATTATGTTTTTTTGAGCAATTCCAGTGCAGCTTCCGGCACTCGAAAGAAGAAATCATTAGGGCTAAAACTCGAATTTTTTGCAACTATTGTACAAGGTTTTGTTATCCCCCGGTCCTATGTATGAGCAATTTCAAGTTAAATGGTTTTGTTCATAAAAAAACATCAAGGAAAAGGAACAGCTCCAGGCCCAGATGCTAGCCTTAGCTTGCAGTGTGCTTCTATTTCCCCAGCCCTAACGCAGCAACTATTATCCCATCCCCGCAAACGGTGGATGGTGCTGGAGTTTGCTAGCTACAGGGCCAGAAACCATTCCCATTTCAGTCCACCAACCATGGCTGCAAATGACCCATGCGTGCGTTATCTCTGGGCCAACAACTCCAACCTGCTGACCTATCTTCCAATTCTTCTACTTTACCACTAACATATGATTGAATCTCGTATCCGGATATACCTGTGCCACAGTATCCCTGTCAAAAGGTTTTCTCCTAGATTTGCCCCTGATGGGAACTTATTTCTGCCAGTGTGAGTTAATTTTTCACATTTCACGTAGCATTTGATTCAATCATTGCTGTGATGCTGTCCAGTCGGTGATTGGTATAGTACTTGCTGCAATCCTGCTTGTGTGTTTGTAAAAATGAAAACCTGGAGTCCTGGAGGGATGATGTTATCTTTTTGGCTGTTTGTTTCCGCATGCATGTCTTTGCAACGGGTCTATAGTGGACTGGGGGTGTGCTGTTCCATTCTTGCAGCCATCTTATATCTTTCTTTGCCACAGGAACTTGAACTTAACCACAGACATCAAGATGTTCTCCGTTCCAGGCAACAATTCTTTGGCTCTAGCAGCCCCACGGCCAGGAATGGAGCTGGCTAACGTTCAACAACATCCTAACCAAGCTCTTGGGCCTGGTGGGAAGCAACGCACATCCAGTCTGGAGGCACCGATAATGCTACTCACAGGTCACCAGAGTGCTGTCTACTGCATGAAGTTCAACCCTGCTGGAACTGTGGTAGTGTCAGGCTCCCATGACAAGGACATCTTCTTGTGGTATGTCCATGGCGACTGTAAGAACTACATGGTACTGAGAGGGCACAAGAATGCTGTTCTTGACCTTCAGTGGACCACTGATGGGACCCAGATCATCTCTGCAAGCCCTGACAAGACTGTGAGAGTGTGGGACGTTGAAACTGGCAAGCAAGTTAAGAAGATGGCTGAGCACTCTTCGTTCGTCAACTCATGTTGCCCGGCACGAAAGTGGCCACCTCTTGTTGTGAGTGGATCGGATGATGGGACAGCAAAGCTCTGGGACTTGCGTCAAAGAGGGGCTATCCAAACACTTCCAGACAAGTACCAGATTACTGCCGTCAGCTTCTCAGAGGCAGCAGATAAAGTTTTCACTGGTGGCCTGGACAACGATGTCAAGTGGTGGGATCTTCGCAAGAATGAAGTTACAGAATATCTCAAAGGGCATCAGGACATGATAACTGGAATGCAGCTTAGTCCTGATGGATCTTATCTCCTCACCAATGGAATGGACAATGAGCTCAAAATCTGGGATCTGCGTCCTTATGCGCCAGAGAACCGGAACATCAAGACCCTTACTGGACATCAGCATAACTTTGAGAAGAACCTGTTGAAGTGTAGCTGGTCGCCTGATAATCGCAAGGTCACTGCTGGGAGTGCTGATCGCATGGTCTACATCTGGGACACGACGTCAAGGCGGATCTTGTACAAGCTTCCTGGGCACAACGGTTCTGTCAATGAGACTGCTTTCCATCCCACCGAGCCTATCATCGGATCTTGCAGCAGTGACAAGCAGATTTATCTCGGCGAGCTTTAGGTGACTATTACTTTCTAAGCTAGAAGTTCTTGTAATATTTTGTTATGAAGGCAAGAAGAGACCGTCCGTTCCATGTTGCTTTGTCTGAGAATTTGAATGCTGGATAGACTGACCAGAATTTCTCCATTGTAGATTGTGTTAGGGCCAGAGTAGGTCTACCATTTGCAAACCGCTCCATATTCTGCACCTTCTGGTTTTCCCCGTTAAACTTGTGACTATTCTGCCGTTCCTGTTAAGTCAGTACTCAGTGGTTACACAACTCTATTAATGGCATCTCGAATGCAATGAGCTCGAGCTCTTAGATGCTTTAAGAAAAAAAAATAGTAACACGTCATTAAGCATCTCTGGAAGAGCTTTTTCTTCCAATACATAAATATTTGCGCTGGCTAAAACTTCTCTTCTATTTATAGGCAGTTAACCACAGCGCTCTCGGAGCGTCGGTCTCCTAACCAAGGAGCCATGCTATAGTTATGGCTTATTTTTTATCCAATGTGGCAACAGTAACTTTCTCTCCTCAAGCGTCCCTCCACGCAGGAGCGTTGAGCATGGCCTAATACCTGCTCTCTTTTTTTTTTGGCTGAACTATGATAGTGTTTTGGCTGATGGTTCGAGTCAGGTCGTGCTGGAGTTAAAAAAGCATGTTTGTGTAGAAACTATCCGAATTTTTATGCTTTTGTTGGTGGCAGTTTGATTACAGTATATTTAGTATCATTGGGAAACAATATCATTATCGCAAGTGAAATTCTAATTATTCGCTGAAAACAATCGGACTAGCCAAGCAGTAAGTTCTACAAATAGCCAGCTCTGAGTCTCTGACTGTTCGTAGTGTTTGGATGTGCCTCAAATCTTTCGGCGTTAATGAGATGACGTGCCTTTTCTTTCTGCAAGGTCTAGGGAGAGGCAGAAACCGAACAGTACCTAACTTTTAAAAGGGGTATTTTTTTAAGACAGAATCTACAAGTTAATTATAATACACATTAAAAATCTAACATCTGTATTAACCAAAATCGCAAGCGAGTATATCTGTCTCCGTAATTTCTATCGTAAACAACTAAAATTCAAAAATTTCAGCCAAAAGTCATAAGTCGCAGCCGCGCCAAACAGCCCAGAAACTACATAAAAAGCCGCAAAAACACACAAAATAGTTCTGCTTGCTTATGTCAATCTGAGGCAGTAGAATGCACTATCCAATTCCTCTTCCTCAGTCTCGTGATCCACCATGGGTAACTCACGGTCCCAACCGCTTTCACAACAGTTTACCGTCCCTTCAAGCTTTGATCTACCGCTGCTGCTGTTCTTGTCATGCCGCCTCCTGCACTCGTAGTAGAATGCTGCGCAGGCGTAGCACGCGACGAGCTTTGCCACAAGAACCGCCGGAGCGACGACGAACGCCGGCGCGCCGTCCCCGCACCACCACGCCGGAGCCTGCTCGATCGCGCTGGCCGCGACAGCAATGGCGATGCCGCGCGCCCTGCGCCCGGTCACGAGCGCCTCGGCCCTGTCGACCGCAGCGCGGCCCTCGCAGCCCTCCTCCACGGCGGCGACGACGAGGCTCATCCTGCAGGCGATGTCCGAGTGCGAGAACAGCACCGGCCCGAGCCACCCCACGAGCGCCACCGACCCCGACGCGGCCAGGAGCCCCGCAGCCGCGCCGCTGGCCGCTCCCAGGAACGCCCTGAGCGTGAGCAGGAGCGACGCCATGGCTGTCGTCAGGAGCTCGATGTAGAGCGCCGTCATCGCCGGCCGCGTCCACGTGCGCCGCACCTCCGCAAGAAGGGCCTCGAGGGAGAGCCGGTCCAGGCCCCGGCACGCGGCTGAGGCCACGTAGGCCGCAAGGACCGTGGAGACCACGGAGGCGACGTACCCGACAGGCTCCACGCGCGCTGGGTCTTCGTGGGCGCTCACCGGCTGGGGGAGCTTGGAGAGGACCAGCGCGAGGTTGCAGGCCACGAGCACCAGCAGCGCGGCGGTGACCGTCGAACGCTTCGTCTCTCCTCCCATGGCGACGGCCGACGGTGACACGGACGAGGTGGCCTGTGCCATCGTCTTCTTTGACATGGTGCGCACTAAGTACGTACTGATCGACTGGTGCTTGATGGCAGGCGCGAGGCGTGTGCCGGGTCTTCGGCGTCGCGCCAATTGTTGGACTGGAACGCGGTGTTCAAACCGAGGCTGATCAGCTACCAAGTCTGACCAGTTCACTGGAAAGCTGCAGCTTTTCTACCAGGGTAGGAATTAGTTATCAGTTAGCACGCCGTTTCTTCGGCCGTATAGAACAAGGAAAATGTGTAGCCGGCTTTCAGATGATGCAGCTTTCTTTGGCTGGACTGATTTTGCAAACTGGACAGCGTCTTGTACTGTCGTACAAGCGTGATCAGGGCCAAAAATGGCACAGGATTTGCTCAAGCAAGGTAACAAATGAAGAAGAACCCTAACATATCATGAACTGCATTACGAACTGTGGTAGGCTCCTAGAATCTCATACCTTAAAAGTTCACATCGTTAACTGGTCGAACGTGCGAACATAGGACCATGAATCTGACAGTTCAAGCTTCGGAATACGTTGAGTTAGGGTGACTTAGAATCTAGTCTATATATGCTATAAAGAGTCCTGAATAAATCTTATTAGAATTAGTCCTAAATAAATCTTACTAGGATTAGTACAACTACTCTTGTTTGAATTATGATTTCTACTCCAAATTAGATAAGTTCTAGAAATGATTATATAAATCATGGGGTGACCATAGACAAGCCACAAGCAACCAAACAACAAAGAAATCAAGTCATGTATCCAAAGCAGATGATACACGAGAGAATTAGAGGCTATATTCTTTAGCACTAGATTCTTGTATAAGGAAAGGATCCGATGGTCCTATAAGATTCAAGAGGGTTGTGAGTGAGCGCAATATCTTGTATTCTTTTGAGATTGTACTTAAAAATCTTACGGTCGGCTTTGCCGAATCTATTCTCTCTCGTCGTAGTTGCTTTAACGTCGTTTTTTGGTTGTCTACGAATGCATCTTCTTTGTTCTTAATATTGTGCACATTCGTGTCGTATCTCACAAACTCTGATATGATATTGGAGTTGCTACACATAAGAAGGGGTATCAGTGTAACAAGTGGTATCAGATCTAAGGCTAGATTAATGTGATTTTTAATAATATCGGTAAAGTGTCAGCTACCACAAAAACAAGATCGATATCGACAATGTGAAATCAAGTAGGCAAATTTAATGACGGGGGAAATTTCAGCGTGTGACAATGCATGATGAAGGATGTTTTTGTCCAACAAAGGCTAATCGATGCTCTTGAAGGGGCAAACCAGAAAAGGCGTCCGATGAAGACTACAAGGTGATTGAGCGAAAGGTTGTCAGTACAAGTCGTCTATATCTCTCTGATGAGGTAAATTACTCGATGATCAAGGAGAATTCATTGAAGAAATTATGGAAGGATTTAGAATAATTGTATATGGAAAAATTGTTGACAACCCGGTGGGTGCTAAAGCGACATTATACATGTTGCGTATGGAGAAAGGTAAACCACTCTCAACTCTAATGAGGCCTTTGCATCTGTTGAAGGCAGAGTTCTTAAAAAACATCGAAATCTTCATCTTCAGTGATCAAGTATTGGTTGTAGTATGTACTGCAGGCAGAATCAAAGGTCATAGAAAGAAGAATAGCAAGGCCAAGGGCACATGTGTATGCTATCTATGTGACAAGGAAGGTAGCAAATGATGATTTGGCCGTACTAATCACCAGTCAATCAAGTACCTCTCATGAATGGATATTAGATTCAGATTGTTGCTTCTATATATATTTGGCGAGGAAGATGTTTGACAAAAAAATCTCTACGTCCGACATGTGGAACTGTTCATTTAACGGGTTGGAAGAAGTATGCAATTATTGAGGTAGGAACAATTAGATTGGAGATGTATGATGGAGCACATCGTACATTGAATAGAGTTTGGTATGTTCCTAGTTTAAAGAAGAATCTAATATTTGTGAGGTCATTTGAACATGAATGTTGTGAGGTACTTCGATGTAGAGTCATGCGAGTTACCTGTAAAGCACAGGTGATCATAAAAAATATCTGGAGCACTGGAGAATACCGATTGATGGTGCACATAAAGAAAAAGCAACTAATGAGAGGTTTGATTAAAATCTTAGTAAGGAGAAGGAAATCGTATCCTCAACGGTACCGACAAGCAGGTAAAGTTCGGAGGCGGTACAACATATGTTATAGAAGGTTGCAGGAACAGAAGGTGTGGTTAACCAAACTATATAACGAAGAAGATCTCAAGTGGAGGGTCTATGCATGCTAGCTTGGACATTGACACACATATTATGGTGATGTGCATGTGCCCTTATGGTGAAGACACTCCCAAAGGTGGGAGAAAATAAAAATAGGTGGAGATGATTTGGAGCGAGTTCTTAGAGGAGCAGAGTGACTTCAACGGATAAGAGTTAAGGTAGATATTATTGAGTTAAGGTGACTTATATATAGTATTTTAGTATTTAAAAAGATGTGCTATAAATAGTCCTAGAAGAATCCTACTAAGATTAAGACTCATACTCCTATTTGGATTAGGATTTCTACTCTAAATTGGAGAAGGGCTATATAAACTATAGGGGTGATAATGGACAAGCCATAAGTAAATAAGCAATAAAGCAGTCAAGTCTACTCATTCAAAACAGAGGGCACACAAGAAGATTATAAGTTATGATATTCTTCAGCACTAGGTTCTTGACTTCTTGTATAGAGAAAAGGTCTAAGAGTCCAAAAAAATTTGAAAGGATTGTGATTGAGCGACAATCTTTTGTATTCTTTTGAGATTATGCTTAAAAAAATTGTGGTCAGTTTCACTAAATCTTTTCTCTTTCGTCATTATTGTTTCAATGTTATTTTTTTTGTTTTTTCTATGAGATTCATCTTCTTCAGTTTTGGTACCGTGCATGCTCATGCTATATCACATAAACTCTGATCTGATCTGAAGACTACTATGTATAAAAAAGGTATCAGAGTGTAACAGAATAATCATTCGAGTGTAACAGAGAGTGCCTAAAATTTAGCAATCGCAAAGAAATCAACGCCCACCGATTTCTAGCCATCCAGCTAACGCCGCCGCCACGGCACAGCGGTAGTTCTCTCCACGATGGAGTCGGCCTAAACAATAATATACAATCATTCGGAATTTTTTCACAAAATGCATTGACTAATTTTTCGAGCTAACTCAGGATAGTATAATATGATTGGACAATAGCGGGTCATGGAGAGTTGGCTTACAGTAATGATGAAATGTAATTCGAGAGACTATTTCGCAAAACGTCCACTACCCTTTCCAACTGATCTGGTCCGCAACCTTCCGATCGAACAGCTCATAACTAGGTTGGTGTTTGGTTCAACGACCACCAAGAGCTCGTGGTTGCGCGAATGCTCCTCCCCTCCGCTGCTCGCCGGAGAATTCGGAAAAGAAGGAAACGGATGGAGGCGGTAGTCCGGACAGATGAGGGTAGTCGGAGTGGAGCATGGCCGGAAGAAGAAACGGGAAGCGTGGGGATGGCGGTGATGGCAACGACGACTGAAGAGTGCCATACAGGCATACACCGGCGAAGAAAGTTTTTACAGCCTATCCATCCATGTATCCCGGTGCTTCTACCGAACAAGAAACCTTCTAGAGATAGAAATTTACATCTACTGAAAGCAATCAAGCTATAGTATGTGACTGTCTACCCTGCACCCACAATCACATAGATGAAGAAGGGTTGAGGACAGTAGTGACTCAGTAGTTCGCATAGCAGTTAGCAATGCCATCAATCAACTTGCCACCATCATCCAATGTTTCTCTTTTTGATCACTTAACTCCACCCTACTTTTGCAACTGAATGCAAATACAAATATTCCAAATGAAGAGTATTCCAAACTATCTAAATTCCATTTGAAAAGGGGAATACCTAAGAGGAGCTAAGTATTTTTTTTAAGAACTCTGGTTCGATACACTTTATCGGTTATCAACCGTTCAATAAAGCTCATCCAACGGTTATGATGGCTTTGACACCTCCGGTGTTTGTGAGTGGTGCACAAGGATGGTGTTAGCAAAATGGGGTAAAAGAGTAATTTCGTGCGAGACCTGCTCTTACAATGGGGCAAAAGAGTAATTTCACGTGAGAACTGCTCTTACAACGCACCTCGATGTCCCGCACGTGCACCGCTTCACGAAAGCAGAGAGAGAGAGTTTTGGGGAGTCGGAGGCTAGCCGATCTCCTCAACGACTTTGCCATCGATGATGGTAGCGGCGACGAACACCTTGCCGGCGGAGGAGACGCCTCCGTCCCCTCCTCCCCCTGGGCACCGGTGACGGCGAGTAGAGGATGGGAGCTTCCCCCCGTACCCCGGCGTCATGAAGACCACCTCACCGCCGCCAGCATCACGACCATCTCGCTGCCGCCATGAACAACCTCCACTGTAAGTCCCATCCTTCTCAAACCCGCTGCCCTCCTGATCTCCTCACGCTTCCTCTCTACTATATTCGTCTGTGCTGTGGTCAGGATCCAGTATTCTAGTGCACGAGCTCAGATCTGGTTGGTTACGACCTACGGGAGTACTTCTCATATATCCAGTATTTTTGGTGCTCGCAAGTTGTTCTTGGTGAACCTCGGTGGTCTTGTGCGGTGCTACTTGACCCTTGGTTCCTATTTCTGGCTGTGGCCGAAATTGGGATTGTGGCATTGTATCTCCGTGAGCCTTCTTCCTACTTGTCACAGTGGGTTGATAGGCTTTCTGGGACAGCGATTTGATCGTGCCTTGCCATTTTGGTTTCTTCACGGTGGTTTTGAATACCATCGCCTTGTGAGTACTCAGGCTCTTCTTCTGTGCTTTACCTGGTATCTCTGTGATATTATACAACTGAAAGTGCAAAGGAAGGGACCAATTGCTCTGTGATGAAACAAAGAATTTAATGAGACTATATGTGAATGTGATGGCAATTTGATCTTGAGCTTGAATTGAGTCTCACTATTGTTCTCTTATTGCTGTCCTGGAGATAGTTCTTGCTGCTGTCTTTAACTGAGTAATTAATTTAGATTACTTTGTAGTGGCCGAACTCTGTTATAATCAATAGAATTCATATATATATATATATATCAGATTGATTATACTGTGGTCCTTCCAGTTCAGCTTATTTGAAACATATTATTGTTGAGTTTTGGGCTTAGTGAGCTTATTCTTCTAGGGCTCAAGATCAAATTTGCAACTGTCATATATTGTCGAGATTAAAAATCTGTAATGACAGAGATGGTCAAGATTCATTCTTGTGCATCTAGGTTTCTGAGAGCAAGTAACAACAATATAAACATGCTGATTGTTGTCATTTATGCTTGGCTAATTTTGATGGCAGCATGTCACTTTAATGATTCATATCACAAACTTGAATATATGTTGATTCTTTACCCTTGCATGATATACTGTTTAAATGGCTTAATGAATCCACATTATTTTTTCTTGAAGAAGTCATTTTTCCATTCAATTTATCATGCTTGGGTTCTATTCTTTTATGCTAGAATTAAAAGTAAATACTTGCTTATACTCGCGAGCCCTATTTGAATGTTTTATATTAGGGAAATTGGCCCTTCTTTTGCCAATTTCCTCGTATCTTTTTTCTAGCTTGTTTAGTGTGCATATATGAGAAGTAAATCAAACCACAGTGGTGTACATCTGCTCTAGTTTGATGGAAAATAACAAGAAAATGTAATAGGATAAAGTTCATCCAACAACACAGGTGAACTAAAAGTTAAGTAGAAACAAGGCCATGGCACTGGTACACATGTGCTCTAGGTTTATGGAAACTAACAAGGAAATATAATAGGTAGAAGTTCATGCAATGACACAGCTGAACAGCTATGGCACTGAAACACTCATCATTTGGAATTATGCCACTTCATTAATTCTTGTATCTCCTTCTTGACTTCATCTGCTTCATTCAACTTGGAATGTATTAATTCCGAGGCTAATTTTTTTTCTAAAGATGTGTATATTATCCTGTGGAACAATGGTAAAATATGATTTCAAATCTGAACCACTAACAAAGAAGAATTAGAGAGAGGAATGTGGAATGTAATTACCATTGTGACAATGTTTGCCAAGCTTGTTCCATCCCAGTATTCCATGAACTTTAGGACAAATAAGCCACATGACGAACTGGGTTATAAAACAACAATGAAACATGATTTGGTTGCGAAATGTATAAATATAGCACAACTCTAATAACGATTAGCACCTGTCATTTTGTTGTGGAATATCCATAACACGGATAGGCCATGATGTGAGAAGCAAGCTGCCCCATCTGGCAATGGCTGTTCCATTTGATATTGCCAAATCAACATATATTTGCACACCTTTGATCTATTTTACAATAAAAAAATAAATAAATTTTGATGAATATATGTACATGCTACACGATAGAAAGATGGAAAAGTAGAGAGTATACTTACTGTATTTATTAGTACAATGGGATTATCATACTTAGAAACAACATTGAATCCAAAATTTGTATCTCTTCCTTCCTGGTATTGATAACGACTAAATACCAATGCACTTTCATGTGATTCAATGGGAGAAATATCTGTAGAATTTGAAATATGTTTAATATAATTAGAAAAATGCTAAATGATTTAAAGAAGCATGCAAGTGATTGAAATATGTATACCAGGTCATGTTGTAGATATTTTTCCCCACGTTTCAAAGCTGAACCAATTTTCCTACTGTTAGAACGAAGACCAAATTCACCTGTGCTATTCAAGAGCTGACAGTCAATTGTGCTCTCAAAATATGGTTTGCAGCCATCCCTAGTCCTTGTAGATGGATACTGATGTTTTATCAATCGTATGTAGCCATCTATTATCTGCTATTTTGTAGTTGAAGTTGAGGCTTTGGCATTCTAGAAAGTAAATATTGTTGCACGAATAATTAGACTAATACTTACTTCATCACCCAACCATCTCTTCATTTGAGGAGCTGAGTCTGGAAGGGTCAAACAGAGCATTGTTTCACGCTGGATGTGTGTTGAATTCAATGTTGCCATTTTTTCTCTTTGCAAGAATTTTTAATATAGTCTTTAGTAGTTTTCTCTAATAAAGATAACATCCCTCCTGCAAGAGTTAGTGAAAATCAAGGTATGTGTAGAAAACCTAATTAATGATAATATCATTGCTACCTATAGGGTAAGCTATTGGTTTACCTGCACATTTGCTTGTTACATTTCGTTTTTTTGGGAGTTGTCTTTCTTTTATTTGGGAGACCATAATATACATAGTGGTTTGAGGTCCCGTAAGTAGATGTTGGCATCCTCCCATTAGGACCCCGTATTCTTCTGGCAATAGGTGGGCTAGAGTAATTGATGTCCTCCATTAGTTCTTTTATATCACCTTCAGTTTCTTCATCATTCTCTATGTTATCTTGTATCTTAGTGTCAACATCCGAGTTTGCGTTGATTTTACCATCCTACAAAAAATGCTAGTGACTGGATAAGTGTTGGCATGTAATGAAGTTCATGGAATATCAAGTAAGAGTTAATAACTGAACCTCTTCTTCTAATTTGCTTGTTTCTGATTTTGCATTAGTATTCATGCCACCTTTCATTTCCTGCAAGCAAAAAGGTGTTATGTGCTCCAAAAATGTACAGTTACTGTTTGTTGAAAATAAGGTATTACATTAGGTTAAATGATGTACCTTAATCTCTTGCAGTAGCTGCATGTTGCCCCTCTCTAATTGCTCTACGCGTTTCACAAGCTTTTCAACAATGTCACAAAGCTGAAGAAAAAACAGGTATCACACAATGGCGTCGGATGAGGAAGATACGAAGATCGAAAGTCTCACACACCGTACAAACCAGCTGGTTAGTTCATGGGTCCCACTAGCATGCATGGCCACCAGGCCATCCCATGTCACAAGGAAGCAGGCGAATCATCCACCCAGATCAAGGGATCTCCCACCATGTTTCTTTGCATGGTACAACACTCATGCAGCAACCAATACGGTGGGCCTCCTCTTGTCCCCCATGCAACAAGCATGTGTGCATGCATGTGCAGTCCATGGGGTCTGGCGCAACATGGAATTAAATTGCATTGGGCAAGGGAAGAAAAGGAAAGAAGATCCAGTCTCTATTTTGCTATGCGTGGTAAGGAAAGGATCGGCACAAAACGTGTGGCCAGCTTATCTCTTCGTGGCAATTTGCATGAGTCCGACTTGGTTGCTGCGTGTGGACTGAAGTGAGAAGGAGATAGTTTTGGCTTGCTAATTGCGTGTGGGCTGTGTCATATCTCTACCCCTCTATAATACACCAAAATTTTCTTTACTAAATTCACCCCCTTCAACCACCCCCACAGTCATGCCTAATATAAGTCCACCCAGATTTGTGTACCAAAGTAATCCAACTTCATACAAATGAATGGTCTGGATCTCTCCTCAAGCCTTCTTCTCTTACTCATTGAAGATCCTAAGGCCAAAATCATCCGGATCATGCACATCATTTGAACCCAGAACCCCACCCCGCGCCCACAAAAAAAAGGAAGGAAAAACTTTCCCCAACCGTTTCTCTCTCTCCCATGAATATCTCACCTGTATCTCTCTCTATCTCTCTCTCCTTCACGTATTCTTCTGCATGGAAACTTCTCAATCTCTTCTCTCTCTCTCCCCTCTCTACCTCTCTCTCTCTCGTTTTGCCATCCAGCCGTCCAGGCATCCACGCCGTCCAGCCAAAGGAAAATTGGAGTCTCCGTCGGCACGCTCGAGAACTTCGTCCAGCAGTTTTGCCGTCCAGCCGAAGGAAAATTGGAGTCTCCGTCGGCACGCTCGAGAACTTCGTCCATCAGGTACACAAAAAATCGTGCCTTCGTATGTAGTTATCACAGCCTTTGGGTCTTGCGAAGATCTTTCAATATGCTTCTTCACATCACATCCTTGGTACGTGCATTTGTAGTAACTCCTACACATTGCAAATATGTGATATGTAACTTCAGTTCAAAATAGATTCAACAAGAAGGGGTATCACCAAATAGACCTGATAACTCAAATAGTTGAAATTGCTAGCTAGATAATCGTGCCTTCGTATGTAGTTATCACAGCCTTTGGGTCTTGCGAAGATCTTTCAATATGCTTCTTCACATCACATCCTTGGTACGTGCATTTGTAGTAACTCCTACACATTGCAAATATGTGATATGTAACTTCAGTTCAAATAGATTCAACAAGAAGGGGTATCACCAAATAGACCTGATGACTCAAATAGTTGAAATTGCTAGCTAGATATCATTTTGATAGCAGTAAACTTGTCCAAAAGAGTCGTAACTAAATTAAACGTTCTTTGTTTTTGTTTAACAAGCCAAGCTAAACAACAAACTATACCATGACATATCATATTATTTAGTGCATGTATACTGAAGGGCCGATCGGTGCCTGTTTCCCCGATCAACATGGATGTAGCGGAAGGGCCGATCGAAGACGATGCTAGACAAATAGTTGACCTAGAACAAGACGACTACATGAAGCGTGCTGACGAGGATGAGAAGTCGATAGTCTTGAACACACATATGAAGGCATCATCCCGGCATAATAAACCTAAGAAGTCAAACAATGCAAAAGTCCTGCCTCAAGGTGGGTGGTCTTCAATTGTATCTTCTTTACTTATTTGGGAATTAATTAATAATAAAAATAATTTCTCTATAGATTATGAGTGTACAAAAGAAGATGCTGATATAATTGAATACATGAAAGCAACACCAGAAAAAGGGTACTTGTCAACATCGATAATAATTGGGTAAACAGAGATGACATGGATTGTCTTTTCCGTGACGGCGAGCAAGTGAATTTCGTTGTAAGTATGTTTAAGACTGTCTTTTGCATTAATTGATGTATACCAAATATCTAGGTTCAATTCTTTACTGTCAAATTAAAAATTTGCAGGTCCTAAGTGCTTATATTCATTGTATCCGGCATGAAGAACACCTACAGCATAGAGAAGGTGGAGATGTTTATTTAGAAAATACATTTATTTCCAGCTTGCTAAAACGTGACGGAGACTCTAAGGTGGCATTGAACTATAAAGATGACGTAGATTATACAAGGGTCGAAAAGTATTTACACGCTGATATGGTAAACTTGTCGATGCCATAATTATTATATATATATAATATCATGCAGATGTTAATTTTGTTAATTTAAAGATAGAAGAAAATTTTGAGATAAAACTCTGTTAGTGCAGGTGTTCCTTCCAATTAATATTGAGAAGTTTCACTGGTACCTAGCGGTTATGAATGCTAAAAAATGTGAGATACATGTCTTGGATTCTTTCGGACGAGAACTATCGGACCGTCGAGATCTCAAAACTACGATAGGGCTTAATGATTAATATATAGTTTCATATTGTATTTTAATTCTAATATTCCTTTCTAAATCTTGGTGTTTCGGTCACAACAGTTAAGAGGACTGGAAAGAGTAATAAAACTTGCAGCAGAGCATACACAGCTGTACCGAGATAAATGGGCGGATATTAAAGTGGCATCTTGGCCAATTATAGATAAGATCACTGAGAGAATGCAAACAGATGGGTAAAAGATCATCTGACTTGTTGTGTATGCCATTGCCTGACTTGCAACGGTATCTGTATCACTCACGTTAGTTTTTTTCACTTTTGCACAGGGTAAGTTGTGGTTTATGGATAATCAACTATATGGAGTATTGGACTGGAATTACTCTATCTGACCATGTGACCCAGGTAATTCATAGGGAGATTTCTAAACATAGTCACTTATTTTTGTCAAATAATCGGTTAATAGATCAGCACTTGCTCATACTTTCAGGATGATATAAGTAAGTTTAGGTTCAAGCTCCCTGCAATCTTGTGGAACTCCACATTAAACACAGCGAGAGGGTACCAGGATGATGAACAAGATAAAGAGGTCAGCGATAATCCAGTTGATGTCATAATGATCGATAATTCGGGTGAGGTCACTCAACTGTCAGAAATTACTGCTGGTCCTCAACCATCTGCCAAAATATTCACTGACAGAAAGGAACTATTGTATTGGTTGAGCACATACATCTAGTCGATAGACGATGAAGAGTGTTTAGAGTAAGTATTTTTTGCTAATTAATTGCATATGGTTTTGCATGCATGTCCAACTGTTTAATGTAACTGAGTGTGTGAAGAACATGAACTTAAAAGCAAAAGGCAAACTTAGACAAGATAGTGTTGCTCATCGTGACAACCAAAAATAATTGTTTGTGACAAGTAATCCTATACATTGTGCAGTGCAAGCTGTAGGCATGTCCAACATGATATATTCCCGAGCATAGTCAACCTAAATAAGTTCAGCATGCAACTCCTATCATATTCCTGTGATTGAAAACAAAGATCTTACAGAAAATATCGTTTATCGTTGATACTACGTACAAGTATCAAGGGAACAGAGTGGACAAATACGTCTTTACTCAGCAAACAACATCAGAGATATTTAACATTGAAAATAACAGAATCCTAAAGAATGAGCATTCACAAGAACAAATGCATTTGCAATGAACCAGTAGCAATGTTTCAATAGAAACTATGTTAATGTGTTTAATGAACACAAGTTCAAATGCGTCAAAAATGTGGTTTTATCAAAAGATGGATCATAGGACAGCTAAAGAACAGAGGTATCACGAATATTCGAGTACCTGCTAGAATCAAATGAATCCCCGACATAGAAATGGATAATTGCTCCAATGGGATCACGTGTATCAATAGGCGTATGGCGCCTAACTGTACCAATAAGCCGTCCACACTCGGACTCAACGTCTTCATTTGAACCAATTGTCCTCCTATTAGATCAACTTGATTGGGCGGCTAAAAAACAGAGAAACAGGTACATAAGCGCAGTTGTCAAAACATTTTCTTTTGAGAGAAAAAAATCTGCATGCTTAATATAAATAAAAGAGGAGGAATTCAGTAGGCTACCTGAACCAGGCCGAGGGAACGACAAAATTGCGACTTCACCTTCTATGAAAGTCCATTTATACTCATGTGTCGGTAGCACAACAACATCATACCATCCTGAATGCATCCACCACAACTCAGTCAGGTGATTGTATTAAAAAATGAAAAGATAGCAGCAATTTTTCAATAGAAACTACGTTAATGTGTTTAATGAACACAAGTTCAAATGCGTCAAAAATGTGGTTTTATCAAAAGATGGATCATAGGACAGCTAAAGAACAGAGGTATCACGAATATTCGAGTACCTGCTAGAATCAAATGAATCCCCGACATAGAAATGGATTGTGCCAGAACTTGTCACTTGTCACCTCCTGTCGGACCTCGGGTTAGCAAACCCAGATCCTCTGTGATTCCACCGCACTATTCCCTGGATCAGTAGATAGTGCTCACAGATACATTACTGTATATCAAAAACATATCATGCGGAAGCGTAAATAATACAGTAATACTTACTCATGGGCCGGTTAGGCCGAAAACGACAATATGCAGCAGCGAAAACTTCACACAGGTGGGACCCGCAGGACTTGCCCACAGGCAGCCAACTGGGGTTCGCGACCTAGTCCATGGCCTCTTCGTCTTCCAGCTCTGTTGACCCCTTTTTAGTGTCGCAGGGTTTGGCATTTCTGTTCTCTCTGACTGAGTGATGGTAGTTAAGCAAGAATGAGTACGATGATACTCAGCAAGCCACCACACAGGATGCAGTAATAATAGATGCAAGGCTGTCAAAGGAGGCTCGAGGTTCTTTTATTTGCTTAATACGACGTTTGCAATAACCATAATTAAAATTCCTATGACTTGGCATTTTATAAACATGCTTTAAAGAGTTTGAAATGGTGCAATATTTATAGCGGTGTAGGTTCCATCCACCGATTACATGGTTCCATCCACCTATGCTAGCTTTTGATCATTATGCCACCTCCATATTATCAACCACGCTGGAGTACGTCCCTCCAGGAAAAAGCCCAAAATCAGAGTACCTCCCTCTGATAGGTTTTTGTCCCACCCACAAAGGTTTTTGAAATAGAACTAACTCGAGGAAGATTTCCGTGTCCGCCCTTGACCGTGGGCACGGCTATTCGAATAGTTGTATACTCTGCAGAGTCTGTACATCTTTACCCACAAGAGGTAATTGTCTTGATGGTTCTACATGATTCCTTAGTCATGCAGATCAACAGACTACCACGAGGCCTTTACAATACCTCGCTCTCTAGCATCTCACTCCTATGGGGTTGCTTCCATAGGTTGTGCGGGATGTCCACCACAGGTTAGCGCAATCGGACTCCACTCTCCACATACGCTAGCCTCGGCGACGTCACCTACATCCGATGTCCCATTCCACGTGGGGCTTTTATTACCCACCTACACACGTTCTCCGTGAAATGGCTAGAGAGTCTAGTAAATTATTCAGCCAAGCCTACAGTTTGCCAGCTTGTGGTTGTACTGTTGTACACGAAGGGGTCATCACAGGATTAAGTCCTTAATGTGTCCGGGCGGTTCATTCCACAAACCACAATCCTCGTGTTACATCCACACCCACCACTCTTACCATCCGCTCAGACTGGTATAGCATGTTTTAAGGGTTTTGAGAAGCATAAAATAAGTAGTCACAAAGTATTCAGCCACGTACATCCCGTGACTGTCCCAAAACAAGTTCTTATGTTTTTGAAGATTGATGATCAGAGCAATTAGCGCCCTGGACTTGACAAGACTAGCATGGCATTTAATATGACTTATATCTAGTAAAGTTATCATTAATATCTATGGTGACAAGGATCAGGTGATTCAAGTATTAAAGGATGGCATAATAAATTTAATACAACATCAAGTGGGCATGTAGCTACCTTAAGCTTTGACATATATTTGCATAACAAATTAGGCATGCAAGTTGATAGTTTAAAAGAACATAGTTTTGCATACAATGTAGGATCAATATGATCAAAGTGATGACTTGCCTTGCTTGATGTACCATGGCCTTGATTGACCTAAGTCAAAGCCTGCTCAGTCAGAGTTTTTAATTTACTGATCTTCGCTTTTACCCAAGTCTTGATCCTGTTCGAATCCGTCGCCTCATCGAGTCTTCAGATTCTAATACGCGGCAAAGAAAAGAAAGACCAAATAAATCCAGACATTTTAAATGCCCAATTTAATTTAAATTACACTTTTATTATGATTTGAGAATAGAAGGATGATTCGGATTAGTGGACTATAGACACAGCGGTAGCTGGATTTGAGTAAGAGAATGAGTTGTCTGAATAGCTTTACCGTGAGGGAAAATTTTAGGATAACAAGGATCAAAATGAATAAGTATCCTCAGGCATGTATCCATTCTGGAAAAAGGGTAGTGGTCATACATGGCCGATTAGGGAAAGGTGAGGTTCGATCTGTTACTTGATAACTTTCCTTCTATTGATTTATATTTGTCAGGGAAGTTCCATGAGTCGGACAGGACTGATGGATAGATAAAAGAGGTTAGCAAAGACAGTAAAGAGGAATAGAACTTTGCAATTTTTGCATGCGGAGGTTTTGTAGGAGATGAGTATAATTTTAAATACTTAGTGTAACTTTGATATTTCATGTGGTAATACTTATCTGAGATTGCAACAGCCAATTTAGTGAATCATTATTTTTAATAACTTAATTAAGGTATGGAGTTAATCATTTAACCAACTATTATTGTGGACAAGGTTGGTTATTTTATTGATTACCAATCTATTATTCACGGTCTGCCTTTTATTGAGTGATTGAGTCATGAATTAACATGGTTTACCTCGATGAAGCTATTCCTTTTAGTATTAATTATTTTCAACTATTACAATTGAATTATGAGATAATGATTGGAGGTTCGGATGTGAGGCAAGGACTATTTTAAGTACTAATGAGTGAGATGACATGATTCTTGAGCTGAGCGATTTATGGTTAATATTTTATGTGGCAAAAATCATGTTAAATTGATTTACTTAATTTGTTTAAATATATTTAGATCGACGGATGAAGGATAGTATCTAAACCACTTGAGATAGTATTCAAGTTACTATTCGGGTTTCTAGAGTAAAGTTTGAACGCATTGATATTATTCCTATAGAGCTTCAACCATGCGACTTTAGTTATTTAGGATCAACTTCTATTACATTCGATTGGTAAAAGGGAATCTTTTAATTAGTTTTATATCTTAATTTTTAATATTAACATTTAGTCCAAGATAATTACTTGTCCTAAGGGAAATAGTTCATGGCATAATCTTACCTTATTAATCCTATATGAGGATTAGTTCATTACTCACTATTTGCATGAAATTAACTAGAGTTAAATTGTTAATTTACTTTCATAATATTTTTAGTTTAATCTCACCATTAGATTCATAAGGTTGCTTCTTTGAGTATTTATACAATATTAAGTTACAAGCTAGCCATATGCCAGGGAATGTTGGGGCCTGCATACCAGAAACTAAAGACACTGTCTAGCTGGTCCCACAAGTCAGAAGGGAGGCAGACGGAGGGAGCAGTGAACAGAGCGGCTGCAGTTCCACCCAATGGAAAAACAGGGGAGGCACGCGGCCATGGGGGAGGGGCGGTGGCGCCGGCGAAGGGCAGTCGGAGAGGCGACGTTGGCCACCAAAATGGAATCCTCAAACGTCGAGGAGGCTCCAGGGGGTACTGGCGCCAGCCGGGGAGGAGCCACGGCATGCTGGCGGCGGTGCCAGGCGGCCGACGGCGAGGGAGAAAGGGGCGCCGGCGGTCAGAGGTGAGGGGGAACGAAGGGAGGCGCGCCGGAGCACGAGTGGAGTACAGGGAACTCACCGGGGCGCTTGAAGCGGTCGGAGGGAGGCCGACGTGGGATGGCGGTGAGCGCAGGCGGCGACGCAGGGAGGCGACCGTGGCGGGAGTGCTCCGGTGGCGGAGGACGCCGGCCGACGGTGGGAAAAGCTTCAGGGTGATAAGGTGCTGCTCCCACAGTGCGCAATCGGCCCGGAGTCGACCGAGGTGGAGGCGGCGTCGGAAATGGTGATGGCCGACCGGAGGTCGAGAAGGTGTGCGCATGGCGTTCTCGGGCGATGGCGCTCCGATTGACGGCGAGGGAAGAAGGTGGACACCCGGGCGCACGCCGTGACGCGCTCAAATCGGGGCGAGCTTGCCGGAGGTGGCCTGAACGGGGGGAGGGCCGGTGGCCGGCGCTGACGCAGGGGACTGCTCGAGCGGGCTCGGCTTGAAGGAGGAAGAAGGGGACCAGGGAGAGCTCTGGGCGGCTCTAGCGTTCTTATAGGCAAGCTCGAGGGCGCGCGCCCGGGGGAGTACGGCCGGCATGGACAGCGGCATGGGCGGCGGCATGGGCGTGGGTACAGTGGTATGGGCGGCGGGGAAAACCAGGGTCGGGGCCGGCGAAACCGGGGGCGGACCGGGCCGTGCGGGCTGGGCGGTGGCATGGGCTGGGCCGGCGGATGGAATAGCGGCGCGCGGAGGCGGACTGGCTGGTCGCGGTGGAAGAAGTGGGTGGAGGAAGGAGGAAGAAACGGGGGAGGAAGAAGGCGCCTGGGCCAGCGGCCGAAAAAAAGAGGAGGCAGGCCGGGGAAAAAATAGGCCGGCTGGGCCGAGAGGAAAAATGGGCTGGGCCCAAAAGAGACTTTGATTAACTTTAAAATTTTCTGAATTTTTGGATTTCAACACTTGGATTTGTAAGTGGATTTTGAATTTAAAAACTGGGTTCAAATTTTAGTTGCAACAATTTTATTTTAAGGTTGGTCGAATTTTGAGAAATATTTTCTTAATTCTCCGGATTTGAATTTTCAGATATGAAAATTGGATGGAAGAATTTTAGATTGATTTTCAATTTCTATTCTTGGTCTTTCAATAACCAGATTTAAATTTAAAATTTGAATTTAATACTCCTAAGGAGTTTTGGATTTTCTCAGTTTGATTTTTATTAATCGGGCATTTTGGCAAGACTTCAAATCGAGATATTTGAAATACGCCAAAAACTTTTGAGAACACAGGAAAAGCGATTAAAGGATTTACATCATTTTCGCAATTACACTAGCTCTTCTTTTGGGATGTTACACCTCCCGTATAAGTCGTTCAACAGATGTGTCTTCATATTGTGTGTTATTTGCTGAAGCTTGTTTTTTGGAAACAAGAGACCTTTTGTTGGCTGGTTTCTGATCTGCATTATTTTGTTGGCTGGTTTTTTGCTAATTAATTGCATATACTAATATACTAATATGTGATCAACTAATTCGTTCCTGGTCCTTGTTTTTTTGTAGCAAAGAATGGGTTCGAAGCACCAGACCATATCCAATTTCTTTAAGTCTCAGAACACTTAGAGATATTTTAGATGCAAATAAACCCATTGATTGTGATTGCTTCAACATGGGTGTTCGAACGGTTGCGTGCAACGAAGCCTTGTTGTGGTTTATATATATATATATACACACACACACACACACACACATATAAACAACTAATTCTAAATTTTGCAAAATGAACAGACCATATCTCAGTTTGGACGAGATCCGCGGCGGTGTGACAAGCTAGACTGCAAAAAACTGGCAAAATTGCTTGAATGCTGGCCTGACATGGAGTACGATTTTGGACATTGCAGCAGTGTAAGATATGTTCTGTATACTCCTTTAAAAACTTGTGTTTTATCATTTGTCACTTTATAGACTCGGTGTTTGTTTACAAGTTCTACTGCCATACCGCCAAATGAAGCACTACACATTATACATACTAGACATGGGCACCAGAACTGTGTCCATTATGGATCGTCATCCTAAAAATGGAATGTTTAAGGGTTCTGATCCATGCATGCCATATATACACAAATTACATAACATTGCCAATAATTTTAAACTCGCCATGGACTTGGCACATCCTGCATGGAAACACAATATTTATTACTGGCATCGTAAATTCCCAACATGGGTTCCAAAAACATTGGACTGGTAATAACTTATAATATATTTCATCTTTATTATCAATAATCATTTGATTTATCTACAACAATTAAACACGTGCTCTTCTCCAGCAACCTGTCAGGCTTCCTTGTATACAATTTCATGCGGTCGTGGGATGGTATAAGATTGCCATTGATCAACACTGTGAGCATATATATTCTCTATGTATATTTTGCAGACTAAATAGCAAATTAATAATTTATCTTATTAATAATTTAGTATCTGCCACGCACAGGAAACACATTCACTGAGGACGAATTTCTTGGTGGACATTTTGAAGTGCAGTGCAAATGAATGTAAAGACATTATCCCTGCAGAACTCCACGACCTACTTAAGCAAATCAGAAATTAGATGGTTGAGGCGAGACATGACTTATTATTGCCTTGTTATTTATGCATTATAATTGGCCTAGGCTGGTAATTTCATGACCTGAACTTGCTGGTGATATACATGAGTGTTTTCCGGATTTTGATTACCAGTTTTTGTTCTACTTCTATATATAATATTTCTAGCCAGATTTTCTCTTCCTATCCTGGTCAAAATAAACCTCACTTGGCAAGCATATATGACAGGCAATACAGAAGGATTCCAAGTATTATATGATAGTTCAACAATGGTTAAACGATAGTTCAACAATGGTTAAACCATGAAAGGTCCAATAAACAATTTTAAGGCAAGTAAAGTAGCAATCAGGTCACACTCACAGAAACTGCACATCACACTTGCACACAAACATATAAACTTGTTCAGAACGAAAAGGAATAATTGAGTGATATAATCGGCTCAAGAACATACTCCTCATGTTTTTCCTTTCTTGAGAATATCCCAATTTTGTATGTTGAGGACGGCAAGAGTGCTATCATATCTTCTGGCAACCCTTTGCTTTCAGTACCAATAGCTTCCCCTAATTGTTGCAGTTCCTGAAATACAGAAAGGGCTCAACAATTGAAATGAGAGGTAGCATGTAGCATCCTATTTAACATTGCATTTGCATATATTCCTGAATGGAAATAACCCCCCCTCCCCCCCCGCCGGGCGAGCCCCCCTTCCCCCGGCGAGAGCAGCCGGCCGACGGCGCCGACAATCACAGGATTCACAGCTCAAGCCCCACTGCCCCAGCGATTTTAAGCCCACTAGCAACAAAAAACTAAAACTTGAAGTGGCAGCCCGGCCCAGCAATCCAACACATCCACTCGGCGACAGATCCAGAGCCAGGAGAGAGGAGACATTGGGGCATCGGGGCATCGGGCGACTGGCGGCGGCGCAGCGACCCGGCGGCGGGAGGGAGGAGTCGGAGCGGGGTGACCCTGCGCCCGGTGGCGGGAGGGAGGAGTCAGAGCGGGGCGCACTCCGAGCGAGCTAGCGAGGCGAGGCGGCGCCCGGCGGGAGGATCGGAGGAGTCGGCTGGCGGCCTGGCGCTGAGGGAGTTGCGGGAGTCGGTGGGCTCTCGGGCCTCGGCGGGCGCCTGGCACTGAGGGAGTTGCGGCGAGGGAGGGAGAGGCCGAGAGACGGAGAGACCGAGAGAAGGGACTGCCGGACTGAGGCCGTGAGCCGTGAGCCGTGAGGCGCGTTGAGGTCTGAGACGGTGAGACCGGACTGAGGAAGTGAGGAGTCACCGAGCTAGTGCTGGGCTGCTGAGTGCCGATTATAAAAGAAATGTTGCGGCCTGCGGGTGAATCCAAGAAAAGGAGCCGGGTCCCGGGGTGCCTGCCAACAGCTCATCTCCTCAAGACCTCAACTCAAGTGCCGGCGAGTGTCCTGAATAGTGAGCAGAGAACTGCGTAATTAAACATAGGGGCAGCCGACAGCTAAGCTTCATTGCTTAAGGGTAATTTTCTCTATTTTTTATCAATTTAGTAATTTAGACTTTAGATTTTAGACTAATAATTTATTTATAGATTTTGCTATAATTCATATGAACTAAATTTTCATTATTATTCACAATTTTCTATTATATAACTAATTTTCATTTGTTTCATACACAGGTGATTTATTTCTACTCCGTACTCGTAGCAGAATAATTATATATTATTGGGTATGCGCTTTCTATTGTCGAGGTACGTACTTTGTATTTCTCTGTTTTTCGTTGTTTGTCTCAAAAACTCGAACTGTATAATTTCTGTATGAATTTGAAATTCTATAAGAGTATGAGACTACAGGTAGGGGTGGAAAAAAAGCTCGTTAGTGAGGCTCGTTGGCTCGGTTCAAAATTACTTCAATTATACTTGTTAATTGGCTAAACATTAAAATGAGTTGATTTCAAATGAATTTGAATTTTGCTCAAGCTCGGCTCGGCTCGTTAGCTTGTTTCTAAAAATACTTTTAAATTATACGTAAAATGATATTAAATCAAACTATGTCATTTTTAGGAAAAGCTCGATAAGACGAGGAGTTGGCTCGATATCCACCCCTAATAGGTAAGGAAAGAAATTGGAGCACCATCGCTATTTTGTTCCAAACTATACTAATGAGAATAGAATAACTGGACACTGTTTGAAACTTTGAACGCTACTTCACATAATATTTGAACCTTTGGTAGAGAATAGGATATAACTGATTTGGTCATTTTATGTGCTTGTGCACATCATTGGGTACATATCTAGGGCTCTAGGCTGTATGATGTGTGCAATTGAGTTAATCTACTGCCTCTGTTGGTCAATGAGGACTCTCCTGGTGGTGACCTAAATGTTGCACACAAGATGACAATTTTCACATTGTTTCCAAAGCAGGGCTCACAACATGGAGTTTGCGGGATGTGCATAAAGTAATCAATTATGCAATAATGAAATTGCACGATTAGTCTATTACGATCTGTTCATATTTCATTTAGATTGGGGCACAACACACATAGATGTTTAGAGAAAAATTTGAATACAAACACCGTTTATTTATGCAGGTAATTGGAGCCTTGGATGCATCCCCTTTGCACATATCCCTTTACGTATGTCCACTCCGCATCATCTTTAGATTATGTGATTTAAGACAACTAAAATTATGATATTTCTTAACAGGTGGACCGTCCTGTTTCTGTGGAGGATGTAAAGAGGGAAGTGAAGATTCATAAAGCACTTAAAGGCCAAGAATATTGTTCACTTCTACAATGCATTTGAGGATGATTCATACGTGTATATTGTGATGGAGTAAGTAGTCCTGTACTATCATTTATGGAGAATGCATGGTTTCGTGGCACTTAATCATTTATGTTCAGAACTACATCATATTTCACAGTTTCTTTGCATTGTTATGTACTATAAATATTGTCAAACTGCGAACTAGATGTACTTCTTATTTCTTCTAAAATTTATCTAAAAAGGGCACACGTGGTCATATGATTTCAATAATCATTGCTATGCTCCAGTACCAACTCTTGCTTCTCTTTTATTTTTTGCAGACTATGTGAGGGTGGTGAACTATTGGATCGGATTTTGGCAAAGTAAGATAAGATATATCCTCCATTTCTTGTTTCATGTATATTTTTCTCTCCCTATGTCAAAGGTTGCTAGATTTTGTGCTGTCTTTTAGTTTCAATAAATTTTAGCTTAATGTTTTGCTGTCAGTATTGTTTAGTACAAGGACCATTACACTGTCTAGCCTACGTTTGCTTTTTCACTTACCCACAGTATATGTACTGTTTGTGTTACAGACAGAAGAAGAAGAGGAATAAGTGAACATTGCCGATACTACAACTCAATAACTTGTCCTAATGGACCGGACAAAAGGAGGCCGACGCGTATTTGGAGATGTATCAAATAACATAATCACAGATGACCACAGAGAAGAGAGGAACAAAAAACAACGAGAATATCGTGCAAGGAAGAGGGTTGAAGAAACAGACGAGAAAAGAGAAGAAAGAAACAGAAAGCAACGAGAAAACTATGCAAGGCAAAAGGCTGAACAAAAATCAACTACTCCTAGTAATCCTTGATTGACTGCACCTGGCTCAAATATCCATCTATAAAAAGTATAGTATTTGCATATTTATGAGTTTACACACGTTAGGTTGCGTCCTATCACCATATGGTACACGGTGCTCGACGATTTTAAATCCTCCAGGAATAATAGGTAGCAACGTACAAGCCTCTGCAGGTAAATAGTAGTCTATATTGCTTTGCTAACATGTTATATATTATATATCAGAGTCTAAATTTCAAAATATCGCAGATGCTTCCCCCACGGTAGGCCAACAACCTACGTATGGATCAGGGTGTTCAACTCTGAACCAAGCATCACCCATAGTTGGCAAAGAAAATATTTTTCCGGATGAAACCATGGATTGGCTACATAGAAATGATAATTATGAGAGACGTGGGAAATCCACTTGTGATACCTATAAGAACAGGCTCCTGACGAATCGAGCACTATACATAAATATGGAAGAATCTAAGAAGGAGAGGTTGTTGCATAGTAGACGAGACTACAAAAAGATAAAATCAAGTTGCAACAAGATGAATGGATCTGCAGATAATTATCCAAGCCCAGGTGAACATGTTTGCAATATTTTTCTAATAATATGTTAACAGTACATGTTTTTTAACTAATTCTAAGAGCTAACCTTCAATACAGGCAGTCTTACGCAAGCTGAGGGTAGTATGCGTATACTGCCCAATGATATAGAATATGACAGGTCCCTTTTCGAGCCTACAGACCCTGGCAGTGATGAAGAAGGTGGGTTATTGGGCGATAATTTGAATGTTTACGAACCAACCATGACTGACTTAATAGTTTTGCTGATTTGTTATATATAATATCATGCAACAGATCATCTTGAGGCACCACAAAACTTGGACATTGCAGATCATAATGATGATGAAACAAGGCAATCCCTTGGAGAAGGTAACTAGAAGTTATAGTTTGAGTCATTATATTATCATGACTAAAAAATTAACATGTAGTGATAACCATCCCTTTTTTACATCACAGATGATGCATTCGAGTCATATCGTGTACATCCCAATGGTGTTGACCAGAATGACACCGATGATCCTTATGACTATGTTTACTAGGACTTGCCAGAGAGACACCATGTTTTGAGAAAAGTCCCTGACTGCATGTATTGTGGAGCCATACGATTTGAATATGAGCCTCCTGGTTCTATTGCAGGAAAGGAAAGATAAAGGTGCATATTCCAGATGTTCCTGCTGAATTGAAAAGGTTGTTCACAAGTCAGGTTGATAATGATGCAAAATATTTTAGACAACATATACGCTACTTCAACTCTCATTTCTCCTTTACAACCCTTGGAGTCAGCTTGGATCGACGATATGCCACCGCAGCTGGTACTGGTATATATACATTCCGTGTGCATGGTGCCATGTACCATCGTCTGGACCATCTGGTGCCAGGTTGTAAAGGCCCTCGTCACTTGCAGCTCTACTTTTATGATACAGAAGATGTTACATTATCCCACAGAGTGCGAAGATCTTCTGACCTTGATATCAACCTTATAAGAAATGTTTTAAGAATACTAGAAGGTAACCCATACGGACAGACATTCAATAGAGTTGGAGCTACTCCCAATCTTGATGACTACGTAATTGAGCTCAATACTAATGTCACACCTGACCAGCGAAGGTGAGCAATTTATTTTTGTACTAATAACATGCTTATGTATTTACTACTTATATAATTTTGTTATTAATACACCGCATTCTTTAGTATGACTGTGTTAACCAAATGATTATTATTTCTTATTTCTTATAAAAAAATAGGTACAATGCTCCAACGGCCTCACAGGTTGCAGCAATCTGATCAGAAGGCAATGATCCACAAAGAAGTTTTGATAGGAGTGTGCTTGTGTATGCCAGAGGGGATCGCCCACGCTATATTAGAGCTTATCATGGATGTTATGATCCATTGGCATATCCATTGTTTTTCCCTAGGGGGGAAACTGGCTGGAATAAGTTTATGCCATACAATGATGATTCTACCTTTCATGGTACTCCTTCCTCTTCCTGTAATAATTTGTCCGGCATGGGGGCAGACACTTGTACGGGATCAACAGGTACCTACCGAAGCTCTATTTTTTCACATTTAATTTAATGTTGGTTTACATACTAAATAGTTTTCCTATGGGGGCAGATCATGGAGAGCAACATGCCGAGGTGCCTGCTAGGGAAACAACCACTACTATGGATCCAACAACAAGTACCTACATTAACACCATTTGTACGGCATCTTATTTGATCTAATGCATGTGTATTATATACTAATACTTTCCCTTTGACACAGATCATGGTGAAAATAATGCTGACATACAACAAGGCGATTTATTAGGTAGCCTGGTAGAAGAGAACCAATCTGGCAGATATGTGACAGCAAGGGAATACTATTGTTTCTTGATGCAAGTTAGAAGGGGGCTTTTTAACATCTTGTTGTTCGGAGGGAGGCTTTTCCAACAATGGGCTGTTGACATGTATATCAAGATTGAGTCTATGAGGCTTGATTGGTATTCTAACCCTGATAACCAGAAACTAATACGTGCTGAGCTATATCAGGTGAATGTATTTTCAC
Organism: Dendrocalamus latiflorus; assembly: GCA_017311315.1. Taxonomy (NCBI): domain Eukaryota; kingdom Viridiplantae; phylum Streptophyta; class Magnoliopsida; order Poales; family Poaceae; genus Dendrocalamus; species Dendrocalamus latiflorus. Next base: position 34,132,156 of record CM029659.1, on the reverse strand, counting down.
AATTTATTACTTGCCAATGTTTCATGCATAATAATTTTGACACTCATGAGCCATCCATCTTATACTATCTACCTGAATATAGGGTTTGGTTGGTGTAATTTCTGCTGGTGAGACAAGAGCTTCAGAAGTTGGCAAGAGAATAGTGCTGCCCCGTACCTTCCCTGGTGGTGATCGTGACATGATGCAAAGATTTCTCAATGCAATGGCTATTGTACAGCGTTTTGGTAAACCAGATTACTTCATCACCATGACTTGCAATCCATATTGGGAAGAGATTACAGAGCATCTTGAACCTGGGCAAAAACCACAAGATAGGCCAGACCTTGTTTCAAGGGTTTACAGAGCCAAGTTACGTTCGATGAAAGATTTATTGATCAAGAAAAAATATTTTGGAGAGGTTGCAGCATATATGCATGTTACTGAGTTCCAAAAGAGAGGACTTCCACACGAGCACATCCTCTTGATCATGAAATCAGGTAGTAAGTTAACAAGCCCAGATGGATTGATAAATTCATATCTGCAGAGATACCAGACAAGGACAAGTACCCTGTGTTGCATGATCTGGTCATCAAGCATATGCTACATGGACCATGTGGAGTCTTGAATCCAAAGTGTGCTTGTATGGTAGATGGAGAGTGTCGCTTTCGTTATCCTCGAGAATTTTGTGCAGCAACACAACAAGGTAGTGATTCATATCCTTTGTATAGAAGGAGGGATGATGGACAACGTGTGAAAATAAGAAGGGCTGAATTGGACAATAGGTGGGTTGTTCCATATAATCCTGGGCTATTGATGAGGTATAACTGCCACATCAACGTTGAAGCCTGCTTCAGCATCAAAGCTATTAAGTACCTGTTCAAATATGTGTACAAAGGCCATGACTGTTCCTCATTCTCAGTCGACCCCTCTGGAGTTATCAATGAAATACGTCAGTACAGGGATGCTCGATACATATCACCACCAGAAGCGGTACATAGGATCTTTGGATTCCATCTTTTTGGTGTGTATCCCGCTATCTTGCAGCTCCAGTGTCATCTACCTAACATGCAATCTGTTATTATCGATGAGACTAAAAATCTAGAAGATGTTGTCAATGAGCCATCTGCAACTATGACAACACTCACAGAATACTTCAGTTTGAATCGGGTGGATACTTATGCAAGGAATTTTTTGTACAGAGAACTTCCAGAACACTACAGGTGGATCGGTGGTAGCAAGTTGTGGCAAAGAAGAAAGAAAAAAGGACAGATTGGGCGGATTGTGTATGCTAACCCTGCTGAAGGTGAGAGATATTTCTTGAGGGTGCTTCTAAATCATGTAAGAGGTGCGACCTCTTATGATGATCTAAAAACAGTAGCGGGTATCACTTACTCTACTTTCAGGGAAGCATGCGAGAAGAGAGGACTCATAGAAAGGGACGAGACGCTAGATGACTGCTTGAGTGAGGCAACAAATTTTCAGATGCCTTATGCTCTGCGATGGTTATTTGCGACTATTCTTGTATTTTGTGAGGCCACCAATATTCGTGGTCTGTGGGACAAACACAAGGCATCATTGTCTGAAGATTACAGCAGAGACAATCCTAACACTGCAGTAGTAGAACAAATGGTGCTAAGAGACATTCGAGATTTAATTCAGTCAATGGGGAAGGATATCAGAAATTATTATCTTCCTGAGGTCCATGATACAGGTAATCCCTCCCCCACCCAATAAAACTCAAGCGAATGGACACAGATGCATATCTTATTGCATGAAAACTTACAATTCTTTTTTGATAAACTACATGGTATCAAATATATTATTCTATAATTATTCCTGTGTATTAAATATTCCCGGTATTGTCTTGCTTTGTATCATGCAGATGAATTTAACAACGACATAATGAGAGATGTTAGGGAGGAACTTTCTGTGGGTGTCGACCAAGAACATTTGGATATATATAAATCCCTTAACAAGGAGCAGCGTGTAGGATTTGATGAAATCATACATCATGTCATGAATAAGAAGAGCCAGGTGTTTTTCGTGGATGGTCCAGGAGGAACAGGAAAGACATTCCTATACAAGGCACTTCTTGCTAGAGTCCGCTCAAAGGGATTAATAGCAATTGCAACGGCAACTTCCGGTATTGCGGCGTCAATATTGCCTGGAGGACGCACAGCACACTCAAGGTTCAAAATCCCAATTAAGCTTGTTGACAATAGCACATGCAACTTCACAAAGCAAAGTGGCACCGCTGAGTTACTGCGTACGGCATCTTTGCTTATTTGGGATGAGGTTGCAATGACAAAACGTCAAGCTGTCGAGTGTCTTGATAGGTCCCTACAGGATATTATGGATTGTTCTTTTCCATTTGGGGGAAAGGTTGTGGTATTTTGTGGAGATTTTAGGCAGGTGCTTCCTGTGGTAACACGTGGGACAAGAGCACAGGTAACAGATGCTACGCTGCAGAGATCATATTTATGGGACAATATAAGGAAGACACGATTGTCACGTAACATGAGAGCTCAATCTGACCCATGGTTTTCAGATTACCTACTCAGAATTGGAAATGGCACCGAAGAGATGATTGGAGATGATTATGTACGCCTACCAGATGATATTGTAATTGGATATACATACGACGAAGATTCAGTAAACAAACTCATTCAGGAAATCTTTCCATCACTTGAGGAAAATGCAAGATCAACAGCTTATATGAGCACACGTGCCATTCTTTCTACCAAAAATGCACATGTAGATCAGCTAAATACAAAGATGATTGACAAGTTTCCAGGTGAGGAAAAGGTTTTTCATAGCTTCGACTCTGTCGATGACGATTCAAGAAATAACTACCCTATTGACTTCCTAAACTCCATCACTCCAAATGGTCTACCTCCACATGAGCTCAAAGTGAAAATCCACTGCCCTGTGATCCTTCTCCGCAATCTAGATCCTAACCACGGATTGTGCAATGGAACAAGACTCATGGTTAGAGCATTCCAAAACAATGCAATTGATGCAGAAATAGTTGGTGGCCACCATGCAGGCAAGAGGGTGTTCATTCTTAGAATCCCTATAGCTCCGTCCGACGATATCTCACTTCCTTTCAAGTTCAAGCAGAAACAATTCCCGATCCGCCTGAGTTTTGCAATGACCATAAACAAAGCGCAGGGCCAAACCATCCCAAATGTTGGCATCTACCTTCCAGAGCCTGTTTTCTCACATGGACAGCTTTATGTCGCGCTATCAAGGGGTGTATCAAGACAAACGACAAGAATATTGGCCAAACCAAAGAAAGAAGTAGATACCTCAGGGAAGAGCACCAAAAATATTGTGTATAAAGATGTCCTAGCATGGTGATGTGGTAAGTAAATAGTCCACAAACACATATTTCCTTACTGTGTTTCATATTTCTTTATGTGACAAAAATGTTTTTTTCTTTGTAACCTCAAGTTTAAACAATGTGGGGATGGAGAAAGTCGCCGGTGAGTGAGTCCAATGATGTTGTCGCCTCCTCAAAGGATCAGTCGTTATGTGACATTCATTATGTGACAAAAATATTTGGTTATACAATATATGAGACGTGAATCTTAATGAATCTGATTGTTCGTTTTATTTTTTACAAATTTTATCTTGTTTTATATTTTACCGTAGCATTAGCACGGGCACACTACTAGTGTAATGTAGTTTCCTAATTGGGTCCATTTTAGAGTCTCATTCAGCTCCCCACAGCTCCCCAAGAACCGAACCATAGGTAGAGTCGGCCCTTAGCCTATATAGGGTGGATTCTTTTGAACTGATGGTTCATGACTTATGTCTTAAATATTTAAATTCTGACTATTCATGAAATGTAGTACGCAGAGAAAAATAGTCACATGCGATTTTGACTAGTACAGCTAAACTCAATACACTTTTTACTACAATTTTTCTGTTGACCCCGTCTTAAAAAACCGCACTGTTTTAAAGCTAGTTACTGTAGATAGTACAAACATAAGCCAACTTTAAGCCAAAAAGAATATGGCCATAATTCTTGTACGTGTGCATTAGAGGGAAGACCACGTTATTCATATTAAAGTTTTTGCTCTTGATTCATGTACGTGTGCATTAGATGATACTAAGGGTCAACATGAAGATTAATGTGGCTCAAGACAAAAGTATAAGTATTCTAGAATTTCTTTTTATTTTTTACTGGTCATACAAGAAAAGATGGAATACTGAATTATAGGATAAATATCATACTATTAAGAGGGATCATGACAAGTAACTTGATAGCATGTTCATGTACTATTTGGATCAATTTAGAATCATGCATACTCTTAAAACTAATATTGATAGCCATCTCTGCACTATCAGAAAAATTGGTAGTACTGGAGTATATACGGCGGTACTTCCGCATTCCGAAACTTTTGATAAAACAAGCAGTATATTTTTTTTTCCAGAGAGCACTTTGGAATCACATTTGTCTCTCTAAAAAATGGAAGTACCGAAGTTTTAACGGTGGAACTACCACAAAGCGGAAGGACCGCAACTCTTGAGCAAAACTATAGAACACGGAAGCTCCAAAAATCTGGGTGGTAGATTTTTTTTTTCAAAGAGCGCCATGTTTTGGACTCCGAGACAAATGGAACTACTGCACCATAATTTGGAACTACCGAAGATCAAAACTACCGTGCATATAACGGCGGTAGTGCCGCGCCGATTTTCAACGGCTAGTTGAAAAGCTCTGAAATAACCGTTACTATTATATCAGAACAGGTGCGGTAGTACTGACCGATGAATGGCAGTACTTTCGTTCTCCCTTATTTTTTAGGGATTGCCTTGTAACAGCTAGATTTGGTAGATGGGGGTATAAATACTCCCCCACCAGCACAAGGACAGAGTTAGACATTTTCATTACAATATCCTTGAGTATAGAGCATTCACTCCACACCTCATTTACTTTTATTCCATTCATTTGAGATAATTGAGCCAAAATCAAGTGTATTTATCTTAGATTGATCCTTGGCACTTGATCACCGTCAAGCGAAGCTATGGTTTATTACTCTTACTATTTGCCATCACCTAGATGGATTGGCGGGGAGATTGCAAAGTGACCTCTTCAAGAAGAATATGAAAAGGCCTGGCGTCAACTTGTGAGTATTTTGGTGTCCACCATCTCTGGAGCAGAGAAAGGACAACCACTAGTGGATTGAGGAGTTGAGGCTTAATTCGTGGAATCGATCCAAGTTGCTTGGGCTTTTCTCAACTGGACTAGGAGAAACCAGCAAGTTTCTGAATACTATAGTAAAACATCATGTGTCAATTGGTTACTTCTTTTTCTCTACATTCCGCATTTATATTTCTAGCTTTGTGATTTCTAAGATTGTCTCATTGTCGTATTTACTTGTGCTAGAAATATATTTGTAGAGAGTTGTGCTTATGGTGCCTTAGCTATACTAGAATTGTGTAGGTTTAAATTTGCAATAAAATATTGCCTAGTTATAATTTGTGTTAATTAGTTTTAGAAGACAAAAAATTTTAGAACCTCCTATTGACCCCTCCCCCCTCTAGTCGGTTATCCTTGATCCTAAATTAGTGTCCACATTTCGGAGAATGGTCGAAAATAGTTGCATCAGAACTGATTGAGATCACATTCCATTCATGGAAGACCATGACCAAAGTTCAGAAAAATAAGCTGGTGACAGAAGTTTTTCAATTGTTCGAGATCCTCGAAGAACACGAGAACTCCGTGCAATGATATGCGTTGCTAGTGGCATGCAAAGTGTGGAAGAACTTCAAGAGCCTACTTGTCAACAAATATGTGGAAAAGAATATGACGCCCTTCCACAAGTGTCCATTTCTGGAACCGTAATGGTAAGAGTTTGTGACGATGAAAACAATGGATAATTTTAAGAGTGAAATTGCAGCGCACAGGGCCCCCAGGCAAAAAACACGTGCCCCATAGACTTGGCACCGATGGGTATGTAAGTAAAATCCCGCAATAGAGGGAGGAGGACGAGCAGGCAATCCTACGGGAGGCCTCCCCGCCATTTGCAGGGATCTTTGATGAGCGCGCCCAAAATTGGATGAGGGAGGTCATCTACTGTGTCATCGGGGGTCATCTTCTTTCGAAGCCCCCACAGACAAGAAAGTGTCCCATCGCTTGGTAACATATCAAACTACCTAATTTATAATTATTCCATAACTTTATAGGAAGTGAAATAACATATCAGGCTCTTGCAGGAAGTGTTGAGTGTAGAATCTTCCCAATGCTTATTCCAGGCAGTCAAGGGGAGATATACTCTCCGTGGCCCTAGAAAACAAGGAGCACCCAGGTCGCATAAGAGGCTTTGGTCTTTATATTCCTTGGAAACATGGTTTCTCAGAGGACTTCGAAGTGTACCGGAGTAGGAAGTGACCCAAAGCCGAGCGCAAGGAATGGCTATGAGAGGAGATTAAGGCAATCCTTAGAGGGGAAATTGCTGATTATGTCAGAGATGAGATGCAAATGTATAAAAAAATCAATAGGAAGCCCCCACCGCTCCTGTGCTAGCCAGGCCCCAACCGTCGGAGTAGCTGCGCGTCTAACCTTACCTCAAAAGGCAACCATAGATTTTCTATCGATAACATCCTGATAATAATTATTATCTCTAGAATGCTCGATCCAATGATAGGCCTGTTGGAGTAGCTAATTTTGTATCATTATATAGGTGGCTACGAAGTGCAAACTTCAAGTGAGATATGCCGTTGTTGCCCTATGCGCTGCTTGGGGCCAGGCATATCCATCCGGTCCCAGGGCCTTAGTGTACGGTGTAACTCTAGTGCCAAGTTTTGCAAAAGTGAATATGGATGATGTTCATGCCAATTTCAAGGTCGTCCCACTGTAGATGCCCTCAAACGACGAGTTCGTGGCTCTAAGGTAAGCTATTGGAACATTCATCCAGTGGCCCAAGAGAAACATCTGCCTGGAGGCTCCTACACTAGTGCCAAGTTCACAAGAGCTATCTGCACCAGTGTCAAGTCCATTGGAGCTGTCTGCACCGGTGTCAAGTCCACATAAACTATCTGTAGCGGTACCAAGTTTATAGGGGCTATCCGCACCAGAGCTACCTGCACCGGTGCCAAATCCACGGGGGGCTATCCACACTGGAGCTACCTGCACCGACGCGGCAAGGGCGCGGTGCATCTACATCTCATACCCGGTCAACTACCGTGAAATAAATAGAAATAGACTTAGGAATAGGAAAGAATATTACAGACAGTTATTAACTTGTAGCCGTCTATGATATTCGCAGTTTTTAGTAGAAATCGTCTGTGATATCTGATGTATCACAGACGGTTTCAACTACAAATCGTCTGTGATAGTTTAATATCACATACAGTTTATGGTTAAAATCATCTGTGATACATCAGATATTACAGACGGTTTCTACAAAAAAATCATCTATGATAATCAACTATAATAGACAGTTTGTTATTGAAACTGACTATAATAGTCAACTATGACAGATAGTTTGTTATTGAAACTGTTTGTGATAGTTTTCATCACAGACGGCTCGAAAACCGTCTGTGATGATCTCGTGTCATTACTGACTCATAAACTCAAACGGCTCATAAAACCGTTTGTGATGACGTTTTTGGACCGTCTATGATGACCTCTTCTACAGTAGTGGTATAGTCTTATTCAATTTTCAAGTCTTTTGGATATACGAATCAAAAGTTACATAAAATTTACTGTAGCACTTGAATTTCAGAATTTTGGTATCTTAATCTTCGTAGTTTTTCATATCTATTGAAATGAAGATCAATAAATATTTATGAAAATTTTAAAGACATCATTCATCCCTCTCCGCCATACCAGGGAGGCGGTGCCACTGCACACGTGTTAATTTGGCATCATTTTGTGATGATTAATTAAGATCGACATGCTCAGGCCTAACACAACGGTTTCACACACATCGACGACACAAACGCAGAGTCCTAGAGTAATAAGCCTCCTGTCATTAGCGGCAGGGGCGGATCCACACCTCGGGCAGGGTAGACTTCAGCTCGGGTGTGGAAAAATATCTAGTGTATAGCTCGGATAAATTCAGTCCAGCCTAGATAACATTTTCATGGTCCAGCCTAGATAGCCTAGATCATTCCATCACTGAGCCCGGGGCGTAACTAAATTCTGGCTCCGCCACTGATTAGCGGTATACGTACTACGTACACATGTGAACAATGCTATCAACGCACATCACACACACACTTCCAATAGTCGAGCAAACAATTAATCGACGTGTTATTCCGGCCGGCCGGCCGCATCGCCCTCACGGCCATGCATATGTACTTCCTTCCTGGATCATCACACCGGCGTCAGCCCGTGCCTAAGCGCCGCCTTCCACACGACGTCGATCCGGTCCACGTCGATGGCGCCGACCTCGTGGTGCTCCCACCCTTCCAGGCAGTGCACCACGCCGCCGGCGTGGCACGCGTGCACCACCCCCCTCTCCATCGTGTACTGCACGCCAATCCCGTCGCGCACCATGTCAGCGACCAAATAATGCTCATGAAGAATAGTGAGCTACGAGGTAAAGGTTTCTTCTTGTTGTGTTGGTTCTTACCTCGCAGGAGCCCAGGCCATGGACGTCCTTGGGGAGCCTCATGGCGGCGAGCTTGCCGTAGGTGCAGTCCCTGCGGAACCCGATGATCGGCGGCACGACGAACTGGTGGAAGTGCGTGCCGGCCGGCGCCCACCGCTGCTCCCTCGGCGACAGCCACTTGCCCACGATCCATGTCTGCAACCACGTCCGTGATCGTCATCAGTATCCAGTACTGCAGTGCACTGTCCAAAATTTTTTATCTGAAGCCATGCGAACGTTTTCAGTCACTTACCTCGCAGTTCTTCGCCGCCTGGTATTTGGTGACCTGCACCAGATACTGCTGGAACTCCGCAGGCGCCTCCCTCTGTATCTTCAGGAACCTCTCCGTCGACAGTGTTAGCATCTGAAATCAGACAACAGAATGCAATGAATATTTTGTAGTTTGTACTACTCATTAGGTCAAATTTACTTCTGAGATCTCAAGTCCAAACGAGCTAAACATAACTAAGCCTACGAGCTGTCACATGCAAGTCCTATAACAATAACCTTATAAGTGATATTGGGCATTCTTTTCCTAAACGATTTGTACTACTCATTAGATCGGATTATGACTGTGTACTTAGGTTCAACTGGGTTTACTCCTCAGGCCTCAAGTTGAAATGGACTAAACATGCAAACCCTATTGCAACAAATTTATAAGTGGTATTAAGCATTTTCTCTCTAAAAGACTAATCAAATAGATAAAATCTCACACTTATAAATTATACTTTTTTCACAGAGCCGATATAGAACTATTCCTAACATAAGTTTCATCACGAAGTGCTCATTTGTGTGCGCGGTATCAATAATGTGTCTGAACGTACCATGACTCTGATCTTCTTCCTGCAGAGGTAGAGAGCGATCGCTCTGCCGAGCTTGGACGTTGCGCCGGTGAGGAATACCTCCTTCACGTTGCTTGGGATCTCGTTGAGGATCACGGCCGCCGTGAGGGTGTTGCCGTGCACCACCCTTACCCTCAGGTTAGGGTGCTTGCTCACGAACAGTGTGCCACCGCCATTGAGTGCTTCATTCTGCCCAAGGAAAAAGGACAGCATTTTAGCTTTGCCAAGTGATAAAATTATCGCGACTCAATCTCCATTTTCCAGACCAGGCATTGACCAGGGCACTGAAAGATTCAGTGACCTCTGCCAAGATCCTTTGTAATCACGTTGCTACGAGTACAAATTTCTAAACAACTTGTGCTACCGGTGACCACTCACGACGAAAATTTCCTGTGATCCATCCATTCATTAATAGAACATACCGCAATAGCCAGCGCCCAAGCGCTGCACAGTAGCACAATGCCGCGGCCACATGCCTGCCATTAAGGACACGAGCAAACAAGTACAACTAGTAGTACTAACAATTTAAACAAAGACCCAACCGCGACTTGTCCCATTAACAAAAAGAAGAGGCATGATCAATATAGCTTCAGCTTCTGACTTCAGCTTATTTTTGCACTATTTATAAATTTCGTCTTTTTTTGAACTTTTGGCTTTTTTTTAGTTTTTTTACCGTTTCTTTTTTTCCTCGTATTTGTTTACATTATACGTGATGGGCTAATATGTTTTTTCTATTTTTAAATTTTTTTAAATTTAATTATGGTAAATAAGCCTCTGTCAGCTACAGTGCTTTTTTCAGCCAGCTACAGTGTTTTCAGCCATAAGCCATGAGGCTTTCAGCCGAACCGATCACCACCTAAGATACCGATCGATTATGCTAAAATAAACTAACTTATGATTAAAATTATACTGTAATTACCTAAAATTATACTATAACTAGTGGTGACTTATTTAGTGTAACTAAATTTTAAAAATAGAAAAAACATATTAGCCCATCACGAATAACGCAAATGAATACGAGAAAAAAAACTAGCAAAAACTCAAAAAACTGAAAAGTAAGAAAAGACGAAATTTAGAAATAATAGAAAATAAGTTAGAAACAAGAAGTTCAAACCGAAATGAGCGGGGCTTTAACCAAACGAACTCTAGTAGGCTAGTAGTGGGACAACTGAAACACACTTGTGACTTGTCATATTACGCACCTTATTAAGCGCTGCAAGGCTGAGTACTTTGACGCCCATCTTGTCCGCCCTGAGGATGGCAAGCTCGATCTGGCGGTTGATGCCCTTCTTCGCGGACGGGATGAAATACTGCAACGAAGCATGGCACGCAGTTCCAGTTAAGTTTCTTGCACCAACCGGTCCAAGCTAAAGAGGCGATTGCTAGGGCTGGTTCGTCACCTGGAAGCCGTATCGCGGCACGGTCCAGGTCTGGTGGAGGCGGCCGCGGAGGCAGTAGAAGCTGACGGTGTAGGTCTTGGAGCAGAACCACTGGATGATCATGAAGGCGAAGGCGACGGGCCAGAACGGCAGCAGGACGAGGCGGTTCGCGAACGGCAGGGCGCTGCACGCCCGGAACCCGAACGGCACGTGCATCGACGACATCACGTCCACCACGTGCGCCAGGAACACGAAGTCCGGCACCCGGTCGTTCTTGCCTGCAGTTTTGTTTTCGTTCTACTGATTTAAAAGTTGTGAGATGCAAGATATGCCTCGAGTTAATTCCCAGATTAGTTAACCATTGTGCAACTCTTCAGGTGTTTGTAGGACTGGCTTTTAATTTGATCGACGTGCCATTTTGGGGAGGAAATATATAGATGATGATGGTAGTAATACCTAAGTCGACCTCCTTCTGAAGCTCCCAGGATTTGGAGTTGATGGTCCCTCCAAGGGCATCGTAAAGAGGCATGAACAAGCAGAAATTGCAGTCCTTCTCCCTGTGGTGTAGGGTTAGATACCTGCACATCACCACATGCATTTACAAATTAATAGCAGTCTTAACCACGAAAGATTGGCATGATCGTAATCGTAGCGTCAGGTTTGCCAGGCTCGCACATTGCACAGTTTTTCCAAGAACTATTCCAATCTACCATTCTCTTCTGTCAGCTACAAACCAGCTGTTCTGTACGCACGCGTCAGTGACCAAGAAAACACTAACTAGCTAGTCAGATAAGCCACTTTGATCCCTTGATTACCACCTTACTAGCCTTTGATTATCTAAGTGAAAGAGATGGCGGGAGCCACGGCTCCCAGCTCGATCGTTCATGGATTGAATGCACAAACATGGTGATCCAGAAGTAGAACCGTAAAAGCTAAGCTGTCTATGGGAGATCGATCGTCTAAGGCGCACCGCAAATGGAATTCATTAGCTCTGGACGAGTAATCAAGGGAGGCATGTGCTTACATGGTGCTTGTGATAGGAAACTTAGGCTGTTCTTTTCGGTTTCTAAATATAGCTTTTCAATTTTTTTTATAATAACTAACTTTTAAACGAAATGTCCTTTTAAAATAGGATCTACAAGTTGATTGTAGCATACACTATAGTAAATTTATTTATATCAACTAAAATCGTACACGAGTTTCTGTTACTCCGTACTCTCTCACAAACAACCTAAAATTCATAAAATGCAGCCAAAAGTTATAAATGCTATGATTTTTTACTATGACTTTTAACTTTTGGTTAAAATGATATTTAACGATCGTTAGATTTTTCTAAAATATTTAATTAAAGAAAAAAACCACCGTCATATCTCCGTACAAAATGTAAAGAAAAAAATCACGTTAAAAAAATAATATGTTTAAAACTATTTTGAACTTTTAAGCCGAGGTCGGAAGCTGATTGAAATAGCCCAAACCTACCAGTCTACCAAGTACATGAAGCGCACTTATCTGCACTTTGATTTCTGATCATACGGTTCATTGAATTAAAGGGAAGTGATATACGACCCCCCTTGTCTGCTGCCCTGCTAACCTGACAAGACAGTTTTGGAGCATCCGGGCCGAACCGAGTTCAGGTTCCGGTGCAGCAAATAGAACAGGGATATTCTGATAAAGCTGGTTTCAATTTATAGATTTTGTTTTCTAATTTACTATTTCTTAATTTCATCTTTTTTAACTTTTTAATTTTTTTTCTTTTTTGTGTTCCTTTGTATTGTCCGTAATAGATAACCTATTTTTTATTTATAAATTTTTTAATTTTAATTACAATAAAAAATTATCAACTACTACAGTACAAAATAAACCAGCTACAGTAGGGGGAAAAAGCCAAAGCCACCAAAAAAGCCCAACTGAGTACAGCCTAAAGGTGTTTGCTTTGACCTCTATAACGTGTTTTTTATATTAAATAGTTTTTCTATAGTATCTAATTTTTAAATAGAATGTCTTTAAGGCATAATCTACTAGTCAGTTATGGTACGCATTATACTAATTTTATTAATATCGGGTAAAATCATATATTAGTGTCTTTCTATAAACTGTTACTATTATAAACCAAAGGCATCAGCAAAAACTAATATAAACTGGCCTAATTCTTCAACTCTAATGGTTTGTGGGTACTGATCCACTCATTAACCAGCGGATAATGTTTGGTTTGGTTCATTATGACAAGTACTAGATGACAAATCAATAAGTACTCTTGGGCACAGAATTTATTGCAGTGCTTATTTGGATTTATAAGTTCAGGCTTTGGCTTTTTATATTATAACGATTAAAAATATATTATAACTGTTGTTAGTTTTTTTAGTATAATTAAATTTAAAAAATAAAAAATATATTATTATGAACAATATAAATGAATAAAAAGAAAAATAGAAAAAGATCAAAAAAAGTTAAAGACGCATGAAATTGAGAAGTTAGAAGTTCAGAGCAGGGACTAAGCCTACTGCAGCCACACACTCACTAAAAAACAGTACTACCACGACGACGACTATGATCAGGACATAGCATTTAGCATAAAGTTTACTCCATTGTGCTACAACTAGCATAGAGATTAGCTAGACTTTAGAATAATGCAATGAATAATCAATCAGTCAGTTGCCCTGATCAACTCAGCTTCGGCTTCTGGCTTCTGGCTTATTTCTCACTATTCATAAGTTTCGTCTTTTTCTGAACTTTTGACTTTTTGTTGAGCTTTTTTGCCGGTTCTTTTTTTCTCGTATTTGTTTGTATTATACGTAATGGGCTAACATATTTTTTTATTTTTAAATTTTTAAATTTAATTATGCTAAATAAGTCTTTGTCAGCTACAGTGCTTTTTTCAGCCAGCTACAGTGTTTTTAACCATAAACTACGAGCTTTTCAGCCGAACCGATCACCAGTGACTCGTCAGTGTGGGGCGTGCTTTCTTGAAGCGGGCAGACACTGCAGGAATTTACGCCGGCCTTCTTAACTGCGAAAATGTTTGGAGCTTGGATTTTTGCTCTTGTACAGCGACCATGCCATGCCATGCCATGCCTCCCCCATGAATGCGGTTGTTGGTGCACTTCAATTCGGGCGCAGGGGGTGGCGTCTTTCGAGCGGGTTGGATGGGGAGGGATATAATTGTGTCGGTCCGAACCATGTCATTATTAATTAAGCCCAAGTACGGTACAATCCACATCCAAACTGGTTGTGTTAGTCCAGTCCCATCAATCATATCATGCTTAGATTAGTACCTAGGTACGGTGGGCCAATCCAGCATGGCTCGTCGAGATGGTGAGAAGGTGGTGGCCGGTGGGTGAAGGTGAGGTGGGAGGCAGCATCAGAACGTTAAATGAGGTGAAGGAGGTGACGGTGTGAGGGAACATCGTCACGTGGAGGGGGCAGTAACCGATGCCGGAGTCGATGAGGTTGGTGGCAGATTTGATGGCAGAGAGGCGACGAGATAGGCGGTGGATCTAGCAACAGATTTGACGACAAAGAGACGGGGGCAGAGGAGGTGGGCGAGCGAGGGGATAGAGGCTGGCCGTCGGACTTAACATGCTTCGACGGGCATGATACGACCATGGCCTCGTTGGACCGTGCCTAGGTCCAAGGTTTAGCCCTTGGCCTGTTTAGTAAATAGGCTAACCGGGTTGTGCGGGTGCGCCGTGCGGCCTATTTGACCATCTCTAGATGGGCTGTCATTTATGTTCGTACACAGCCTGACAGCCATGCACTAGCGTCTACTGTTGCACGAGAAATGCCGGACTATCTCTAATGTATTGATCCATCGATCAGATCAACGCATGTATGTATGTGCATCAGTACATGCCTGTCTCGAGAAAGTTGTGGTACATACTTCTTGGCCTGTTCTTTTTAACTGAGACTTATGGTTTTTGGCTATGACTTGTGACTTTTAAACTATTCGTACGAGAGATTATAGAGTAATAGAAACTCAAGTGCGGTTTTTCCCAATATAAATGAAATCGGTATAGTATGTACTATAATTAACTAGTAGACCTTATCTTAAAAAGGCACTCTGTTTAAAAGTTAGTTACTGTAGAAAAAATCAAAAACAGAAACCAAAAATTGAAATCGAAACAGAACCACATTAAAGAAAAAGCTCAGCTTATGTATGTACTCTACCGCAACCGGTTTCTCCACGAATTGGATTGTGGATCTTGTATATCCAGTACTCCACGTAGTATTTATATGCCAAACAACTGGTCGCACGGTAGGGTAGTACCTGTTGGTATTATTGGGATTCTTTTGCAACGAGATGCTACTGGGGTTTATTTTTTACTAAGGTATTGGGATTTAATTGATCATATTATTGATCAGTCACGGACAGTCCTGACTAAACAAGGCCTTTCTAGTCAAGCCAACTCTTTCAGAGAAAATAATTCTATGCGACACAGGTACTATACAGGTACTACACATATGATGTTGGACCCTCTCAGAGCATAACATGTATGTAAATTCCATGAGAAGGTTTATGGAGTAGTTAATGAGATCAAAGTTAAATTAAATGTCATGTGTCATACTTAAAAAAATGAATATAGCATGCAAAGCATCCTAATTAAAGGATTGAAATTTACTCACGTCGGGGTGTAGATGAGGTATCTGAGAGGGGGAAATGCCTCGAAGGCCTTGTGCGATATGACCTCCACGTTGCTGTAACCCATGCACCTCAGGTAGTCGAAGAGGATGATGTGCCCATAGACCAGGCTCACGGAGCCGGCCCCCGCCAAGAAGGCCCCGACAAGTGGGGCCCCCATCGCCAGCGTCAGGACCAAGCCCTCCAATGGTGTGCCGAACGCGGCTACAGATTGGAGACGACCGAATCAGGTAACTATTATGCAATTAAGACCCCCATAAAACACGTCATTTACTATCACAAAACTCTACTGGTACTATCAAGCGAATTCGAGCCCTGTACCCGTGAGCGGCTGGGTGACCGGGGACGAGTGGTGTGTGGAGTGGTACTGACTGAAGAGTGGGCCCCAGTGCAGGGCCCTGTGGGCCCAGTAGAAAGCTGGCTCTGAGACGGCCACGTGGAGCAGCAAGGCCACGGCCCATCCCCGTGGATCCCAAAGCCGGAGATCGCTGATGGCCGGGAAGAGGGGGCTGTTCACCACCATGGCGCCGATTAGGGTTTGCATGATCACCATGTTGTCCCTGCACATGCACAATTAACCCATCCAATTACACAAAATTGTAATCGAGAAGCTCATGTTGTATTAATCATGAGATAAATCAACCACTAAACGCTTTTTTTTCTCACCGTTGATTCCTGAAAAACTAAAACTATTCATCGTCGAGCCAGAAAACCAGGTTTTAAGTGGAATCACTTCAGTTGTCTAGCTCAAAATTCTTGGAAAGAAAGATGGCTCAAGTCCACCCCATGCGAAACCATGAGAAATGCAATGTCCTCCATGTAGCATTGGCCATCGGTCATACGCTTTGAATGACGTTTAATTGCTTCCTCACTCGTAGTGATAGTACTAATAGTACTACTTCGCAATCAACCAACGAACACCAACATGATGCAGATGAAATTATTGCACATTTACTATGAAGTGTGTCGTGGCCCCCAACCACGAAGAAGACCAGGAGGGGTCATCGAAACTGAGCAGAAGTAACAATGCGGACACTGTGTACCATGTACCCAGTCGATCTTATCCCCCCCATGTCCATGCATGTGCAAAATTATTATAACATGCCTCCCTCTTTTGGCTATGGTTTCTACTTCCGATTTTTAATTTACTATTCTTTAATTTTATTTTTTTATTTTTTTGTTTCTTTTAGAGTTTTTTTATCTTTTCTTTTTCCCCGTATTCTTTGTCATTGTTCGTGATGGACTAACATATTTTTCTATTTTTAATTTTTTTTTAAAATTTAATTACGCTAAATAAGCCACCACTAGCTATAGTAAAAAAATTATGCCAGTTACAGTAAAAAAAAGTCATAAGTTATCGCCAAACTGAGTGCCTATAGATGAAACCCTTCCGTTCGCTTTGAATTCAGCCAATCAAATCAATCTCAGGCATGCTGAACCAGACCTAAAAAATGAATACTCATGTCGAAACTTCTTTTGAGCTATGGCTTTGGCTATAGACTTATGATTTTTGAATCCAGACTATTTGCAAGAGACAATACATAGAGAAAAAACATTTATATGTAATTTTGGTTGGTATAGCTGAACTTAGTATAATATCTATTACAATCTAACTGTAGAACTTATCTTGAAAAAACGTATCATTTAAAAATTAATTATTGTAACAGCAAATGATAAGTCAAGAACAAAATTAAAAAAACAGCCTAAAACTGCAGTACGTATGTCGCCAGTTATGTAGTCGTGTCCAAATTAACAAAACGCTCATTAATTAGTAACCATAGGCGCTTTACGATCCGTGCTATTATCAGTGTGACATGACACATGAACAGTGAGCTGCGTGACATGAGATGGCCATTTCGCTCGCGTTTAGCTAGACATCGATCAGCTCAGAGCGCTAATGATTGATTACCAGTCCCACTCGGCGTCGATCTGCCGGAACTCGACGCCGTCCTTGAGGACGCGACGGCGGCGGGTGAAGAAGAGCATGCTGCTGTAGGAGAACCACAGCGAGTAGGTCAGCGACCGGAGCGCGAGGAGGACGAGGAGGTGGAGGCACCATGAGCCCAGCGGCGCGCTCCCTTGCTCCCTCCACGCGTGCGCAGCCTTGGCAACCAGAGGCCCGTACAGCAGGTACTGCATGCATCGACCAAGCAAGAAACGAAAGCAAAAGAAAAAACGGATTAATCAGCAGGCCGAGTCAAGAGCTATTAATTTTTGCAACTAGAAGAATTCTGGAATCTCGATCACAGCAATGGCGGAAAAGAAGCAGCATGCGCATGCATATTCTGGTTAGTCCTTGCCTTGTACGAGCCTAGGCTTGCCCATGGCCAAGAAGACAACGGAGATCCCATGACGCCAGGCAGAGAGTGTTTTGGAGGGAGAGGGAGCTAAGCCTTTTGTGTTGGGATATCTCACCTCCTACGATGTGTTTTGGACGCCACACCCTCCCTATATTTATGACAAGAGGAGTGGGCGAAATGAGCAGACAAATGCAACGACAACCTCTCCGTTTTCTAGCGTTGGGTAGTTAGCCAGCTCGAGCGGTGCTTTCAAGCTTTAAAAACTACTCCTTTTGATTTCAAATGTAGGTCTTTTTAGATATTAACGTAGTCGTTAAAGTGACATTTTAATCATCAATTCTATTCAAATATGTCGTTTCAAATAAGAATAATTATATATTATAAAAGTGTGTTTCACAATGGATGTAATAATACTAATTTTATGTTGTCAATATTAATAACTATTTACATATTAATGGTCAAAGTTAAAAATATTTAACCGATATAAATTCTAAATCGACTTATGTTCAGAATGTAAATAGGACAGTAACTCAAGTAGCGAAGTGGCGTGTGTAAGCTGGAGCGACCACTTCCCGAAAGAAAAACTTATCCCTGCCAAAAATATCTTCGGCTAGCTAGGCCTACTAAATTAACCAGCACAAAGCTAGCGTGCGTGCGTGCGTGCGCTACGCACGCATGCAAATTAACTTCAATTTGGAGCTGAGATGACACGCCTCTGCGGCACCGTTGTAACGTACCGACGTGTCCAGCTCAGCGGGTAAGAATATGTCGCATGCACGTACGTACGTACTTTGCTAGTATGCAGCGTGGTCCATGTGGTTCACAGACGTGCCTGCACAATGGTGTTGCAGTTGGCTTCGGTTCTGCCCAACACTGTCCGTGGATCCGTTCTGATCGCTAATCAGCCACGAAAGAATGATCCAAAATTAATGCGTGGCTCTAGCCTGGTGCATGTGTGGTCCAACGTACCAGTGCACAATTCTGCGTCTTTGGTTATGCTAGTTCATCTGTCACGGATTTCGAATCTAGTTTGCGGCAACGGTGGATGCTTAACACATGGACAACCCAACTTCAGGCGCTCGAGCTTTCCTCCCTCCCCATTCAATCCCGATCGCCCCAAGCTGGCGGCGCAGCCGCCCCCTAAACTCCCGTCGCCGCCGTCTACCGCTCGGCCCAGCTACATAACGTTGCGACCCGACGACGACCCCGATTGGATCCGGCGCCGCCGCCGGAGCCACCGACAGACGATGGACGCTCGCGGTTGAAAGTTGGGGGTATCTAGGTAAACATGTGTAGCTGTTTTCTACGGGAGGGCGGGGATCGTGTGACACGTGGCAGCGTCAGTGAGGAGTGGTCCCTACGGGTAACCGCAAACTAGTAGCCCTCTATTTGTATTTTTTTTAGCTTACGAACTATGTGAAATGATTTCCTTTGAATAAATAAATGAGACGGTTTTTCTGCCGTTATTTCGAAGCGACTTATCGATTTTCGATTTATTCACACCAACGTTCGTATTAAGGCTATAAGTATAAAATAATATGTCTATATATGATTGATTGTTCAAAGTCATACGACATATATTTTAGCTTCCCGAAAAAGGAGAAAGATTTTCACAAAAATCTAGTGGTGGCTATTTTGATACATGGGGTTTCAATTAGCTGTAACTTGTACCTGTTAAAGGTGTTGCTATTTTGATTTCTCTTAAGGATTTATTGATCATATACCCTCTATTTAGATGGTAAAACGTTTGTTGTAGTTTGATTTCCGATGTCTATAACAAAGTTTTGGTAAGAACCATGGAGTATCATTGATGTATTTTTCATATGACTAATCATAAAGAATCATAGGGAGTACACTGATCTCTTGACAAATCTATCGATGAGATCTTCGTATGACCAATCTCGGCACCTTTTGTTTTGTTGGTGGTAAAAGTCGGAAAATTTTACCTACAGACTACAGTCAGTGATGGGGAACATGCTCATATTTTTGGACGGACACAGCACTAAAAAGGCCTCCTCCGTCGTACTGGCAATCGGACATTACTGCCCTGCCACGTCGGTCTACTAACGTCCGTGCCATTGACTCGTCTGATTCATTAATGTGGCCACACACCAGACTACCAGAGGCGGCAATGGCATCTCGCCTGAAGTCTCAGCCCTTCACATTTACCCTCTGAACCTTCCTCGTGCCTACGCCCGACGAGCTCAGCCTAAAATGGTCACCTTTCTCTTCGTTCCGTAATATAAATTCTTATATTTAAAAAGCATCATCTTATAATATAAATTTATTATGAAGATCAAAGATATAATTATTACGATATTGTCACTCTATATCTCTACTTTAATACTAAAAAATAGATGGATAGTTTTAATATGTTATTTAATAGGATTATACTAATTATTTTTTGATTTAGTGATTTATATTGCGGAACGGAGGGAGTACTACAGCCGGTAAACTTTAACAGTGGCATAGACGAGTGAGTAGCTACTAAAGTAACTGCACTAGTAAAAGTGGTGAACTGAAATCTACACATGATAGAACAGTAGCAGCGCTTGCTGAAGCTGCCTAAAAGGACTAAGGTACCTTTCTGTCAGTAGAGATGGTTGTACAACTAAATTCATTTTGTGATTACCTACGTTCCATCGTCAGACTATTGGTATTAACTACAGTAACTTGGACACCCATGCCATGTCCCACTTGCTACAATTATTACCGTATTTTACCTTAGCCATTGGATCTTAATCGAATCGACAAGGAGCACACCCTTGACGTGCAATATCGTGCTTTACTGAAAAAGATCTATGCCCGGGTAAAAATGCAATCGCCAACGTGACCTTGCCTTATCCTGTGGTGAATTCACCTGTACTAGAAATTTTTAGTGTAAAGCAATGTTGACATTGATATCTGTTCCTTGAATTTACCTTATTTTATTGACAAACTCTGACATTCTGATTTTTACCCCTTTTATACTCATAAGTTATCTTGTATATGATGTACGACTTACTTAAGACCTAGAACATGTTTGTATGTACCCGGAAGTTTTAAAATATGTAGTATGATAAATTTTAAAAATCTATAGTAACACACGAACATTCAACTAGTCACCAGTAAAGTGGTGGTGCCCTTCTGCTACTGTGCTGCTGTTGCGTAGCTTCGGGGGCACTCGTGGCACCCACTTTTACCGTGCGACCGGTCAGGATTCTGCAGCGGCGGCGGCGGCGGCGGCGGCGGCGACCACTGTCCTTGCACGCCCATTGCTGACTGGGGACGCTGACGCTGCACACCACCGGCCAATGAATGCAGCAGAAAGCCTGCACCGAAGGCAACCCGTCCGGCATGCAGATGCGGGAGGAGGAGCGGGAGGGCTCATCTCATTTCTGGGGATTAACGTCTTCGCACATGCAGTTGGGAGTTGGATCTTTCTTTGCCCGCATCTTTCACGTTTTCTGAAGACATCTTTCAAGTTCAGTGTGTGCAGAGTTACGCGCGACAAGAGCGTGATTCCCCTGATGCGGCCCCGTTAATTACGTCCGCATCTCGCAATCACTGCTACTGGCCGTGTGTTGCAGGAAAGGCGGACGAAGATGTCTGTGAAATATCTCAAAAACTGGCGGAGGAAACCGCGTCAGGAGATGGGTCTGCACGCAAGAGACAGGGGAGCCTGCACCCTGCCGAACCTGGTCGATCGGTGTGGCACGAGGAACCCGCGTGGGACTTGAATTCGGCTCGCAGGCTGGTGATCGGTGATCACCTCGCCTGCCGATCTCCCAACTGAACAACTTCAAGAGCAACTAGCCGGCGCCACCGCCCCCTCTCTCGGTCGGGACAATCCAAATGCCCGCGCCGCCGGCCACCGCCCTCATCAATGGCCGAACGAATGACTGATACCAAGGAGTTTTGCTGAAACCTACATAAGAATATACGATTGACTCTGGCTCTACGAGTCGACGGGTTTTGTACGGCGATTAGTTCGTCAGAGCTCGCGCATAGACGAGCGACAAAAGAACCGTAGTAAATAATGTGGTTTTAGCAAAATTTCAGACTTAATTCTAGCATAATAAAAGATAATCAAAGTATATTTCCAGCAGTATATAAATATCAAAATTAACATGATATTATACAAATCCTCCAAGACATTTAAACAGGATAATATACTCATGGCATAGAGCAAGTAATTAACTGAAACCAGCAAAAAAAACTCATGTTTTAATGATTATTATTGCTCTCAGAGGTAGAGTTGCTCAAGATTAGTTATTAGCCTTCTCAATACTGTTTCCACACTCTTCACAAATTAGATATGATCACTAGTTTTCTGATTTTTGAGCTCTATATTATGCTTTACTGAAGTACCACAGGATTTTGCATTCACAAAAGAAGACAAATTACTGTCGGTCAAATAGAATATCAACAAAAGGATTTATCTCTTATAAACAATACACCTATCAGCTTAAGCATTTTTGATCAATTCATAAGTAATATGATCATAGAATATCAAAGACAGCAAAGTCTCCTCCTAAAGAGCCGAAAACAAGCTACTAAGTATTGAAAATACTAGAGATCACAGATCTGGAATAATTTAACACAACCGACAGAGAAATGTCTAGTGGACTAAAGATCACATGACGACAGTAAACATCAATCTTAGAGCTCAAATCTAAACTAGATAATCAGACATTTCAGTAGTAAACAAGTATCTTCATTGAGCATTAAACCGAGCCCACAATCAATACTTGCAAAGTCTCCCGGTACTAAGATAATTTAAAATTTCAAATAAATACTAAACGTAAAATAAATTAGGGTAGATAATTAAGTCGGCTAATTAGCCAGTTTAATCACCTGCCGCCTCCTCACGAGACGACAGGCTTGCCTACCGTCTCCCACCGGGCGGCAGGCTGTCTACCGTCTGCTTGCGGGGCGGCAAGCGCCTGTCGCCGGTGGCCTCACCACGTGTCGTCTCATTGGCGTTGCCGTCCATCCACCAGACGGTAGAAATATTATTTTTAAAATATGCTACATATGCAACTAGTTCTATAAATATAGTGCATAACAGTGTTAAATCTGGTTTTAACTCTGCTTTGCTGTACACAATGAGGCCGGCTCACTGTTGCCAAGTAATTGCGGCCATCATTCTGGGCTCCGGAGCATATGGGTTGGGTAGTAAGCGCAAGCACTTTGGTCAATGTTTTTCTGCTACGCCGCCACGTGAACGCAGAGCCTATCGGGCATTAAGTGAGCACGGGCCGGAAAGTAGGACTGGCACGTTGGTTCCTTCATCGTGACGAAGATGACCCTAATGCGCTAGGGAAGCAAGCCTAGAAATCAAAAAATGACTGTCAGGAGTCAGGACGGGCTCTCACAGTTACCACGTCCTTTGCTTGGATGACGGTTGAATTGCCTGCTTCGAGCCAGGGGCTGAGGGAGGGGTCGCTGGCAGGCGCAGATCTCAGCCATGATTGAATGAACTAGCCACGTAGGCGTGGCGCCACGTCACGCCAGCCACCGTGTGGACCGAAGCAAAAGAGACGGCGATTCGCATGGAGTTTCATAAAAAAGATCGAGGACCCGTGCGTAATTTCGGAAAAACAAAATGATTTTTTTGCAAAAAATCGAGGACCTGTACGTAAGTAAATAAGGACCTATACGTAATTTTGGAAACCCGCGGGGCGCTAGCCAAATTTTTTTTTGAAAAAAACTGGGCGCAGGGACCTTTTCGCGAGGAAAAAGGACCTTTACGTAATTTCGGAAAAACTGGAGGGATTTGCCTCCCCCGGCCGTACGCAAATTTGGGCGACACGCGCCGGCCGAGGGAGAGCGGAGGGCGACGTGGATGGGCTGCGCTGCCAGGAACCCTTCCGGGTTTAATCCCGGTAGGATTTACACTAACTTTTTATATCCTAAAATTTTAGTTTTCATTAGTACTATATAATTCTCTCATCAAATTAATTATATTGTATAGACTTTTTTTATCTTTTTTATTTCTAAATCATAGCTCTGCCTCTGTTTCGAGCATTATATTTTTGCATGAATTTTATAGTACACAGTACAGTTCTTTCTGGGAGCCATTCTCGTAGAACCAGAGAAAGTTTAACCACTTATAGTAACTAGACTGGTAATATGTCTTAAAAACATAGATTGGTAATATAAAATGGTATATGAAGAATTGCCATGAGACGTGCTTTCATAATCTAGTCCACATCGAGGCACAAATGAAAGGAAAAAAAAGAACATGCCCCTGTATTATTTCCTACCATGACCCAAATCCGTCGTCGTTTAATTCCGGCTGCAGCATGTTCGCCAGCTTCTGGTACCGGTTCGCTGTGTGCGCTACGTGGCAGCGGCACGCACGTAGATGATAGCACGAACTTATTAATGGGGCGGCCGCACATGACCGTGCCGGTGGCAGTGCCACGACGGGCGCCGTCCACCGTGCCACGCCGAACCGCACCGTGCGTATGCCGGAGAGCACGTACCGGACACGCGTGCGTGCCATCTCCTACCGACTCGGGGCCGGCCGGGTACAGACCGGAGAGCGGTGAATGCTATCTAGCTGCTAAGAGCAACTCCAGCAGTAGCTCTCAAAATAGAGCCCCTACTTTTCATTTGAGGGCTCCTCCTATTTTTGAGAGCCCTGTTTTCTGGGCTGCACTCCAGCAGGAGCCCTCAAAACAGGACCCCTACTTCTCAATTCCCTCTATTTCCTCACACACTATATGCATATGTATGAGACAAAAGCACAATACACAATAAAATATTTATGATTTCACAATGAGGGACAATATTTAAATATATGAATTCAAATACGAATATTCAAATTTAAATTCAAATTTGTTCCGAATTTAAATTGAAAGCACAAAGTTCATCACATAACATTTAAATTTGTTCCGAATTCAAATATGAATTCAAATACGAATTCAAATATGAATATTCAAATTTAAATTCAAATTTATTCTGAATTTAAATTGAAAGCACAAATATGAATTCAAATACAAATATTCAAATTTAAATTCAAATTTGTTCCGAATTTAAATTGAAAGCACAAAGTTCATCACATAATATTCAAATTTAAATTCAAATTTGTTCTGAATTCAAATATGAATATTCAAATACGAATTGAAATACAAATATTCAAATTTAAATTCAAATTTGTTCCGAATTTAAATTGAAAGCACAAAGTTCATCACATAACATTCAAATTCAAATTCAAATTTGTTCCGAATTCAAATACGAATATTCAAATACGAATATTCAAATTTGTTCTGAATTTAAATTGAAAGCACAAAGTTCATCACATAACATTCAAATTTAAATTCAAATTTGTTCCGAATTCAAATAT
Source organism: Dendrocalamus latiflorus (assembly GCA_017311315.1). NCBI lineage: Eukaryota > Viridiplantae > Streptophyta > Magnoliopsida > Poales > Poaceae > Dendrocalamus > Dendrocalamus latiflorus. Next base: position 34,107,084 of record CM029659.1, on the reverse strand, counting down.
GAATTCAAATACGAATTCAAATACGAATATTCAAATTTGTTCCGAATTTAAATTGAAAGCACAAATGTTCCACAAAAAACGAGAAAGCTGAAAAATGAGAGCCGGAGTAGGGGGCCCCTAGGAATGAGGGCTTGGAGGCCTCATTTGAGAGGCCTCCTATTTTTGAGAGCCAAGTAGGGGCCCTGTTGGAGTTCAGTTTTTTGCTCTGGCTCTCAAATATGAGGTTTGAGGGCTCAAGTAGGGACCCTGCTGGAGTTGCTCTAAGAGCATCTCCAACAATCTCCCTAAATCTCCCCTTAAATCAAATTATTGGGAAATTGTGTAAAAAGTCTTCTCCAACAACTCCCCTAAACACCCCCCTATTTCTATTCCCCCCAAAACTCTCCCAAAACCCAGGTAGAAACCGGGAAATTATTGGGGTCCCGTATCCTCGCTCCCTCCGTCCGCGCGCTGAGAAAAAAAATTGGCGCCCCATTTTCTAACTAGCAGGATCAAGTCCCCTCTTCCCGCCGCACCTCTCCTTGTACCTGGCATGCTCGGCGCCCGCTAGATCCGATCTATGGATCCCCGCCTCCCCCTCCCCCTCCTCTTCCTCGCCGCCTTCTCCGATGCCGCATCTGCCTCCGACGAGATCCACGGATGCGGCGGCTTCGTCGAGGTCTCCCCTCGCCGCCGCCCGCTACGCTTCGGTTTGGCTTGGCTTGTTTCTGATGCTATTTTGTGCTGGGCTCTGGGTGCAGGCGAGCTCGGGCCTGGCCAAGTCGAGGAAGGCATCGGACTCCAAGCTCGACTACTCCGACATCACGGTATGCGTCTGTGCGCCCGCGCGCGGCGCTCGATTTGATTCGTATCGCGAATTATGGTTGCGCTCTGCTTGTTGCTGCTGCTTTTTCTGATAGAGCCTTGGCGAATTATTCACGCATGGTTCAACTGAGAGCCCGTGGAGAGCTGACGAATTCCTGGTTGCGGGATGCCACTGGTTCGAGTGGCCGCTGCTACTTGAAATTGCCTGTTGTCTTGTACAATTTCGCTAATTGTTGCTGATTTCTATCAACTGGATTATAGAAGTTTTACTTGTGGGTTCAAAACTTGTAGAAGGTTTACTTTCTTCTCGTTGGGAAATCTGGATCGTGGAGAATTACGGTCAGAGATCTTTGTTGAAGCGAGACGGAATATTTCTTTGAGAACACACTACGTGTACCGATCGGAACAGGACTAGATGCGATTACGGAGTTCATGCCTTGTACATGTACACGCGATGGCCGAGTGCAGCAGTCATGATCTCCTGTCGGTGCTGCATTCCCGTAATCGCATCGTACACGGATATTAATGTTGGGCCGGTTGTTAATGTTGGGCCAGATTCAAAATACTATTAGGATATATTTAGGGGAGCTGTTGGAGGAGGGGACTAAAATAGGTTAACAAATTTTTTGGGCTGCCCCTAAAAGGTGTCTTTTGGGGTGGGTTTTTAGGGGGATTGTTGGAGATGCTCTAAGCCTGCTACTCCGCTAGCCGACGTCTCCCGAATCGGTGGAAGCAGCGGCACATTCCGGAGTCGCGATCGTGCGTCGGACCACCGAAAATCTGGGTTACTTTAGAGATCCATACGATACAATAAAATTATAAAAATAATGAAACGAAACTTACTGTCTTACTAACTTCACATATCAAATATTAGAGAGCAAGCGACAGAGAGAGAAGGGTGACCGGAATACGCGAGGAGATGAGGAAAGTGGAGGTGGTGGACGGTTGTATCTAAAAGAGAGAGAGAAAGGAGAAAGATGAATGGTCCAGATCAAATCGGATGGCTGTAGAATTATACTATAAAAGAAATTTATTGAGTGTATGAAGAATTATACTATAAAAGAGGGTTACTTTGATCGATTGGAAAATAGAGAAAGGTGAGAAGTTAAAAGAATAGAGCAATTGCAAGAGAATAGACGTATAACCATCAACTCATTCTTTTATAATAGTAATGGTTTTAGGCGATTTTGCCCGCGGTTCAGCCCGAATCGTGCCTGCGACGGGACGGGCGGTGCTCGCCGACCGGCGGCTGATCGCCTCGTTGTCGGCTTGTCGCACTTGTGCTCTCTATATAACGCTCTATTTAGCAGGAAGGATTTGATCCTTTCCGGCTAGTTTCCCAAGTGATGAGGTCTTCGTGTCCGGGTACAAACAAAATGTGGTGTCGCTGCTGACGATTGATTCCGGTCAAGTCACTGGTGGTGGATCGGTGGACATATGAGTGTATGAAACTCATGTTGGTTAGAGAGCGAGAGCGAGTTGATGAGCACATACCGATTGGACCATCGGGATGGAATGAAATCGTTGGGGGGGAGGATCGATGTGGGGTGTTAGGATTCGTATTCAGGCAATGCCTATTTCGGTGGAAAGGACGGGAATTGTAACATAAAAGGATATGACTCAGTAGTAACTTCACCTAGAAAAAGTTGCAGAACAGCTTTTTCAGATTAAGTAGATGCAGTAGTTAGTACGTATATAAGGATTTCATTTCCCCTGTAGTACCGGCTGGTACATATAAAGAATCCAAAGAAAGAACTATAGGCGACTTATGTCTTTTTTTTTATAGTTATCTTATTTTTTTACTGTAACTGAGATGATTTATTTAATATAATTAAATTTAAAAATAGAAAAAATATGTTAGCTCCTTACGAATAATACAAAGAAATACAAAAAACAGACAAAAAACTCAAAAAAGCTAAAAAACTAGAAAAAAAATACGAAATTAAGGAATAGTAAATTAAAAGTAGAAGTTAGAAGCTATCGTCAAAATGAGCAGATCTGGTGCTTACAGAAGCTTATTCCCATGAAAGCTTTGGTACCAGAACGAAAGCAAATACAGTATCAAACATGAAGACAAGGATTACATACTCTCTGCCCCTCAATCGTCTTTACTCCTTAAGTCTTCAATGGTGCTTTCCCCAGCCAGCATGCCCATCACCAGCTCCAGCTCCAAACCCTCCACCGCCTATACCGAACCCTGGTCGGGCTCCGGAACCAAACACACCTCCAAACCCTTGCCCGCCGCCAAAACCCTGACCAAACCCAAAACCCGAGCTTGAGGTCGAACCAGACGTCGAGCTAGACCAACTAGAAGATCCAGCTCCCGAGACTGAACCGGAGTTAGAGCCGGAGCCGGACCAAGCACTCGAGCCAGAGTCAGCACCAGAAGCAGCACCTGTGCCAGAACTAGAGCCGGGCAAAACACTCGAGCCAGCTCCAGAGTTGGACTTCGACCATGCACCTGAATTTGAGCCTGAGTTCGTACCAGAAACAGAGCTGGGTTCAGAGCTCGAGCCAGCGGTAGCCGATGACCTTGTACCCGAGGGAGCAACGTTTCCGGCCGCTCCGTTGGACCCAGAACTAGAACCGGACCATGAAGTGGAGCTTGAACCCAAGCCTGTACCTGCAACTACAAATCGACCGTTGTTACTTACTACACACTGCAAGGTAAAAACTTTTTGAACGGAAAGACCAAAAAATTATGATGTTTCGTAGTATTAATCATACACAATATTGCATCAACGAGTAACTGAGTAAAGGAATTCCTCCCTGTCATAAAAATATGTCGTTATGGTATACATATAGCCAATTTTTTTGAAATTTTGGCTATCAATATCTTTTTAACTATTTAGATTGGATACATGAAACTCATGTGTGTAGTTTTGTCTTACAAAATACTTTTTATAATATTATAATTTTATTGGATTTTATAAATATATTACAAGATAAATTAGTGGTCACAATTACGTTTTGAGGCCTAGTCCTTGTCCAAAACAATATGTATTTTTGACCGGAAAGAGTAGTATACAAGTATATAGAGTATATGTCATGTTCTTTTCAACTTATAACTTCTATCGAACAAACAAACGGGACGGTTTCTCCATCGCCGTTTTGAAGCGGCTTATTATGGTAGCCTTTTAGAAACGACTTATCAATTTTTTGTTCGCTTGCACAAACGTCCATACTAAGGCTAAAAATTATAAACCGCAGCTGAAAAGAACACACCACAGAATGGTCATGAACCTGAGCTCGAACCGGATTCGGAGTTAGAGCTAGAGCTTGACCCTGAACCCGACATGGAGTTTGATCCACTGCCTGATGCACCGAATGCACCAGAGCTTGAACCAGCGCCTGAGTTTGCACCTGACATAGAGCCGGAATTAGAGTTTGCGCCGCTGCTTGATCCACCAAATGAGCCTGCACCTTACGTTAGAAAAAACTCGAATGAGTCCAGGTGAAAAAAAACCAGACATGCTAGCTACAACATGAATAATTAACCGCAAGACTAGACACTAACCCGACGATCCATATGACATCCCTACAGAGCCAGATGATGAACGAGAGCTAGAACCAGAGGAACCAAACCCTGAGCTCGCGCCCGAGCCAGAACCGGAGCCGGAATTCGAGCAGGAACCCCCGTTTGACCCTAACCCCCCAAACGAGTTTGAGCCTGAACCGGAGCCCGAACAGGATGATGTGCCCGAACCACAACCAGAAGCCGAGCCCCCATTACTAGCTCCGTACGCAGAGCCAGAGCCATAACCAAACCCGGAGCCCGTGCCCGACCCGCGACCGGACGCAGTATAAGAGCCGCCATTTGGACCAGACCAGGCACCGTAACCGGACCCCTGACCTGAACCAGAGACCGAACCGGAACCACCTAGTCCAAGATCGAGTCCGATGCCTAGGCCACCGTTGGCACTAAGACCCAAACCCAAGTTGCTTCTTCTGACTGGCCTTCCCTTCGTAATGCCTACTGAAAGCAGTACCGCAAGAACAGCAAGGAGAAGAGTTCTATGGGATGCCATTGGCGATCAAGATTGTGTTATGGTCTTGCTGATGATGTGTGCAGTGTGTAATATATGCATGTATATATAGGCGTAATTTTCGTTTAATGTATTGGTCGCACATGATGCTTACTGTAAAGGCGGTGCAAATGGTGACTGGGCTCCCTTCACGGGCGCATGTGAACGCGACCTAATAGTTTGGAGCTTAACCATTGGCAGTTCGTCTTGTCGTAGCAACTGATGAGAGATCTGGCTCAATCTATGCTTGGCATTGCTAATTCGCTATTCTAATGCTAGATAGTTCTGAATGGAAGTTTCTAGATTGAGCTTGCTTTCCCTCGTCTCATTGGCTTTGGTATGAAAATACATAGCTGGAAATGGATACTCTTCATGAACAATTCAGCTTTGTTAATACTAGAGTACTAATTTTGGATTATGATTATACTAATTAATACTTATGAACAATTCATGTAAACTTTAGAGATGTGCTTCTTCTGCATTCTTATTCAGACAATGCAGATTGAACGTTTTGCAGTCTTATTCTGTAGATATACTGCAAATGCACATAATGATAAAAAAAACTTTCAGCTTCTACTAGAATAGTAGAAGGTTTATAACACAAGCACTTGGAATGGAATCATCAAATATTGATTATAACAAGTGAAGTGCAATATAGTTTACATTTGTTCTGAAGAATTCCTAAACGAGCGAAAAGTTTACATCTGAGCTGAAGGATGCATTGGATGCTAAGGCTATCATTAAACTTGACAATAGTATGAGAAAATGCACAGCTCCAAAGCTAAAAAAACGAAGAATGAGGGAGAAATGTAAAAATGAAAAACAGGCCAGGATTCTGCAGCAGGCCAAGTACACCGCACGGAGACGAAACAACTGCTGTTGCGTTATTGGATGCTAACGTGGAGTTCTTGGACACCACGAATATAATTTAGACTTAAAACACTTGGAGCTTAATCTTTGTCTCCAGAGCAGGGTAAAGAATCATTCTACAGTTCTATACCAAATCCTCATACTTTTACTGACACTGGCAGAATATTTTTGCTTCAATATACAGTAGCACTCACAGCTGAACTACTACTGCTGAAATCAGACTCTTTTCTGCATACATCGTTATTTGAAATATTCCAGTTATGATCATGACAGTCATGAAACTTCTCCATAGGTCAGAAAAATTAGCAGTAGGTTAGTAAGCTTTTAACAATGTCAAATTGGACTTGCAATTTCTAAGGTGGAATAAGTTCACCGGCAATCTGAGTCTGTGAATCTATTTTCATCTCCTCATTGACGTTCTGTTCTTCCTGGACAAAATTCAGAGCAAAGACTTGTTGGAAATTACAAGGTATGATGTTTTTTTAATTAGAATCTCTCGGAAGCAAACTTACTTCTTGCTCAAGTTTCTTATCACTTATGGTTTGAGCACCACGGAATTCAACTGCGTAGGATGCGCTTTTGCAGAAAGGACAGCTGTACTGCTAGTTAAGGACACCAAGGAATTGACGAAAAATTCAGCTGGCAAAGAGTTTCGTCTGTATATATATTTAAGCAAGAACATTGCTTTTGAGAAAAAAAGCCTAGTTATATGTCCAATACTCCAATCTAGGTGGATATTCTTCAATATGAAACGGAATTAAGAGGTATTGAGCCTCTATGGGATTGAATTTAGTAAAAGATGTGCATGGGCACGTAGTATTCTGTAATGTACACGTTTCAAACAAGTACTATAAATGCACATTTCACACTAGCTAGGCAGCAAAATAGGATACTGGACAGCTTTAGAAGAGTTCAATGGCATCAGCTGCAAGAAGCACTCTGCAGGACAACGAAACATGGCACAATTAATGCGAACTTGTCAAAGAATTATATTGAAAAGCTTTTTTGAGATGTAGCATTCATTAGGCAAGAAGAAAACTGAAGATGCGGAATATTTTGCAGACATAAACAGATAGAAGAACATGAATATAGAGGAACAGAAATTAAGGCAAAAAATGAAAACGCCAGACTTCCTAACACAACTGCAGCCTCCTGGTACTAATGGTTTATTACAATAATCTCTTGGTTCATTTAGTATATGTGCATGCCAATTTTTTTCGAAACTATATTCTTTTAAGCCATATAGTGTACAATCTTACTTGAACAATGTTGTTCTCTAGCACTCAGGTCACTTGGCCTAAATGGCTAATAAACTACACTACCAGAGTTTAATGGCTATTTCTGAAGTTCAGTTCAGTTCAGGGTTTCACAAAATTACGACAGAAATAAAGAGGAAGTGGAACCCACCAGTGCAGATCCCTTTGCCGCAACACTTGGATCGATTCAAACTCGGTTGGAGCTGCATCGTGGACAAAGGAAACAAAGAGGCATCAGAACAGATAAGCCAAATTCTCTGAGAACAGGGAGCGAGTGCACGCAGTGGCTGATCTGATCATACGTAGAAGCAAATGGGGCACAACTCGGAGCCGCCGCCGGCGTCCTCGGCTGCGTCAAAGCACAGCGCGAGGTCGCCGGAGCGTATGAGACGGCGGAGACGGCCGGAATCGACGTCGGACAGCTGCCGGAGGAGGCGGCGCGGCTGCGTGAGCCGCTTCTCCACCGCCGGAGCTGCGCGCCCAACGCAACGTTGCCCATCAGTTGGTGCGTATGCTTGTCTCTGCGGGGAGCGGCAGCCATGGCAGCTATGGTTGTGGAAGGAGAAGGGGCGGTGGTCGCGTCGGTCGGTGGGAGTGGCTGCTTTCTTGAGCCGAGAAGGGAGAGGAGAAATGGAGGGAAGGAAGCAAGGCATCATTTTCTTCTTTGAAACGGATTGGACGGTCGTGATGCGCTCGTTGTGACGTTGCTTTCCAGACGGGACGGATCGAAGCACCATCAAGGCACGAAGGGCATACACAAAGAGGGAATCAAATTCTCTAGTCCTCCTATCCACCATTGATTCGTTTGGATCAATACTGAATCAACGGTAGACAGGGGCGGATCCAGCAGTGGGTCAGGTGGGGCGCCAGCCCCTCTACCACTGACCGGCCGTGTGTACCTCTTTTATCCCCTACAGCTCCACGCTAGCCATATGAATAAGCTTATCAGGTTTAAAAAGTCTTTGCGTGATGAAAAAAATTATATTTGTAGTGGTGATTACAAGCCACAACGATATCTTGGCTCTTGGCGTGGAGCATCTCTTCTTCTAGTGTCTACAAGTCTATTATAGACCGGCAACTCAGTATTCAGCAAACTAATCAATAAATTTTATTAGTCCATCTAAATTTTGATCTTGGTCCGTCACTGACGGTAGATTCAAAAAGATTCCATTGCTAGGACTCGGGCACGGTCCGCCAAGTATCCTAACCAGCTAGACTACAACGGAAGTTGCGATGCAGGGGATAACTCTTACCTGTTGTACCAACAGACTGCGCTCACAAGTCACCACACCCTGTGTACGTGTAAGTTTCAGTCCTGGTAATTAGCTTCTGCTGAGGCGGCCAGGGAAAACAGTAGCACAGGAAAGCCATCTTTCTGGTACCGCAATAGCTCAACACAGACCATATCGCAATTTGCAGCGCTACCTGATGCAAAAAATGGCTAGCAGCAGCGACAAACTGAGCGCAAACTATATTTGCTCGGCGTTTAGACACGATTCTGAGACACAAGTATAATCATTGCCTATATATGCTGTGCTCGGCTTGGGCAAATTCGAGTAATCTGCCTCCCTATGTTGAGCAATCATACAGCATATGCAACTGATCAAAGATTCAAAGGGCGAAGGTTCACCCTCACTGTTCAAAATCTAGTAATCAAGCGTCTCGATCAAAGAAACATTTAAGATTGAAGGTTACCATCACACATCCAGTTTGCTCAACTTTATGTCAGCTTACTAGCATTTGCTTTCACTAAAACCAAAAGGCAATCTCAAAAGCAGATAAGCTATCTATTACTATCAGCAACCTGAAACCTTAACACTACTGAATAAATGAATGAGATTCCAATTCAGGTGACAAATTGTACTTTCCTAGCTCAGGTAGCAAAAGGTCCAAACAGTCATTCTGCAAGTCCTAGATAACTAATGCATTGTCAAAATATCTGAATTCTAATGTTCAATTTAAATTCTCAATAAATAATGCCTCACTGACTTCCACATCTGGAAAAATGATCTTATAACTTCTTGCCATTTTCACATTACTTCATAACCCAATAGTTACTTCAAATCCAATATAAATCACCATGCTTACAGATAGTAAGCACTTTTTTTGTGTTTTCAGACAAGTTACTTCAAATCAATATAAACTACCATGTTTACAGATAGTAAATGCCCTTTTTGCATTTTCAGACAAAAGTTACTTCAAATGCAATATAAACTACCATGTTTACAGATAGTAACTATTGTTTAAGGGAGGGCAGGTATATATGAAAGAGGTTTTTATCTTCGACACAAGTCTTGATGAAAAATAGTCTTTAAGATTGTCATCAGTTGCAGGAAACCTGATAGTCTTAATAGAATTATACAAACCCAAGAACATGGACATAACTTCATTTCTAGAGTCTAGAAAAACTACCCTATACTGATTGGCAAGAACTACGTTATCACTTTGTGTCTTTGCCATGTAAGAACTAAGTCAAAACTTGTCAACCTCATAGGTGGTATTTCCATTCATCATATTAAAATCACTAGAAATCAATTTATCCTTCCACTAATGCTTACAGTCTGCACTCGTTGGCATATAAAGGGAATCAAGCATGAAACTGTTCTTAACACATGATGATTTTTTCATAAATGAAAACAGATCTTGTTGAACCAGTAAGCGATTGTGTCTAGGCCAATTACCATCCAATGTGCAAAGAGTTTAAACTTTCTCTAATCAACAAAAAAATGTTCAACATCAAATAAGATTCTAATACAAATTATTCAACCAACACATAACAACCTCTCCGCTATGGGTGCACTTATACCTGATGATTGTATGATCCAATGACCAACAACAATAGAAACACTACTAATCATATCATGACACCAACTTGTAGAGGCAATGGAGAACGGTGTTACTTCTATTTAGAGATGACATTCTCAACATACCACTTGTATGTCTCGACAAGCCCCTCCTTGAGGGGTACCTTGGGTTTCCACCCCATCCCCTGTATCTTGGAGCTATCCATGAGCTTCCTCGGAGTGCCGTCCGGCTTGCTCGAGTCCCAAACTAGCTTCCCCTGGAACCCGACTACCCCCTTCACCAACTCCGCGAGCTCCTTGATGGTGACCTCGCTCCCACTTCCCACATTTACGTGCTCCAGTCCTGAGTACTGATCCATCAAGAAGACCACCGCATCGGCAAGATCGTCCACGTGCAAGAATTCACGCAGCGGCGAACCAGAGCCCCAGACAACGACCTCAGGGGCATTGGACACCCTGGCCTCGTGGAACCGGCGGATCAGGGCAGGCAGGACGTGCGAGTTGTCCGGGTGGAAGTTATCATTCGGGCCATAAAGGTTGGTGGGCATGGCCGAAATGGCGTCGAGGCCGTGCTGGATGCGGTAGGCCTGGCACATCTTGATGCCGGCGATCTTGGCGACAGCGTACCACTCGTTGGTGGGCTCGAGCGGGCCGGAGAGGAGGGAGTTCTCCGGGATGGGCTGGGGTGCGAACTTGGGGTAGATGCAGGAGGAACCGAGGAAGAGGAGCTTGCGGACGGAGCGGCATTTGAGGGCGGCGTCGACGACGTTGGTCTGGATCTGGAGGTTGGCGGAGATGAAATCGGCGGGGTAGGTGGAGTTGGCGTGGATGCCGCCGACCTTGGCGGCGGCGAGGACGACGTAGCGGGGGAGCTCGGCGGCGAAGAAGGCCTCGACGTCGGACTGGCGGGTGAGGTCCAGCTCGGCGTGGGTGCGGACGACGACGTTAGTGAACCCCAGGGAGAGGAGGCGGCGGAGGATGGCCGAACCGACGAGGCCGCGGTGCCCGGAGACGAAGACCTTGGCGTCCTTGTCGGCGAGGAAGGAGGGGTGCGGATCTGCGGAGAGAACGGAGAAGGGGGTCAGATGGAGGGAGGAGGGAGATAGGGGAAACGCGTGGGTTTACCGGTGGGGGTTACGGTGCCCATGTCGCCGGAGGTGGGAGGTGCGGCCGCCGGAGATGGTCGGATGGGGTTCGTTCGGTTTTGGGGTTTTTGAGTTGGTCAAAGACTCAAAGGACGTTCTAGCGGACGAACGACGTGTTTATTTGTTTTTTTCTTTTCTGGTGGTTTCGGCTTCTCCGAAAACCAAAACTAAGGGTACAAATGGTATGGGTTAATCCTAATTGATTTGATACTGAATTTGATCTATACCAAATACAGGAAGGTAATTAGTATGTGATACTAAATATGGTCAGTAACCAGGGCCGTCTCCAGAAATTTGGGGCCCCAGGGCGAATTGCAAAATGATGCCCTCAATTTTTAAAAAATATTGGTCTAATATAACTAAGGCATACTATCGCACAATCATGTAAGATGTAACTTCAATATGTATTACTCCATACAAGATTTGAAAATATATCAAATATTAAGACCAAAAAAATATAGTACTGACCTCATGTTCTACTAAAAAACATCATACGTCTTGTATTTCTTGAAATGAAATCTCCAATTATATCTTCATAATTAACCAGCCTCTACTCCAAAGTCCAACAACAGTATATACGTTAATTTCCTACGTGCGATTGTGCGAAAACAGTTTCTACTTTCTAGCTAGTTACGTACGTACCGGAGGTCTCCTGGGAAGTCTGCGCCAGGACTTGCGCTCGCTTGCGTCGCCCGTGTCGCCGAAGGACGGGAACGCGTCGGCCACGACGACGAAGGCGTCGTATGAACCACTGATGCTAGCGGCACCACCGTCGTCAGTTCGTCACCACATCAGCGGCCGCAGAATTGAAGAAACCCTAGCAGGCACGCCATGCGGCATGCGCATCGGCAGGAGCCGCATGAGTCAGGACCGGGACTGGCTGTAGCCTGTACATAATACGTATACGTATTGGTTTAGGGCCCCACCAATTTGGGGGCCCTGTGCCGTCGCTCAGCTGGCACGCCCTCGTCAACGGGCCTGTCAGTAACAAATAGTTGTTGCTGGATACGGTAGCGAAAATGGGAGAGCTAAAATCCGATCGAATAACATTGGTAAACGGTAAATCAGATATTATACGATCGAATATCCGACAAACAAGTTAGTACCCCAACCGGCCCAGCCCATCAATCATCATTGACACCAACTGGTCTAGATTGTACCAAGTCCTAACCTAACTCTAGAGTTCGTTCACTCTAGCCAGTCGTTGTCAATCCTCACTGCTTATGTTGAATTTGCGTATGAATTTATCAATTTTCAAACATATTTATGAATTTATCACTTATGTTGAACTTGTGTTGTGTCGGCTATCGTACTTAAATAATCTAGATGAATTTATTGCTAGTTGAAGGCTTAAAGTGATGGTGATATGGTTCATTGTATATTCCATTATGTATACACATGCTATCTACCTATATTATCCGTTTCTAATCCGAAACTGGTATGTATCTGTCCTGATGGCATCGTATTTGAAACTCTGAATTCGTATTCGTATCCAGCCTTACTATATCCGACTCCAAATTCGGGAAAAATATGGATTAGGATACAACATGAACAATATCTATCCGAATCCGATCCGATTATACCCCTAGCCGAAACAAACAGGACGGCTTTTCAAGTGGCTTCTCGATTCCACTTTACCAAATGGCTTCTTGAGTCCAAAACCATGTGCGCCGTTCGCATGGGTGCCACTGCCGTTTGCCGCTGTCTTGAATAATGCAGACAAAAGCCAGCAGTTGTAACCCAAAAGAATAGAGCCAAAGCTCGTATCATTTGATATCCATCAATTTTTATGGAAGTACATATATCATAAAGGAACAAATTCACTTTTCAACCCTAAATTACAGCATTTGTTTGATTTTCAACATTGAACTAAGAAATCGTTCGCTTCACAACCACGAACCCTCAAAATTGTCCAATTTACCCCCTTCCACGCTTTCCACCCTGGTTTCCACGTGATGTGCAGGTGGTTTTGCTAATGTGCCCAATGATGAGCTTCGGCATGGCCAACGGTGAGCTTCGGCCATGGTTTTGCTAAGATAGCGCAAGCACAGCGTAGAATTCTAAACAGTGAAGCTAGGAGTGGCGGCTTTTCGAACAGGAGAGGTCGGGTATCGCTGGAATGATAACACAATGGTCATGGCATCCATGAAACAAGGGAAGTCGATGATGGTGACGTACGTCCAATTCCCACTGAATCAACGACGATTCTACGCTCGGGAGGTAATGGAACACTAGGTGGATGCAAATATGGAAGGATTAGACCCCTATGGTGGTCAGAGGGGGAGAACAAAGGTGGTGGGTGGAGCTACTCACGCTGGCATTGAGCTCCAATAGTAGAATAGACAAGGAGTTGCAAGCATGGTGTAGAACGTTGTGATGTTGAGAGACCATATGGTTATGGCCCCATGTTGGTGATGAGTAATTGACGAGTATTTTGGAAAGATTGAGTTTGGTCTGTGTGTTTCGTGCCATATCGACATTTGGCTCAGTCGAGTGTGGTTAGTTGGACTTGAGGCGTATTCTTCTTCGTGTTTGAGCTTTTGGGCCATTTCATGCTCGAGTATGTTTTATTGGTGCTAATTGTGATTACATTTGTCGAGTAGTGCTATCTGATGTGTTTCTTGTCTGTGATGGCTGCAGGACGTTGAGATGGAGTCGTGGCGAGGCACGGAGGACCGGACTAGGCGCAGGCGGTGCCGAGGTCAGAACGGTCGAGGTGTGCCGAAGACGACGAGGGCTCGAGGTAGCTGCGAGGCTTGGGCGACAAGAAAGGAGGAAGCTTCCCGGAAGGTGCACGAGGGGCGTTTTGGTGAATACGCAAAGCTGCACTAAAGAAAGCGGATTATGGATAAAGCACTAGAGTTGGTGGAGGCTTAGTGGGTAAAGAGAGAATCAAACCCATTTAGTTGGAGGCTATAAAAGGAGGGTATCTCCTGCATGGTCTTCAAGTCTTGGATGAGGGTTTTGCTTTGGGCTTTAGTCTTTATGCTTTAGTTGTCGAGGTTTGGTGAGGAGTGCAGGTAGGGGTGGAAAAAAAGCTCGTTAGTGGGGCTCGTTGGCTCGGTTCAAAATTGCTTCAATTATACTTGTTAATTGGTTAAATATTAAAATGAGTTGATTTTAAATGAATTTGAATTTTGCTGAAGCTCGGCTCGGCTCGTTAGCTCGTTTCTAAAAATACTTTTAAATTATCCGTAAAATGATATTAAATCAAAATATGCCAATTTTAAAAAAAGCTCGATAAGACGAGCAGTTGGCTCGATATCCACCCCTAAGTGCAGGAGGTTGTCTCCTCTCTATATGTGTGTGTTCTTGAGTTTCTTGTGTTTGGAGAGGATGGAGATGAGTTGAGACACCATGTAATCATTTCTCTGCATTCAATCGCGTATGGGGACTCCTATGTGATCCTTGGTTGATTGGGAATGCATCAATTTCATTTGAGATGCTCCTGTTTCCAGTTTTTCCTTCGTGTGCTTGCACTGCTCGATTTCTTAGATTTTTGTTTTTTTGTGTTAATTCTTGCTGAGGAGTAGCAAAATGGGTTGCTCAGTGATGTGATTATATTTCTAGACCCTTTGGTCAGCAAATCCCAAGAGCAAATTGATTGAATCACAAGAATCACATGTTTCCTCTTCTTGCGTTCATGTTTTTCTCTGTTCATAGTTCTAGGGTTTGGTGTCTTTCTCAATTTCCCTTGAGAGAGTGTGCCCAGGTTTGAGTCTCTGAGCCCTAATGCTATTCCCTAGCTAATCTCTTGGTTTCATGGTCAAAGAATCAGAGATAAGATGGAAATTTAAATTTTTGGACAGGTCTCTGCAAGTTTTCAGTTTTATGGTCAAATCTCAAATTTATGCCTTTGGGATGGATTTTCTTGGTTCCCCAGGTCCCCTCTGCTATTTGGGATGTTTTCTTACTAAGAAATCCCAAGAGAATCCTTTAATTTTCTTGCTGTGAAGAGTATTGTTTTTAGCCTTCTGAAAATTCAGTCTGCAGCCTTCTTTGAAAACCGAGGGGCGGTCTGACCGGGCCCTTGTAGGCGGTCAAACCGGTTATGCAGGGGCGGTCAGACCGGCATATGCTTGGCGGTCAAATCGGCCCTTCCATGGCGGTCTGACCGGCCATAGCAGAGAGGTCTGACCGGCCGCCCTTCTTGCAGGCTCTGTTGTTTTTAGGTTGTTAGGGTATGCCTTCCAGGTTTTCATCTTATTGCCTTGGTTCACTATTCTTCATGTCTTTCCAGTAAGCACATGACTTCACATATGATCTTCTTTTCATAGATCCTAATAACTATTGGAAAGAATTTGGTTGTGAGCACACATCTTTGCATGGGTCAGGTTACCTTGAGTATGTGATGTCCTCTTCGTAGCTCTGTAGCTACTGGAGAGAAATCTCATTCGTGGATATCTTTTTGGGAGCAAGTTTTTAAAATCGACATTCACCCCCCCTCTGTCGCCGATATCGATCCAACAGATGTAAGCCCAATTGTGGTGGTGGCTCGAGCTATGGTGGCCAGAGTTGGTTGGAACGACTAGACAAAGATAGCGGCAATCTGGGAACAGGGGAGGTCGTCAGCGATGGCTCCAGTGATGAAATTGGCCAATCGAAGGGCAGTGGAGCATCAACACCACGAGAGGATGTTGGTGACGTGGTTGGTGAAGGAAGAATACAACTAGGATGACATGGCGTCGATGGCTGTACTCGAGTGCCATCAAGCTCGAGGGTGGCGATGCTCCAAAGTAAATGGCCTTGGACGGAGGGGCTTCTAAGCATCAATGAGGTGAGGTGAAGCCATTGATGTACTCTATTTGGAAGGATGTGGAGCATAGTGGCCTACCACCGTGTGTGGTGAGCTTGGTGGCAAAGCTCATGGCAGCGAGGCGACTCGGGAAGGATTGGGACAAATGAATGTGTGGTTTAGGACTAAATTCTTGTGAGGATGGATGCAATAGGTTCGATTTTGGGAGAGAATCGTAGGCGAGTGCAATAGCAGCGATGATGCAACACTTGGGCTGGATGTTGCCGTGTTCAATTTTGTAACATTCCAAAAATTTGAATTTGGAAATGTGTGGCCCTTTAATTATTTTGAAGTATATTTTCTTGACATTTGGATTTTAGTGGAGTTCTTTTAAATTTTTGGTTGAGGTTCCAACAAATGAAGAAAATCATGAAAACTGCAACAAATAGAAAGTCATTGTGACATCCCTAAAAATATGATTTTGTAAAATGTGGAGCCCTTGAGACACTTTGCAATATATTCTATTTTGATTTGGATTTCATGGTGTTTCTTCAAGAATTTCTGGTTAAGGTTTCCAAAATTTGAAAACATACAATTAAGAGGTAATTACAAATTTTAATTAAGAATATGAAAAGATGATCCAAAAATTAGGAGGGAGGTACTTAAAGTAAATCTAAATTTTATACCGAATTTTGTGCAAAGGTTAAATCAAAATATAGCAAGAAATATAGAGCAACAAAAAAATAGATATTTGCAAGGAAGCTGGGCCGGCCATCACCCCGGCCCAGCCATTCCTCGCGCGCGCACGGCCCAGACCCGCGGGCAGCGCGCAGAGAGCGCGCCCTGGCAAGCAGGCCCCGCCCCCGCGCCTGTTTCTCTCTCCCTGGCACGCGGGCCCGTGCCTGTTCTCTCGCTGCCGCTGACCCCGCCTCGCGCCTGCGTCTTCCTCCTCCTTCCCGCGCGACCGCGCGTGCGCCTCGCTCAGAAGCTTCCTTCCCCGTGGCGCGCATGCCTCCGCCGAGCCGTCCCGTCACCCGGTGGGAGTGCCTGCAAAGCCGACACCGCCACTGGCTTCGCCGCCTCTGCCCCTGGAACGAGCCACCGCCCGCAGTTCTTCTTCCCCCGGCTCGCTCCTCCCTCTGCAGCACGCAGCGCTTCCCCGCCCCGTGGCACACATGCCCGGCTCAGCTGTCCGCTAGCGTGCGCGGCGTGAAAGCTGCCCGATCAGTCGCACGTGTGACCCAGGCCCCGGAATCCCGCTGCCCCGCCTGCTCCGCCGCCTGCCATCGTCGCCCCGAAGTGACCGAACAAGCCCCCGCCCGTTGCCAGCTTCACCCGGCCGCCTATAAAAGGGATTGAACCCTTCGTTGAGCTCCCCACACCTCCCTCGTCGCCCTCCAGTAGGTAATTGAACCCCCATACACCGTAGCCGCCGCCGAGCTCTTTTCTCCCCCAACTCCGGCGAACTAACTCCCCGCCGTTTTGCTGCACCAGAGCCCAATTCCCTGCGCTAGGACCGTCTCTAGAGCACCGCGAAGCTTCCACGACCTTCGTCCGAGCTTCCCGTCGCCTGTAGTTCACCGTCGCCGAGAGCTTCCTCGAGCCGCCGCCGCCGCTAGACGCCGACCCATCTCCGGACTTCCTCGGCTCCTGGCGATCGCGTGACTATCTTCACAGTAGCACGAGGATCGCATTTCGACTCACCACCGGACCTCCCCGACACTCCCTCGCCGCCGTTCGCCGTCGTCACCACCGCCTTACCGCCGCCCTCGGCTTCCTTTGCCGGTCCCTCTAGCAGGTACCCTCAAAAGGGTTATCTACCCTTTATGGGTAGGCAACGCCTCCCCGCTCACTTGGCTAGCAGCGCTCGTCTCTCCCCCCAAGTTCCCTCGGCCGCGCGCGTTCGAGCCCCCGGCTCCGCAGCGCGCCGAGGTTGAACTCTTCTTTTATTTTCCACCTGACAGGTGGGCCCCACCTGTCAGTGACAGCCCGCCTGAGCGGTCCACCGACCACTGGCCCCACTGGTCAGTGGCACAGAACCCTCACTGACATGTGGACCCCCAATGAACAGTAGCTGGACCCACATGTCAGTAGCACAGAAAGTAAATAAAATGGAAAATCAAAATAAAACTGAGGTTGACAGTGGACCCCACATGTCAGGATTTAGTAATTTTTGGATTTGACTGAAACCGAGAACTTTGACAGCTCATAACTTCTTCATGTTAGCTCCAAATGGAATGAAACAAATTTGTAAATTCATCTAAATTCAAGATCTGTCTAATGGGACCGAAACCATGAATTTTTGAGTTCATTTGAGCATGAAGAGGCTCCTACAAATGCGGGAGGAGGCGACGACAACAACTAGGACGCTTATTACGTATTTTGAAACATAGACAAGAGGATTAGATGGAGACTGTGTGCATATATATTATCCAATCTTGGGTAATATGCATGGAACACAATTACCCTCCGGTCACTTGCCTGTGGTAATGGTTTCACTTTTGCTACTATTCCGCTGCTTTAATGTGATGTAACTGTTAGCCAATGTGGCTTCTATGTGAACTATCGCCCAATATGGGAAGAGACCTTTATGGCATGTAATATTTTGCGATGTATGTGTATGATTCAGCAATGTTACTGTGTGCACTACCTACTGATCCAGGGAGTAGTGCAATAAAACACAGTGGATTTGGATTGAAAAATCCGGGTCCCACAGCGCTGGTATCAGAGCATACGACCGTAGGGTAAAACCTTAGGATGGAAAATTAGGATGGCCTAGGAACACAATACTTATGAAATTATGAAAATAATTTCCAAAATCATAGTATAATAATCTTACTCGTATCCTTCCTAGAATTTGCTCTACTCCATTTTTCATTACATTTTGGAAAAAGCACTAACATTAGTAACTTAAAATTTACAGATGGCAGGAATGGGACATGAGGGGAACTGGGATTACATGGCCCACGGTGTCTACGAATGAGAATTCGCCAGCATCTTGCGCAAGCTTCTGCATTACATGGGCTATGAAGAGCAACCCATTTACTGCAGACTGAAGGCTACTGTAGGAGGAGAAGAATCTTGGACCATGGAGGTGTACATCTATCCAAAGAGCGAGCAAGACCCGCCTCATGTCTTTACAACGGAGCACCGAAGGAGCACCAGGGCAGCCGCGATCCAAGACGCCGCGCGGCTGTGTGACATCTATGAGACCTCCATACGTCGCACGCCCTACCGTTTCTACCCGTCGCGCCAGGAGGGTGCGCGGTACAACGAGACAAACATGCCAGTTGATGAGGACGACCCGACACTTACGCATCAGGTTGCTCTCACCAGGGCCATGGGCGCAGCCCACACCGCTGCCTTGGAGGAGATCACCATCCTCCGACAGCACCTTATCGCCGAGCACGCCGCCAGGGTGACTCTACAGGAGCAGCTCGCCAAAAGCGAGCAGGCCTTGGCGCAGGCCTAGGCGGAGGTGGTCGCCCTCCAGGCACAGTTCCGGCAGGCCTCCACCCCTGCAGCAGCTCTGGCACCTCCCCCACAGGGGTCAGGCCCCCGCACCCGACTGACTGCACGCAAGATTGTGCGAGCTCCGGGGCCCTAGACTGCACTTCGGCGGGGAGAGCCTCCCCAAAGCCGTAGCCCCCCACGTGCCCCCTCGGACTCCGACCCATTGGAGTTCAGCGGGAGCCGCTCCCGTTCTAGGTCCCCGAACTACAGTCCATCCGGCCCGAGTTATGGGTTTATAGAGGAGTAGGATAGGTAGAGCAGTGTGTACTTGCCATAGGTGGTGCAAGTACTAATCTATGTATGTTGTATCAGTCCCTCTGTATCGTAGCAGCTATCCGGTCGAACTTAGATCGTTATGTTGTACCTGTAAGTCCAGTATAAAACTGGCTATGTGAGTGTGTAATGAATGGCCTAGTATGGGCCCTTCTGTTAAAAATTGTTTGTTGATTGGTTTCATTGCATGGATTTGTATCCTCCTTTTATTTGCTTAGTACTAGTATTGAACCATGAAACCCGACTGTAGATGGCTAGCAAAAGGGTAACCCGAGCCCAGACTAGTGCAAATGTTCACCTCCAAGCGGAGACAAACACAGTCCAGCAGGAGCAAAACACAAGGCAAGGCAACAACCAAAACCAGGAAAATGACCTTCCCCCACCCCCTGTCCATACAACCATGGCCCAAGTCATGGCACAACAAACCCAGATACTGCAAGCGATTCTCACTGGCCAGCAGGGAAACAACCACCACAGCCACCGATCCGATTTGGCCGACTTTCAGAGAACCAGGCCACTCACATTTGCTTCAGCAGATGAACCGCTTGAAGCAGAAGACTGGCTAAGGGATACTGAAAGGAAGCTGTGCCTGGCCAAGTGCGCTGAGGAGGATAAAGTGATATTCGCCACCCATCAGCTCCAAGGAGCTGCAGCAGCTTGGTGGGAGACTTACTCAGCCACTAGAGGCCAAGAAGGCGTCGCCAACAATGAGGTAGTAGCTATGTCATGGTCCGAGTTCAAAACTGCTTTCAAGACCAATTTTATTCCAACTGGGGTGATGAAGATGAAGAAGAATGAGTTTCATACTCTGAAGCAAGGAAACATGGCTGTCCAGGAATATCTTACCAGGTTTACCCAGCTCGCTCGGTATGCCCCAAGAGACATAGAAGAAGAAGATGATAAGATTGAACGTTTCTTCGAGGGTATGAATGAAGAGCTCAGAGTCCAGCTGATTACTCAAGATTTTACCAGTTTGCACCAACTGGTAAACAAGGCTCTGATCTTGGAGAATGAGAGGAGTCTGGCAGCAAGCCGTAAGCGAAAGATGTCAGTGCAGCGACCCCAAGGGAGGTTCATGCAAAAATTCTTCAACAACCCTTCTTCATCCAAGACGAGCCAGTATAAGGCGCCAACCCCGACATTTCAGCCAAGAGGTGGCTCTTTCCAAGCGAACCGCCAAGGAGGCCAACCAAATGCTTGGAATCAAGGGAACTCCTTCAGTTGCTTTAACTGTGGAGAAAAGGGGCATTACGCCTTTCAATGCCCGCAGAAGCAAGGCACCCTGGTGAAGCCCAACAAGGGAGTTGCCCCCGTTCGTGGTCAAACAGTAGGAAGCAACAAGGGACACCAAGCTTCTCAGCCCCACAAGAACACTGCGGCAACCAACAGAGGCCGCGTGAATCACATCACCGTTGAAGAGGCACAAGAGGCAGCAGAAGTATTGATGGGTACGCTTTCTGTCAAGACCATCCCAGCACAAGTATTATTTGATTCAAGAGCTTCACATTCATTTGTATCTAAGGGGTATGCGGATAAGTTGGGGTTACCTGTCTATACCTTAAAGAGACCATTAGTGCTTAGTTCACCAGCTGGTCCGATTACTGCTACCTTAGTATGCCCTGAGGTGACCATCACCATAGAGAAATGTGATTTCCTAGCAGACCTAATAGTGTTGAGCTCCCAAACCTTGGATATCATATTAGGCATGGACTGGTTAGCTAGACACAACGGGATCATAGAATGTGCCACTCGGATGGTGAAGTTAGTCAAATGTCCCGGGATGACTATAGATGTAAAAGTAGATCGACCCTATCGCTGGGGCCGTGTAATCTACTATTGTGAGGACGTACCTTTGGAAGGGATGATCGTAGTGCAAGATTATCCTAAAGTGTTCCCCGATGAACTCCCTGGCATGCCCCTAGACCGAGATATGGAGTTTGTGATTAACCTGAAGTCAAGAGCTGCTCCAGTGCAAATAGACCATATAGAATGACTATAGAGGAGTTGGAGGAATTGAAGAAGCAGCTCCAAGAATTGCAGGACAAAGGATTTATCAGGCCTAGCTCATCACCATGGGGATCTCCAGTACTGTTTGTAAAGAAGAAGGATGACACTATCCGGATGTGTGTGAATTATCGGGCCTTGAATGAGGTGACCATCAAGAATAAGTACCCTCTACCTATGATCGATGACCTATTCGATCAGCTTGGTGGAGCGACAGTATTCTCCAAGATAGATCTAAGGTCAGGCTATCACCAGCTGAAAATTAAGGCTGAGGATATACCCAAGACGGCTTTTACCACAAGATATGGACTGTATGAGTTTACGGTCATGTCTTTTGGATTAACAAATGCCCCCGCCTATTTCATGAACCTCATGAACAAAGTATTCATGGAGTATTTGGACAAGTTTGTAGTGGTCTTTATTGATGACATCCTCATATACTCCAAGAATGCGGAAGAACATGCAGAGCATTTGCGATTAGTTTTGGAGAAACTAAAGGAGCATCAGCTGTATGCCAAGTACAACAAGTGTGAATTTTGGCTACATGACATCAGTTTCTTGGGACACATAGTGTCAGCAGGAGGGATATCTGTTGATCCGGCCAAAATAGCAGCAGTAACGGAATGGAAGCAGCCTACCTCCGTCACTGAGGTGAGGAGTTTTCTTGGATTGGCTGGATACTACAGGAGGTTTATAGAAGGATTTTCTACAATTGCCAGGCCAATGACCCAGCTGCTCAAGAAGGAACAGAAATTTGAATGGACTGATGCCTGCAAAAGAAGCTTCCAGGAACTGAATAAGAGATTAACTAACACCTCGGTGCTAGTCCTTCTAGAAGTGCGCAAGGACTTTGAAGTGTACTGTGATGCCTCACATCAAGGACTGGGATGTGTACTGATGCAAGGAGGCAGGGTCGTGGCTTATGCATCAAGGCAACTTCGCCCCCATGAAGCCAACTACCCAACCCATGACCTGGAATTAGCATCAGTAGTGCACGCATTGAAGATTTGGAGGCATTATTTGATTGGGAATCATTGCGATATATACACAGATCATAAAAGTCTTAAGTACTTCTTTACACAGTCTCACCTTAATCTGAGACAAAGAAGATGGCTGGAGCTGATTAAGGATTATGACCTAAGTGTTCACTACCACCCAGGAAAAGCCAACGTGGTAGCAGATGCTCTAAGCCGTAAAGCATGCTGCAATAATCTCATGGTTCAAGAACAGCAGCCCGAGCTCTACAAGGAGTTAATGGCATTGAACCTAGAGATAGTGGAAAAAGGCACCCTAGCAGTAATGGAAGTGCAACCCAATTTGGAAGCTAAAATCATAGCTGCACAAAAGGAAGATCCAACCACCTTGAGGTTGAAAAGATTGAAGGAAGAAGGGAAGGCTCCCAAGCTGAACGTGGATCAACAAGGTGTACTGAGATATGAGACACGTATCTTTGTACCCCCTTAGAAAGACCTTAAGGATATGGTACTTAGAGAGGCTCATGACTCTGCGTATTCCCTCCACCCTGGGAGTACCAAGATGTACCAGGACATGAAGCAGTGTTATTGGTGGCCACGAATGAAGAGGGATATTGCAGAACATGTGGCATGTTGTGATGTATGCCAAAGAGTGAAAGCGGAACATCAGCGACCAGCAGGATTATTGCAGCCCTTGCAAGTACCACAGTGGAAGTGGGAAGAAGTTGGGATGGATTTCATCACTGGACTACCAAGGACCAAGTCAGGATATGACTCCATATGGGTGGTAATCGACCGGTTGACCAAGGTTGCCCATTTCATTCCTGTCAAGACCACCTACAAAGGAGACAAACTAGCCGAGTTATATATGTCCCGCATAGTGAGTTTGCATGGAGTGCCAAAACGGATAATCTCGGATCGAGGTTCTCAATTCACCTCGCATTTTTGGGCCAGCCTTCATGAAGCCCTTGGTACCCATTTGGATTTCAGTACCGCCTATCACCCCCAAACAGACGGGCAAACCGAGAGAATCAATCAAATACTAGAAGATATGCTTAGGGCATGTGCATTGGACTTCTGAAAGGATTGGGACAGATGTCTTCCGTATGCCGAGTTCGCCTACAACAACAGCTACCAAGCTAGCCTGAAGATGTCACCCTTTGAAGCCTTATATGGGAGGAAATGCCGAACACCTCTCCATTGGTCAGAAGTAGGGGAAAGCTACATCTTTGGGCCAGAAGCTTTAAGGCAAGCTGAGGAAAAAGTTCGCCTTATCAGAGATCGACTTTTGGCAGCTCAGTCCAGGCAAAAGAGTTACGCGATAAGAGGTGTAGGCCATTAAGTTTTGAAGCCGGAGACTACGTCTACCTGAAAGTGTCGCCCCTGCGTGGAGTTAAGCGATTCAAGGTCAAGGGAAAGCTTACCCCACGTTATGTCAGGCCACTCCAAGTTATAGCTAAGAAAGGAGAAGTTGCCTACCAACTGGAGTTACCCTCAAATCTGTCCGATGTCCACAATGTCTTCCATGTGTCCCAGCTCAAGAAATGTCTACGAGTGCCGGAAGACCAAGCCCCTTTAGAAGCCATCGAGCTTGAGAGCGATTTAACCTACAAGGAGCGTCCAATTAAGATCTTGGACACGGTGGAAAGGAAGACAAGAAATCAAACTGTCCGCATATGTTGAGTGCAGTGGAGTCATCACTCGAAGAAAGAAGCCACATGGGAGCGTGAAGACCAGCTACGAAGAGATTACCCCGACCTGTTCGCTAGTTAAGTTGAATCTCGGGGTCGAGATTCTTTTAAGGGGGGTAGGTTTGTGACATCCCTAAAAATATGATTTTGTAAAATGTGGAGCCCTTGAGACACTTTGCAATATATTCTATTTTGATTTGGATTTCATGGTGTTTCTTCAAGAATTTCTGGTTAAGGTTCCCAAAATTTGAAAACATACAACTAAGAGGTAATTACAAATTTTAATTAAGAATCTGAAAAGATGATCCAAAAATTAGGAGGGAGGTACTTAAAGTAAATCTAAATTTTATAACAAATTTTGTGCAAAGGTTAAATTAAAATATAGCAAAAAATATAGAGCAACAAAAACAAAAACAAAATATAGATATTTGCAAGGAAGCCGGGCCGGCCATCACCCCGGCCCAGCCATTCCTCGCGCGCGCACGGCCCAGTCCCGCGCGCAGCGCGCAGAGAGCGTGCCATGGCAAGCGGGCCCTGCCCCCGCGCCAATTCTCTCTCCCTGGCATGCGGGCCCGTGCCCGTTCTCTCGCTGCCGCTGGCCCCGCCTCGCGCCTGCGTCTTCCTCCTCCTTCCCGCGTGACCGCGCGTGCGCCTCGCTCAGAAGCTTCCTTCCCCGTGGCGCGCATGCCTCCGCCGAGCCGTCCCGTCACCCGGTGGGAGCGCCTGCAAAGCCGACACCGCCCCTGGCTTCGCCGCCTCCGCCCCTGGAACGAGCCACCGCCCGCAGTTCTTCCTCCCCTGGCTCGCTCCTCCCTCTGCAGCGCGCAGCGCTTCCCCGCCCCGTGGCACACATGCCCGGCTCAGCTGTCCGCTCGCGTGCGCGGCGCGAAAGCTGCCCGAGCGGTCGCATGCGTGAGCCAGGCCCCGGAATCCCGCTGCCCCGCCTGCTCCGCCGCCTGCCATCGCCGCCCCGAAGTGACCGAACAAGCCCCCGCCCATTGCCAGCTTCACCCGGCCGCCTATAAAAGGCATTGAACCCTTCGTTGAGCTCCCCACACCTCCCTCGTCGCCCTCCAGCAGGTAATTGAACCCCCATACACCGTAGCCGCCGGCGAGCTCTTTTCTCCCCCAACTCCGGCGAACTAACTCCCCGCTGTTCTGCTGCACCAGAGTCCAATTCCCTGCGCTAGGACCGTCTCTAGAGCGCCGCGAAGCTTCCACGACCTTCGTCCGAGCTTCCCGTCGCCTGTAGTTCACCGTCGCCGAGAGCTTCCTCGAGCCGCCGCCGCCGCTCGACGTCGACCCATCTCCGGACTTCCTCGGCTCCTGGCGATCGCGTGACTGTCTTCACAGTAGCACGAGGATCGCATTTCGCCTCACCACCGGACCTCCCCGACACTCCCTCGCCGTCGTTCACTGTCGTCACCACCGCCTTACCGCCGCCCTCGACTTCCTCTGCCGGTCCCTCTAGCAGGTACCCTCAAAAGGGTTATCTACCCTTTATGGGTAGGCAACGCCTCCCCACTCACTTGGCTAGCAGCGCTCGTCTCCCCCCCAAGTTCCCTCGGCCGCGCGCGTTCGAGCCCCCGGCTCCGCAGCACGCCGAGGCTGAACTCTTCTTTTATTTTCCACCTGACAGGTGGGCCCCACCTGTCAGTGACAGCCCGACTGAGCGGTCCACCGACCACTGGCCACACTGGTCAGTGGCACAGAACCCTCACTGACATGTGGACCCCAATGAACAGTAGCTGGACCCACATGTCAGTAGCACAGAAAGTAAATAAAATGGAAAATCAAAATAAAACTGAGGCTGACAGTGGACTCCAGATGTCAGGATTTAGTAATTTTTTGATTTGACTGAAACCGAGAACTTTGACCGCTCATAACTTCTTCATGTTAGCTCCAATTGAATGAAACAAATTTGTGAATTCATCTAAATTCAAGATCTGTCTAATGGGACCGAAACCATGAATTTTTGAGTTCATTTGAAATCTTGACTGCGGATTGTATGATTTGCTAATTTTTATCCAAAAATTTCATGCAACGTATATAGTGTTCGAGGCCCAGCAAGAAGAGGCAGCAGACGACACCAATCCCGACAGTCAAGACCCGGACACTAGCGACCCAGGCGAGTCAACACTTTGATCATATTGAACCCATCATTTCAAAGCTATTTCCTTTTAAATTATCAACTTGCATGCTATTATTTCATGAAATATGATATGTCTGATTTCAGCAAGTTAGATATACCCTGTTATTGCTATTGTGTTTATTATTCTCCTTGTCAATCTTGGAAATGTGAACCTTGTCGCCATAGTAAGGATTAGCATATGATTTCCCAAATTGAGTCCCTAATTATATGGCACGCTTAGGAATGCTAGATACTTGGGGTGACACTAATGCCCCAAGAAATATTCTTTGAACTATTATGAACACAATGGGTAACTTATGGTGGGATGCCATAAGCCACATATGGTGCGATGCCATATGTATTGTTGGTGCGATGCCGACATTTAGCGTATGGTGCGATGTCATACGCCGCCCTTGGTGCGATGCCAAGAGGTAACTTATGGTGCGATGCCATAAGGTGAGCGATGTCATATGCAACACTTAGTGCGATGCTAAGAATGGGATATGGTGTGATGCCATAAATTGGGAAAACAATGATTACATGGATTATTACAACAAATGGTTTAAAAATGTGATTTCAAACCTGCTAGGTCATAGGGAATTTTAAGTAATTGTATTCAAAAGCACTCATTGGCAAAACAAAATAGCCCTATGCCTTTCCATTGACAAGCCATGCATGTTATATATTTGCATTTTGAGTGTTGGCTTGCAGAGCACGGGGTTGGAGTGCTCACTCTCGCAAATATCAAACAGAGATAGGGACACAGGAGCACTATGAGCATGAAGAGGCTCCTACAAATGCGGGAGGAGGCGACGACAACAACTAGGACGCTTATTACGTATTTTGAAACATAGACAAGAGGACTAGATGGAGATTGTGTGCATATATATTATCCAATTTTGGGTAATATGCATGGAACACAATTACCCTCCGGTCACTTGCCTGTGGTAATGGTTTCACTTTTGCTACTATTCCGCTGCTTTAATGTGATGTAACTGTTAGCCAATGTGGCTTCTATGTGAACTATCGCCCAATATGGGAAGAGACCTTTATGGCATGTAATATTTTGCGATGTATGTGTATGATTCAGCAATGTTACTGTGTGCACTACCTACTGATCCAGGGAGTAGTGCAATAAAACACAATGGATTTGGATTGAAAAATCCGGGTCCCACAGTCATGAAGGAAATGTGAAAATAATAGAAAAGTTTTAATTTGAAATCAAATCTGAAAAGGTGATCCATCAAAAAGAAGGGTAAAGATTTGAATCAAATTTGAAATTTCACTTTGGGCCTAGTAATCATACAAGTACTAATAATAATAGAGTTAATAAAAAATAAAAGTGGTGAATAAATATGCGTACATAAACATATACCATAATAAATAAATAGATATAAGTAAATGAGTAAACAAATATACAAATGTAAATGGATATGCATGCATATACTCATGTGAATATATATAAATAAACAAATACATAAATAAATCGCCCTGGTCGAGCTGGCTCAGGTCGGCCCAATCCTTCTTCTTCCCCCCTAGTTCGCTTTGGCGAAAGCCGAAGCGTCGCTTCACCTCACCTTGCCCGCTCCGTCGACGTGTGTCACGTCACCGTGCCTCGCGAGCTCCGCCGGTCGCCGCCTTCCCGCGCTCGTACTACTGATGACCGCCACAGTGCTGCCGCACAGTGACCGCCGTCGCGTCGCCCTGGTCAGCGCGTCGGTTGTGCCACCGTCGCCCACAGTTTCCTGCCCCGTCGCATCCGCCTTGGCCAGTGTGTCGCCAACTGCGCTAACACTGCACTGTGCAATCGCGCCCATACTCTGACCGCCATCTCGTCTCGAATGCTGTAGCAGCACCGCCGCCATGCCGTGGACACGACTAGCCAATAGCTCCTCTATCGCTGCCGCCTTTTCCGTGGCTATAAAGCCCAGCCCTCACTCCCGGGCACTTCACTCCACCTCTCACTCGAAGCAATTAGCCTCCCGTGCCCCCACAGCTCACCGGTGACATCTTCTTCCCCAAAGCCGGCTGACGAGCAATTCGTCGATTGACGCTGTCGTAGTCCAATTCTTCCCCACCGGAGCACCACAAAGCTGTTCCTCTACCCGGCTGGACCTCTCATTGCCTCTACTTCACCTGCCCCGTGCACCACCTCTGCCCGTCGCCGTCGCACGCCGCCAGCTGGCCACCGCCATTCCCGAGTCACGCTGACCCCCGAGGTAGACTCCCGAGCTTGTCTAGATGCTCCCCTCTATTTAATTGAGCTCCGGTGTCGTGCACCACTGTAGCCACCACTCCCCTGTTCCGTCGCTACCCCCAGTCGTCGCTGGCCGGTGCCCAGGTCGAATTAGCCAACGAGACTTCGCCTTCGGGTAGGTGCGGGCGTGCGCAACCCATTTTGGGAATGCTCAGCTCCGGCCGCCGTCTCCTCCGCCAGTGGCGAGCTTGCCGTTCCTCGACCGGAAGAAGAAGAACAGTAGAGAGAGCACGTAATTAATTAGCTTAAGACAGTCATTAATTACGGTTAAGACAGCAGTTAAGGCTAATGATTGGTAGTTAAAGTAATGAGTCACTGACATGTGGGCCATGCCCTTTAATTAAAACAATAACCGGTCCCACATGTCATAGGTACAGAGAAAAGAAAATAAAAATAAAACAAATTTTTAAAAACCTGCTAACTTGGCCGTGTCCGTCCTGGCGAGGGAAGACATGACCTTCTCTGACACGGACTGATAGATGGTGTACAAATCCGTCCGATCCTTCTAGTACTGCATGGCACCAGGCTCCATTGCTTCCTATACGTTTTGAGCCTGAAGAGCGACACACACCTTCATTGCCCAAATCATGTAGTTCGTGCGGGTGAGCTACAGTACGACAATGTCACCACACTCTCTCTCTTCACCACCTGTGAGTCGGACGAGCCAGCTCACAGCAGACCTCAAACTGCGGATGGAGACACACTCCTTCCTTCCCTCGGCATCTTCTTTGACTCGCGGGAACCTGCTCTGATATCAATTGTTGGCCCAGCCTAGGGAAGAAACACATATGAGTGGAGAACGAGTAAACATAGAAGAGATTTCTTTTTTGGCAATACACGCCTTTTCTATCTTTCTCTTCTATTCACTCAATTTTCTCAAATTGTTCTATAGGTTATATGGCTTAAATAGACACAATTGGGTTGTATATGTAGGCCAATTACACACTACAGCCACACGACTCCCCGTGATCCAGTTTTGCCGGCCACGATCCCTACGACTTGATGCACACCACGCACTAACCGAAAGGCTCACTCCACTAGCCAACTAACATAGCTAGTGGATACAATTGGTGCAGACACACTGCTACCTGATCAAGTCTATGATCACATACAGACCTGACCAACTTTGACTTCTTCGAGTTTTTCGACCACGACACTCTGACCACATCTCTTCGACCACGGTGTCTCAACCATGACTTCTCCACCGCAACTCCGGTAGTACCGCTCACATTGAAGCGCTACTATCGGTCTTACGACTACACAAGTTTTCCGAGCACTGACCGGTTACTGTAGCTCTGACTACCGACCAGTTCTTGTAGCTTCGACTACCGACGGACCACTGTAGCTACGACCAGTTTACTACGCAGCTCGACTCATGACTGCGACTGTCTATGATCACACACATACCTGACCAACTTCGAGTCCTTCTTCGAGTCTTTCGACCACGGCACTCTGACCACGGCTCTTCGACAACGTTGTCTCAACCATGGCTTCTCCACCGCAACTCCGGTAGTACCGCTCACATTGAGCTGGTACTACCGGTCTTACGACTACGCAAGTCTTCCGAGCACTGATCGATTACTGTAGCTGACTACCGACTAGTTCCTGTAGCTCCGACTACTGACGGACCACTGTAGCTATGACCGGTTTACTACGCAGCTCGACTCATGACTGCGAACGAGTATTTGGAGTCTCCGATTGCTCTCCGGCTCTGGGGTCTTTGACTCTTAGACGTACTCAACACACGACTACATAGTACTCGAACACATCAAGTACTCGACACATGGCTATACAGTACTCGAATACACCGAGTACTCGACACTAATCACTATCAATAACATAATAAAATTAGTTTCAACAGCGAGTTCACGCATGCCGACGACCTCGCAAACGCCATGGCGGTCCTGATGGACAGGTACTCGAGCGCGGAGCACGTGACCGTGGGGAGCGGGACGGAGGCGACGGTGCGGGAGTTCGCGGAGACGGTGAGGGAGGTGGTTCGGTACGAGGGACGCGAGCCGACCGGACGGCGGCTGGATAGCTCCAAAATGAGGAAGCTGGGGTGGGAGCCCAAGGTGACGGGTTCGAGCACCTGTACCAGTGGTACTTGCGTCACGAATGTTAAAGCATAGCGTGCCATGAAGTCACTCATGCATAAGCTATATGTACATGGTATCAGACGTAGCACTGGTGCAATTTGCTACTATGTAATAGATCGGTCGATGTATTTGAACTTGCCCGGTCTTTGGTATCGTGATTCGTGATGTGCCACTAAAATACGTATCAGAAGTTGACACATTACGTAATCGTTGCCGCTATACAACAGCCTCGTATTGAACGCAAGACAAGCCACACTAGGTCCGTCCGTCCGTAGCACCATCTCTTCTGGTACGTCTTGTTCTATCTAGAGAACACGAGTAATAAGTGGAGCTGTATAGTGATACCGCCATATAACTGGCATATATCTCTCCTGTCAAAAGTAATTCTATTGTCCCTAAAAAAAATGTAATTCTATTGCACCAGGTGCCAAACAATCTATGTAGCGCCCTTATGCAGGATAGCCGAAACTAAGGTGGAACCAAACTCAGCTCAAGTCTTAGACTGAGTCAGCTGGTTTTAAACTGTTTTGAGTTTTCGTTCTTAGGTTTTCACATCTAAGTCACTAGTTTTTATAGATTTTATTTTCTAGGCCTCGGTCTAAGCCCACCTAGCCTGAGGCCTGATTCCGCCCCTGACCAAAACGTTAGCCTCGATGCGAGACAAATGATAGGTTCTTTTTTACTGTGGCTTAGGGCAGTCCCAATGGAAGAAACTGACACGATTTCCATAGCACAAGAAATCATCTATAGAAACTATCTTCCACAGTGGAGGTGTCTTCGAGTAATAATTATTTTCTCTTTCTCTCTCCCAACTCTATCTTCTTCCTCCAATGAGAGTGTGCCACGAGCCCCCTAGAAACTGGTGGTTTCTTCCCAATGACGATTTCATAGTTTCTTGGTGCATTGGGTGGAGTGAAGACCTGATTTCTTCATGAGGAAACCGTTTCTAGGATTTGTGCTCTCTTTCATCATTAATTACGTTGCCATGTCAGCATTTTGCCTACGTGGCAAGTCATTTAATGAGGATAGAAACCATCATCAATACACCATTGGGACTGCCCTTATAACTCTAGCACGAGAGTTTATGCGTGCGGCCCAAGACCAACTAGGCATGTGTCTTATTTAGCGTTCCGGCCGAGCCAGAAGCCCTGAAATCACGTGATGCCTCGGCCTCGCATGGGCGATGGGCCCTGATGAGCCTTTGACCCGTGTGAGGCCGCCGGGCAGCCACTTGGGCGCTCCGCATGGCTGGCGGCGGGCGGCACGGGCGCGCCATGTCACCGTCAGCCAATCGTAACATCGCATCGAAGACGCAACCTTTTTTTTTCTGGTCAACGTGCTTGCTCTTGATTTGGTGTTGATCTCTTTCCAGTTTGGCAATAGGATTGACCGACGAGGCAATGACCATAGGCGGGCTCCGGGGAGCAGGCTGGCCTATATGCATTCAAGAATGCGGAAGAAAATTCTGCAGGAGGGCCTTGAAATATGAGATTTAGGGGGTGTTTGGGACTGCTCCACAAACTCTGCTTCACGAATTCTACTGTGGAGCAGCTCCACAAAAAACCTAGAGTTTGTGGAGCACCCCTTTAGGTGCTCTCACAACTCCACCTTTTTTTTCTCGAACAGAGTGCGTGGAGCTGAACCTGTTTGGCTAAAAAACATAGAGCGGAGCTGAAAAACGTGGAGTGGAGCAGTCCCAAACACCCCCTTAGTATCCCCTTATATATTTCGTCACGTTTCTATCACTAATCTCAAAGAAAGATTATTCTCTTTCCACTAAGCTTCTTAAAGATTATTCCTTTTTCACTGAGCTTCTTTCTCTTCTCTCACCTTCCTTTCTCTCTCCAGCCTCCACCTTCCTCTCTTCTTGGAGACACCGGTGCGGCAAGGAGGTGATGAGCGTGGGGCAGTGGCGTACTGGCGTGGGCCGACGAGCACGCGGTGGTGTCTGGCAAGCGCAAGTTCACCAAGAAGCGGAGTGGATGGGCAAGTGCGAGGAGGCAGCGACGTCTAACGAGCACAAGGACAGAATTAGGCAGGTGCAGTTGCACCCCCCCCCCCCCCCCAAATTGTTTTGGGGAAAATAAGTATATGATAGATGTATTATGTATATATACATATATGGGCTAAATACTTAATATTTGCATTCACATGGGCTAAATACTCTTTTTTTAAATAACACATTACTTTAATAATATGACAAAAATAAATGTCCTTGAACTTTTTATAGAAATAATACTCTGCCACCAATTAATTCAAAGACAGAAAATTTGTCGCTAAATAAATTGGCGATAGGAGCTCTCTCGCCAAAGGAAATGGTGACAGGTAATGGGACAGCTTCTATCGCTAATTGGAATGAGATAGAAGCATGTCAGCCAAATGAATATGTCAATCAAACAATTCATAGACAGAAGTCTATCAGCTAAATGGTTTTGTCACCAATTGAAAAGGAGATAGAAGCCTGTCGACCAAATGAATCATCGACAGAAGCCTGTCATCCAAATAATACCCCATTGCAAAATGATTTGTCCACAGGATTTTGATGCCAGTTGAATTCGCGATAGAGTCCTATAGCCAAATGAATTGGCGAAAGGAGCCGCCACACCATCCTATCGCCAATTCAATAAGCGATGAAAGCCTGCCACCAAAGGATTTGGCCACAAAGTATTACTCTTGTAAATGTTTTTTAAGGGCATTTATTTTTA
The DNA here is from genome assembly GCA_017311315.1 of Dendrocalamus latiflorus. NCBI lineage: Eukaryota > Viridiplantae > Streptophyta > Magnoliopsida > Poales > Poaceae > Dendrocalamus > Dendrocalamus latiflorus. The sequence continues at coordinate 34,073,798 of CM029659.1, read as the reverse complement.
TTACATTAATAAAATAATGTGCTGTTTCAAAAAAAAATCCTAAATCGAGGATCCTCATTGCCGGAATCCTAAATCCGCCAATGAGCGAGCACACGTGGTTCCACGCCCGACGAGCATGTCGCAATGGTGGTCTCCGGTGAGCCAGCCGCGGTGGTGGTGTGGTCCGACGGAGTGCACGACGGGTCGGGAGGGAGTTTGGTGAGCATGCGACAAGTGTGAGCGTGTTCGATGATGGTGTGGACAGGCGAGTGCAAGGAGACGGCGGCGTCCGATGAGCATGCGCGTGGCAACTGCGGCATTAGCCTGGCTAGCGCGCTTGACGAGCACACGCAGCGTCATCTTCCTTTGGATCAGGGCCGGGGCGTAGCCAGCCCAAAACTGCGCCTTGGGCCCAGCCCACTAAAAGAAAAGACAAAAAGAAATTGTCAACTAGGCCTACAGTGAAATATGAAAGAAATTGTCAGCTGGGTCTCAGGCCGTTGCCCCAGCGGCCTTTGGATCAGGGCTGGGGTGTAGCCAGCCCAAAACTGCGCCTTGGGCCCAGCCCACTAAAAGAAAAGACAAAAAGAAATTGTCAACTAGGCCTACAGTGAAATATGAAAGAAATTGTCAGCTGGGTCTCAGGCCGTTACCCCAGCGGCCCGAGGCCTAACTCCGCTTTTGGATCGGGGATCCTCAGCCACGGAGGATGGAGAGAGGAAGAGATGTTGGAGACTTTAGATCCCTGACTACACGTGGAAAGAATCAGGAAAGGGACAAGGTCCTCCGCAGAGAATTTTTTTCCCGTGAATGCTGTCTGTCCGGCTTATTGCTGGTTAACTCGTGCTCATTTGCATTTGTAGAGAAGCGTTAGGTGCGTCAGAAATTTCCGGTCCAGATGTCGGGACGAGTCTGCGTACGTCTCTATTCTTACTATCCTTGCCATGAAACTTCCCAAATCTCTTCGAGTCCCACACTTCAATTCGAGAGGCCAACTATATTTGTCCATACTCTCTAGAATTTTCTGCTGCTACACAGACACTCCTCAGGCTTCTTTCTTTTTCTTAAAACACACACACACACAGTCCCCAAGCGAGTCAAAAGTCAAAACCTTAAACTCACGCTTGGTTAACTTTTAGGTCAGTTCTTTTGATCTGATAGCTTATGACTTAAATATTTAAATTCTAACTATTTGTAAGAGGTATTGCGTATAGGAAAATAGTTGCTGCGATTTTGACCGGTATAGCTGAACTCAGTACATATTTTACTACAATCCTTCTATTGACCCTGTCTTAACAAAATACACCGTTTAAAAACTAGTTACTGTATACAATACAAGTATAAGCCACATTTAAACCATATCTAACATAGCCTAGTTCAAAAGTTGAAAGTCTTTTAAATGTGTTGGTTTTTTAATATAGCTCTTTTTTTATTTGCACTATCTATGAATATATAATTTTCCCTTTTTAATTAAATATCTTAATTAAAAGGTAATAGCCGCTACTGTCCATTTTAACCAAAAGCTAACTGTTCTAGCCAAAATCTATTGACAAAAACCTCTTTGACCGGGGGCCCCAATCCCACCTAGAAAAACTTGCTCAAGGCAAAGCCGCCACATGCCGGCCCCCACCAGCGCAACACGTTCATTCCTGCCAATTCGGCGGCCAACCTTCCCACCCTCCTCAGCCGTCGACCCATAAATCCATGCATCGGCGAACCATCCTAGCTAGCAGCACGCCTATGAGATACTGGTATCTCTCACCAGTCCGAATTAATTCTGGCCTTAAGCTTATTTAGAACCTTGAGCGCGTCCTGGTTTCGTACTGCTGCAATTTGTTTGGTGTTGCTACTGGGACTCGGGCTGTTGATTTTGAGCGTGTATTACTCCATTTCGTCGTAGGATTCGGAGTTGGGAGTTGTCAGAGTACGCAGGCAAACCCCCTCCCTCTATATAAGCTCGGGTAGGCTCTGCCGACTGGGGTGTGAGTTCATACATGGCAACGACGACCGTGACGACGACGCGGCTCCACCGAGGCGACAGGTGCTGCGTTCGCGCGAGCGCGGCTGAGGTGGACGGCGCCGACGTCGTCGCGCTGTCGCGAGCGGGGAAGGGCGGGGAGGAGGAGAGGCCGCCGGTGGGGAAGGAGGAGCGGCGGCTGCCGCGGCTGGTGCGGTTCGAGGAGCTGCCGGGCTACCTGAGGGACAACGAGTTCATCCGCGGGCACTACCGCTGCGAGTGGTCCGTCCGCGACGCGCTGCGCAGCGCCTTCGCCTGGCACAACGAGACGCTCAACGTCTGGACGTACGTCGCCGGCCGCCTTGCCTCTTTCCCGTCCATCTTTGTCCGGGTCGGAGTTGTTTGATCTGAGCTCGTTTGTTTGACTCGGAGGATTGATTCTGTTGTACTTGCAGCCATCTTGGAGGATTCTTCCTGTTCCTGGGGCTCGCCCTCGCCGGCGGGACGGAGAGGACGGCCGCCGCCGCAGGCGTCGAAGCCGCTCGGGGGGTCATGACGTTTGTGGTGGCGTCAGCTAACGCCTCCTGGGAGACCAATAATTCGGTAAGCAAAGAAATCTTCAAACGTCTCGTATCTCTCTTTTTTTTTTCAATATCTCGGTTCTACTCGCAGAATCAATTAGAGCATGAAAATACATGCACTGTACACGCTTTTTTTTTTTGCCTTTCCATTTTCATCTTCGCAGCTTGATCAGAATACACAGAATACCGTATCAGGAATCGGAGTAATAATTCTGAACGAATATTCCGAGAAAAAAAGAGCAAGGAACATATACTAGTCCACTGTGCAATTATTGGTAGGCCTACATGCCTCAGTTCATTCCTGATCCTATATAAACTCTAGTATAAACACAAATTATAAAAATAACCTTGCCCAGATCATATCCCCATTAGCTGTAGATGCTATGCGCCAAACAGAAAAGCAGGTTACATTATTACATACAGTTGGACATGCTCTGTACCGGAAGGGAAAATTAGGTTTGAGTCGCAGAGCTGGAGGCCAGCGGTATGTTGGGAGGAATTAATGGGTGAAACCAAGAACAGGGCATAACACCTAGGTTATGGCCTGCTGGACAGTGGTTTTGTACTAACATGCTTAATTGCGTTTATGGTCCTAGACTAGAAGCATCTCTGTCTGATCAATCAAACAAACAAACCACTAAACCAGCAAGCAAACATTGCACTGTGCATTATTCTCGGGACCATTCATAAATTAAGCTCGTCTCTCCATCCATCCAAGGGCATCTCCAATGATTCTAGCTAGCAACTAACTAAAAAACTTCCACATCATTTATATAGTACACACTAAAAGCTAACATTCTAAAGAACTATCTATAAAGATAGCTATTTGATGCTTACATGCACACACAGAAAAAGACTATCATTTATAGAGGCTACCTCGTTTTGCGTTATAGACTCGTGCTTAAGGAAGAACTGGCTCAGTTTTTTTTTGCATACTCTCTTTCCTCCACATAGGATATATACTGATGTGTACATACATATAGCTAGCTGACTCAGACCGTTGGAGATACCCTAATCGCCCTCTAGATCTGTTGCAACCAACCAAATGGAACCAGTCATAGCACTTGAGTCTTCAAGCGCCAACTCTTGTCGTTTTCTTATCAAAATTTCGTGGTCAGAGCCTGGTGGGAACACATGAACGAATCTTAGAGAAAACCGTTCGTTCGGTACCGGGATCGAGAAAAATTGCCGCGACCCAAACAGGGACTTAGCATTTGTCCCATGAATATCGAAAATGATCACAGGTTGATCAAGCGCTAACACAAAAATATAGGAGCTGCTAGCTCAAGTTATACCGTTAGAATGTGTTTCCAATGATATAGCAGTTTCATGGGATTTTAGTTGCACAAAAGTTTCATGAAATTTTAGATTTCGGGTTTGAGGTTTTAAGTAGGTTTTAATGCGTTTCATAAAAAGTTTCACTGGATTTTAAGAAGTTTCAAAATATTTCGTCAATGTTTTGGTAATCTTCATATAAAAATAAAATGAAACACAAATGGAAAGAAAAGTTTCAAATACTGAAACCTCGAGTTTTCACATAAGTTTTAGATTTGAAAAACTGAAACCTCGAGTTTCAAACATGAGATTGAAGTATGTTTTAAAACCGAAACTTTGTTTCATCGAGTTTCATATATAAAGCTTAATATTTCAAAATTTTCAAATGTGGGTTTCAGAAGTTGATTTCAGAGAAATTTCAAAATAAAATTCAGCCAATTTTCATAGGAGTTTCCAAGTTCAAAGAAAGTTTTGCCAAGTTTCAAAACGCATGTGCTAAGTGTCATAGAAGTTTCAAAATTCAAACAAGATTCACAAAAAAACAATAAATTTGGGCTAACCCGACGGCCTCGCCGACCGCCTACTCACCGTTCGTGGCCACACTTGGCCCATGGCCACTTGTCGCTGTCGTGCATGCCCCTCTGCTGTATCGGCTGCTCGGCCGCCATCTGCCACCTTGCCCGCTCGCGAACTACCCACCTGTTAGCGCACGGATCGCCACCGCGGCTCCCAGCTCGCTCACGTGGTGTTCGACCCCTGCTCTGTGTTCAGGCTGGAAGCAAGCAAGCGCGAGCTCCACGTCCGGCCACAAACACTCGCTTCCCACTGCCCACCGACACTGCGCTCGTTCGCCGCACCATGGCTGACGCCGCTGCGTCTACTCGTCCAATGGCCACGACGCCCGTTTGCCGTCCACCAGTGGCGCTCACCTGATGTCGCTCCCGCTCACTCGTAGCCACCACGTAGATCGAGTCACTGCTAACCACATTTGCTAGCCTCCGCGCCCGCTCGTGAACGCCGCCACACGAGCCGGCCCTTCGTTGCTTGCTACTCCAACCTCCGCATAGAAGGAGACGGTAGACAGAGCTTGGTGAGCCAGAACTAACCTGTTGATCCCTTTGGTGTACGCAGAGCTTGGTGAGCCAGAACTTATCAGTCTTGGGCAGCGGCCATGCGGTGCCGAGGTGGCCGCGGACGGTGTTCCTGTTGGGCGCCATGACCTGCCTGGCGGTGAGCGCGACGGCGCACCTCCTGGCGTGCCACTCTCGCCGCTTCAGCCGCCTCTTCTGGGAGCTCGACTACGCCGGGATCGCCGTCATGATCGTGGCCTCCTTCTTCCCGCCGGTCTACTACGCCTTCCTCGGCAGCGCCGCGGCGCGGCTCGTCTACCTGTCCGCGATCACAGCGCTCGGCGTGCTCGTGGTCGCCGCGCTGCTCGCTCCCGAGCGCTCGTCGCCGCGCCTCCGCCACCTCCGCGCCGGGCTGTTCGTGTCCATGGGCCTCTCCGGCGTCGTGCCGGCGCTGCACGCGCTGTGGCTCAACTGGGGACACCCGGAGTGCTGCCTGGCGCTGTCGCTGGAGCTCGTCATGGGGCTCGTGTACGCGGCGGGGGCCGGGTTCTACGTCACCCGCGTGCCGGAGAGGTGGCGGCCGGGCAAGTTCGACTGCGTCGGGCACAGCCACCAGATCTTCCACGTGCTCGTGCTCGTCGGGGCGCTCACGCATTACGCCGCTACGGCGATCCTGATCAACTGGCGTGAGACGGTGGCCGTCGCCGGCGGCGCTGCGTCGGCGTTGTTGTGACTCGCATGGAATGTATACATAGGCGAAGTGCGTGGCATTGATTTGTTGATTTATGTACGTATTGTAGATGATTCTTTAGACTCAACAGATCAATTCTAGGCATTTCAGATGGATCTGCCAGTCCTGTATGCTGAGTCTGTGACGTGTGAACTGTGCGAAATGGCGTGAGCAGCAATTGAGCTGCAATTGAGATCCAATGGTCATAAATTCTTTTCTCTCTCTCTTGAATTCTACCTCATTCTCTTTAAAAAAATCTCCCCCCTTAAAAAACAAGAGCTCTCTTGATCTCTAATCCAAAAGTCACAAAATTAAATGATAATTAGAAAGAAAACACTTCTAACTTTTTTTTAGAGGAAGAAAAAAAACGTGAGCAACTGAGCGTTGCAACCCCAAGTTTGGACTTCTCAAGATTTGGGTCGTCTTACGCAATCTACGCCAAGGTTTTTGCGCCTTGAATTGGACGATCCAATCCAAGTCTCCCTGGCCGAACAAAATGGTTACTCCGTGATAGGTTATATGCTACGGCCTAACAATCCAATAACAACCCAATTCCTAATCCCTGGTCTAACAATCTAGTCCCTGAGAGCAACTCCAGCAGTAGCCCAAAAAACAGGGCCCCTACTTTTTATTTGAGGGCTCTCCCTACTTTTGAGGGCTCTGTTTTTTGGGCTGCACTCCAGCAGGAGCTCTCAGAACAGGACCCTCAAATTCATTCTTAGAGGGGATGACACATAGGACCCACTCCTGGGGGGTCTGGAGGGAGCCCCTACTTTTGAGGGCCGAGGGGCAAAAAACTCACTCCAACAGGGCCTCTACTTGAGCCCTCAAAAGTAGGGGCTCCCTCCAGACCCCCCAGGAATGAGGGCTCGAGGGGGAGATTTGAGGGCCCCCTACTTTTGAGGGCTCAAGTAGGGGCCCTGTTGGAATTAGTTTTTTTGCCCCTCGGCCCTCAAAAGTAGGATGAGGGTTTAAGTAGGAGCCCTGCTGGAGTTGCTCTGAGAGTCTTTTCAGCCCATGGGCGCACTGCATGGGCTCTAATGCCTGCATCAACCCAACTTTTGACCAAACTACAATCCAGTTCTTCTACCTACTTCTACACACATATCGCGCGGAGCCGATGTTCCCATTTTTGCATAGACAGCAGGAGATTGTATATACAGCAGGAGATAGATTCCCTTCTGTATAGATAGCAAGAGATTATTCTCTTTCTGTTTTTGCTTTATCTCTACATCTTTTGTTTGTCGTTGCCGTATTCATGGCCTGTAAGTTCGGCTCCTGCCATTGTACTATAGCGTATCCAGCAACTGCACATATATAGGTGCTCTAGGCTTCGTGTGGTGTGCTTCCAAAACTTCCTCTTCCTTTCTACATGGTATCAGAGTGGGCGATCTTCTTGCCCTAGCTCTTACACACAGCTTCCACCGCCATGAGCACCAACCCACCCCTCGAGTCTTCTTCTTCCTCCTCCTCCACTCCATCCACCGCCAATGTTTCTATTGCCGTTGTTCTCCCTTCTTCTGCTGCTCAAGTCACCAATATACGCACTCATGTTTCGGTGATATTGGATCTGAAGGAATCCAATTACTCAACATGGCGTGCCTTCTTCAAGGTTGTCCTTGGCAAGTTCGGGCTTCTGCACCACATTGACGGCTCCAACCCTGACCACGACAATCCGACCTAGGCACAAGATGACTACAACGTCGTCTCTTGGCTTTGCACCACGATCTCTTCAGAGATTCTTGGCATTGTCATGCAGCTAGATGACATGGCCTTTAGCATCTGGTCAAGCATCTATGGCCTCTTCCAGGACAAGCACACTCATGCCATCTACATTGAGTCTGAATTCTGCACGATCTACGATGGTGGACATGTTGATCACGGTGTACTGCCACTGTCTCAAGACCCTTACGGATAGTCTTTGTGATGTAGATCAGCTTGTCTCTGATGAGACTCTTGTCCTCAACATGCTACGTGGACTCAACCCCAAGTTCCATAACTCAGCGTCCATCCTCACCATGCAGGTGTCGTTTCCATCTTTTCTTCGTGCTAGATTGTTTATTCTCCTCGAGGAACACCGATCTGAACAGACTGCCAAGATGGTTGTGGTCACTGCTCTCTACTCCGCTACCCACATGTCCACATCACATGGGGGTAGCAACAACAGCACCGGTGGCTTTTCCTATAGCCACGGTGACCGTTCTGACAAGAAGAACCGTGATTAGCGCAATAAAGTGACTAGTGCTCTAATGACAACACCAGCAACACTGGTCGCCCCATCCTAGCTGCGACATCTGCTTCAGCCCCTAGATTGGCATGGTCCAGGCCTGGCCCATGCCCACCAACTAGTGGCATGCCCACCAACTCTGTTGGTCTTCTTGGGCCACGGCCAAACGTAGCTCCAACGCACGCCTTTGCCGCCGCCCACTCTCCGGCTTCGACACAGATGGCGCCTCTCCAAGGTCTGACCCCTGCTTGGGATCAGTCGGCTCTCATCACCGCCCTCAACAATATGTCTGTCTAGCCATCAAACGCTAGTGGGAAATGGTTCGTGGACACCGGTGCGACCTCGTACATGGCGTCCAGCCCGAGTAACGTCTCTTCTCCTACTCCTTATTACTCTTCCTCTAACATTATTGTCGACACCGAGCCCTTTGGGAAGAGGCGGCGCGTGATGGCCTCGCAGAGAAGCGTGGAGCGGTCGTAGCAGCTGTTCAGCGATGGGCACCATTTACCGGCGAGCAAGAGATCCCCGACATTGCCGTCCGCGAGGTTCTGCATGTCCTTGGTGAGGAGGTCGGTGAACAGGTCCGCGGTTCGGTCATGCAGGAAGAGGTAGTTTTTGTCGTGGACGTACCTCTCGATGGCTATCGCCGTAGCCTCTGCGCGCCTCCTTCTATGCTCCACGACGGCCTGGGCTGAGATCTTCCGGTCGCCCTCCTGGCTAGCAGTGATGGGCGCCTCCCACGTGCTGACGCGGTGATGTCTTTCTTGGAACTAATCTTGTTGTGTTATTGTTAATTGTCGTATATCGAGTACTTGGTGTGTTCAAGTACTGTATAGTCATGTCAGTTAAGTACTGTGTGGTCTTGATGTGTACTCAGTGTGTTCGAGTATTGCGTAGTCATGTCGAGTACTTGGTGTGTTCGAGTACTCTGTAGTCGTGTTTCAAATACAAGTTGAAGACTCGGAGTCAGAGAGTAGTTGGAGACTCCAGAGTCGGAGACCGATCGAAGCAGTCACAGTCGTTAAGTCGAATTGCACAGTGGTTGTAGTCGTTAGTCGATGCACTCGGTACTCATAAGCTACAGTATCCCGGTCGTACTAGAAGACCGATAGTACCTTCTATATGAGCGGTACTATCGGAGATGCTGGTCGACAAGCTGTGATTAGTCAAGCGGTCGATGAAGCTGTGATCAAAGATGCGGTCGACAAGCTATGGTCGATGAAGTGGTCAAAGGCATCGTGGTCAAAGCAACTGTCGTTGTGAGACATAGTCGAGGCACTGTGGTCGACAAGACATGTTCGAATGACTCGATACAGGACTCGAAGGAGAACCCAAAAAAGATCAGGTCTATGTGCGATTCTGGACTTGGTCTGGTAGCAGCTAGTCTGCACAAACCGATTGTATCCACTGAGCTGCATGAGTTGGTTAGTGAAACGAGTCGATCGGGTGCGTGAATCGTGGAGGTCGTACCGAAAGACTTGAGTAGTTTGTTAGTCTGTATATATGTAATCTGTGACTGTGAGTATAAATAGAGGGAAAAAAAATAAAAAAGCTGTATCGAACTGACGTAACGCAAAAGCTCTCATGTGTCTTGAATTGTGTATTTTCGAACACCGAGTGTGTGCATCCGGTTCCATACCTGGGCCAACAGTCCCTTCCCCGCGCGGCGCGGCTTGCTTGCGTGGAAGCGGATGAAGTGATGGCGGCCGCCTCGGCCACGAACGCGGCCGAGGGCCGCGAACCATGAAGCCTCTTCCTCCTTGGGCGGCTAGGCGGGCCTTCTTCCCCGGTGTCCTCATGGAGACGCCGCCGTGGACGATGCGGTGGAGGAGCTCGGGGAGATCCTTGAGGTAGCCGAACTCGGCGACGGGGCGCGCATTGAGGGCGAGCGTGGCGGGGTGGCAGGCGTGCATCCAGAGAGCGGCGGCGTAGAAGCCCTCGCGGTCGGACTTGCCGGTGCCGCGCACGCCGCGGAGGTTGCACGCTAGGCGGAGCGCGGTTGTCGGCTCGGCGGCCCAGGTGGCGGCGAGGAAGGTCGGCTTGTTGAAGTTTGCGTCGAGCAGGTCCACGAACAGGTCGCCGGTGGGGGCCGCCGCGCGGCGGCTCTTTGCCTGCGGGCCGAGGCGGGCGTACGATACGGCTCTCGGGCACGCTGCTGCCATTGATGGTTTGGGCTCTGGGTTTTGGGGGATTTTTGTCGTCGGCAAAGGGATCGATATGATCTTTTTTTTTTTTTGAACTCAAGGGATCGATCTGATCTGAGAATAGATAAATGGCGTGGGTGGGAGGGGGGCGGTGGACTGGTGGGGCGGAGGCGTATATAAAAGCTGCGGGTGACATGAGTGCCAAGTCTTGGCAGTTGACCGACCAATGGCTTGTGCCATTTTTTTTATGGAAGGTTCTGGTGAGTGAAGAGTTTCGAATTTTGATTGGATGATGCGGCTGTTATTGCAATCCTTGGAAGGTTTATCATCACACCACAGTAAATTGGGGCGTTTCAATTTTTGAACTTAAAGCACCGGCTTATTGAGGCGTTTCAAATTCGATTGGATTTCATCCGAACTTCGAATGGCATCCTTATTGACGCTGCTCGGAATGTAAGCAGCAAAGCAAACTAAAACAACATGCCATCCATGTATTTCTCTTTCAACTTGTCGACAGCATCCATTGATCTTGTATACATTTGACGTGTCTCTTTGCCATGCACATTTTACACAATATTATTACAAGGTGACGGCGCACCGACGCAGCCATCAGCTATAAAATCCTAAGAGACCAAAAAATAATGTTACACGTATAGACAGTAAAATTATGGTTCAATTATCGTCTATGATCAAATCGGTCAGCATGATCAGCAGGGCTACTATCAATCAGCGATTCAGTATTCAGTAATTGACAACCTGATATCTCATAATTCACCTCCCCGGGCTGAGTCATGGTAGCCAATGCCTGAACTCAACTACATCCCAGTAGATCCTGCGTCAACCAAAAAACATCAGCAGGAAGTTCAGCTCAGATTTCTTGTACCATTTGGCTTGCTCTTGAGTCTGGAGTCCAGCGAGTTGATTTGCCGATGCCAAAAACCCTTGTGCTGTTGACCATATGTCGCAATGCAGAGTTGCAGTGGCATGTTGCTGTTATTGCTTCTTATGCCAAAATCTCTTGGACTGCTCAGCGTTGCATCATATGTTATACTTGGCTACAGCATAACGACGGTGTTCTGGATTGTGATCTGGCTATTCAGCTATCCAATCAGACCGAGCTTTTTGATGTTAACTCTCTCATTAAGCTTAGTTGAAGAAATAGGTAGAAGTGAGAACTTCTCTCACATCGAAGTTCCCTTGTGCTGGACAGGGAGGAAATTTGAGTGTCGGGAATGACATCTGAAACTCCTCCAACAACTGGATTCAAAACAAATTCAAAACGAGAAGAAATAAACATTAGGGAATAGGCAATCATCACCCATACAATTGAAGAATGAGGTATAGCTTAAAGACAGTGTGAATAGAATAGTTCCGATGGCATACATTGTCAAGAATTGGCATGTTGTACAGCTCCACAAATTGCTCTCTCAAGATCTGATTCATTTTATCAGCGTCACATGCATGCACCCAAAATGAGTCATGCACCCCTGCAGCCAAAGTACATTGACAAAAAGCAACATAAATAACAAAAATCAAACATAAAAATATAGATATGGAAATGTAAATATGTTAATGTACATATGAGCTCCTTAACTAGAGATGCTTATGGATAAGCATCATATGCACAAGTAATCGAAGGTACGGAACTTTTGAAGTCAGCATTCAAAATATACTTAATTTGTTGTCGTGCCGCCCTATAGAAGAGCTTATGAACCAAATACTTTCACACTCAGATTGCATCACCCATAAAATCTTAGAATCAGTTGTTCTTATTGAGATTCTGGCTAACTTTTTTTCGTCTGTAAACCCTAGCTGGACATTCATCTTTCTTATATAAATTGTAGGTAAAGAAAAAAAATGTGCATATTAGGCTCTTTTTTAGCAAAAACCTACGCTGTACAATTTGTACAAAAAGGTTGAGGCCAAGAATCAGCACTACTGACACAGCACTGTTTACCAGAACAAATACCTAGATCAAGCCAACAAGAAAAACATAAAATAGCAACTGCCATCCATGATTCATCAGAAACTTTAATTTACATCAATATTATCTAATGACAAAACTTTGTAGACAGCTGCACCTCATCAAGGACCAAAACACCTTGCATCACTATGATGCCATGACATGATTGAAAGTGTAAAAGGTAGCAGGTAGATGCCCTCCAATGTTTTTCTTCAGGACTGGTAAAGGTAAACATGGACAAACCACTGATATATGTTGCATAAGCTCAAGAAAAACAAACATTTTGACAGCTTAAAGATGACGTTTTGTGCGGTCAATGTCTATTTATAGCTAAATGCTGTAAGATCAAAAATAACAATCCAGCTGGGTCTACTTCCACTGAAATGACAGCTTAAGATTGGTTGGTGCTGGGAGAAGGTTTACTACTGCTCAATACTTATGCTAGCAACGGAACCATTCAATGGGTCCATCAGAATAAACCTGCAAAATGAAGACCAGCCTCTTTGCAAGCAATCGCCGTCATCATCATATGTGAACTATCAAGAGAGTGCACAAAATTCGGTGGAAAAGCTGCCTTTTGCCTTTGGATTGCGATCTGAAAATTACATCAGTAAAATCAACCATAATATTGAAAAGAGATGTAAAACAAACAATCGGTCAAGAAAGTATTACTTACCACATCCCCCTCCCGTCGTAAAGCCAGACATTGCAAGGAAGTTCGTATCTGTACAATAATGAAACAAATAGTGTTCAAGAAATGGTAATGTAGAAAAAAAAGAATAGCAGTGTCTGAAACTTGTCATAGTACTATGCCATTAAACCAAGAAATGATAAATCAGGTCATCCATATGATTTTCAAAAGATTGGACCAATTGAACATTTCAACATGAATGTGTTTCAATTCTTCCTAAATGCCCCTTCCACATGTGGGAAAAACTTTTCAAAAGGATTATACAAAAGTGAAGAAAAAATATGACACAAGAAAAAAAATTGGTTCTTATATGGGTACAAAAAATGATCCTGTTTCATGCTTAGTGCCAGTGCTACTGTCATGAACCGGGGTAAACACCACCAAGGAGATAGCCGGATGGCGTCGGCGTAGAACGAGAGGGAGAGAGACTAGATGTTTAGGCGAGGAAGACTTGATAATTCTCTCATTGATCACAATAGCATGCGGTAGCCCCTTTATATAGATGACTCCCCCTAACAGATAGAATCTAATCCCAATCATATCTCTAACAGATATAGTAACTAATATTATCTCTAACTATACCTCTAACATAAGGAAACCAATCTCTAATTCAAATAGAATCTAATCTCTAATTCCTAATAATACATTGAATGACTAGGCCTTGACCCCAAGGCCCACATCCCTGACACTACACCCCTCTCGGACATGCAGCTCGTCCTCGAGCTGCTAGACGGCGGCCAATGGAAGACATTCGACGCCGATGTAGAAGACGAACGGTGGCGGGGTGCTGCAGCGGAGGGAGACGACCGGCCAAATCCAAATGGAACAAGGCTAGACGAAGAGTAGCGCCTTCGGTTATTTAATGCCTGCAAAAAATTTTTTAAATTTTTTTAAAAATTTTTTTAATTTTTTTTAATTTTTTTAAATTTTTTTTAAAATTTTTTTTCTTTTTTTCCTTCAGCCGTCGGTCGGTACTCCCGAACGCATCGCTAGAGTTGGTCTAGGGCCTTGAAGACCAGGCAGAAGCGCCGCAGCGGCGTTGAAGACCCGGCGACGGCGACGAGTGGCGGCGGTCGGCGGACCGGTGGCCCGTGGAGCGGCGGCCGGCGCGGCGGTCGGCGACGGGGCGACGGAGCAGAGCGGCTGCGACCCGGGCGGGGGCGGACCGGCCAGCGCCAGCGGCTCGGGCGGAGGCGGATCCGACGGCAGCGGCTCGGGCCGAGGTGGATCCGGCGGAGGCAGCAGAGGGGGCGTGGTGGAAGTGGCCCAGGCGGAGGCGGCGGCTCGGACGGAGACAACCCAGGCGGCGGCGGCACGGATGGCGGTGGCCCGAGCGGACGGAGACGGCGGTGCGGGGAGCGGTGAATCGGCGGCGTAGAACGCCGGATCCGGTGGTGGCGGCTCCCAGGCGCAGGGGCTCGGGTGGCAGCCGGCGTTGGCGGTGGCGGATCCGGGCGGCGGCTGGCGGCCGGTGACCGAGGACGGCAACGCCGACGGCGACGGCTCGGGTAACGGCGACCCGAGCGGTGGCGGTCTGCGGCCGAGAACTGGATGAAGACGAGGGCGCCGTGCTGAAGGCCGGCGGTCAGGGCGGAAGGTGGCGTGCGGCCGAGCCGCTGGACGTGCGGCGATGGGACCGGGAAATCTAGGGTTTCCCGGCTAGACCGACAGTCGCGAGGCGGACGGACCAGGAAAGCTAGGGTTTCCCCCAGTTGGACCGGATGATTGGTGGCGGTCGGACCGGAAGGAGATGCTGCGGCGACCACGACGACGGAGGGACTGGACGAAGATACTGTGGCGCTGGGAGCTGGTAGTAGATGAATAGATGGTTCTTGTTGTTGTAGATCTGGTGCTATGGTGATCTAGGGATCTGGTTTTGAATGATGACGTGCCTTCATTATCTCTTGTAGCTTCTTCATCGCATTCTCATTCGATTCCTTGATTTCCTTCAACTGCTCGCGGATCTCCTTGCAGAGCGCGATCGCGTCGCTCCAGCCGTCAGCTATCTCATTAGCGGTAGCTCTTATTGCGGCCAATGACTCGGCAACAGGAACCATGGTAGCAGAAGTCGTGGGAAGGGATCGACTGCTCTGATACCAAGTTGTCATGAACCGGGGTAAACACCACCAAGGAGATAGCCGGATGGCGTCGGCGTAGAACGAGAGGGAGAGAGACTAGATGTTTAGGCGAGGAAGACTTGATAATTCTCTCATTGATCACAATAGCATGCGGTAGCCCCTTTATATAGATGGCTCCCCCTAACAGATAGAATCTAATCCCAATCATATCTCTAACAGATATAGTAACTAATATTATCTCTAACTATACCTCTAACATAAGGAAACCAATCTCTAATTCAAATAGAATCTAATCTCTAATTCCTAATAATACATTGACTAGGCCTTGACCCCAAGGCCCACATCCCTGACAGCTACCTGGCACAGGTGTCGGACACCAACAAGTTTCACATACCCAGCAGAGTCAGCCAGTCAAATAGGACTCACAGATATACATAGCATTTCCCTTTGGTAAAATATAGAACAGTAAGCAAACATTATGCCAAAACTACATTGAAATCTTGTCTACCTTTGATTTTTGGTATATGTATAATCAGATTCATTTAGGCAATCAGGTACCAGAAAAGGGAAGCAAGAATGCATAACCAACATGACGAGTCATCGTGGATGCAAGTATCCACTATCCAGGCATACTGCTTAGTACAGATAAACAAAAAAAGTGCATATATTTGCAATAGTTGATACGTAGCTCACCATATAGTTTTTATATTTCTTGTAGGGCTGAACAACTGGAAGACCAACAGGACTCGTCCATTTGACTGGTTGATTTTTTGAAGCAATCATCTATGAGGAATAGAACGCGATCAGAAACCTTTGATGGCTTAACTACCAAAGAAGATTGTATAGAGGGAAGTTTAAGTGCCATAAGTTCGAAAAATTGGATGGCTGACAAATTTTAGATAAGTTGAAAAAAAAACATTTCAGTGCAGAAAATGGTGGTATACCTTTGCACAATCACCAAGCCATGCCATTATACCACGGGCAGATTGGAACATCTGTCCTAGTGCATCCAAAGTTACCTTCATAAAAAATTCAACAGTCACAGCATGTCCTTGTCGCTCCAACGCAGTCAATAAGGAGTCACAAAAAACATCAGAGTATGTCAAATGCAAGTAAAGGACTTACCCTAGTAGCATAGCAGGACACATCATAGAGCAATTTGTCATCTGTAATGAGCCCTTTCTCTTGTAGTCTCTTCGTAATCTGCTGGCGAGCACCAATATATGTGACACCATAAACTGACGTCATCACTGTCTGCTTGACAAGCTTCCTATCCACCTGTAAGCTACCAATGTGAAGATCTTCAATTGTTTTGTTAAAAAAATTACATGAAGGTGAATATTTCTTAGAATTTAGGGACGGAGAGAGGGAGGGAGGGATAGGCTAACCTGATCGACTAAAACCCTTGCTAATGAAGCACTTGGATTAGCAGCAGGATCTTTCATCGAGTCTTCCCGTACAACATCCAGCACCCTTAAGTCAAGTTTTTGTCAAAGCATTATTGATTTATATCCTCAGGAGTACACTCAGCACTAGGGCAATACATTATGAAATCAAAAATCTAAAAGCTAAGAAGTTAGATGACACAGAAGCTAACATAACAACTAGGATATCTCGGCCATAATCTATTAAGGCAATTTAACAATTGCAGGGAAAAAAATCTTGGTATCTGTAATACATCCAATGCATGGCCATCTAGCTACTTTCATTTAAAGAAGTCAAACATGTAAATTCATGGATTTCTTTTCTTCATACACAGTTTGTTGGAAGAACTTATGATTTAACAACAGAAAATATTTTGTGATTTGATCTTAAAAAGGTAACTTCATGTGAAATGTGAAATTTTTCGCTAAATATTTGCAATTTTTATTTCCTAATAGTTCCAAGATGAAAAAATAGAGTTATTAGATACCTACTTAAATGAATTCAATTCAGAATTGAAATCACAACAAACAAGGTACAAAGTTAACAGTTTTGAACCACATGGACTGGAGCATGTAAACCATGTTCCTTGATCCTTGTGTTCACACATTCAACCTATAGTTAAGGGGAAACAAGGGAGATCCTGGACCATAGTGCACATAAGTAGTGACCCACCTAGCAGCTATTTCTGAGTAGATATCTGCAGGTTTCTCTCCAGGAACCAAGTTGACAGCAGATGCACCCATCTGTAGGAAAACAAGTGTAAACAATAAACCATCCAAAGTTATACATCCGAATAGTTCCACTATAGAATTTAATTAAACAACATGCAAACGAAGAGAGAAGCCCTGCTAGATGGTAGATTTCTAAGGCGCGATTCAGGAAACATTCTTTAGTTTTTACTGATTAGTTGCAGACAGTAAAAAATTATCACATCGGGGAAATGAATTTGACATAATTTAAAGCTGGCTCTGGGGTATTAACAACATCAACCAAATATTAAGACAGTTAATATGCCTAGCAATCCAGAAGGATGGCCAGAACCTCCACAAACCTACTAGCTGACCAATACAGAGTTACAGACTATGTTACTTGTTCTGTTCAAGACTATCTTAAAGATGACTCCAATGCACTTATTTATAACCAATAAATAACCAAAACAAGGGTGAAAGTTGAAGATGATGTGAAAAAGTTATTAACTATACACTGACTATATAATTACAAAAAAGCATTAAAGTGCTAGTTCTACTATACCATATCATGAGTTACATGAAAAAGTTAGGACCCAATGAAGCTCAGTTGGTATAGCAGGTTATAAAACTTACATAGTCTCTTCCAAGAGCGGCATAGTGTTGTAAACCATTGCATGAGCCATCCTGAAACATGAAATATTGTAACCAACAAGGCAACAATTAGTAATGTCATGAAAAATGCTGGCTGTGCAGAAATCGGTCAAACCAGTTGATGTCTGATGTCATAACTAAATGTTATAAAATTATGGGCTCATGGCATGTCAATGTAGAAAAGTTGTTACTGTGTGGGTTTGACAAATTTTAATTTTCATTTATGTTTGACAAAATATTAAGAGCTAGAATCAGTGCTTAAGGGATTTATGGAGAGTACTACGCGTCTAGGCCCCATATATCTGAAAAATCCCTCTAAAATGTAAGAAAAATAAACGTTATCAAATAATAGTGAATCCCGTATAGGCATATAGACTTTACTTCGAACCTTGAAAACTAATAAGAATGGGTGACTTCGTTCCTCCAAAATAAGATGTACAGGAATGTCATATGCCAAGAGAAGCATGAAATTAATTTGGTCGAAATATTGGCATTTCTCTATAGTAAAAGCATGACTGCTACCCTGGGTAGGCATATAGGAGTAACCTTGATCAATGAACCTAGGATATTAACCTTCTATTTGTCTACATGAAAGGTAGACCTTTCAAGTAGTGTATTAAGTAATCTTAAAATCCCCGCAAGTGTGCCTCGTTCTCAACAAATGCAATACCTGATGAATAGGTAGGTGAGAGACAGCAAGATGAGGTGATGAACTTTTTAAGGCATTAGAAAGATCCATGCATGCAGCTAAACATTGAAAAGGATCCTCAGCATTCATCCACCAACGGTTCCCGTCAACAGGATTTGCTGCTGAATCAAATATATCATGCAACTGGTTCTCCACAAACACTAGCTTGCCCTCATGAGAAAGCTTTTCAATGCCTCCACCATATTTGTTAGCCAAATGTATCTTCAACCAGCGTAAACCAGAGTTTCCGAGTGGCCGCCCTTCAGCATACTCTAGAACACCTCGACATAGATCAGAACCCAAGTGACTCAGATGTGGATGCATAGGGTAGGCACGACCACGGAAATCTAGATTATGAGGATAATAGAAGCCATCCTCCTCTCTCATTTTGCGAGCAACCTGTTCACAAAGGTGGAACAGAACTTTAGTGATGCCATAGCATATGAAAAAATTTGGACCACAGTATCTAATCAAAAAAGTAAGAAGAATGACACTTTATAACACATACAGAGAGTTTAAGTTCTGTATCACATTGCTCAGCATGCAGTTCACGATTAGTTTTCTTTGCCTTCTTCAAACTCCACTTCCATTTCTGAATTTCATCTGGATCCTCTGATTCCGGTCGTTCAGGTAGAGGAATCTATAAACAAAACAGAAGTACAAACAGATAGGATGTTAAAAAAATGGTGTGTGCCTTGGGCATATTATGAAACAGAGTATTCATAACGTCCTAATTTTATCATATGCAGTCACTCACATTTCCCTTAGCAACCAGTCCTGCAATGCCCCCACCACAACTCCAGATAGTCTCAACAACATCATGTACTCTTCTATTCACCCTCCATTTAGTACTCCCAAGGATATCTAATGCCTGGCAATATGATAATACTTCAGAGTGCTGTTAAATCACTCATAAAGAAGATAAATCATTCATTCATTAAAATTTAAGAAAGCACAACCGAATAAACGTCCATGGAATAATCATGTAGCGCATGCTGAGTATTAGAAAATGCTTTTTAGCTTTTGGACAAAAGGATAAGACTTGATTAGGATAGCTAAGGTTTTCATGGTTTACCACACCTGCTGTCATCAAACTAACACTCACTAGAACACGAGAGAACTTATAGGAAGTATTGATGTGATGCCATTACATTATGCCAAGGAAAATGTGTTCAGAAACATAAATGCACAATGTGTCATAGATGGGTGGTCAGCAAACCTCAAATACTTTTCGCAGCTGTTTTCGTGGAACACTCTTAATGGCATCCTTTTGGTCCTTCACACCATGTGTCCGCATAATATACGAGGGCAGAAAAAGGTGTCCACCTTTGTCATAGCTGAAACAAAATATGGTTGAAAAATTAAAATCACCATATAGAAGATGCAGTAAGTTATATTATCTAATTAAACCGAAAATAACTTATTTGGTATCTTGATGAACTAATACCCTAAAGAACTAACTAAAAAGGCCAAATGCATTAATCACCAACATACCCCTTCCATTTTTTAGGAGGTACCAGCATAGGAAGATAGGGTATCTCCACGTGTCTAGCCTGCAAAAAAAAAAATCTCTAAATACTTCTGAAAAAAATTCCTTCGCACAGACAAAAACATTTGCCAAACAGAAAAAGGAAATCTGCAATTGGGCAAGCATTATATGGAAATGTCTGAAACTTGACAAAAATCCACATAATAAGAACAGGAAGAGTGAATAGAACTGGGTAGTCATTAAATGTTTTATTTGCCATAGGTCAAACATCTATTTCAATCCAGAAAAAAAAAACAGCATAGCGGTGCAAAACTTACAGTGCTTTCAAACCCCTCATGCACAAGAGGATCACACTCTATCACCCAATGCTTCTTCTTTAGTTTCCTGTTCATTGAACAGAAATGTCACAAAAAGATCTAACCAATCTAAGCAAGAGTATGATACTGATAGAACAGTGTATAACTGTGCAAACACACAACATGCAACAAAAGTAAATGGTAGACAAAATGTGCAGCCTACCCATTTTCTACTATAGGCTGTCGTAATATGTGCTTAAATGCAGGTCGAATATCAGGAGAACTATCTGGTGTTTGATCAGCTGGTGACTGCACAAATGCCGAATCCAGTAATAATTCAATCAGGCGAGTTCCTAACTGCAGCCACAAAAAGAGGATTAAGTTTTCACAATATATGAGAGAATAGGATGTGATTGTAGATGTACTGCACGGAAAACAAACCTTCACTTGGGCTTCTGTGCCCCATTCCTCCAATTCAATCTCCTGTTGCACAAGCTTCTGTGCTTCACTCAACTTTCGCCTCTTCACCAAACTCTTGACACGTTTCCGGCATTTGGCTTGCTCCTTCTCCAATGCTGTATCATTTTCACCATGATTTTTGCTCCTGCCTTTCTTCCTAGTCTTCTGAAAGAACACCTGGACTTTGAACTGCAGAACAAACAAACCACTAGTTTTAAACGCACAGCCAAATCAACTGCCACTAGAGGAAACATTGTTAGATGGAGACTGAAATGGCAAAGTGAAGAATTTAAAATAGCATCGAGTTGACGAGTTCCATCCTAATTAAAGCAATCAAACTTCAGTACTTTACCACATATATACAACTCTAATGCACAAGAGGAATAGCTGAATCCACATGAAGACCAAGCCCTAATCCAAGTTTTACCGTTTCAACTCTTCAAGAGCTTTGCCAACCGTAAACATAATGCATCTCATACATGATTTCCAATCTGGCAATCTGTGACTGTGTCACAGCACGAAAACCTATTGTCACACGGGCTCACATTGCCATGTCATCACCACTCAACAATCAACTCACAAGACGTATATCGAGTCTTATAGACAAAGTAGGTCAATACCTTCACCAGGTGATCACAACAGGTCAATACCTTCACCTGGTGATCACATCGTGACACAATTTTGAGATCATACATTCTAACTCATAAAACATTTATCACTTGCACAATGCCTCCTCAGGTGCTCCAATTTGCTAACTTGAATAAATTGTCAAACTTCTAATGTGAAGTGTCAATTCGAAATCACATTGATGGCCAATCAGATGGAAAGCGCAAAAAATATATCCCTGCACAACTACGCCCACTACCATAGTACCATATAGCATCACAACCCGTCTAAATACACTAAGGTCACCCATCACCGCTCATACAGGACATTGTTGAGAACGAGCTACTCTTAAGTCATGAACGATATCAGAACAGTCAAGCGTCGCTCTTAAGGACAGAACAGAGCCACTCACCTCGCGCTCGACAGCCTCCCCAATGCAGTGCGCGGCCTGGACGACGCGGACGCTGCCGCTGCCATCCTTGCTTGACATGAGTAGGCCCATCATCTTGTGCATGACGATGACGGCCAACTTGTCGGCGGGCAGCAGGAGCAGGTACTTGGCGTAGACGTGCTTGACCCGCTTCCGTCGCTGCACCTCCTGGTCCCTCGCGATGGCGTCGCGCAGCGGCTCGAACCAGCCGAGGAAGAGCGACTTGACGTAGGGCAGCGAGGGCGCGAGCCTCCGGTCGAGCATCTCCCGCTCGAGCTGGCGGTACTCCTCTGCCGCCCGCGCCCACGCTTCCGTCTCCGCCTTCACCTGCCGCTGCCGCTGCCGCCGGTGCTCCGCCCTCCTCGCCCGCTCCCGCTCCCTCTCAATCTCCCTCTCCAGTTCCTCCTCCACCCCCACCTCCAGATCCAGCTCATCCCTCTCCTCCTCCTGGGAGATCTGGTAGGAGTCGGCGGGGGAGTTGAGGAAGGCGAAGAGGTCGAGCCACTGGAAATCGTCCGTGGCGGGGGGCGGGAGCGGCGGGAGTCCTATCGACACGGACGGTATGAGGGTAACGGGCGGAGGCGGAGGCGCAACGGCGGCCATGGGCGGCGGCGGGGAGAGGCGGCGGAGGCGGGGCCGCGGCGGGGGCGCGCACGGGAAGATGTGGAAGAGGAGGAGAGGCATGCGCGCCTACGGTTTGGGCTTGGATCCTAAATTTCTAATGGCGAGGTTTTGGATTGGGATTTGGAGGTGGTTGAGAAGAAGAAGAGCAGCGGAGGAGGAGGGGAGAGAAACCTCGGTAGAACCTTGGGGACGGGAGACGAGTGGAGAAGATGATAAGGAGACGAAAAAATATCGCAGGTAGGAGAGCGTTTGTGTGGCCGTTGGATCGCTTCGTGCTCGTATCGGACGATCAAGCTGTATGTCAACTACTCAACTGGCCATGTTCCTGCAGAGTCTTTTCGCTTATGACTTATGACTTCAAAGAGTATGTTATAGTAACTAATTTTTACGTAGTGTATTTTTAAGATAAGATTAATAGGAAGATTATAGTAAAAAATGTACTGAGTTCAGCTGTACTGTCCAAAATCATATAATTTTCCTTTGCGTACTACCTCTCGTGAACAGTTAGAATTTAAAATTTTAAGGTATAAACTATAAATCATCAGTTCAAAAGAATCCACCTAACGATGTGGCATTTGTACGTGGTTTTTAGCTTTTAGTTAAAATTATACCATTAATTTTCTCTGACGTATTTTAATAAAAAATATTTAAAATAATATCATTATATCTTTATAAATAATGTAAAGAAAAAAGTCAATGTGTTTCAAATGAATTTAAGTTTCTGAAATCTGGAAACCATTGTTGTTTGGGAAGGACCTAACTCAACGGTAACGTGATGGAATCTGGCCTAGCCACAGATAAGGTTTTCTTAATTGCATTAGAAAGTTTCTGTTCATTTTTATGGACTCATGAGTCACGAGTTACATTTTTTTATCCTAAATCAAGCTAACTTGATTTTCAATCTAGTCGTGCTCATATTGTTAAGTGTGTTGTTGTAATGCTACACCAGATTGGGAATCTTGTAAGTCTAAAAAACCATGGGAATCTTGAATTTGCATGCATGTTACTGGCTAGACATCCAGTCATAACCACATCCACATGTGATGACCTTATATTAGTAGCATTTCCATCGGCACCATGTCCTGCACAAAAATGCCGGGTAATGGAATCATATAGAATGTTTCCTTACAAAAAAATAGGCGCTTTAGAAGCTTCCAAACAGCACCGCAGGCAACAACCAAACAAATCGATATCCCCCTCACCCTGCGTATGCATTTTATTCCATCCAGCAGGTTACTGGAAGGTGAACATTCAGTGAAGTCGACAGTACGGTTCCGTAAATATAGACATCGATAATATGCTTCTCAGAGTTCAGAAACAGTTCAGAAGAGTCAGAACTCTCTTCTTTGCTCTGTACTTCCTTTTCTTTTTCAATGTAAATGGGTCATACGCTAGTCTTGATCACCTCCCTCCTGACAGCCAGAAACTGTGCTACCAGCACTGTAGTTATGATAGTACTACTACTGAATCTTGACGTTGTCAGTTTGTCACAATGAGCAGATCAGAATGCATGCAATTTCAGAAGTTCACTTATTTGGTCCTGTACTGTTAGATTCAAGAGAATCTTTCCTCCAACGGACAGGTTCATGAGTGGTCGTACTTGGTTCATGAAACTGAAAATGTTGCCCCTACACTTGCACTTCTGCTACTTCGCCAATCCACATGTATCCTCCAACAGACAGGGGCATGAGGGGTTGTACTTGGTTCAAGTGAGCAGCTATCTGTTATGTAGTAACCGTGTATTGCAAATGAGGAATTATTCATCTGTCCGGTAGCTAGCTTCTGTCTTTTCTCAAGAATGTGAGAACGTGCTCACAAATGTGCTCACCCCAAAGAATCCACAACTCTACTTAATTAGCCATTAAGCCATGTGATAATTCATAACGCAATTAACTGTTATTATTAGCCTATTACTCAGTATCGGATTACACTACTTGTTCAGATCACTTTCACCTGTGGTCAAAATCCTGAATTCTCATCAGAGTTCATCAATTCAACTTCAAAAGAATCTACGGCTCAGACTCAAGTGACAAACATTGGTGGCAGGGTGAAATTCAATCATTATGAGACTAAACAACATTGATCCTCGAACGTACATTCATGCATCATCTGATCACATGATCCACAACTTCACACCTATCCACAACGTACATTCATGCAATTTTTGCCATCCGAAACATTGGGCTTTGCAATTTTGCCATCCCAAACATTGGTTTCGCAAATATGCCAGCCAAAACATGTGCTTCTTGATTCCTTTGCCATTTCTGACTTTTCTGTCCCTAGAGCAAACTCCTCATTGATGGCAAATCATTAGTTTTGCCACACTGCTCTAGGGGCAGAAAAGTCAGAAATGGCAAAGGAATCAAGAAGCACATGTTTTGGCTGGCATATTTGCGAAACCAATGTTTGGGATGGCAAAACTGCGAAGCCCAATGTTTCGAATGGCAAAAATCCAATTTTCTCCAATTGCAGACTAGCACTTGCTGCATTGACAAATAGCTAGCTCCCGAGCAAGTAACAGATTCACACCTGAAGAATCAACAACCTAACCAATTATACAGCATGCCACCAATCCAAACAATCATACGAAAAGAACCAGAAGAACTAGAAGAAGAAAAAGAAGAGTACAACCACCGCTAAGACAAAGAATTTCCTCAGACCACGAGCTACATGGTACAGCAATATAAAACAGTATGTATAGGCTCAACGAACCAATATTCTAGCTGATTATCATCAAGCTTGTCAGGCGAGGGTGTCGTACGGCCGCTCCCCGTAGATGCCCGGAGGCTCCGGCGGCGTCTTGAGGATGACCCAGACGGAGTAAACGATGCCGGGGACGTAGCCCAGGATCGTCAGCAGCAGAGAGATGAAGAACTCCGACTGCACATGCAAAAACAGCAGGAGCAGAAATTTGAGAAGAAGAAAAAAATAGCATCAGCAAGACGAGACAACTGATACAAAACAATGTGCAGTGCAGCAGCTCTTAGAATTGTTTCTGAATTTCTGCTTGACTAATTTATCATTGAAAGTTTTTTCTTGCAAAATCATTCACGATTTAAGCATGTGTAAGGTTTATAATGTTCTTAGACATATGACATTGTTACCTTCAGTAATTGTTTAAGTTGCAAAAGGAGAGCTATGTAAATGAAGCAAATTTAATCTGTTAAGATTCAAACTTGGAGGTTGTGTTGCCAACAATGATAAGTTTTGGCAAGTGAATACAACTACAGATATTTTAATTTCCTGAACTAGGATGTCTCTTTTCGCTGTTGCGTGGGCAGTAATGTTATCAATTTGTATTGTTACAGTTTAACATTTGGGCCACTCAGGCAGTCTTACAGCAAATTTTTTTTTACCAGGGGCCACACTCTGATTTTACTGGACCAACCTGTGGGAGTACAGCCTGTGTTGCCATAGTAAGAAATAGGCAACTTGTTGTGGCAAATGCTGGTGATTCCCGCTGTGTTATCTCAAGAAATGGCCAGGTCTGTTGTTCTGTCCTTGTAGTATGTTTAGACATGAAAATATATGCATGAAAATCTCATTTTATGGTTCCATACTTCCATCTATAATATAGGCATATAATTTATCAAGAGACCACAAACCAGAGCTTGAAGCAGAGAGAGAAAGAATACTAAAAGCAGGGGGTTACATCCAAATGGGACGAGTAAATGGAACTATAAACTTGGCAAGAGCAATTGGTATGCATTTTTTTGCTTGCTTTTCTGTTCATAACTTGCACCTTACACGATGCCTTACATATTCAAATACTTTTGTAGGAGATATGGAATTTAAACAGAACAAGTTCTTGTCTCCTGATAAGCAAATTTTGACTGCAAACCCTGACATCAACATTGTAAGCACTTCAACTTCTACCATTGCTTTAAAGTCCTCCTGCTAACCATAACCTGCTATGTGGCCTATGGGCTATCATTTCCTTCTTGCTGGTGGTTCATTAATCTAATCCTTTTTGTAGGTGGAGCTTTGTGATGATGATGACTTTCTTGTTTTAGCATGTGATAGCATTTGGTAAATCCTCTCTATTGATAGGTTCCATGATTTCTTTCCCATCCCATTCATACATTCAACCCAAGCTGCAAGTTTTGTGTGTGCATATCTATTGGCTTCAACTCGACAATTGCTTTCAACAGAAGTAACAACCATATACTGTGTTGATAAATAGGGACTGCATGTCTAGCCAACAGCTGGTTGATTTCATTCATGAACACATAAACACGGTGAGTACCAAGTTATTTTTGTAATGTCAAACTCCAATGGATTTCTCAGTGTTTGGTGAGGATGAACAAAATGCAGGAGAGCAGCCTTTCTGCGGTATGTGAAAGAGTACTTGATAGATGCCTGGCTCCATCAACCTTAGGTGGAGATTGGAGAAGGATGCGACAACATGACAATGATCCTAGTTCAGTTCAAGAAACCAATTAATCAGAATAAGAATGCCAGTGCTGGTGAACAATCATCTGGCGACACAAAACTCTCCGAGACTCAGTCAGTCATCTCTAATGCTGTTGCCATTCTTTTTCTTCGTCATCTATCTTTCTTTCTGTGCATTAACCCCTACTTTCTTGACCAGTGCGGCCGAGGAGAATGGCTCGTGATGGTGTAACCCGACAAACAGGTATACTAAAGAATGACTCTGAATCCTATGTGATGTTGCAGTTGGTTAAACCGGCAGAGTGAAGGAATGTCTGTACATATCAACCGTATGTTAAATTGTTGATACAGCAGTGGGTACCCCCACATTGGCAAGGGGAATGCGCCATTCTTTGTTCTGTTGCTGTCTTTAAACCAATCAGTTTGTCATTTCCGGTTGTCATTTGGCCCATCAGACGTCTCCTAACTGTACATTTGGGTAGAAATGAATACCTAGTGCTTGTGGTATGCACTTGTGCTTTTTTGACAAATAGTTGCTCGAATGCATGATAGGATTTATTAGATGGTTCAGTTTAGGAGCAATTCGAACAGTCTATTGGCAGGTTGGTTGGTTGGTTGGAATATGTGGTGAAACCCAAAAGTAGAGGTGGAAAACGTTAACGGATAATTCGTTTTATCCGATATTCGTATCCGAGAAAACGCGAATGCGGTAAGGAAAATCCGTATTCAAAAATGTTCATATTCGTATTCGAAAATATTAGTATCCGTATTTGAGAATATTTGTATTTGCATTCGTATTCGAGAATATTCATATTCGTATTCGTATTCGAGGCTATTCGATTTGTATTCGAACCGTTTCTAGAACCCATGAAAAATCTGTACAAATTTTGTGATTCAAAATCTGAATTTAGGCGGTTTAAAACCGGTAACCAGTCAAAAACCGATGAAAAATCAGCAAAACCACTAGAAATCCATTTTATCCGATATTCATATCTGAGAAAATCCGTATTCGTATTCAAGAATATTCGTATCCGTATTTAAGAATATTCGAATTTGTATTCATATTCGTTTTTAAAAAATATGGATTTGTATACGTATTTGAGACTATTCGATCGTATTCGATCCGTTTCCATCTCTACCCAAAAGTCAGGGCAAGTTCGGTACCCCAGGAATTTTGTGGGAATGATGAAGCATCAGGAGTCTCTTTTTAAGCTTTTAAAAGCTACTTTTTAGTTTTTATACAGTAACTAATTTTTAAACAGAGTGTCTTTTTAAGATGGTGTCTATAAATTAATTGTAGTATATATTATATTGATTTTATTTATATCGGTCAAAACTATATATAATTTTTTATTACTCTATATTCTCTCTTAAAAATAGTTTAGAGGTCATAAATCATAATTAAAAACTATAAGCTGAGGTTACAAAGAATAGGCCCGCAGTTCCTTCGGAATGCATGCAGAATCCGCTTGCCACAAGTGGGAGCGGAGCATAATAGTACCCATGTGTATCCCAAGGTTGTGACGATCGCATGGTTGTGATTCGTATACGTGGACCTTGCGATCTTATGATCTGATCCTAGTAGGATTGTTAACGGATTTATTTTTTTAGTTTTAATTTATGGCTGTAGTTTATAATTTTTAGACTGTTTATGAGAAAGTATGAAGTAACAGAAATTCGCTTATAATTTTGGTTTATATAAACGAAATCACTATATACTATAATTAATTTATAAATCTTATTTTAAAAAATATTTTATTTAAAAACTAGTTACCGCTTATTGTAAGCGGACGGCTAAGTGAAGTAATGGCAGGACTATTTATAACCACTCAACTGTATTGTCTTTTGCACAACGGTTTGTCAAATTTTTGTAATATCCGTGAGAAAGAAAAAGGAAGGAAAGTGAAAAAATTATCGTCAGAACCCTAGAGGTTAATTTCAGGCAGGGTAGTCCGTTCATAGATATACCTGACTGTCCGGGGACCAGTCGGTACCTCTCACAGCCATAGGGTCATCACTCGGCATAAACAAATCTGAAATATTCAAAGGACATTGAAAACCAGCCCACTGTCCCTAAATATCCAAATACAGTCCACATCTACAGTAAAAGGACAGCGTAGCAAGGCGTGAAGCTAGGCCGAAGCTAGCCAAGTAAAAGAGGCAAAGTCCCATTTGGTTACCAACATAATGTCAACCGGCAACCCATATAGAACAGCGAAGCCAGCACAACACTCTCCAAAAAACAGCACATCGCCTCTGGATAGCACGGCCACAAGAAAGAAGAGTATACCCAGCAGAAGCTCACTTCCTTCCCCATCCCCCATCTTTCCCCACACGATACGCCAAACAAACCGAGAGCAAGAGGGAGAAGCAACTCGGTTGCAAGCACCAGGTTGAGGAGCCACAAGCGACAGTGGCGGATCCAGGAAAATTTTTTGGAGGGGCTGAAGTACCTTCAGCTCGACCTCAGCCCCTTCTACATTATACATCTATGGCTAAAAATTTAGGGGGGGCTCCAAGGGTCCGGTAGCGGTAGGGGGCTCGAGCCCCCCCGGCCCCACCGCTGGATCCGCCGCTGACAAGCGACAGGGAAACAACAGCTCTAGGGTTAGGCGAGCACTAGGGGAAGGCAACGACGGTGTCACCACAAGACAACCCTAGCCCAGTTGACCAAGGTAGGCCATGCTAACCATTTTCCCCAAGATTTCATTATTCAGAGCCACACATGCAACATACCAAAACCTTAAAGCACCACTAGCCGAAGGTAGAGAAAGAGAGTAGACGGAGTAAATAGTACCAACGAGGTTTACGGTATACGAAGACCGGCGGCGGCGCACTACCATTAGCGTAGCCACACACCCAACCACTACCGCGCACTCCCCCTGCGTGCGGGCAGCTTCTAACTCGGCCATGATGTCAGACCCCAGATTATACCATCCGGAATCTACTGTGTTTAGCTGCACTATTCCCTGGATCAGTAGATAGTGCTCACAGTTACAAAAATGAATATCAAAATACATATCATGCGGAAGCGTAAATATAATAGTAGACTTACTCATGGGCCGATTAGGCCGAAATCATGAAATTGCAGCAACGGAAGAATGAAGCACGCAAGTGGGACCTTCAGGACATGCCCACAGGCAGCCAACTGGAGGTTCGCGACCTAGCCCTTGACATCTTCATCTTCTCGGCTAGCTTGTCCAATCTTGTTGCTGAGGCGAGGTGATTTGATTCCCGATTCTGAATTTTGTCGCAAAAGCGAGCGTGAGCACTCCGACCCCGTGCTCCGCGAGCCAATACACAGAATGCAAATAAATAGTATGCATGGCTTAACCAAAGGAAGGCTCGGGTTATTTTATTTTTGCGTAGAGTGCTTTTGAATACAATTACTTAAAGATCCCTAAAACCTAGCAATTTGAACCAAATCATAATGTACAAGGAAATGTATTATTAATATCGATTCAGATTCCATCCACCGTTACATGGCATCTGCACCATATAGCAATTAGAACCCATGAAAAATCTGTACAAATTTTGTGATTCAAAATCTGAATTTAGGCGGTTTAAAACCGGTAACCAGTCAAAAACCGATGAAAAATCAGCAAAACCATTAGAAATCCATTTTATCCGATATTCATATCTGAGAAAATCCGTATTCGTATTCAAGAATATTCGTATCCGTATTTAAGAATATTCGAATTTGTATTCGTATTCGTTTTTAAAAAATATGGATTCGTATTCGTATTTGAGACTATTCGATCGTATTCGATCTGTTTCCATCCCTACCCAAAAGTCAGGGCAAGTTCGGTACCCCAGGAATTTTGTGGGAACGATGAAGCATCAAGAGTCTGTTTTTAAGCTTTTAAAAGCTACTTTTTAGTTTTTATACAATAACTAATTTTTAAACAGAGTGTCTTTTTAAGATGGTGTCTATAAATTAATTGTAGTATATATTATATTGATTTTATTTATATCGGTCAAAACTATATATAATTTTTTATTATTCTATATTCTCTCTTAAAAATAGTTTAGAGGTCATAAATCATAATTAAAAACTATAAGCTGAGGTTACAAAGAATAGGCCCGCAGTTCCTTCGGAATGCATGCAGAATCCGCTTGCCACAAGTGGGAGCGGAGCATAATAGTACCCATGTGTATCCCAAGGTTGTGACGATCGCATGGTTGTGATTCGTATACGTGGACCTTGCGATCTTATGATCTGATCCTAGTAGGATTGTTAACGGATTTATTTTTTTAGTTTTAATTTATGGCTGTAGTTTATAATTTTTAGACTGTTTATGAGAAAGTATGAAGTAACAGAAATTTGCTTATAATTTTGGTTTATATAAACGAAATCACTATATACTATAATTAATTTATAAATCTTATTTTAAAAAATATTTTATTTAAAAACTAGTTACCGTTTATTGTAAGCGGACGGCTAAGTGGAGTAATGGCAGGACTATTTATAACCACTCAACTATATTGTCTTTTGCACAACGGTTTGTCAAATTTTTGTAATATCCGTGAGAAAGAAAAGGGAAGAAAAGTGAAAAAATTATCGTCAGAACCATAAAGGTTAATTTCAGGCAGGGTAGTCCGTTCATAGATATACCTGACTGTCCGGGGACCAGTCGGTACCTCTCACAGCCATAGGGTCATCACTCGGCATAAACAAATCTGAAATATTCAAAGGACCTTGAAAACCAGCCCACTGTCCCTAAATATCCAAATACAGTCCACAGCTACAGTATGTAAGATCGAGGAAGCCGACTAGAGGGGGGTGAATAGGCGGTTTTAAAATTTTCGTCTAATTTCAATTAACAATTTTAAACTTAATAGATTGACTAGAGCAAGTCGACAATAGAACACCTAAACAACCTAGAAAGGCTCAAGATAACACTAGCACAAGTAATTGACCAACAGCAAAATCAAGTAGTCTAGGTCTAAGGTTGCTACTCTAACTAAACAAGCAATCAATTAATATGAATTAAGAACGTTGCTTGAATGAAAGTAAATACAAGAGAGCAAACCACAATTTGACACAATTACTTTTTACCGTGGTGATCGGAGACTTGCCGGTCTCCCCTAGTCCACGTTGAGGTAAGCCCGACCGAATCGGACCGGCTCCACGAATTGAGCCTAATCACCTCGATCACTAGCGGTAGCCCTTTCCCTCTCCGAGTAGGCGAGCTCCGAGCCTTCACAATCTTCCGGACCTTCTCGCAATCTTCTTGAGAAGATCACCGGAACCTCCGCCAAGCCGTCTAGGTGCCGGCAAGCACCAAGAGAAATGAACCACAGTGGCTTGATCACACACAAATACCAATTGGATCAATCTAGAATGCAATGCACTTGAATTGGGCTCAACTACCTCTATTGAATGCACAAGAGTGAAAGAGAGGTGTGAGAAGTTGCTCTAGGCTCAAAGATGTTCAATATGGGTTCAACAACATGTACAAGTTCTGGTGGGGATGTATTTATACCCCCACCAACCTCAAATAGCCGTTGCAATAAACAATTCTGAATTTTCAGGAAAAACGGAACTACCGCCGTTATATGGGCGGTACTACCGGATTTCCGCCGTCGCAACAGAACGGCTATGTCAGGCGGTCAGAAGTAACCGTTGAATAATGAGTGCGGTACTACCGCCGTTAAAATCGCGGTACTTCCGGAAATCCGGAAGTTCCGCTCTTTGCCCCGGTACTTCCGATTTCAGCGCGGTTAACTCCAACTCAGGGCGCTCTCTGGAAATGAAGTTCCGCTCTCAAGTCCGGAACTACCGGCCTGCGGTAGTTCCGCAGTTCAAACCGCGGTACTTCCATTTTCCGAGAGGCTAAGTTTAACTCCGGGCGCTCTCTGGAATTGAAGTTCCGCTCGGAACCCCGGAACTTCCGTACATGCGGTAGTTTCGCAGTTGAACTTGCGGTACTTCCGATTTCCGAGAGACTAACTCAACCTCCGGGCGCTCTCTGGAATAAACGATCCGCTCAGAGGCCCGGTACTTCCGGCCATGCGGTAGTTCCGCCCGTAGAACGCCGGTACTACCGGATTTTCTGACAAAGCACAGTTTTGATTGAATTTTAATTTCTAAGTGCATGCATGATCCTAGATTGATCCATAGGGCATATTTAGCATATGATCAAGCAAATGACCGTGATCCCTCTTAATAGTACGGCGTCTATCCTATAATCCGGTCTTTCAACCTATCTCCAAGACCGGTAAAAATAAAATAGATCCCTAAACTATTTACCATATCGCCCTTGAGATCTTTGAATCTTCATGAGGTATTTTATGAGCCTCTTTCTTCGCCATTTGAACTTATCCCTTCAAACACTTGGCGCACACATTAGTCCCATGATCATATAACATCATTAATTACCAAAACCAATAATCTTAGGGGCCTAGATGCTTTCATAGTAAAAGGACAGCGTAGCAAGGCGTGAAGCCAGGCCGAAGCTAGCCAAGTAAAAGAGGCAAAGTCCCATTTGGTTACCAACATAATGTCAACCGGCAACCCATATAGAACAGTGAAGCCAGCACAACACTCTCCAAAAAACAGCACATCACCTCTGGATAGCACGGCCACAAGAAAGAAGAGTATACCCTGCAGAAGCTCACTTCCTTCCCCATCCCCCATCTTTCCCCACACGATACGCCAAACAAACCGAGAGCAAGAGGGAGAAGCAACTCGGTTGCAAGCACCAAGTTGAGGAGCCACAAGCGACAGGGGAAACAACAGCTCTAGGGTTAAGCGAGCACTAGGGGAAGGCAACGACGGTGTCACCACAAGACAACCCTAGCCCAGCTGACCGAGGTAGGCCATGCCAACCATTTTCCCCAAGATTTCATTATTCAGAGCCACACATGCAACATACCAAAACCTTAGAGCACCACTAGCAGAAGGTAGAGAAAGAGAGTAGACGGAGTAAATAGTACCAACGAGGTTTACGGTATACGAAGACTGGCGGCGGCGCACTACCATTGGCGTAGCCACACACCCAACCGCTACCGCGCACTCCCCCTGCGTGCGGGCAGCTTCTAGCTCGACCATGACTAGCCAAGGCAACTCATCTCCATGTGTAGGATCAAGGATAACCGACTAGAGGGAGGTGAATAGAAGGTTTTTAAATTTTTTTTATTCTAAATGATTTTCTACAAATTCAATTTAGCAAGAATGTGAAACACTTAAACCTACACAATTCTAGACAAGAGAGAATCAACACTAGCTCTATATCATGCAAATGGTCACAATAATACTAACAAATAAGAGTTAGAAAAAAATATGAGAGAAATATACACAACTGATGTTTTATCATGGTGTTCGAAAATTTTCCGGTTTCCCCTAATCCACGTTGAGGTTAGCGCAAACGAATTAGACCAACTCTACGAATTAAGCCGAAGCACCTTGAGTCCACTAGAGGTAACTCTTCCCCACTCCAGGTAGGTGAGCTCCAACCTTCACAAGAACACCGGGCCTTCTCATAAACTCCTTTGAGAAGATCACCAATCAACTTCTGCCCAATCATCCAGGTGCACGGCAAGCACCAAGAGTAATAAACCAAGGGCTTCACTTGAATGCAAACGAGTGCCAAGGATCAAACTAATGAATGCAATGCACTTTTTGCTCAACCACCTCAAATGAATGCTCAAAGTGAAAAAGAGGCGAGGAGTGAATGCTCAATGCTCAAAGATGTTCAATGAGATCTCTTCACACTGTCCTTGAGCAGTGGTACGGGTATTTATACCCCTCACCAATCAAAACTAGCCGTTTGAAAACAAATTCCAGAAAAATCAGGGCGAGCGGAACTACCGTCGACCAACGGCCAGTAGTTCTGCTCCACCTCTGGCGTGGCAGAACAGCTATGTCAGAAGCTTTGTGTAACCGTTGGAAAGTCGGCGCGGTACTACCGCCGTTATAAAATGCGGTACTATCGCTCTATGGTGGTTCCGGGAAGTCGGCGCGGTACTACCGCTTGGGCCGGAACCAAACTTGGCGCTCTCTGGAAAAAAGGTTCCACCCTTGCCTCCGGAGCTTCCGGGCTTCAGAAGTACTGCTCCATGCAGTGGAACTACCACTTCCAATGGTAATTTCGGCGTTGAAAACACTGGTACTTCCGATCCCACGAAAACTCAGGTACACCTGGAGGGTGCTCTCTGGAAAAAGGCTCCGCTCGGAATTCGGATCTTCCGGGCACCGGTAGTACCGTTCCTGGCCGCAGAACTTCCGCTCTGCCGTAGTTCCGACGTTAAAAACTGCGGTACTACCGCTCTTCCAAACAGAGCACAGATTTGGCTTTTAAAACAGATTTTTAATGAATGCAAGATCCTAGTTTGATCCCAATGGCACAATAATTTTGCTATTAAGCTACTTTCCATGATCCCTCTTTATGGTACGATTATTTAGCCTATAATCCGGTCTTCCACCTTTTCTCCTAAGACCGTTAAAAGTAAAAAATGGATCATATTCTACATATACCTTTGTCTTGAGCCATTCTTTGGTCTTCACATAGATCCTTAGCTTGCATCTTTGTTAATCACTTATGGACTTAACCTTTAAATACTCATTAAACATGTGAGTCTCATATTCACATAAATTTATTAATTACCAAAACTATTTTTAGAGGCCTAGATGCTTTCACCATGTCTATCACATCATGAGCAAACCAAATCGAACCAAATCAAAAGCTAGTATCAAATCTAAGAAATAGAGGGGGAGAGAGTAGAAGAGACGAATCAAGCGGAAAAGGAAGCACAAATCGAGGTCGACGGGCAAAAGCCCCAAACCTAGGGTTAACCTAGGGTTACCAGTAGGGGCGGCAAGGAGCTTGGGAGGTGAGGACCCGGAGTCGGCGAGAGACCGAAGTAGTAGTAATAGGGGGGAAACCACAATAACCGTGGAGAAGACGGCTGAGGCGAGGCGTCGGCGATGGGAGCGCCATGAGGCGATGAGTAGCAGCATCGCCATGGTGTAGCCGAGCCGAGGGGAGGTGGAGCACGAAGGAGTCGGCAGTGGAGACGCCAGGACCGGGGAGAGGCCGAGGTGGCGCAACACCAGAGAGCCGGAGGCGCGGCGCTGGGCTTGATCGGATCGGGAGAGGAGGAGACAGCCAGGAGAAAGAGAGTGAAAGAAATGAGAGCATCGGGGGAGAGAAAAGAAAATGAAAATGAAAAAGAAAAAGAAAATGAAAATGAAAAGAAAAGAAGGGGAGGAAGGAAAAAGGAAAAAGAAAGAAAAGAAAAAAAGAGAAGAAAGAAGATGAGGGAAAAAAGAGAAGAAAGAAGATGAGGGGAAAAAAGAAAAAAAATGGTAGACGTGTAAATAAGATTTATCTGCAATTATAGACGACGATCATTAAATTATGATCGTTTGGGTACCGGGGCATTGGAAATGTGTCCGGTGAGAGAGAGGTTGTTGGTATCGGGTTTACGCGTAGGAACGCTTGTCTATTGTCTATATGCATAGAATCGATGTTGTTTGCATGCTTGTGTGAATTATAATATTGAATTGAGTGTTCGGGTGATGCTTCTAGGTGGAGGTTTTAGTTTGACGCTCCTCCACACATCGTCCACAGGGATAACCAAGCAAGTGCATGGTAGAATAGTGGATTGTGATGAATGCTTGGTATTTGTTTTATGCCATGATTTATGCTATGTTATGAAATGATATCCTGACTTATTTGTTGATTGTATTGCGATGAGTGATGCTTATGATTGAATATCAATATTTGAGGAATATTGCATTTGCATTGCACCATAAGCATCATGAAAGCCCTACGACGGGTGATACAGCGGCATATTATGCATTGCACTCATGGACCTACGACAGTAGGCCTCTCACGACGATGGGGAAATCGAGATCTACTTCGATAGGCACCTCTAGGGATGGAGGCAGAGGGGTTTCACCGACGGGTGAAGCAACTCCACTATACCGGTATAAGAGCATCTCCAACAATCCCCCTAAAAACCCACCCCAAAAGACACCTTTTAGGGGCAGCCCAAAAAATTTGTTAACCTATTTTAGTCCCCTCCTCCAACAGCTCCCCTAAATATATCCTAATAGTATTTTGAATCTGGCCCAACATTAACAACCGGCCCAACATTAATATCCGTGTACGATGCGATTACGGGAATGCAGCACCGACAGGAGATCATGACTGCTGCACTCGGCCATCGCGTGTACATGTACAAGGCATGAACTCCGTAATCGCATCTAGTCCTGTTCCGATCGGTACACGTAGTGTGTTCTCAAAGAAATATTCCGTCTCGCTTCAACAAAGATCTCTGACCGTAATTCTCCACGATCCAGATTTCCCAACGAGAAGAAAGTAAACCTTCTACAAGTTTTGAACCCACAAGTAAAACTTCTATAATCCAGTTGATAGAAATCAGCAACAATTAGCGAAATTGTACAAGACAACAGGCAATTTCAAGTAGCAGCGGCCACTCGAACCAGTGGCATCCCGCAACCAGGAATTCGTCAGCTCTCCACGGGCTCTCAGTTGAACCATGCGTGAATAATTCGCCAAGGCTCTATCAGAAAAAGCAGCAGCAACAAGCAGAGCGCAACCATAATTCGCGATACGAATCAAATCGAGCGCCGCGCGCGGGCGCACAGACGCATACCGTGATGTCGGAGTAGTCGAGCTTGGAGTCCGATGCCTTCCTCGACTTGGCCAGGCCCGAGCTCGCCTGCACCCAGAGCCCAGCACAAAATAGCATCAGAAACAAGCCAAGCCAAACCGAAGCGTAGCGGGCGGCGGCGAGGGGAGACCTCGACGAAGCCGCCGCATCCGTGGATCTCGTCGAAGGCAGATGCGGCAGCGGAGAAGGCGGCGAGGAAGAGGAGGGGGAGGGGGAGGCGGGGATCCATAGATCGGATCTAGCGGGCGCCAAGCATGCCAGGTACAAGGAGAGGTGCGGCGGGAAGAGGGGACTTGATCCTGCTAGTTAGAAAATGGGGCGCCAATTTTTTTTCTCAGCGCGCGGACGGAGGGAGCGAGGATACGGGACCCCAATAATTTCCCGGTTTCTACCTCTGTTTTGGGAGAGTTTTGGGGGGAATAGAAATAGGGGGGTGTTTAGGGGAGTTGTTGGAGAAGACTTTTTACACAATTTCCCAATAATTTGATTTAAGGGGAGATTTAGGGGGATTGTTGGAGATGCTCTAAGCTGCATATAGTGGTGCATTGCACCGCATTGCATTTGCAGGAAACGAAACAGGTGACAGAGAGGAAACCCAGAGATTCTGGGTTACAGTTCATAAATGTGATTTGGTGATTACTGTACCAACGACATAGAATTGATTTACAGTTTCTAGTTACAGATTGGATTTATAGTTTACAGTTATAGATTTGATTTACAGTTTACAGTTATAGAGTTGATTTACAGCTTACGGTTCATGAAATCGATTGAGTGCTAAAGTGATGTCACTGTTTTATCGTGTGCATGTTGAGACTTCGGACTCACACTTGCTTTATCGTTGTTTTTTAGGAATCTGTTGAAGGCGACATGTATGCGCGGGAATAGCATAGTTGTTTCAC
Organism: Dendrocalamus latiflorus; assembly: GCA_017311315.1. NCBI lineage: Eukaryota > Viridiplantae > Streptophyta > Magnoliopsida > Poales > Poaceae > Dendrocalamus > Dendrocalamus latiflorus. Next base: position 34,035,811 of record CM029659.1, on the reverse strand, counting down.
GTGCATCAGTAATTCACATATCATTTACAGTTAACATACTTAGCCTTGAATGGTTAAGTACCTTTTTAGTAATTAGCAAATTTATACTTCTACTGCGTTTAGTGTCAAGCATATCGACTTTTGTCGTTTGGTTGATATTTAAATAAAAGAATTGCTTTGCAATATCAGTGGCAAAAGTTAAAGTTGGTAACACTATAGAGTAGGCGATAGCACTTTGGGTTCAGCAAAGGGCCGGGGTGTTATAATTTCTATATAAATAAGGCCTAGGTCAAAAATGTAAAAAATTAATTCGTCGTATATCTTTTAATTCTAAATAAAAATAATTATTTAAAAAAATTCGGTACTTTGATATGTTTCCGAAAATTCCCAGATTTTTGTCGTTTCTATGGCAGTAACGGCACGAGCGCGCCTCGGGCGGCTTTAACCTCGGGACTCGGGAGACGAGCAAGAACCAACGTTTTCTTCTCCCCCCATCGAGCAAGCGTCAAATCGGGAGCGCCTGGAAGAAGCTGCGCTTTGCTCTACAGGATCACAGTGCGGTGCAGTGCAAAGCCGCTCGCTCGGCCGCAACCCTGATCTGCCAATCCCGCCGCCGCCCATGGAGTTCCGCTTCCGCGCCGGCGACCGCAGGCCGCGCCGCTCCTCCTCCTCCGACTCCTCAGCGGCACGGTTCCCCCACTCCCGCGGCGGCTACTTCAGGGAGCAAGGTATGCGAGGTAAGCGCCGCCGAACAGAGCTCCGAGCTCACTCGCTAAAGCGCCCGAGCCCTGACGCTCTCTGCCCCCCCGCGCAGCCGGGCCTTTCCGCGGCGGCCCGCCGCCGCCGCCGCCGTTCGAGTGGGAGGCGGCGGCGCGGCGCGAACGGATCATCCGCGAGGAGGTGGAGCGGCGGCTCATCGAGGCGGAGGTGCGACGCGAGCTGGAGCTCGAGCGCGACCTCGCCCTCGCCGGCGGCCCCCACGGTGGGTTAGGGCCCGATCCGTTCTTTGCGCCTGATCGCTTCATGCCTCCGCCGCCGATGCCGATGCACCCGCACCCGCATGCGCCACCGCCGCGGCCATTCGAGGAGTTTGGGGCCTGGCAGGGGTTTGGGCTGTTCGGGCCTTGCATGCACGCGGGGTTTTGGCAAAGGATGATGCTCCTTGGTGAGGAGAGGAGGTTGTCGCCGCCGCCGCCGCCGCCGCCAAAGCCGAAGCATAAGCTCGAGCTGCGCGAGATCGATCCCTGCGAGAGCTCCGAGGTCTGTGCGCACAAATCTTACTCTTTGGATTGCTTAGAAAAATGCATTTTCATCGTACTTCCGACTTCCGAGTTTTTTTCCCATATCCCGGCCGGTACGTATTCCCCCGGGAACATCCACCCTGCGCAGCCAAACGAAGCCTAACTGGGGACATCAGGGCTCAGAAGAGGGTTTGCAAGGAATTACTTGCGGATTTCAGTTTAGTTGTGACAATATTATAAATCTGCAATTAATTCCATGTCGCCTTATTCGATCCCTCCTGCCCTTCGTTGGATGCGGATGCTTCCCCCCATTGATTCTTTTGTGTCCATGCTTTCCTTTGGTGGGTATCCCTAGGGAGATACTTTCAACCAAATGAATAACCATAACATGCTCTTCTTGTAGAGGAGCGGGACATTGTTACATTTAAGTTGTTACATATGTGTGTGCAAGTTTACTACTGCCCTGAAATTTTCATTTCAGGTTCTTTCTTCAGAAACGGAGGTTTCAAGGATGAAGAGGAAGGCAGATGCAATTGCTGCATCCGCAACTACTGAACCAAGGAAAGTGCAGAAACCAGCCCAGGACTGGAGCTGTGCACTATGCCAAGTGAGTGCAACTAGTGAAGCTGGTCTGAATGAACATCTTGAAGGAAAAAAGCATAAGGCCAAGCTGGCTCAATCTGGCGCTGTCAAGGTGATCAATGATGACAAAAGCAGCATGCAGGCAACCACTGGGAATAAGAATGGCACAGGCCCTAGTGATGCACCTAAGAAAATATGTATCCAAGTAGATGGGTCAATGTATGAAGTTGTTCAGAAAAACAACTACCTGTGGTGTGACCGATGCAGAGTCAGGTGCGACAGTAACGTGAGCATGGCCGGCCATCTGCGGGGCAAGAAACACACTGAATTAAATAAGGTTTGGACATCGATAAATGCTGTGAGGACGAATACAAAAACAAAGGAAGGTTTGGCTTCTACTTGCGGAAGTAAGGTAAATGAAAATAGCTCTACTGAAAATCCAGTAAATTTAGACTAAAGGCACAGACATGGCCACCGTAGGAGATGAAAATGTCCCTATTGAAGTTCCAGTGGAGATTAAGAAAGAAGGCACAAACATGGCCACCGAAGTACATGAAAATGGCCTTGCGGAAACTCCGACGGAAATTAAGAAGGAAGGCACAGACAGGAACACACAACTTGTGCCAAGGGAGGAGTAACACCATATATTGGTGTTTACCCAAACTTGTTGCTCGAGTTTTTTTCCTTAAGAGATCATCTTATCCTGAAAACCATATCCCTAGCTCAGTTTCATTCTAAGATTGAGCATTCTCTTACCATATTGAGTTTATAGGGTAACAATGATTCCTAGAGATAATGTTTTCTTTTTAAATTGCTTGACTACTGGTAATCAAGTTAGAAACAATGCAAGTTGTTTATGAATTCATGTTGGGTACATGCAAAGGTGATCGGCGTAAATATCATATACAGCTTATATGGTAACCCACTGTACTTGGTGCCATAGATGGCTTGTAGGGTATCTAACTAGAGTACCAGTGTCCAAGCAACTTTGCATGAGAACATTTCTCCCGAGATTTCTGTATTACGGTTACTCTGTTGGATGCGTATGCTACCAGAAGGGATTGTTGCATAGATCTCAGGGCCTGTTTGATATGGCTGCGGCTTATGATTTTTGGCTGAAATTTTTGAATTTTAGCTATTTGCAATAGAAATTACGGAGAAAGAGATACTCGCTTGAGATTTTGGTTGATGCATATGTTGGGTTTTTAACATGTACTACAATTAATTTGTAGACCTCGTTTTGAGTAAATACTTCGTTTAAAAGTTAGATATTGTAGTAAAAAACCAAAAGCCGCTTTTAGAAGCAGTAAAGAGTAGGTCCTCAGAGCGAAACTGTTTTGAACATGTTTTTGACATGGAGAGGGTTGTTTTTTTTATGGAGAATGCCCACTGTTGTATGTACGTTAGCTACCTCTGGTGTGCTTTATCTAGTTTTGAGTGTGGTGACCGAGATGGCCTCCCTGTATGTCTTCGTAGAGGTGACATGTTGTTTAGCTCGTAATGACTAGGCCCCCTGTATTGGTACTGATCTGTTCTGCCTGCGTGGAACGTTGGAAGCAACCTGACTCCAGTGTCTTGGTCTGATCTTTTCAGTCTGTATCCACCTGTACTTTTAGGAATTTTTTTACGAATAATTTATTTTCTATTCAAAATAATAGAAATATACTCATGCGAACATTTTTTTTACAGAAATAGACTTCAGTCGTCTAACTATTGGGCAACTAGAGCCTATCATCCAACGGTCAGACAACAACAAAGTTGTCTGCAAGCTGTTGGGCGATAGATTCCAATCGCCCGATCGTTGGGTGACTAGAACTGTCGCCCAGCCACAGGGCGACAGCATCAAGAGTCATCTAGCCTTAGGGTGACTGTAAACTAGATGCAACTTTGCTCCGTGAATTTTGTAGATTATAATTGAAAGATAATCTGTTGGATTTGTAATAAAAGTTTATGATTGTTGTATATTGTTGGAGTGTAAAATTTTTTGTGATTTTTTTAAAAACGATTGAACTTAAAACAATCGGTAAGTACGTTGGCAAGTGATATCGTGATGTTACTGGGCATTCATATATGGGGGAAAACTGGTATGTTTATATTGTCGATGACTTGATATGGGAATAATTGAATGCGAAAAGACGAGGAAATAAGTTTATCTGAATTTAAATTGACTTCATAATACAGTTGGAAGTAATATGCCGTGTACGTTTTGATTACATGCTCGACAAACCAATCGAACTGCTCGTACAATATACTATGTGGACCGGAGCCATTTTCCCTTCCTTGCGAGCTCGGCGTTGAACTCCTCGACGGCCTCTTTTGCCTTGGTCGACATTCCCCTCTTTTTCTCGCACTCCCTCTCGCTAGCCTCCCGCTCCCTACGCGTGCATGCCTCAAGATAAGTTTTCGTCTCACGTTGTATACGCAGGGTTTGCTTGTCCTTACGGCGCTCCTCCTCCCGGATCTCGGAGGACCTTTGTAGGATCAAGGATACCGACTAGAGGGGGGTGAATAGGAGGTTTTTAAATTTTTTTGTTCACTTGATTAATTCTTTACAATTTAAATGACAAGAATGTAAAGCAATTAATCCTATGCAATTCTAGTTAACAATATAGCAAACTTAGCTCTAAACAATCAAATGATCACAAAGATGTAAATAAGTAAGAGCTAAGAACAAAAGAACACAACCGATGTTTTACCGTGGTGATCGGAAACTTGCCGGTTTTCCCTAGTCCACGTTGAGGTTAGCCCGGACGAATCGGACCGGCTCCACGAATTGAGCCAAACACCTCGATCACTAATGTAGCTCTTCCCCGCTCCGGGTAGGTGAGCTCCAACCTTCACAAATTTTCGGGTCTTCTCACAAGCTTCTTGAGAAGATCACCAAGCCAAACTTCGCCCGATCGTCCAAGTGCCGGCAAGCACTAAGAGTAATAGACTTTGGGCTTCACTTGAATGCAATTCTTGTGCCAAGTGGATCAACAAATGAAAATCTTGCACTAATTGCAAAACCACCTCAATTTAATGCTCAATGAGAGAAAGTGGGTGGAATGAATGCTCTTGGGCTCAAGAATTGTGCAATGAGTCTCTAAACTATGCCCTTGTGCAGTGGTGGGGGTATTTATAGACTCCACCAACCAAAACTAGCCGTTTGACATAATTTTCAGAAAAATTCTGGTCGAGCGGTACTACCGCCCCCAGGGGCCGGTACTACCGCTACCAAATCTTCGCGCCAGAACGGCTATGTTAGAGCTCTGTAGTGACCGTTGGATTTGGCGGCGCGGTACTACCGCCGTTGATATTTGCGGTACTACCGCTCTCCGGTAGTTCTGCAAAGTCGGCGCGGTACTACCGCTCCAGCCAAACTCCAAAAGGTCCCAAATTTTGGCGCTCTCTGGAAAAATTGATCCGCTCTCGGGCCAGATCTTCCGGACTCCGGAAGTACCGCTCTGGACAGCGGAACTACCGCACACAGCGGTAGTTCCGGCGTTGAAATTGCCGGTACTTCCGCTCCAGGAAAATCCAGACTACATCCGGAGGGTGCTCTCTGGAAAAATCAATCCGCTCTCCCTCCGGATCTTCCGGGCTCCGGAAGTACCGCTCGGTGCAGTAGTTCTGACTTTCAAGTGGCCGGTACTTCCGTTCCTGCAAGAGCTCAAATGCATCCGCGGGTGCTCTCTGGAAAAATTGATCCGCTCAAGAAACGGATCTTTCGCTCGCCGGTACTACCGCATTTGGGCGCGGAACTACCGCTTTCCGGTAGTTCCGACGTTCAAAACTGCGGTACTACCGCTTTCCGGTAGTTCCGACGTTCAAAACTGCGGTACTACCGCCCTTCCAGACAGAGCACAGATTTTGTTTTAAAACTGATTTTTGATGTATGCAAGTTTCTAATGTTGATCCATATGGCACAAGAAATATGTTTTCAAGCTACTTGCCAAGATCCCTCTTGATGGTACGATCATCTATCCTATAATCTGGTCTTCCACCATTCACCTAAGACCGGTAAAATTAAAAAAGGATCATATGCTAAGTATACCTTTGTCTTGAGCCAATTTGGTCTTCATAGATATCCTTTGGCTTGCATCTTGTCGCTCATATGTAGACTAACCCATAGCATGCTCATAAAACACGTTAGTCCCATATTCACATAATTTCATTAATTACCAAAACCATTTTTAGGGGCCTAGATGCTTTCAACCTTGTGACGTTCCACTCCTCGAAGTCAAGGGCCAACTGCTCCTCTGAGTGGATCTCAAGATCGATCTATTTGCGGTAGCCACATAGGGGTTCCAGCGACTGTAAATACAGGGGAGAGTTTGTTAGTATGTACTTTGAAGGAGAAAAAGTTGGGGAAAAACAGTGCACCTTGTCCTTACCAGCTGTCGATAGGTTGCGGTGTCTAGACGGCGGTCGGGATAGTTACTGTAGTAGTTTGCGCAACCCCAATAACGCATACCTAGGCTGAGGCGGTGCTTAGACTTGAAGAACTTGTACGGGTCCCGGCACCAACAAAGGGGGCGTCTCCCCCTCTGGCGGGTGTTGCGACGAATGCTCTGTAGGAACGTTCGGGATGGGGTTGTTGCTACGGGTCACGTCATTGCGGGGAGCTGACCTCGTAAACGTTGGGCTTGTTGTGCCCGGGCCACAGCAGCCCTTGCTTTCTCATCGTGGGCGGCAGTTGACCGTGCTAGGTCGCGGGTCTCTTCCCATTGCTTCATCACCTTGTCCCATTGCTTCTTCTACCTCTTGTCCATCCCGGTGTGGTGAAGGAAGCACCGATGTAGTGTGGGGTTTGCTTCTATAGTGTTCTCTAAGAAATTTCTTCAACCTCCTTTCATAGGGCCCCATGTGGCCTTCTCGGTACATGAAGATGTCCGTGTGGTCGCTTCACTGCGCAAAAGGTACTAAGTGTGGTATTTTGGGCACGCGAAACTACGTAGTTAGGTCATTGGACTGCGAAAAGCTGCACCCTTCAGTCTTGTCGCTGCGCAAAGCTGGGCCGTGTGGTCTTGTCGCTGCGCAAAGGTGTCTCGTCTGGTCTTCTCACTGCGCAAAGCTGGCGCGTGCAGTCTTCTCACAGCTGAAAGCTGGCGCGTGCAGTCTTCTCAGTGCTTAAAGATGGTGCGTGTGGTCTTCTCACAGCTCAAAGTTGGCCAGTGTTGTCATGTCACTACAAAAAGCTGACCCTTCCCACCCTTTAGCATGTCAACATCTGGAATCTAGGTCCTTCCTGCAATATCCATGGTGGCGAAGTTACCCACAACCCTGAACCCCCTAAGCTCCCCACACCATGCATGCACTAACCTCTCCTTGAATAAGTACTCCGACATGAAGTTCGAAGGTTGCATGCCCACGGTCCTACATGCAGCGAGGACATGAGAGCATGGCTTGTGTAACAGTTTTAACTTGTTGCACGTGTAGCTAGGTTTATTTGCATGATCTTCAAAGCATACCTCGTGGGCAACAAGGGAACGAGCCGTCCCAAATCCGGCTCTATCACGGAGTACCACGTCGAAACGATGCTCCCTATTGCCCATGACATGTACTATGTGCAATTGGCCCTTTTGTGCCTTCGTCTCCATGCATGCCGTAATTTTCAACGAGTACAATGCTTGAGGGTTGGTCACATGTAGTACGGCATTCGCGTGCCTCTCCCTGAAGTAGCCGATTGTGCTGTGCAGAACACCTTCCATGATGGCGACGAGGGCTGAGAACAAAGGCCTCTGAGAACCCAATTATACACCTCTGCAAGGTTAGTCATCATTATGTCATACCTTGCGCCGTCCGTGTCGTGCAACAGTGACCATTTCTCCAATGGTTCTCCCTTGATCCACTGTGAGAAGCACTTGATGTTCCATGAGCTCCTCCTCCTCAGACCAACTGGTTTAGGCTCATCGAGTGCTTCCAGGCATTCCGGTTATGCCGCCCCAAGCATGGCTGGCCCCTTGCTCCTCTCGTCGATGTGCTTCCTGCTGTGCTCATCCAACAACGCCCACAAAGCATCAAATTTTCTCTGCTAGTTCTGCATAGTGATCCTCTTGAATAGCTTTATCAATGGTTGTTTTGCGAACTGCTTGAAAAAGTTCGCCCCTAGGTGATGAATGCACCATTTGTTCCTCACATCTGGCCAATAAAGGGACTCCTCGGGTTCTTCCTAAAGTTTTCTTATGACCTTTACAATCCTGACGCGGCAATCATGGATTACGCACACACCAGGACGAGCGTCGACAACTCCAACCCTGACATGTCTGTGGAACCACAACCAGTTTTCATAATTCTCACTTTCCATGGATGTGATATCCAGTGGCAATATTTGGTTGTTACCATCAATGCCTATGGCCGTCAGGATCTGCCCCCTGTATTTCCCAGTCAAAAAGGTCCCATCAACTGAGATCACCAACAACATGTGCCTGAATACCTTGATGCACGCCCCAAAAGCTAAGAAGGCCCTCTTCAACACCGCATAACCTGGCGGCCTTATGGAAGGCTTATCCTTTACAATGATATGCATGCCTGGGTTCCTGTCCTACAACATCTTAAGCATGCGAGGAAGATTGACGTACGCCGCCTCGAAAGACTTGAACTATTTTTCCAACACCTTCTGCTTCGCACGCCACGCTTTTACGTAGCTAATCTTGTACTTGAATTTGTTCTCGATAGCTACCACGATGTGCGTGGCCTCCATGTCTTTCTTCTTCACTATCTCTCCATATATCAGATTGGCTATAAAGGCGGACATTAAGTTACGATGCCTCGCCAAAACACTACTGACAATACAAGAGTGCGGCTCCACCTTCGACATATTCAGTGAGTCTCATACTTGGGTCTACGTGCATGCACCCTCCAAGGACAGCCGGCCTGCTCGCACTTCACGGTGTACTACTCCTGGCTAGATTTCACAACCCGAAAAGTCCACTGCATATAAAGGGCTCATAGCTTGATAGCATCCTACAGTGATACCTTGTCAACAAACATTGAATGCAAATGAACCTCTGTCACATGATACTCCCATAGTGATTCGTGCTCGTCATGTACGGAAATACCCTCAGCATCAAACAAGTTCCATTCTTGTGGGACGGGAACATCATCCTTACCCGAACTGTCCTCATCATCCTCCTGTATAGCTTCCTCTTTAGCTCATACCGTCTGGTTATTGCACTCCATCTGCTGCATTATGTACTCCATTTGCTTCCCTTCATTGGCTTGTCCTATTCCATCACCATCGCGTGACCATTCTACCTCTCCTCCATGTACCGCATCGGCCTCCTCACGTGCATCTTCCATCTCTTCGCCAATATACAGGCCGCTCGAGTTGCTCGCACCTCCCGGATGATGGATGCACGCATGACCTTACACAGCTTTTAATGGGCATGGTTGCACAAGCATTACACACTCGTATCCACGGCATCAGCACCCTTGCACAAACCCCATCCACACAACAGTGCGCAACAATGTTCTCAACTTTTATTTGATGTCCGTGGGAGACCGGCTCCAAAGCCCTTGTACGACGACGCTGCACACCTCGGAGTCCAACAAAAAACTACGGGTAAGCCAATGCATCACATATGAGATTCGAGCATCCTCGCCGTCCAGGTGTACTAGAGTGGTTTGCGCAAAGCCACTCAAATCCACACCATTCAAACCTTCACAAACGGTTCCAGCACCGTAATGCACTCTCAATGTAGTGGGTGTCAGCATTGCTGATGTCTGCCTGCACATATGTTTCAATTTTGTAATATGTCAAATCGCATCGCATATTGCAAAAGTACTGGCGTACTGTAATTCAAATTTCACAGATCACTCGCGTGTCATAACCAACTACACTAACCTCGTAGTATGAACTTCCTATCGGCACCCCGCGCACCGACGCCACACTTTTCTTGCTACTCGAGCTGTCCCCTACTGCAAATAATTCCTAATGGTTTCGACAATTTATATGACATATCGATTTAAATGCCTATATACCAGTTATAATGGTACACACGTTTTTCCAACGTACTAACGATATTACATTCTTCTGTATTTAATCATAAATATGACGTATTATTGTTTTTTACATAGAAAATTATAAAATTCTAGCATAAATATTGATTGAATTTTGTAATACCTATAATTTTCTACGGACGATTAATTTGTACGTAACGGTGACTAGATTTTCTACAACTACAATTTTGTATGCATACCAATTTACTAACGATGCTAATTTTGTAAAACTATGTTCGCTAAATTATACACAACTACACGCTATTATGGCTGCTAATTTCCTAAAACTACATTAGTTCAATTTTTTTACCAAAAATTGAACTATTTCTATTTACATCTACAATTTTCTACTAACACTAACAGTAAATAATATATATACTGCATATACAACATTTCAAATACAAGAAAAAATTACTTAGAATTGCTTCTTCCTCTCCTCTCCTCCTCTCCCTCTCCTTTTCTCTCCTCCCTCTCCTCTCCCCTCTCTCTCTTCTTTTCTCTCCTCTTTTTTCTTTCCTCTCCTCCTCTTCTCGACCGTCTCTTTTCTTCTCTGTTGGTTTCTGTTGTGTTGAGGGCGCGCCCGAGCGGCCTCGTCTTTTATCTCGCCTTGTAGTCGTCCAACCATTGGGCGACTGGAAGCACAGTCTGTTCCAGTTGCCCAACCGTTGGGCGACAGCAGTTGCAGTCACCGAACGGTCGGGCGACTGCTATAATTTGCTCAATGGCTGACGGATTGCTTGCATGTTGTCTGACCGTTGGGCGATAAGCTCTAGTCGCCCGACGGTTAGACGACTGGAGCCTATTTTTGTAAAAATGTGGGTGTGGGTATTTTTCTTTTATTTCAAATAAAAAATATATTATTCGTAAAAAAATTCGTACTTTTAGTGGCTCAAAATGGCTTAAAGCCATAGCGATTGGTTGTGACCTTATTATTTGGAGGGGTGACCATGACTTTTAGTTACGACTAATGGGTTTTATCTGTACTTTTCGAGATAATGTTGGTTGGTAGAGACACCAACGGTATGTATGATTTTGGACTAAAAAATTTATTTAGAAGCCGTCGAATCTAAAAGCCATAAAAAATAAAAAAAAGAACAGGACTTGGCTGAAGGCTTTTATGTTTTGCTAATAGCTTTTAATTGAGAAGCCATTGATTTCAAAACGGCTTCTGACTTGAAATCGACTTTTCAACGGAGAAGCTGAAAGCCGTTTTGTTGTTTTGCTGATAGCTTTTAATTGAGAAGCCCTTTATTTGAAAACGGCTTCTGACGTTTTCAACGGAGCTTCCGACTTTTGAACGGAGAAGCTGAAAGCCGTTTTGTTGAACGGGGCTTGGTGTTAGCCGTTTTGCTGGTGAAGCTGCATCGTCTCATTGAAAAGCCCTGAAAAAAATTCAAAAATAAAAATTTCCAATTTTTGCTGCATTTTTGAGTGAATTTTGAAAACTTTCCGTTTCGGGAAAGTTTCGTCGGAAATGCGCTTTCCTTTCTCGGCCTTTCCGCTTTCTTCTTCCGGTGGCGCCTCGCCTCCTTTCCGCCTCCCTTTCTCTCGCGCGCCCCGCGCCCGCGTCTCCCGCTGGCGCCACTCCCCTGCCGCCTCTCCCCTCCCGCAGCGCCTCCCCGTTCCCTCTTTCCGTTGGCGCCGCGCCAACTCCCCGCTTCCTCCCCGCGCACGCGCGCTAGCGCTGCGCGCTGCGCCCCGCCGCGCCGCCCTTCGCCCGCGGCTGCGCCCCGGCCTCGGACCGCCTCCGCCGTCCCGACCGCCCTGTCCGGAGCGCGTGGCCACCCTCGCTCCACGTCACCTCGCCTCGCCCCGGCCCCGCTTGGCAGACGCCGCCCCCTCTCTCCCCGCGCGCGGACGCACCCCGCCCCGGCTGCAGCCAACTGCTCCCGTCGCGTCGCCACTCCTCGCACAGCGCCTCGCGTCACCCCGCCCCCTCCACTGTGCGGGATTAAACGCCCTTGACAGCCCCGTCACTTCCCTGCCGGCCGGAGCCCCGCCGCTGGCTTCTCCCCGAAGAAACCCCCTCCCCTCCGCGCGGGTATAAAGCTCCCTCCCCCTGCCATTTCTTCCCCTTTTCTTTCCGAGCTCCCCAAACACTACCATTCCCCTCCCCATCCCCCAGAGCCCCTCCCCGAGCGTCCGATTGAGCTCCCGCCGCCCGTAGCTCCGCCACCGCCTCCCCCTGCGCCGACGACCCCCTGGAGTCAATCTCCTACTCCCCTCCCTCATTCTCCAATTCCTTTGCTCCCCGAGCTTCCCCTCAGCTCACTGACCCTCCCCATGCTCTTCCCTGGACAGGAGGACCTTCGAGGAGCTCTGTCACCGTCGACCTTCGCCGGCCGCACCCACCTCTCCGTGGCCAGCTCACTCCGGAGGCCCTGAGCTTCAGCCGCCACCACCAACGTGAGCTCCCAACCCCGTAGATGGTGTAAGCCCGGCCGATTGGCCCCTCTCGCCGCCGGTGACCCCCTCCACCGCGAGATCCCCGAACCACCCCCTTCTCCCTCCCTCTCTCCCCATTGGTCCCCGCAGACGCTAACCACCCGAAATGGGTTCCCCGCAGTCCCCTCTACCCGCCGGTACCCTCGATGGTCGCCGACGAGCCCCCTAGCGCCCGGACCGCCGTCGCCACCGTTACTCTACCGCGGCTGCACTGTCGCGGCCGGAGGAAGACGACGACGACGTGGCCTCTTCTCCGCCGACCGATTCAACCTCCACCTTCTAACGTCGACCGTCGGATCTCCCCGTACCGTTTCACCCGCTCCCTTGAATCTCAGCCGTCCGATCTTCCCGCCACCGCATCCCATCCGCCCGTTTCGCTAGATCTTCCCCGTCCGCCAGCTCCACGCGTCGCGCATCTAGACGGCGTGGGCGCGCGCGAGCGTGGGCCGCCTCCCCGGCCCGTGCCTCCGCCCGAGCGCGCGCTTGCGGGCCGCGCGTCGCTCGCGGGCCGCGCCGGCCGTTCGGCCGCGCGGGCTGCACAGTGCTGGGCTGCGCTGTGGCTTTGGGCCGGCCTAGCACTGTTCACTCGATTTTCCAGCAATTTGTTAATTTCTAAAATTCCAGAAAACTCAAATAAATCCTAGAAAATCACAGAAAATCCCAAAAATTCCCAAATTTCACCACTTTGCTCCAAATATTATTCCTGACCCAGTGGTGAACTCCATTTCCACAGATTCTTCCTAGAAAAATTCCTAAAATTCCATTTGGAGTGTTTATGCATTTTATTCCTTTTTAATTAGATTATTTTTCCTCGCTTGATTAGTTGCAAGCTGGATTTAATTTATTTTACGTGTTTGCGCTAGTATCGGAGATCCCGGAGATTCAGGAGCAGACTCAGGATCCAGGTGCTTCGACGTTCGAGCTTGCTGAGATCGTCCGGATAGACGGCAAGTCCCAAATCCTTTGATCATGTTGTATCCCATAATGTTTAAATATGTTAATATGTTATTTGCATTGAGCTAGTTTTGAAATGTTAGTTTGAAAATAAAAATAAAATGTTTAGAATGACTTGTGTATTAGTTAGTCCTACCACCGCTAAATGCCATGTTTAATTTGTAGCCATGCCATTGAAACCCTAGAAATATTTATCTGTTAATCTTAGTAATTGTAGGCTATGATTATCATGCAAAATGTTACACTAATAAGGTTGTGGTTGCGGACCAATTTTAGAATCTGGAAAACCCGACTCTAAGGTAGGGTGGTATGGGACACCGTATCTTAGAGCGGAGAGTGCCGGCGTGCACAAGGTAGGGTAAGGGTTGGGGGAGAGCCGCGAGACGGTCTTTGCCCACCTCTTATCCTAGGGCTGGAGTAGGGTAAGGGTGAGTGGGAAACCGCGGGACGGTCTACGCCCACCGCTTACCTTAGTTTGGGTCGCGGACCTGGCGAGGTTGCGGGCCATGTGAAAATATAAGGACTGAAACCCTTACGCTGAGCAAATGTCACAGTGATCGCTCAACCACAGGAGTTGACTTGTCAACCCTTGTCTTTTAGCTGCTCAACTCGATTGAAACTCTACAGGAGGGTAGCAGTGAGGTTAGGCAGGCCGTGCTACGGATGCCTAACAACGGTGGAATTCACTCGAAGCGGACGTTGTCCTCTTGTGTGTGTGTGTGTGTGTGTGTGTGTGGATGTGAGCCAGACCCGAGTGAATTCTACTGGGTAGAGCCTATACAAAGAGTCGAGCAGTGAAAAGACCTGGCTTTCTTAACTCTTTAGCGGGAGTTGAGAGATCGTGTGGGTAAAGCTGAGCAAACTCTGCAGAGTCAAATAAATGGTATTCGAATACGCCGTGCTCCCGGTTATTGGAGCTGTGTCACTTGGGTGATTCCAGCAGCAAAGCTTAAGTAGATTTGTACATACTTTAACTTGGTTAGTTGGTTAATGAACTCTTGTTGAAAAACCCTGAGTTCTTAAGGAGTAAGTTTTGTGTCCGTCTTATGAAAATGTTTGCAAATAAAATTGCATCCACCAAATGTAATAAACCAAGTATACTCCCTTCCTTGGAATCTCCGTGCATATAGTAAATTAAGATCCCTTTTGGGATTTGCTGAGCCGGTTGTTTGGCTCACGGCTTGCTTAATCCAACTTTTAGAGGTTCAAGACGAAGGAGAAGGGCTCCCCGTTGAAGAAGTCCCAGAGGATCTTTTCTTCGACGAGGATCCTTGGCTGTAGGTCTCCGCCGCGCTCGAAGCAGTTTCTGGAGCCTTTTGTAATGTAATATACCTTGGGCTTGCACGCCCCGCTGTAAAAACTGGATGTTAATCCGTATGTCAAATATATGCTGGTCTTTTGTAGTAAGCATGCAATGGTATACTCTTGCGCGACACTCCATAACTGTTCATGTTTGAATAGTTACGGAATGCCGTGTCCGTACGCGCCCCTGGAAACGGGGGCGTTACAAGAAGTGGTATCAGAGCAGGCTCTTTGACCGTAGGTTGAGACCTAAGGCAGTCTAGGAAGCGATTTTATCGCAAAAATTAATTTAAGGCATAAAAAGAGTTTATGAAAAATATAAGTATTATTGCTGTCTTGTTCCTCTCTTGTTGCTACTTTCCCTGTCTTAGTTTATTTCTGCTTAAGTTTTATTTTCGCAAATGTTTACTGTCTTACTTGTCTAACTTCAAAATTTCGTTTCCGGCAGATGGTGCGCCTCGTTTTCTCCCGCCCCGACCGTAGGGATGGATGGCACCACAAGTTGTGGGAAATGCGACGTTACCTCGGAGCGAGAGGAAACCACGGCCCAGTGATCTACGCTGAGGGACAGTTCCGCCAGGACCAGTTCTACGAGTACAAGGCTTGGATGGTCCTCGATCCCTTGCCTATCCGCCCAGACAGGAAGCGGAGGTTCACCGCCCGACGGGTGGACAGTGAGGATGCTGCTCAGGACGTGGCTCAGAAGGCCGCGCTCTATCTCAGAGACTACTACCACCAGGAGCTAGCAGGGACGCCTTTCGACCTGGTGCCGCGTCCGCACTTTGGGGACTTTATAGTCCCTAGGTTCGGTGAGGATGACGATCCCCGCCTAGCGGGTATCGCCACCCTTATGTCACAGCAGGTCGCCAGCTACGACAGAGCAGTCGAGGAGGCCAGAGTCTGGCAGAGGCAGTTGTGGGACACTCGTGAGGAGGTTCAGCGCCTCCGAGAGTCCCTCGTCCGCTACGAGGCCCAGGAGGCAGCAGAGGGTTCAGACAGTGCGGAGTCGCCCAGCGTTCACTCTTCTTGTGCTTCGGTGCAGTCTAGGCCCAAGCGCCGGATGACTGCGGCGCAGTACCGTGCCCGGTTCCGCCCCGCAGCCCCGCTTGCCCTTCCAGCACCCAGGGACAGGGAGGAGTAGACGCTGTACGCTAGTGGTAGCCTGACCTTTTGTAGTAGTTGTACTTTTGTTATGTAATGCAAGTGTAACTCGAACCCTAAGTGGTCTGCGTACCACTTGCTTTATTGTAAATTTATGTTAATTAATCCTTTATGTTGTTTGCTTAATTATCAGTATGTTCCTCCTGTGTTCAAAGTTTTCTTCTGTCCCCTTCGCTCTCGTTCTTATCTTTTCGTCCTATACTTGCCTTGAAATTCAAAGTCTTACTTACCTGTTCTTGATTGCCAAAGCCGCTGCAAGGCTAACCTCAAGTTCCCAATCAACAGATGGACCCAGCACAGCAGAGAGGTCAGACCAGCGGGCAGGGTGCACCTGCCACAGATCAAGCCACGCTCGCCAGTGTGATAGCAATGTTGGAGCAAAATCGTTACCAGGGAGAGCAGAACATCTTACGAGTGTTAGATCAGCAGGCCCGTCTACTTGAACAGATCGCAACCGGATCTTCAGGAGCACAGGGTGGAGGAAATATTCCTCGGGACGGTGCTCCAATTTCCTCCCGATGGAATGACTTTCTAAAAACCCGTCCACCCACTTTCTCCACAACCGCTGATCCTATGGTTGCTGAGGATTGGTTGGCAGATGTGGAGAGGAAACTCCAGACTGTGCGGTGCGATGATAGAGAGAAAGTTTTATTTGCATCCCACCAGTTGCAAGGTGCAGCAGCGACCTGGTGGATTAACTATCAACGCATACTGCAAAACAGAGAGGTTAGTTGGGAAGATTTCACCAAGGCCTTCCGCAAGGCCCACATCCCTGATGGCATTATGGAAGCAAAGCGCCGGGAGTTTTTGGCGCTTAAACAAGGTGGTCGCACTGTAATGGAATACTTACACCAGTTTAACCACCTCTCCAGATTTGCCCCTGAGGATGTTGATAGTGAAGACAAAAAAATGAGCAAGTTTCGTGCAGGTTTGCAGCAGTCCTTAAGATTTCACATTTCAGCCTTGAAGTTCAAGGATCTGAATGATATGGTTGATGGCTTGATCACCTCCGAAGAAGCTAGAAGTGACATGGAAGACTATAGAAAACGCAAGGCAGCACACAGATCGCAGTCGTCTTCACACACTGCCCAACGAACCAAGACATCGGGATCTTCTTCATATCGATCCCCATCTTCCCGACAGTATGTGATGATGCCGAAGAATCATTCCAACCAGACTCAGCACTATGCCTCCCCCTTACCATTGGCTCTCAAGTGTCCCACTTGTGGTGGGAATCACCTGGCTAGTGGCTGCCCACGAAGGTCAAACGCATGTTTCCACTGCGGTGAGATAGGGCACTACAGAGATCAATGTCCTAGGAAGAATTTGCCATCAGATGCAGCCAAGCTACAAGTTCAAAACCAACAGCCGCAAGAGGTCAAGTCACAAGCAACCCCCGGTACCCCCAAAGGAGGATTCTTGCAGATTAAAGCAGCCAGCTCTCAGTCACCTGCAGGCACTGCAAATTTCTCAACTACAGGCAGAGGCAGAGGCAGAAGCAATGTTAGGCCTACTTTTTATGCCAGAGTGAACCATGTATCTGCAGAGGATGCCGCTGGAGCAAGTGACATCATTGCCGGTATGTTCCCGATCAATTCCATACCTGCATTGATTTTATTTGACCCTGGTGCAACGCACTCATTTATTTCAAAGAGTTTTGCTGCAAGAAATCAATTACCTTCTGTTGCATTACCAAGACCTTATGTGGTGGAAACCCCTGGGGTTAGAATGGAGTCCCACCGTGGGTGTGCGGGACTTAATATAAAAATCCAAGGGGTAGACTTTAGAGCAGACTTGTTGCAGTTAGACATGTCTGGTTTAGATGCCATCTTGGGCATGAACTGGTTGGCCAGAAATAAAGGCAAGGTAGATTGCGAGATTAAAACAGTGTCATTGGTCAACTCTGAAGGTCAGAAAATAGTAGTAGAGACAGATCGACAAGTGCTGAAAGATGCCAAGAAACGTATGATCAACATGATAGCAGCTACACCTGATCAAGTGCCAATAGTACAAGAGTACCCTGATGTATTCCCAGAAGAATTACCAGGTAGACCCCCTGACAGGCAAGTAGAACTTGCAATAGAGTTGGTACCTGGTACCAAGCCAATCGCCAAGCACCAATACAGAATGTCAGCTAGTGAATTGAAAGAGCTGAAGAAGCAGTTAGATGAGTTACAAGAGAAAGAATTCATCCGACCCAGTACTTCACCATGGTCAGCCCCAGTGCTGTTTGTGAAAAAGAAGAACGGCGAATTAAGAATGTGTGTAGATTACAGAGGTTTGAATGCTGTCACCATCAAGAACAAGTATCCCCTCCCAAGAATTGATGATCTGTTTGACCAACTTAAAGGAGCCAAAGTGTTCTCCAAGATCGATTTGCGCTCGGGTTATCATCAGCTCAAGATCCGAGAGCAAGATCGAGAGAAGACGGCCTTCATTACCCGATATGGATTGTTTGAGTTCACGGTCGTACCTTTTGGTTTGACTAATGCGCCAGCGTATTTCATGAATCTTATGAACCTGGTGCATATGGACCAATTGGATCGATTCGTGATCGTTTTCATTGATGATATCCTGATATACTCCAAGAGTGAAGAAGAGCACAAACAACATTTGCATATGGTCTTGACCAGATTGAGAGAGCATCAGTTATATGCAAAATTTGATAAATGCAGTTTTTGGTTGAGAGAAGTCGCTTTCTTGGGTCATGTTATATCTGAAGATGGAGTGAAGGTCGATCCAGAAAAGATTTCAGCAGTAATGGAATGGAAACAGCCTAAGACAGTAACTGAAGTGAGAAGCTTCCTAGGATTGGCGGGTTATTATCGCCGATTCATAGAAGGTTTCTCAAGAATATCTCGCCCACTCACTCAACTGTTGAAGAAAGACAGACCGTTCACATGGACTGATGCATGCGAAGAAAGTTTTCAGATGTTGAAGACCAAGTTGACAACAACACCAGTGCTGACCTTACCCAATCCAGAGAAAGAATTTCAGATTTATTGTGATGCCTCAAAGCAAGGTTTGGGTTGTGTGCTTATGCAAGACGGAAAAGTTGTTGCCTACGCATCAAGACAGTTGAAGCCGCATGAGGAGAATTATCCCACACATGACTTGGAGCTAGCAGCTGTGGTGCATGCCCTCAAAATTTGGCGGCACTACTTGCTAGGAAATCGTTGTGAGATATTCTCAGATCACAAGAGTTTGAAGTATTTGTTCACACAACCGGAGTTGAACATGAGACAACGCAGATGGCTAGAACTGATCAAAGATTATAATGTTGATCTCCAGTATCACCCGGGCAAGGCAAATGTAGTTGCTGATGCCCTTAGCCGCAAGGCTCGTCCAAGCAAAGGCAGTCAATCAGAGTACCCACCAGAGTTGCAGAGAGATATATTACAACTGAACTTGGTAATCTCAGAACAAGGTGAAGAAGCAGCCTTAGAGATTCAACCACTATTGCCAGATCAGATTAAAGCAGCCCAGGATGAAGATGAAGGGATTCAAAAACTGAAAAAGGATATTCAAGGAGAAATTTCATCAGAGTATGCTATAGACGAACATGGAATCCTTACCTTCCGTGGTCGCTATTGCGTACCCGACAAGAAGGAGTTGAGAAAATTGATCCTAGCTGAAGCCCACTCCTCTCAATTCTCAATTCATCCAGGAGGCACGAAGATGTATCAGGATTTGAAGAAAAGATATTGGTGGAACCAAATGAAGAAAGAAGTGGCAGAGTATGTAGCTAAATGTGATGTCTGCCAACAGATCAAGATAGACCACCAAAAACCATCGGGATTGTTACAACCTTTGCCAATTCCCGAATGGAAGTGGGATAGCATTGGTATGGACTTCATCACTGGACTTCCCAAGACTCGTGAGGGATATGATGCTATTTGGGTCATTGTTGATAGATTGACCAAGGTGGCTCATTTCCTCCCGATCAAGCAAACTTATGGGAAGGATAAACTTGCCGAGCTATATTTGACCAGAATTGTGACATTGCATGGAGTTCCGAAGAAGATCGTGTCAGATAGAGGAGCACAATTTACATCTAAGTTCTGGGAAAAATTGCATGAAGCCATGGGCACCGATCTGAATTTTAGCTCAGCATATCATCCGCAGACAGATGGACAGACAGAGAGAACCAATCAAATTTTAGAAGACATGTTGAGAGCTTGTGCGATAGTGTATGGAGCAACATGGAACACCTGTCTACCATTTGCTCAGTTCTCATATAATAACAGCTATCAAGCCAGCATTCAGATGGCACCATTTGAAGCACTTTATGGCAGAAAATGCAGGACTCCACTGAATTGGACAGAAACAGGAGAACGACAACTCATTGGTCCCCAGATTGCTCAAGATGCAGAAGCACATGTCAGAATTGTCAGAGACAGACTGAAGATGGCACAAGACCGACAGAAGAACTATGCAGATAACCGCAGGAAAGACTTGAGTTTCGAAGTTGGAGATTATGTCTATATCAAAGTCACTCCATTCAAAATAGTCAAGAGATTTCAGGTCAAAGGCAAATTAGCACCAAGATATGTGGGACCGTTTCAGATAATTGGAAGAGTTGGGGAAGTAGCTTATCAAGTGCAGCTTCCGCCCAACTTGACCAGAATTCACAACGTGTTCCACGTATCCCAGCTTCGGAAGTGTCTACGCCAACCAACAGATGAAGTGCCATTGTCAGATATTGAATTGCAAGATGACTGCACATATGCTGAAGAACCACTACAAATACTTGAAACGACAGAAAGGCAGCTCAGAAACAAGAACGTCAGGTTTTGCAGAGTACAGTGGAAGAATCATACACCTGAAGAGTCAACTTGGGAACGAGAGTCAGATTTGCAGCGAGATTTCCCCAACTTACTCCCTGGACCAAGTTAATCTCGGGGTCGAGATTCTTTTAAGGGGGGTAGGTTGAAAAGCCCTGAAAAAAATTCAAAAATAAAAATTTCCAATTTTTGCTGCATTTTTGAGTGAATTTTGAAAACTTTCCGTTTCGGGAAAGTTTCGTCGGAAATGCGCTTTCCTTTCTCGGCCTTTCCGCTTTCTTCTTCCGGTGGCGCCTCGCCTCCTTTCCGCCTCCCTTTCTCTCGCGCGCCCCGCGCCCGCGTCTCCCGCTGGCGCCACTCCCCTGCCGCCTCTCCCCTCCCGCAGCGCCTCCCCGTTCCCTCTTTCCGTTGGCGCCGCGCCAACTCCCCGCTTCCTCCCCGCGCACGCGCGCTAGCGCTGCGCGCTGCGCCCCGCCGCGCCGCCCTTCGCCCGCGGCTGCGCCCCGGCCTCGGACCGCCTCCGCCGTCCCGACCGCCCTGTCCGGAGCGCGTGGCCACCCTCGCTCCACGTCACCTCGCCTCGCCCCGGCCCCGCTTGGCAGACGCCGCCCCCTCTCTCCCCGCGCGCGGACGCACCCCGCCCCGGCTGCAGCCAACTGCTCCCGTCGCGTCGCCACTCCTCGCACAGCGCCTCGCGTCACCCCGCCCCCTCCACTGTGCGGGATTAAACGCCCTTGACAGCCCCGTCACTTCCCTGCCGGCCGGAGCCCCGCCGCTGGCTTCTCCCCGAAGAAACCCCCTCCCCTCCGCGCGGGTATAAAGCTCCCTCCCCCTGCCATTTCTTCCCCTTTTCTTTCCGAGCTCCCCAAACACTACCATTCCCCTCCCCATCCCCCAGAGCCCCTCCCCGAGCGTCCGATTGAGCTCCCGCCGCCCGTAGCTCCGCCACCGCCTCCCCCTGCGCCGACGACCCCCTGGAGTCAATCTCCTACTCCCCTCCCTCATTCTCCAATTCCTTTGCTCCCCGAGCTTCCCCTCAGCTCACTGACCCTCCCCATGCTCTTCCCTGGACAGGAGGACCTTCGAGGAGCTCTGTCACCGTCGACCTCCGCCGGCCGCACCCACCTCTCCGTGGCCAGCTCACTCCGGAGGCCCTGAGCTTCAGCCGCCACCACCAACGTGAGCTCCCAACCCCGTAGATGGTGTAAGCCCGGCCGATTGGCCCCTCTCGCCGCCGGTGACCCCCTCCACCGCGAGATCCCCGAACCACCCCCTTCTCCCTCCCTCTCTCCCCATTGGTCCCCGCAGACGCTAACCACCCGAAATGGGTTCCCCGCAGTCCCCTCTACCCGCCGGTACCCTCGATGGTCGCCGACGAGCCCCCTAGCGCCCGGACCGCCGTCGCCACCGTTACTCTACCGCGGCTGCACTGTCGCGGCCGGAGGAAGACGACGACGACGTGGCCTCTTCTCCGCCGACCGATTCAACCTCCACCTTCTAACGTCGACCGTCGGATCTCCCCGTACCGTTTCACCCGCTCCCTTGAATCTCAGCCGTCCGATCTTCCCGCCACCGCATCCCATCCGCCCGTTTCGCTAGATCTTCCCCGTCCGCCAGCTCCACGCGTCGCGCATCTAGACGGCGTGGGCGCGCGCGAGCGTGGGCCGCCTCCCCGGCCCGTGCCTCCGCCCGAGCGCGCGCTTGCGGGCCGCGCGTCGCTCGTGGGCCGCGCCGGCCGTTCGGCCGCGCGGGCTGCACAGTGCTGGGCTGCGCTGTGGCTTTGGGCCGGCCTAGCACTGTTCACTCGATTTTCCAGCAATTTGTTAATTTCTAAAATTCCAGAAAACTCAAATAAATCCTAGAAAATCACAGAAAATCCCAAAAATTCCCAAATTTCACCACTTTGCTCCAAATATTATTCCTGACCCAGTGGTGAACTCCATTTCCACAGATTCTTCCTAGAAAAATTCCTAAAATTCCATTTGGAGTGTTTATGCATTTTATTCCTTTTTAATTAGATTATTTTTCCTCGCTTGATTAGTTGCAAGCTGGATTTAATTTATTTTACGTGTTTGCGCTAGTATCGGAGATCCCGGAGATTCAGGAGCAGACTCAGGATCCAGGTGCTTCGACGTTCGAGCTTGCTGAGATCGTCCGGATAGACGGCAAGTCCCAAATCCTTTGATCATGTTGTATCCCATAATGTTTAAATATGTTAATATGTTATTTGCATTGAGCTAGTTTTGAAATGTTAGTTTGAAAATAAAAATAAAATGTTTAGAATGACTTGTGTATTAGTTAGTCCTACCACCGCTAAATGCCATGTTTAATTTGTAGCCATGCCATTGAAACCCTAGAAATATTTATCTGTTAATCTTAGTAATTGTAGGCTATGATTATCATGCAAAATGTTACACTAATAAGGTTGTGGTTGCGGACCAATTTTAGAATCTGGAAAACCCGACTCTAAGGTAGGGTGGTATGGGACACCGTATCTTAGAGCGGAGAGTGCCGGCGTGCACAAGGTAGGGTAAGGGTTGGGGGAGAGCCGCGAGACGGTCTTTGCCCACCTCTTATCCTAGGGCTGGAGTAGGGTAAGGGTGAGTGGGAAACCGCGGGACGGTCTACGCCCACCGCTTACCTTAGTTTGGGTCGCGGACCTGGCGAGGTTGCGGGCCATGTGAAAATATAAGGACTGAAACCCTTACGCTGAGCAAATGTCACAGTGATCGCTCAACCACAGGAGTTGACTTGTCAACCCTTGTCTTTTAGCTGCTCAACTCGATTGAAACTCTACAGGAGGGTAGCAGTGAGGTTAGGCAGGCCGTGCTACGGATGCCTAACAACGGTGGAATTCACTCGAAGCGGACGTTGTCCTCTTGTGTGTGTGTGTGTGTGTGTGTGTGTGTGGATGTGAGCCAGACCCGAGTGAATTCTACTGGGTAGAGCCTATACAAAGAGTCGAGCAGTGAAAAGACCTGGCTTTCTTAACTCTTTAGCGGGAGTTGAGAGATCGTGTGGGTAAAGCTGAGCAAACTCTGCAGAGTCAAATAAATGGTATTCGAATACGCCGTGCTCCCGGTTATTGGAGCTGTGTCACTTGGGTGATTCCAGCAGCAAAGCTTAAGTAGATTTGTACATACTTTAACTTGGTTAGTTGGTTAATGAACTCTTGTTGAAAAACCCTGAGTTCTTAAGGAGTAAGTTTTGTGTCCGTCTTATGAAAATGTTTGCAAATAAAATTGCATCCACCAAATGTAATAAACCAAGTATACTCCCTTCCTTGGAATCTCCGTGCATATAGTAAATTAAGATCCCTTTTGGGATTTGCTGAGCCGGTTGTTTGGCTCACGGCTTGCTTAATCCAACTTTTAGAGGTTCAAGACGAAGGAGAAGGGCTCCCCGTTGAAGAAGTCCCAGAGGATCTTTTCTTCGACGAGGATCCTTGGCTGTAGGTCTCCGCCGCGCTCGAAGCAGTTTCTGGAGCCTTTTGTAATGTAATATACCTTGGGCTTGCACGCCCCGCTGTAAAAACTGGATGTTAATCCGTATGTCAAATAT
This sequence comes from Dendrocalamus latiflorus, assembly GCA_017311315.1. Taxonomy (NCBI): domain Eukaryota; kingdom Viridiplantae; phylum Streptophyta; class Magnoliopsida; order Poales; family Poaceae; genus Dendrocalamus; species Dendrocalamus latiflorus. The sequence continues at coordinate 34,011,819 of CM029659.1, read as the reverse complement.
ATGCTGGTCTTTTGTAGTAAGCATGCAATGGTATACTCTTGCGCGACACTCCATAACTGTTCATGTTTGAATAGTTACGGAATGCCGTGTCCGTACGCGCCCCTGGAAACGGGGGCGTTACACTCATGACGTCACATGACTGGTAGCCGACTAGCAGTAAACCTTGGGGCCTTGTAATTACAGTATCTTGTTTGCAAGGCATGTGCATGTGCAGTGATGGTGAAGGTGTTGCACAGCAGAGATGTGAATTTTGGTCAGATCTAGCACAGTTTATCATATAAATATCAAATTTAGTCCCTGAATCACCGTAATTCCATAGCCCCCACCACGAGCACGACTATGGGAGTGCGACACGTCTGCAGTGGTACGATCGGGGAGCGCATGACTCAAGGCTGTGGTCGTGTAAGCCATGGTCGTGGTCGTATGGCGTGGTCGTGGTCGTAAGACATGATCGTGAGCGTGGTTGTAAGCCGTGTTCGCAAGCGTGATTGTAAGCCGTGGTCGTGAGCGTGGTCGAATAAGACGTGGTCGTAAGCCATGGTTACCACGGTTTGAGTCATACGCTCCCCGACCGCACGGTTTGAGTAATGCAATCCTCGACTGCGGTGGTGATCGGTTCGGCTTAAAAGCTCATGGCTTATGGCTGAAAACACTGTAGCTGGCTGAAAAAAGCACTGTAGCTGACAGAGGCTTATTTAGCATAATTAAATTTAAAAAATTTAAAAATATAAAAAATATGTTAGCCCATTACGTATAATACAAACAAATACGAGAAAAAAGAACCGGCAAAATAGCTCAACAAAAAGCCAAAAGTTCAGAAAAAGACGAAATTTATGAATAGTGAAAAATAAGCCAGAAGCCGAAGCCGAATTGATCAGGGCGCATCGCACACGTGTTCACTCGCGTAGTCCGGCGCTCGGAGAGAGGGCTACAAATGAAATTACAGTGATTCAGAGGCTAAATTTGATATTTGTATGACAAACAGTGGTAAATCTGACCACCGCTCCATAGATGTTATGTAAGCACTGCACTCTGGAGTCTGAACTTCATCTAGATTCTAGGCGCGGTACGTACATAATCTGGTGGTCTCGCGCGAAGGCATCCAAATCGAGCAGAGTTTTTGCTTAACAAGACGATGCAGCTGCTTCAGTTAATTTTGATTGATCTGTGTCTAATCTAGTGAACGCTGTACAGCAACGACTGGTGAGGCTGGATCATGTAACATACATGCAGTTTCAGTTACCTGTATCGATCGTAACGACCTGGCGGCTTCGACTCCGAAACTCCTGCACAGTTTACGGTGTGGAGTTAACCAACTCGATCTGCATGGCTGCATTGTTTTCCTCATTGGCCTTCCAGGTTGCACGCAAAAGGCTTAGAACATCTTCAATAGTGACTTAGAGCAAGTACAACAATGGTCTTATAGCCAAACTAGTCAGCATTTTTACTGATGTGGAGGAGAGAAGAGAGGAGAGAGAGGAGAGCTTGGCTCTCATGCAAGCAACAAGCTGCACACAGGAGGCTATGCAGTGGTGGGTCTAGATAATAAATGTATGTGAGGAGGAGTAGGAAAGAGAATGTGAGATATGGTACCACATAATAATAAAATAATCTTTTGTAGACAAATAGAAGACACATTATTGTATAGCTTGGCTCTTATAACTTGACTTATAGCCAAACACTTGTCTCTATTATTGAACTTGCTCTTATGAGCTAGCTCTAAGCATATTATTTTATATTTTAATAGAAGAGAGAGAAAAGCTAGCTCTTGATCAAGAGCTAGTCTCATACACACATTCCAAGATTATGTGAGAGTGTCATGTGAGGCTATTTATGTTATGAGCTATATGCTAAAAGTTAGTACTATTGGAGAAGTTGTCTTAGAGCTAGTAACTAGCTCATACTGTTGGAGATGGCTCATCCAAAGATAAATCCACAGTTTCACTTGCAATGAAGTTTTCGATGGATTTTGTTACAAATACGTAATGGATTGGAAACATGCCCTTAACTTTTAACCTCCACCGGAAAACTAAGCACGAACCGGTAATTGACTTCTGCGCTGCTTGTCACAGGCTGCATCAAGCAAGCGAGCTACTACTTGATTACGCACATCAATCCGTGAGCTGCTTCTTCTTGGCCTCCGCCTCGTCGGTCGCCTCCACCTGCATCTTGGCCGCCCGCATGTCCGCCTCCGCCGCCTCCTGCTCGCTCCTCGCCGTCACCTTCCGCACCTGAAAATTCGACGCACGCGAACAGAACTAATTAACCCAAATCAATTCTATTATCACAGTATCAATCGACGCGCACAAGTTTTTCCTGCAGTGCTCAACAGCGGCGGCGGCGGCAACAAGAACCAGAAGAAGAAGCTGATTTAATTACCAGGCCTAGGATGGTGGCCTTGATGTGCTGCAGCCCTTCGTTCACGGAGACGCCGAACGCGGCGGCCTCCTTCTGGGCCTTGGACACGGCCGTCTCGTCCTTCCTCCCGTCGCCCTCCATCTTCCTGCGACGCGACGCGGCGGCTCGATTCGGGTGGAGTTTAGCTCACGGTTTCTTTCTTTCTTGCCTCCTCTTCTTCGCGAGCAGAAGCGTGCAGCAGTAGGATCGAATCATCCAGGCGCATATGTAGTGGTAGCCTCTGGAATCTGGATGCAAGGCGTGATGACGTGTGCGCGCTTCCTTGCGAGTACAAGGAGGGCGGAAAGCAGGGGCCTGCTTCCACGTGTCCGCGCCGGCTTCCACGTGTCCAGGCGAAGTCAGAGGCGCGGCCGGCCCTGCTGCACAGCACACATCGGATGGACTGTAGGCACGGCATGATCTGGAGTTTACCAGGCCGGGCCGCGCAGGGTTGCTCGTAGCCGGGTCCGTTCTTTTTTAAGCTGCGGCTTATAGTTTGTGGTTGCGGTTTATAATTTTTAGACTATTTGTATAAGATATTACAGAGTAACAGAAATTTATATGCGGTTTTTGACGATATAAATGAAGTCAGTAAAGTATGTACTTAAAAAGATACTCTATTTAAAAGCTAGTCACGGTAGAAAAACCGAAAAACAACTTTTAGAAACTAAAAAAAACAGGGCATAAGTTGTAGCTTCTAAGCTTCCGGAGCATTGGTTTCCTAATTTTTTTAGTTTTCCTTTTTTTCTTTTTTCCTATGTATTGTTCTTGGAGATATAAATGTGTTTTTTCTTTTTTCATAATTTTTTTATTTTTTAATTGAATATCTCATAAAAAGATAACAATCATTACAATATAATTTTAATTAAAATGTAACAGACTAAAGTAAGAAGCCGCAAAAATAAACCGATTGAACGGCCCTATGATGGACTATCCGACCGTCTCACCGAGGTAACATGACACGAATAGTCGGTATGTGAATATGAATTTAGTGGATCTGGTAGAATCGTTCTCAGTTGGCCCCGATCGTTTCGGCTTCGGCTTCTCGCTTCTAGCTTATTTTTCACTATTCTTAAATTTCGTTTTTTCTGATTTTTTTGGATTTTTTGAGTTTTTTAACGGTTCTTTTTTTCCTGTATTCTTTTGCATTACACGTGATGGGCTAACCTATTTTTTCTATTTTTTAATTTTTTTAAATTTAATTATATCAAATAAGTCACCTTCAACTACAGTGCAATTTCAACTAGCTACAGTGAAATAAGCCATAAGCCACAGCCCAACCGACCACCACCATCTTGAAAACAAACTATTTTAATGTAAGAAATTTGATACTATCTATTACTAATTTAGTTTAATTTACTTTCTTTATGCTTTTTACTCGTTCCATGGTAAAGAAATGAATTGTTAATGTTCAAAAAATAAGTTTAATCAAATATGATGTGAATAAGTACACCCGAACTTACAAAGTTTCATTATAAATTCAAATATTATAGACTTACATATTTGAAAGTTTTATTTTTCTATAAAACATTTGTAGTTTCCAAAATATGGTAAAATCGTGATTGGACGGTTCGATCCCGTTAAAAAAAATCCGAGCTAGATCGCAATACTGACAAACCTGGAGAGCTTTAGTCAACTGTGCTCGTAGTCTCATTAGTCCTTTTCACTACCAACCGTGTTAACGCAAATAGCACTGTAATTATCATTTTCAAATTTGATATTCAGATATATGTTTTTGTAAATTTAGTTTTTTCTATGGACCAACCGAGCTAGAAAAACTTGATAGGTACCTATCGAGCTACAATAGTTTAGCAGGCACCTGTCGAGCTGTCAACAGGTCACCAGCTGACTAGCGTGTGCTTTAATTAGTACTAATCATATTTAACTAGTGCTAAGTATATTTAATTAGTATTAATCGTGTTTAATAAGCGCGAATCAAGGTTTACGCTGTGCTACTGCAGATGGGGTGCTCCGACGCGACCATGTGGTGTCTTTAATGATTATTAAGCAGAAATTATAAAGAACTGAAGCTAAGCTTGGTTAGTTAGCTTCTTGGCAAGTCCAAGACCAGTCCCATCGAGGAGCTAGCAATGGAGGAGGAAGGGAAGAGCGGCGGCGGCGTCAGGGTGTGCGTGAACGGGGGCGCCGGCTTCATCGGCTCCTGTTTCGTGAAGAAGCTCCTCGAGAGAGGCTACACCGTCCACGCCACCCTGCGAAGCATCCGTACTTTAACTAAGCAATTAACGCTCGTATAATCAACTGGGGATTAGAAATCAACTTGTGATCAACGATATGGAAATGCGTTGCGTGATTTGGTGTATCTTGGTGCCATGCATTGAAACGAAAACCGATTTTTTCAAAAATTTTGGAATTCCGTTTTGGATTTGATTTCTCTTGACCCCTATCCAATTTTAGCTCAAATCCCAGCCATTCATGTCCCTAATCCCTGCTGGCATCGCCTCAACAGCCAAACCTCGCGATACCACTGTTCCTGGTCCGAAAATCCGCTGTTCGCTCCTGTTTTTGTCGCCGCCGCCCCCGTTTTGTACCGCCGGCCGCTCCCGAACCTTCTGTGCCTTCCCGCGCCTCCATGCCCCTACAGCTCGGTCAGCCTCCGTACCACCTCGTCCTCCCCGCCTTTGACAGCTCTGAACAAGTGTCAGCACCGTCGGCCGCTCACCGCCACCGCTTCTGTTCTCTCTCGCAAATTCCTCTCACGACCGACCTGACTCGCTCTAACATCTTTTGACCACCGCCTATCTGTGCCCAAGACAGCCGCATTCCCACTAGTGGACTCGAGCTTTCCCAACCTCTGAAGAAATCGCCGCCGCCGTGGTGTCTCCCCCTCCCTGGTGCCGAGCCGCCTCCTGGGCCTATAAATATGCCCGAGCCCCTCCATTCGAATCCATAAGCCCCCATAGCCAGCCGAGCGCCCCTAATTGCTCTGGTGACCCCCCCACATCGTCGGCAATCGCCAGAAAACCTCAAGGTGAGCTTGAATTTGATTCCATCGATTTAGCCGATTACTTTTCAATTGCTCTTGCCCACAGCTCCCGCAAGCCCCCAGAAGCATGTCCGAAAGCTTGCCCTAGCTCTGTAACATCCTGAAAAATTTGAAATTTAGAATATGAATTTCTTGAATGGTTTTGCAATATATTTTATTTGAGTTTGGATTTTTATGGCATTGTTCTGGAATTTTGTGAGGTTCAAAAAAAAATAATTAAGAAGCTCAAAAAGAAACAAACATTAGTAATGCCAAAAAGGAAGTATACAAATAATTGAAATAGTGTCTCACCCTGACAACCTAACAATTGTTATAATTCGCTAAATCAAAGTCTTATTTAAAGATTAGAAATGGATAATAATAATTAATGCTAAGAAATCATTTTTGATACAACTCAATCATCGTACAAAAAGGAAGGAGAGTATGATCAAAAATTTAAATAAAGATGGGTGAGTTCAAACTTTGTAATAGTAAATCGAAAATATATTTATAGAATCAAAATATAGTTTATAAATTAGCCAAAGGGATTGGAATATACAATACTCAAACTTTTAGAAACTCAAATTTTCAATTCTATTATTTATTCTCCCTATTTTCCAAACCATGCGGTCTCCTCCTTTTTCTACCCATTGCCTTACTCCCTCTTTCTCTTACATGCGGGCCCGGCCTAATCCCCCCTCCCTCCTCTCCTTTCCCCTACGCGCGGGCCGCGGCTCCTGCTCCCGCTCCCCCTCTCTCTTTCTTCTCTGGCTTTTTCCCAGGCGCTGCGCTCCCTTTTCTTTCCTCCCTCCTCCCCTTCCGCGGCGGAGCTTCTTCCACGTCTCCTCCCACCTTCTCCCACTGTGCCGAATCCCGCAAGCAGGCAAGACGGATCTCGCGCGCCTGCCCTGCCCCTGCTGCACAGCACCGAGCCCCGCGCCTCCGTCGAGCCCCGCGCCGGGCAAAGCCCCGCGGGTAATTTCCCCGTCGCCCGGTCCTCCGTCGCCGCTCAGCTTCGCCCGGTCCGTCCTCGGCCGCGCCTTCCTGCCCCTCTGCGACTACAAGTACCCCCGCGCCACTCCTTTCTCACTTGTCCTCTTTTCCGCCCGGCACCCGAGAGCCCGCCTCTACCCATGCGACGGCCGCAGCGCCTCCATGCCGCTCCCGGCCTTCCGGCGAAGTCCAACCACCTCAAGTGCGTCAAAGTGTGCCCCTGCTCCCTGTGTACCTCCCCGCCGCGTTAATCGGACTCCGGTGCGCCGGAGCTCGCGCACGGCCCATCTTCCCCAACACCGGTCGCCGCCGCCATCCACACCGCCACCTCCTCCTCGCGCTATCTCTTTTAGATTTCGCGCGATGGGAGCAACTACTCGGCACCCCGGAGCTGTCCCAATCCTCGGCCGGAGCTCCCTGCCGCCCGAGCTCCCCGGCCACGGTGACCTCCCCGCGCCGCCCATGGCCCGCGTCGCCGGCTCACCACAACCCCTTCCCCGCTCAGCCAGCCTCGTGGTAAGCATGCCCCACCTCCCTCATGCTCATGCGCACCTCACTTTCCCCTCTCCTTCACTCCGTCTCTGCAGCCCCGCTCCACCTTCGCTGCCGGCCGCTCTCGGCGCCGTCGACATCCCCTGGCGCCACCTCGGGCCGCAGCACCTCCCCCATTAGCCTCCCCACCTCCGCCAGAACTCGTTTTCCCGGTTGCCTCATCTTCTCCGGCCACCGCCTACCGCCGGCACAGCCAGCCCCGAGCGCCGTTGGCATGCTCTGTTTTGCCCCGGCCGTGGAGTGCATTTAGCAAACGGTCCCCGTTGTTGTATCAGTAAAGGGGCAATAGCCCAGTGGTACACTGAGCCGTGCATTAGTCCACAGATCGGGGATTTGATCCCCATCCTTCCCCGTCTCCCCCTCTCTTTTTGCCATTTTAGTTTTAATACATTTCAATTAGGAAATTAATCCAGCAAAAATTTGGAAAATCAGAAATGGTTCATGGAAACTAATAAGATTTAACTGGGATTTTAAAGAGCTTAGGCATGATTTAATTGGGTTAGTTGTCATGATAAATAAGTAGTGTAACTTTAAATTTTAAATCTAATAATTTATCAAAGGCATGAAAGAGGGGAAATTGCTTTGGATAAATGTCTACGTGTAATAAAGATGTCCCCTAATTAACATGTAAACATATATGCCCAATGTTTAGCATGCCACTAATAAACAAATCTCAGTGTCATACTTTAATATAATAGTCCTAGATTATCAAGCATCAAAATAATCTCATAGACATATAAATATTCTAAAGTAAACATGTAACCACTAACATGAGTAGTTAGGGTCACATAAAATGATACATACTAAGTTTTACTCTGATAGTTAAGTTTAAAACCGAAATTGAAATAAAACTAAGCCTAATACCATCTAAAGTATAAGCAGAAGAAAAATAATAGTGCCATTAATTAAATCTTATTCCTAACACTAGCTTTAGTGCATAATAAAAGTAAGCACAATTGTATATAGAGCAAGCTGGGACCTGTGCCAATGGATCATAATTCGAATTAAAACTTAGGCTAGCGATAAATGAAAATGCGTAAGATATGATAATGGGATTATTAAAGCTTGAAATTTTAATTAAATTACCATATATGAATAAATAATGAGCCTTTACTATTTGTCTTAATCTAATTAATAAGAAAAGGCATATATAAGAGATTATTCCAAAACTTAATAAAGATATCCAAGTTAAAGTTAAGGAAATAAAGTGGGTTATATTGATTCGTCGGAAATTATGATTTAAAAGGACTTAAGTTCTAATATAAGAAATTCTTAGACCTAGCTTTTTGGACAAGTGTTAGAATACTTTTGATTAAAATATTTATAGAATAAGTACAGATCTCATCCATCCGTCCAGTTTACCTCCACCATAACCTAAGTTGGAAGGAATACATACCCAGCCAGACTTGTACGTCGATACATAGGTCTATCTAACTCATGGAACTTTCTTGATAAATATAAAAATAATAAAAAGAAGTTATTAAATAAAAAGATCAAGTTATCGTATTATACCATTGATCTTGCCTCAAATCACCCGAATCACCCCTCAGCTCAAAGTAAAACTAAACTGAGTTATTTGGATTTATTTGGATCTCTTGAGTTATTTGCTTTTATTTGGATTCAGTTGTTCGTAGCATAATTAGAAATTGGAAGTCGTGAAGATTCAACGGATCAAGCGAGATCAAGCTCAAAGTGAAGATAGAGACCAAAAGATCAAGATAAAGCATTGTGTGAGCTCAAGACCGCAGTAAACCGCGCTAGGCGAGTCAATACTTTGATCATTCCGAACCTACATTTTTGACAAATTATTTCTGTTTAAATTATCAAATTGCATGCTGTTATTTTATATGCAAATCCATGTTTAACTTAAGATCTTAGTTATATGTCCATTGTTGCTTGATTAATATTACACCTCCTTTGGAATATTTGAATGTGTGAACCTTGTCACCCTAGCAAAATTATAATGGTAACTTTTGAAAATAAGTCCCTAATTATATGCCATGCTTAGTACTGCGTAAATACTCAGGGCATTGAAATGCCCCAAACATTGTTGTCATTTTGAATCATGAGAAACTGGTTTGGGCAGTCATGGTGGGAATGACTAGTATATTTTTACATGATTATTTTATGCTCCCAAAAATCCTAACTTGCTTAAATATCTGAGCGGATGGCTTGGGGGCTGGTATGTGGTGCGGTGGGAGCACAAATCATGGAGTGTGGTAGAACCGCTCAGATAATACTAAGGACTGAATCTTGTGATGATCTCCTGATGTAAAACAGTACAACCACAAGTCTATAATGGGTACAACCTAGCTGAATAACTTGCAAGGGTTTAGTTCAGATATCACCGAGGAAAGTGGGTGCCAGGGTGTACTGGTTTACTCACAGTGAGGCACAGGGTGTACTGTACTCGCACGGCGCAAGAGGGGGCTTCTGACTGTGGTGGTGTAACCCTTCAGCGGTGAAACCTCAGCGTGGGTGGTGTCTAGCTAGATCGGAGTAAGGTAAAGGCTTTGTGATAAATTATCTGGGTCTCATGTCTAAGGAAGCATGTTGGCAACAAAGATAATTCATCTCTTGTGGTGAAAGTGTACAAACTTTGCAGAGTCAAAACTATTCGAATAGCCGTGCCCACGGTCAAGGGCGGACACGGGAACTTACTCGAGTTAGTTCTATTTAAAAATGTTTGGAAAATGGGAATGGAAGAGTGGAGGGCAGTGAAAGGCCCTAGTTTGGAATTGTCCTAGGTGTCGTCCCAGTGGTAAGTTAAGCGGCTATAACGCTGAAGAAATTGCTATATGGTGCAGATGCCATGTAACGGTGGATGGAATCTGAATCGATATTAGTAATGCATTTCCTTGTACATTATGATTTGGTTCAAACTGCTAGGTCTCAGGAAATTTTAAGTAATTGTATTCAAAAGCACTTTTCGCAAAATAAAACAACCCAAGCCTCTCCTTTGTTAAGCCATACATACTATTTATTTGCATTCTGTGTATTGGCTCGCGGAGCACGGGGTCGGAGTGCTCACGCTCGCTTTTGCGACAAAATTCAGAATCAGGAAATCAAATCACCTCGCCTCAGCAACAAGATTGGACAAGCTGGCCGAGAAGATGAAGATGTCAAGGGCTAGGTCGCGAACCTCCAGTTGGCTGCCTGTGGGCATGTCCTGAAGGTCCCACCTGTGTGCTTCGTTCTTCCGCTGCTGCAATTTATTGATTTCGGCCTAATCGGCCCATGAGTAAGTCTACTATTATATTTACGTTTTCGCATGATATGAACTTTGATATTCAGAACTGTAATCTGTGAGCACTATCTACTGATCCAGGGAATAGTGCGGTGGAATCACAGTGGATTTGGATTGAAAAATCCGGGTCTTACAAGCTCCCTGAGCCTCCCTCTTCTCTACCGTCGAAGACACCATTCGGCCATGGCACCCCGCCGTGGCCAGCTCAACTCCGGCCACTACTGCCCAAACCGTCACCTCCATAGCTTGCCCCAATCCCACAGATGCTCAAAGACCAGTCCCATCGCCCGTTTGACCCCCCCGGTTCACCCCGCACTATTCAAACTACTCGATGGGGAAGAAAGCTCGCCGCCGGCAAACGCAGCCTCCTCGGCCGCTGTCGGATGCTTTCACAATGATAAAAGTCCACCCCATATAGCCTATCCCGTATGACTCCCTCCCCGTAGAATATGAACAAGTGTTCCATATCCAACAACAGGTACCTATCACCAATACAAACGAAATGCACTTATTTCAGATGATGCTAAATACAACTAAACATACTATAAAATAATCATCCATATGTATATAGCTGAGCTGCCAATTATGCCTATGGCTATGTGCTAAAAATATAGGTACATAGATATTTTGTATATTATTGGTAATGACGCCAGAGCAATAAATATATGTGCGTACCTAATTTGCAAACGGCAATGACAAGTGTACAAATAATAGTATGACCTTTTTATCGTTATTATCAAAAAAATTATAAATAATAATAGTATACAAATAATATATCACTAACATTACAAATAAAGTATAAAAAAGGTACAAATAATAACTATGTACATATAATAATAGTTCACACATAATAATATAAAAAGATCGACTATTAACAAAGAATCATTATTATCGCCACTAATACATCACTAACATGGGTAATTACAAAATATCGCCTTCACAGATTAAATATATATGTCATCTAAATATGGTTACAAAGTGCATTCTATATAACCAAATCAATGTTATTCTTACAAAACTTAATTTACATATTAAGCATGTTTTTTGTAGGTGAATGAAATATGCTTTTCATGAAGGTCTTCACTAGAACCACACCTCAAAAAACTAATTCAAACTCTCTTCTACCATCTCTTTCTTTCTTCTACTTATGCCTTGCTGTTGGAATCATCCGTTAAACACAACTCCATTAACTGTGAGCACGACATATTCGAATACCATTTGTTTTACTCTACAGAGTTGCCCAGCTTTACCCACAATATTTCTCAAACTCCTAATGTCATGCAATAAACACACTTCAACTAGCATGCGACTGAGTTGAGAAAATAAGGCTTTTCATTGCACATCTCTTTATATAGCCTCTACATGGTAGATCACCACTCAGACCTGGGTATCCACTCACTAGGCCTAAACACTTCTGCTTGTCCTAAGTGGTACCTATCGTTGTTAGGTATGGTTACATCGCTCCTATACCAATGCCCCTTCATCTTTACTCCTACCTCCTGTAGATATCGAGTTGAGCACTTACTAGACCAAGATTGACAAGTCAATACTTGTGGTTGAGCAATTACTATGTTTTTACTCAGCATAAGGTTCCAGTCTTTACTTTTCACTTTGAGGCTGCCAGCGACACCCAGATCCCTAGTGCTCGACGACATTGCCACCCCTCTGCTCAAGCCTCCACCCTAGGGTAAGGTCGTGGACTCCAACTAGTGGCTTTCCATGATTCCTCCTTAACCCTATAACCATTTAAATAATTCTACTAGACAAAAGCCAAGTCACTTAATAGTTTAAAATTTTGAATGAATTAATCTACAATTATTTATACTATAATTAAATATTACTAAGGTTGACAAGGTTAATATAGCCTCAAATTAAACAAAGCATGTTTCAGTGGTAGGACATAACTAATTAAACAATCCTTCTAAATATTTATTTTAATTAAATAACATTAATGCAAATATTGTAATTAAATAATTTAAATTTCATGGGATTCAATATAATCGAAAACTTGTAACTTGCCTTGTTGTTCAACAAACTTAGCTGTCTCGTATGCCTTGACGCCTGGATCTGGTCCTTGCACAATCGCCTCAAAATACTCAAGAACTAACACAAACACATAAACATAACATAAATTCCATGCTTGAAATTAATCAAGCTAGGAAAATAAATAAAATAAAAAGGAGTAAAAAGCAATAAAAACCAAATAGGGTTGGTTTGGATTTTATTGGAGCTTGAACTGATGAAATGGAGGTCAAAAATGGATTCACCGCATCGAAACGATCAAAATGGTGGTATTTTTGGAAATTAGTGTTCGGATGAACTGCGTTTGCTACAGTAGATACATTGCTTGGGTCGGCCCAAGGTGAACAATACTGCACAGTGATTTGGTCCACTGATTGAACCATATTCGGCCAAAAGGGCCGGCTGACTCAGTCCGTGATACACAGCTGAAATGGCCCAACTGCGCACACGCATTGTTGGCCAATGGATGACACACGGACAGCCACAAAATGGCCACGTTGCCGCCCAACAACTTCTTCAACCTCCGGCTTCTCTCCTGCCAGAAAAATAGAGACACGCTCCCCTCTTCGGTCTAGCTCCGGTGAGGCTCACCGATGGCTAGGGGTGACTTGGTTGGGTTACTCTAAGGATGGGGAATCCATTTTTGGGGCTTAGAGTATGGGAAAGCAAAAGATAAAGGCCGGCGGAAAGAGAGAAGTTTACGGGTTCTTCCAAGACACATAGCTTCTCCACGCGGACTTCAACGAGGTCAAGACTGGTTTAACTATGTACAGGGCAAGGGAAAGCTGATGGCAGTGGGGAATTTAGTTGGTGATGCTCAGCTTGAGTTGTCCACGAGAGAGGTGCCATGGCTGGCGGAAGCTCACGGCGTCAGAGCTTTAGAGAAATGCTCTCGCTTCAGTGAGTTCAGCTATATGATCATGGTGCTCTGAGGATGTTAAGGTGGTGGGGAATTGAAATACGGTGGTCGAAGGTGGAGGATTGGCTGAGTGGCTTACTGGGCTCAGGGGAGATTAGGGGAGGGGTTGTGGTATGAGAGAAGTTGATCGAGCGGTTCTGATGAGGAATTGGGAGTGGCATAAAGTTCTTTGTGCAGCCACGTTCTTTAAGGAAGAAGAGAGGTGGTGGGAGCAGTGAGGTGGTTCGAAGCAGTGCCGGCGTGTAGAGGGGAGAGAGGGTGGGAGCTCTGCTAGGGGGAGTGGAAGCACGGGCGAGGTGGCGTACGGCTTCTGCAGGTGTTGGTGAGAGTGACAGAAGCAAGTATGGTAGGCGCGTGGTCGGGCGGCAGTAGGCTGTGTCGGGAGAGAGCACGAGTCAAACGGGGCACCGAGTGAGGGAAGGGGAGTGAGGTTGGTAGGAAGGTGAGCGATTGGAGGGTGGGACCATGGCATCAGCATTGATCGGGTAGTGTGAACGGTTGGTGGAGACATGGCCGCAATCTTGGGCGTGGGTGAGTGGCCACATGGAACGGAAGAACAGAGAGGTGGCGGCAGGAGGCGTCTTCTCCAAGGGCGCTAGCGGCAGGAAGAAACGAAATTGTCAGGGGAGGAAAGGTGGATTCTCAAGGGGTGATGCCAAATTTGGGATGGTTTTGGGAGTTCAAACAAAAACCAAAAAGAAATTCAAACTTTTTGAATTTTTGAGGTGTTTCGTTAGTGTCCTGGGACGGGCACAAGCTCGAGGTCATGAGGCAGCTCCTGGCGCTGATCCGTTCCATGCCACTGGCGCACGTCTACGACACGCTCGTCTTTTGCATGGAGCGGTCATCCATGGTCGGTCGGTTCCTCTACTCCACCGCCTACCCAACCATCACCGACGTCGTTAGGGCCAGCCCTGGACTTGGGCAACAAAGGCGACCACCTAGAGCCCACGAAAGCTAGGGGCCCCTAGCTCATATATGCTAGTATGTATACATCTATGATATAGCTTATGTGTTGAATACTAAATATAGTTGATTAATGATTAGTTGGGCCAGATGCCAAAGTTAAGTAACGGTTCATTTGGTCCATGTTGTGCATGCAGCGTTGAGCGCTCCCTAAATATCTAAGCATGCATAGACAGTCACACAAGAGAACACATCAAGTGAGTCATCCACCAGATCCAATCGACCACGCACGCCTTTGCGCCCCTTGACCTCTCCACTCCTCTTCCGGTTTTGTCTTCCCCAAGACAAACGTGGTCGTTATCACCATTAACAGAGGGGCGCCTGATTTCATCGATTCCTAACCAATTTACCTTCAATTTCTTCACTTTGCAATGATTCTACTCAAAATCCCCTTGTATAACCGTTGCATATATTGTACGTTTTCCTAAATTTTTGTTCCTTGATTATCTATTAAATACCACTCTAAGTCTCCAACGCAACATATACACTATCTAGAACAAAATCTTGGACTTTTTGTAACATTAGTTTCTTTTCTATATAAAGATACCCATTAGATTTGAGAGAGACAAGTTGAAAACTATTTGAGGTCATCAGTGTCATATGAAAGGTTGAGTGTCTGGCCACTTTATGCATTGAGAAGGATACATTGGATCAGATTAATGTTGATACTATTACCAATAACTTTGCATCTAGAAATATTAGAAGAAATTGCCTTTTGTGATCATTCTATTCACAACTCGCTTGCTTGTTCGGCAGGTGATAAATGATGGCTCATGGCTCTCTCTTACCGTGCTTTGGTTAATGTAGTCTTCTCCTAAATTGTTTTGTCCTTAGCAGTATGTTATAGTTTTTTAAAACTTATTCATAATATTAACGTGCCAATGGATTGTCGTCAATGAGTACTTTATATTTTGTAATGTACTAGGTCTAACTAGTAGTGTGCCCGTGCTAACGCTACGATAAAATACAAAACAAGATAAAATTTGTAAAAAATAAAACGAACAATCAGATTCATTAAGATTCACGTCTCATATATTGTATAACCAAATATTTTTGTCACATAAAGCTACACAACATTCTACTGCAGGATTAATGTTACATTAGTTCAGTAATCATACATTTGGAAGGAAGGAAGAGATAAACTACAATCAGCTGCATAAACTGACAAATATAAATTGAAGGACAAAGTGTGTTTACTGATGAGTAAGCTGAGATACAGCAATCTGGATGCCGAAGTAATGCCAATGTTGTCTCTGGAGAACAGCATACCAAGGACCAAATAGTTAGCGTAATTTCAAGCCATTAGCAAAATGGTCGAAAATCTTAAGAAAATAAAAAATCTTTATAATTTCTTTCAGAAGGGATTGTGATGCATAATATAATGCAGCTTACAGCACATACTTGATTGTATCATTTTATATATGGAGACATGTGACATTGCCAATAAAGAAAACTTGTAAAACAAAGTAGTAGATTTTAGACTGTAGGCCAAAACCACCTCCCAATTTCCATCACAGATAGATATTGTGTCCATCATAGTATTAAAATAATCCCTCCTAACAACCCACGGAGGAGAAGCTCCCATAATCATTCAGCAGCTACTCAAACCAGATGAAAGGAGACAAACTATCTCAGAACAGAAGGCCAACACAGTGGAAAAGCAGATAACATAAAGCAGTATACTGGATTCAAATGCCAATAACAAAAACTAAAGAATAATCATGTCGTCGCCAAATATTTAGACCATACACCACCATAACTCTTGAGTTAGTAAAATGAAGCAGAATATATAATTTGGTTTACCTGTGAGCACATAGCTCAACCCAGCTGGGGTAGATGTATCTGCTTTTTCAGCTATTTGATCAAACTCCTTCTGAAATGATCTGGCCATGCCCAGCAATCCAACCTAGGAACACTTGTCGACTTATAGATCAGAAAGTAAAATGGATTCATCTGTTCCACACATCAATAATTGAACATTCCATGTGAATGAAATATTTGTGCAATTGTTGTGCATCTATGTATAACTGTATATTACGGATAACATTGGCAATTGGCATGTACTGCTAATAAACAAACTAATAGAAGCAAGAAGGTCTGATATGGAAATTGTGAACTGTTGTACATGTAAGTACATTTTTAACATCTACCATTGTTAGGTCTGCAGCAAAGAAAAAAGTTGCTATTCATATGAATACAACGAATGTCTTATGTTGTGCAACAGTGGGTATACATGGTAATGATACAAAAGAAGTTTATATAAAAAGCATCTGAGTTTCATGTTAAAAACATTAGATAGGTTTGTTGTCTTAAGAGGCCTTGTACAAACTAAAATAGCACCCTCAAGTTTTTTTAAAAAAAGAACCCTCAATCTTAGTTTAACAGGTTTAGTAAATGATGGCCTATGGGGCATCTTGGATATGAGTGCAAACAATACTCTTCATCAGTGTAATGTTGTAATGGCCAGGTGATCGATCTTGTGTTTTGTCAATACTATTCGAACTGATGACGATACACTTGATTGTGTGCCTGAAGCCAACTGAAAAGCCAGTATTAATATGTTAAAATTGATTGGCAGTTTGGCACTATATCTGACAAAAACCAATAGAGTAAAAACTGATTCAGCCTTTTGTTAGAACTTAGATCCTCCATTGGATACCACTTTTAGCTGTGCAATTGAATGAAGTATTACATAGATGGGCTAACGGTACAGTTATTTCACATGGAAGAAGACTATTACCAGATGGACATATTTTCAACCACCCTTAAAGTAAAGATTAAAGAGTCACTCCAAAAACACACCAGCATGATTACCCCTTTGTGAAAATTAACACCACCAGCTAGTTATCAGTCTGAAAATACAAACTTATACCCATTTAATTTTTTATTCCCCCAAAAAAAACTTAGCTACTACAGTTAGCCTTGTAGTAAATAAGCCTAATGAAAAGCAATTGCATGGGTTTACATCCTTCAAACCTCCAAAAATAGCAAAAAAAAAAAAATAAGACCTAGAATTCAAAATTCCTTAGCAATAAACTGTGAAATAAAAAACATTCATGATGGAGTTATCTTACGAGAAAACAAACACATTTTGTGGCGTGCCTTACAATTGCCACCATGTGTGGTATTAAATTTATCATTTGAGGTATCACCATTAGCCATGTCAAAGTACAACACAATCCATGGCAGCAGTAAAAGATGACTATCTTGAAAACAGAGTATTGAGGAATCATCCATCAGCTTTCCAATTAAGTGTCAACCATTTTTTGCGAACAAGTCCCTTGTATTTGTTTCCATAACTTATTTAGTAAGGGTTAACCCTAGTCAGTCCCAATAACCAATATCAGTAACAGGCATTGTTCCAATGTCCAAACATCAGCTGCTATGACCTTGATAGAGACTGTTATAAAGGTGGTAGTGGGTCTACCACAACAATATATGCATCATGGTGGTATAAGTTAGTGGTTGAGCGACCGATTTAGTGGTTAAGTGAACCTTGAAATGCAAAAGTAGCCTTTATTGTGTCCCCAAAAGAATCTCATATTCTTTCATCCTTTGAAAGTGAAAACCAGTGGTGACTAACTCCTAGCAATATGTCCACACATGAAAGAATATATTGCATGTATTAATGTTTATATACTATTTTCTTTTGCTAAACCTCTTACAGGACACATTCAAGGCCGCCTACCACAATATTGCTACAAGATGAGGTCACCATTCGCTAATTGTTTACCCCTAGGGGCTGTTTAGACCATTGGTAACAATGGATCCTTACTTCCCCCGAACCATGTCCCCCACTTTACTGATAGAAATCACAGCTACTGTTTCAAAACATTTTGGTACCCAATCATTTATTCCCCTCAGTCCTCATAGAGTACTATCTGGGATTTCCTTCATTATCAGTTAAGTCTTCACCAAGTACTCCACTTGAAAATATGCACTGCTATTACACTCAGTAAGCGGCAGTTGTACTCAAACAAAATGCTAAAACACCAAAAAGAAAATCTCTCGAGATATTTCCATAAAAAAATGAGAAAAATGTGTATATTTAACACATGTATGAATAAGAAAGGCTGTCTTACCACTGCATGAAGCATGATAACAACATAATAATCTGCTAGGTACAAATTAATTTAGCCCTAAGAGACTCATAATACATGTTTACATCACACTACTAACGTTCTAAGCAGCATAAGAAATTATACTTATGTGCACGCATTCACCTCTACATTCAATAACAGAATCTACTCTGCTCACATCAAGAAACGCTTACATGTCAACCGACCAAAAAGATTGAACCAAGTTATTCATCACTCTCTTTCTTTCATTAGTCTGAAAAACAGATGTATAACATATATAATCCTTGACCGTGAGTTTAGAATGTTGCAAAAGCACAGGTTACATCAACCAGTGCAAAAAGCAATTAAAAGAAATGAATAACCAGTGCAAAAAGCAATTAAAAGAAAAGAAGGCAGACGTCCACTAAAGTTGTTTTCACCTAGATATCTAATGGAATGAAAATTCATTAGTGTAGTGGAACAAAAAAGTGATAAAATTCCCTAAAAAATATCAAGGAATTTGAAATTAAATAAACAAGAACAATAAGATTACAAATGAAGTGTTAACAGATTAACTGCATTGTATAGCTTAGCTAGACATTCTTCTAGCTTAACAGTTCCTAGCTTGATTTTCAGAAGTGCCAAATGCTACTGAACCATTCACAAAACTTAGATCCTCAAGCAATTGCCACAATCAGGACTCAAAAGAGTTCACATCAAATCTATAATTTCAGAGAGAGAGAGAGAGAGCGCATGTACCAAACAATATCCACCATAAGTAAACACTGCTGCAAGCATGCTTCGTCCAGCTAGTAGCCAACACAAAATCATATTCCGTGACGAGGAAGAATAAAATGAATAAATTTGTGAGACAATTTTCCATGACGTGGGGATCCAGAGTAGAATGCTATCAAGGTATAAGATAGTAGCATAACTGCAGAAGCATAAGACCAATCTTCCATGACGTGCAAGAATAAAATGAATAACTTAAAAATTTTATAATGACATGAGCTCTGTTAAACTTAAAATTCATATAGCTTATATGAGTTCATGCATACAGTAAACAAGAAAGTTGCAAGGCATTATACATAACCTAACCGTTCTTGAAAGTTACTCGAAACGATAACACAGGAATACATGATGCTAAATTTGCATGAACGAACATGAAACATGAAGTGTTCATGAAACTTCCATGAATCCAAGAGATGCGGATACCCAAGAGTATTCCAGAAATTACACAGTTCATACAGCCGATAGAATTCATAGGTGCAAACCAAACGCACCCATCTAAACCTCCACGCAAACAACAAAATCACGTATTATCCACTCTTCCATACAATTTGGTACTAAGATTTCTTCAATCCAACATGTACCGCGAATTGCTCTAGTCACAACCTAGTCCCGGATCGGGCAAAATTAGGCGCATTCCATGCATCAGAATGCCCAAATTTGAGCCACGCCAGATCACATAATCCCCAATCCCAGATTCGGCAACCACTCCAAAAGCCCAAACCCTAAACCCGCATTCCCATTCCCAAGAACTAAGGTCGAGTGGGAGAAAAGAGGTGGGGAATTGCATGGATACCTTGAGGGAGACGACGTCCCGGACGACGAGGCGGAAGTCCACGGCTACGGCAAGGAAGCGGCCGTCGAGGAGAAGCAGCACGGGCCCGTCTGCTTGTCTGCCGGATCAGGGCCGCAAGGGCATGGAGATCGCGCGAAGTGGAAGCGGGGGAGGAGAGGAGGTGACTGGTGTGACAGAAGTTTGGGGATCGAGGCGGCGGAACGGAGAAGTGGGGGGAGGAGGAGGCGGTGGCGGCAACGCGGGGTTGGGAGGAGGAGGTGGCGGCGACGCGGCGGATGAGGGAGGGGAGGAGGCGAGGGCGGAGGAGGGAGGGGAGGAGGCGGCGCGGAGAACTGGTACCGCTGAGCGGAGAACGTGGGGACACGGGGAGAAGGTGGGAGGACGCGGCGGCGGAGATGCCGGCTGTGGGGGCGAGGAGGTACATGAGGACGAAGTTGAGGATGGATCCGACGACAAGGGTGGAGAAGACGAAGTCGAGCTCGTTGAGGCCGAAGTTGGGGCGGGAGGCCATATCGCCGAGCACGCAGGCGCTGACACCGACGAGCTCCTCCATGAGGACCTTGAACGGGAACTGGGGATCCGCGGCGACGCGGGCCGCCCATCCGGCGAGAAAGAGGCCGAGGATGCCGCCGTGGCGGCCGTCACCCCCGGAGTCCGCGGCATCGCCAGATCCGCCGCCGCCACCGTAGGATCGCGGGGGAGGGGGCAGCTTACCTCCGGGGCCGGACGGGGAAGGGGATCGGAGGCGGAGGAGGGAGGACGAGGAGGCGGCTGAGAGCGGGGAGAAGCAGAGGTTAGCGGTGGGGGCGGGCCGGAGCGGGGAGAGGCGGGGGGAGGAGTCGAGGTGGGTGGCCGGGAGGAACTTGGCAGCGGCGAAGGCCGTGGAGGCCATGGCGATCGGGAGGGGAGGGGGTCGGTGCTCTCGGCCGCGCGGGTGAAGCGGCGGCGACGACGGGGAGAGGCGAGATGGGCTCGGACGGGGAAGGGTTTTGGAGGTTGGTGTAGTGCAGTAGCGCAGCGGGTTGGTGGCATGGGAGGAACGTGGGGACACGGGTTCAATGATGTGCATGATTCGGATGATTTTGGCCTTAGGATCTTCAATGAGTAAGAGAAGAAGGCTTGAGGAGAGATCCAGGCCATTCATTGTATGAAGTTGGATTACTTTGGTACACAAATCTGGGTGGACTTAGATTAGGCATGACTGTGGGGTGGTTAACGGGGGTGGATTTAGTAAAGAAAATTTTGGTGTATTATAGAGTAGGGTAGATATTGTCAATAAATACTTGGTTTTTGTGACATTAAGTCTAATAGTTACTATATTAAACTTTAGCTTTTATAATGAAAATAAAAGGTATTGTTACATATTTATATTAGAACGATAAGCTTTTATTTTTATCACACTAGAGCCTCCAAACATTGGGCCTCTACTTTTTGTCACGCCTAGAGCCTCCGAAATGACAGGAACAATCCTAGACGTCGTGGATCACTACGCCAACAAGTATCCTCACCTCGGCATCCTCACAGAGTAAAAGTCTGCTAATCATTCGTCGCACATCGATCAACCCGAAGAATTGTTTGCGAATCCCACTGAAACCTGAAAAAGGAAATTCTGACAAGACGATTTGCTCGAACATTGCAACTGAATTCGTGTCAGGACGGAGGTGGTAGCGAGTGTGTAACCCGACGCCGACGAGCCGGGGGGGCTGGGTTCAGGTACAAGTACGGCCGATGGAGGAGATACTGGGATTCCTTGATGCATCCAAGCTCAGCGTGAGGCAGGACTATCCCATGAATTGTGCTTTCTTCATTTGACATGTTCCATATCGATTTGTACATTAAACACATAAAAATAAAAACATAAATAAAAAGGGGACTGTCTGGTGAACAATTTATTATTCATTTACAAAAATCCGTTTAATTTCCTTCTCCCGCTTGCCGCAGCTACGCACCACCACGTGACACCTTTAGATCCGACCGCAACAAGCATGTTCTTTACGGCTTCTAAAAGCAGCTTTTAGCTTTTGCTACAATATCTAACTTTCAAATGGAGTATTTTCTCAAGAGGATCTACAAGTTAATTATACTACATGTTAAAAGTTTAACATCTGTATTAACAAAAATCACAAGCGAGTATCTCTCCCTCCGTAATCTCTGTCGCAAACAGCCAAAATTCAAATATTTCAGCCAAAAGCTAAAAAGCCATAGCTAAAAAGAACAGACCCGTTACGCATATTCAAAAATATTTGACCTCACTGGAGTTTGAGCCAAAGAAGGCATAACTGGCACGTCAAATTTGTCAGCGGCGTACATATCTTTTGCAGATCCAATAATGATGAACTCAACAGATTTCCCAATAAAATTTAGGTGGTGATCGGTTCAGCTGAAAAGCTCGTGGCTTATGGCTGAAAACACTGTAGCTGGCTGAAAAAAACACTGTAGCTGACAGAGGCTTATTTAGCATAATTAAATTTAAAAAAATTTAAAAATAAAAAAAATATGTTAGCCCATTACGTATAATACAAACAAATACGGGAAAATAAGAACCGGCAAAAAAGCTCAACAAAAAGCTAAAAGTTCAGAAAAAGACGAAACTTATAAATAGTGACAAAATAAGCCAGAAGCCAGAAGTCGAAGCCGAGTTGATCGGGGCCTAGTTGAATGATGCATAGCAAGTACAAATTTCACTAAAACCTTTGAAGCGAAGGGATTTTGTAGTAATTTTGTAAGATTTGAATCCTGTAGAAAGATGTTTAGGTTTATTTGGATGGACGAAAGAAATCCTGTAGGAACTCCCCTTTCCTAGATATTTTGAGGAAAGCAAAACATTTGCTCAAATCTCACATATTTTTTTTGCCTGAGATTAACGATGCAATTTCTCTGCGAGGTAGCCAAACTTATGTTATCAATTTATTTATGTATTTAAGATTTCTATATAATTTCACTATAGATGATACTCTATTCCTGCAAATTTTCCTATTTCTATCTCTTTCTCTCTCCTTTTTCAACGTCCTATTCTATCCTTTTCATTTCCTACGTTCCAGGCGCCAAAAGCAAGAGGCTTACGTACATGGTTCTATTATATTATACCTGCGCATTTTATAAGCCTTCGTATTGATGTGGTTCACTATCTTATGAATAGTCCAATACTTTTCTCTTTTTTTATATTATTGCATCGAACGGCCCTGAAAAATTTTAGTCCTCATTTGAAAGGCTTGGATTTTACCTGATTCATGTGAGGTTACTTTTTTTCCAATAAAAGCGGAGCATAAATGCGTGACCTGCACTCCTGCTGTACTTTCGTCCTATCAGAAAATAAGGATGCTACAATGGGTCGAAGCTTCGACGAAAGATACCTAACAGCGGAGGTGGAAACCCACCTAGCGATTATAGACCGCTCGTTTTGACTTTAACTTCTAATTTTTGTTTTATTTTTCACTATTTATAAATTTTATCTATTTTCTAAACGTTTGGTTTTTTTAGCTTTTTACCAGTTCTTTTTTCCCATATTCGTTTGCGTTGTCCGTGATGAGCTAGCATATTTTTTCTATTTTTTAATTTTTTAAAATTTAATTACGCCAAATAAGCCACCTTCAGCCACAGTAAAATTTCAGCCATAAACCACAATTTTTTAGCCTGACCGAATGGGGCATGTTGGCTGATCTTGACTTTTGGATTTTTAGCTTTTGATTTTTTTTAAAAGTTAAAAGAAATAGGGATAGTTTCTTAAGGTGAATTCTCTTAATAGCTTCTCGAGCCAAAAAATATATATACAATATCTGTGGCGATATATTCACTGTCTATTGCCGTCTTAAAAAGCAAACATAAAAATCATCAGCTCTAGAGCCTGTTTGGCAGAGCTCCACCAACTCTAGATCCACCAAAAACAGCTCCACTCCACGAATTTTTACCTAAACGCTCCAGCTCTACGAAATCTGGATCCACCAAAATACTGAATCTAGCTCCAGATTCATAAAATCCATGGAGCACCTCAAGGGGTGCTCCACGAAACCTTGTTTCGTACCTACTCGTGGAGTTGGGTGGTAATTACCCACCTTTTGCCACTGGTTACACACCCTATCCCATACCACCATAAAACCCATGGGCAAAACAGGCCATTCCCACCAAAAACTCAGTTTTGTGGATCTGGAGCTGTTGTGCAAGCCAAACAGTTTTGTCTAGCTCCATGGTGGGATCCCAGATTCACCGTGGAGCTGTTTTTGATGGATCTACTACTCCAAATTCATTTTTTCAGTGGTGGAGCCCTGCCAATCAGGCTCCTAGTCTAAAAAGAGACATGGCGTGCTTCTTTCATTCTTTCCCGGGTCTCGTTTCTCTCTCTTACCCTTCCAGGCCAGATTCTTTCCGTCTGCGTTCCTTTCGTTTTTCGTGGGCCGCTCAGCGAGGTTTCGACGGGCCACTCTTACATGCCTTTTTGTAGTTTTCTGCGGGCCTTCAAGGGAGGCCATTTTCGGGTTGTTCATCGATTTTCTTCGAGTCTTTTTCTGTTGGCTAGAAGTGAAAGAACGAAGTCCACAGACCAGTTTCTTTTTGTAGTTTCGGGCGGGCCACGAAACGAGTGCGCGAGCCGCGAATACTCCATGCAGGCCTTTTTTTTTTGTCGTTTCTCACGGTCCGTGTTTACAGGAGTTTTTTTTTCTTCTCCTTTTCGACGGGCCGCAAAACGAGCCCATCAACACGTTTGGCGGTTTTCTTTTGGTGTTTTCCCGTTATTCCTTGAGCCGGAAAGCATGGTCCGCGAAAACTATACAATAAATATACACTAAACGAAACTGAACTAAGAATTGAATACATATGTGCTCATTTACCCTGTTGTTTTTTATTTTTCAGTGGTTTTTAGCTTTTAGCTTCCCTTAGCAATCACTATTCATTCTGGCCCGTTCATTTTAGCTTCAGTTTCTAGTTTTTAATTTACTATTTCTTTTCTTTTTTTCCCGTATTCCTTCGAATAGTCCATAATGGGCTAACCTGTTTTTCTATTTTTAATTTTTTTAAAATTTAATTACACCAAATAAGTCATCATCAGTTACAGTGAAAAATAAGCCAGCTACACTAAAAAAGACATAAGCCATTGTCAAACTGAGCACTACCTAATAAACTGCATCCAAAAGGCATAAGCCACAACCCAAAAGAATATACCTATTATAAAATTTATAGAATAATGATTAAAATTACACTAATAATATGGAATAGTTACAGCTACAATCAATTTTTCATTAAAAACAATAAAATTTGGCACCCATATCATTTTTTTCACGGGACAGTGAGGGTTAGGGGGTATAACCGGGCGGGAACTTAAACTAACGTGCTATAAATAAATTACATTAATATTAGATAAGTTACATTTCTTAGACTAACATACTATCTAAAAAACTTACATTATCATTATACAACTTCCATTTCTTAGACAAACGTACTATTTAAAAAACTTACATTATCATCATATAAGTTACATTTCTTAAACCAGGCCTACTTAACCTTCAACTTTTTTTAAAAAAAAGGGTACACCTACAATTCACGTTCATGAATAAAACTTGAATAATAAATTATTATAAAAAGTAGGACTGCATATAGGCAAATATGACCGTACAGTAGTAGCATGTGCATTGAATACATGAAAATGCTGTTAGAGAAGAGATAGGTACAAAATTTTTAATAAATTGATGTGATTATGAAGCCTAATTCAAGTAACCCTGCATGAAACAAATTGAAGATGTTAAGGTACTGTAGTAAGTATTAATTTAGTATGCAACTAAACCCTATTGTAATAGAAGACATGCATGCTTGGTCATGTTCAGGCCTTTTCTTATTTCCTTCTTCTCTTTAGAAAAAGAACCCTGTCCTTTTTAAATCCTAACAACTCATATCTAAAATGCTTCATACTCCGACAAGTATATGGAAAAGGGGTACTTGAGCACCTTGCTCCAGGTGCTTGGCCTCTAGCCCATGGGTAGGGCGTATGGCCAGGTGCCCATCTGACGGGGCACATGATGTGACATCCGACCCTTTAGGGCACTTCGCCTTGTATCCATAAACAAGACACATAGCTCAACGCCCAACCCACTAGAGTGCACCCCTAAGTACCCATGAAGGATAGAGGGGCATTCTTGCCTCACTCGATATCAACTCATGAGTGGGGCGCTAAGTCACATGGTCCCCACAAGGCCGGCCCCCCCAAAGGAGGGCATAGTCCTTGGGGGCCCATGGGATCCCGGAGTCAGAGGCCTACACCAAGGGAGTAGGGATGTGGGATGTACTGCCACTTCATAAGAAGGACAGATATGCCCATGCCTAAGTTACCCCACTGGGGGTAGGATAGTCTTTATGTACCAGGCCAAGCGCCCATAAAAGCTCATTGTAACTCATACTTATAACTCGAATTTTGATGGAATACAAGTCATACACAAACTGATGTGACCTCGGGGTCACTCCTGGGCAAGGAGGCACCCCTCTACCCTGAACCCAGGGCCACACCAATAGGAGTAGGGCACCTTCATTAGCGTCTAAACCTGTATAAATGATCTTATCTACGTCTAAACCTGTATAAATGATCTTATCTCCTTTACTCTCTTGGACATTGGCCCATTGAACAGCCGACATTTGCTTCTTGCTCATGTCCCAGTTTCTGACCTACGATAGTGTGGCCGCCGCTTTCTCTCTGGCAAGTCTCCACCCCATTATGACCGCTAGGGTAGTCATCGCCTTGCTAGCCGATGTGCCTTCGTGGGTGCTCCACCACCACCAACCAAAATCCAAATCAAATAAATTTAATAATATTAGTAAAAAATCAGATGAAATTGCAAATAGAAGTGAGGAAAACTGAGGGATCTATTTAGGGTTAGAGAATACCAGGCAAGGGCAAGGATGGAGATCGTACAACAGAGAAGCCTCTAGTGGCGGCAACACAGACAAGGATGGACGGGCTAAGTTTACTTCCTTGTAGCAGGATTAAGGGAGTGGCCCTCACCTTGACTCACTCGGCCTACTACGTCAAAGGGCCATTGTATCTGTAATTATGTGGCAAGCCTAAAATGGCTATACCAAGAAAATAACATATTTTTCCTTACTATTATAGGCTTCAAGGGGGTATTTGTGTAAGTAATCTCCTCATAGCTATAAATATGGACCATACTCATTTTTGTAAGAAAAAGACCTAAGTAATAACAGCGGCAAGTAACCCCTCTGTGATCTTTTCGTAGCCTCATTATTCACTGTTTAGCACTTAATGACAACTAAAACCTAATGTCCTGTCGAAACCAAGCACCACAGGAAGCTTAGGATGAAGAAGAGAGGACGAAAGCAGCGAGGATCGGGCGCATGGAGGGTACAATGGAAGCGCCGCACACCGCTGCCATCGGCCTTCTTCCCACCGCTACCAGCATCAGCCGTCTTCCTTTGTCGTCCCCACTTCATCTCCGTACCGTTGCACAGGAGGAGACGGTGGAGCAGAACACTTTTTCTCGAGAGAGAAAATCTACCAGAATTGGCGACTCGCACAGCACTCGTGAAACGTGGATTTTCAGGGCTAGTGTGTCAAACTAGCAGTGCAATTTTCGTCTTCAGAGTCATTTTTTGTGGACAGAAGCAAATCGAGGATACCGTCAGGACGCTACATCCAATTCCTATCAACGTCGCCTGGGAGAATTCGATCACGGCACTGTTCCTAAGCTGAGCTCGTGTTCATAGAGCGCCTGTGGAAGCGATCTACCCCCTGCCGTGTGGAAGAGGCACGCAAGGGATACCAACTGGTCCTCTCGCCTTGGTTTAACCGGCGACGATTATCTCCGGGTATCCCCGACCGTCCGATCAGAGGTTGAGCGGTCAAAGCGGAGACGGGTCTAAGGTCTTGTTCTTTTCAGCTTCTAAAAACTGTTTTTTAGTTTTTCTATAGTAACTAGCTTTTAAACGGAGTACCTTTTTAAAATAAGGTCTACTAGTTAATTGTTGTATATACTATACCGATTTCATTTATATTGATAAAAATCGCATGTGAATTTTTGTTATTTTGTAATCTCTCATACAAATAATCTAAAAGTTATAAGCCGGAGCTAAAAAGAAAACGACTTAAACTGAGTCACGGCACAACTCATCGATACCTACCAAGACAACGGCAGCAGCAGATACACACGAGGCCACGCTACTCGTAGTCTCCGATACATGGAATCGATACAACTCGTCGGTGCAATTTCCGCCGGCTGCAACCGTGGAAAACCACCGCCAAGCCCCACCGATATTTGGCGGCCGTTGGCTGCTCCAACGGCGCTAAGAACCCGTCGCGGCCAGGGAAGCTTCCTATTTTCCCTGTCCAAAAGGAATTTTTGGTACGTACACTTGTACAGTGTATACGCCACGGAATAGATAGAGACACAGTATTGTCGGTCCGCACGGGCTAATTAATTAGCCCCATTTGAAACAACGGTGGATCCTAATTTTAGAAGTTAAGAACCGTTCGAAATGTATTGGCTTTTTAATATAATTTTTCCTTTTTTGCTTTGTATTATTTGTGAAAATATATCGATGTTTTCATTTCTTCTTTTATTTCTTCTTTTTCTTTAATTCAATGTCTCGGAAAGACTAACACTGTTATAGTATCATTTCATTACAGGAAAATTTTGTTAGTGTGACTGAAAAAGTGTGCAATTTCGTTTCTGCCGTCAAAAATCTGTTATTTTGTTTTTGCCATCCTTTTGTCCGTGCGCATTTTATTTTTACCACTCCGTCTAATTTTCCGTCCAAAATGACGATATGTGTCACTTGCCGCGCACTATCAAAATTTCTTGACTTGATGAAAAATTAGATGGACCGGTGAAAACAAAATACTCATGGACGAAAGGATGGTAAAAACAAAATAAACATATTTTCAATGATAGAAACAAAATTATACATCTTTTCAATGGCACCAGCAAAATTTTGCCCACAAAAGAAGGCAGAAGATTGTAACACTGTGAAACAGGGCTAGGCAGCTAGCAATGGCCAGCCCAATTTTGTTGGGTTGGAAACGTGCGCGCACGGACAACGTGGGAAACAACGGCTTCGCGTCGCAGCTGACCGTAATCCAAACGTGCAGTTCACCCGGCCCGCTCCTTCCGGAAGAATCCCGCCAAGGCCAACGAACCTAACCGCTTCCTTCTTCGGTTCATCCCCTATATAAATCCCCGCGCGCGCGGCTTGCTCCCACCACACGGCAAATCCCGGAGCTCTCACAGGTCACAACTCGTTTCAGTCAATTGGTTCGCGGCTTGGTTTCTTGGCGGACGGAGTACATGGCTATTGGAGGAGTGTTTGTGCCGTCGACGTCGTCCTCGTCGGCGCCGGCGGTGGAGCCGCGGCGGCGGGGGCAGTGGATCAGGTGCAGCTGCGTGGGCGGGGCGGGGGCGGCCGGGGGGCTGGCCGAGAATCACTACCGGACGCTAAGGCTGCGGCCGGGCGCCACCAGGGGCGAGGTCAAGAAGGCCTTCCGCCAGCTCGCGCTCATGGTGCGTAAGCGTAAATACTCAACATACTTGCTAATTATAGTTTACTACTAAGCATTATTATTACTACTTAATTATTAGTACTAATTCTCTCTCTCTCTCTCTCTCTCTCTCTCTCTCTCTCTCTCTCTCTCTCTCTCAGTACCATCCGGACGTTTGCAAGGAGAGCGACAGAGGCGTCGATTTCCAGAGGATCAACGTGGCGTATCAGGTGAGTTAACCTGCCATTAGTTGTCGATCGACTCGTATTTTTCTTCCTTTCTTTTGCTGATTCGAGTCGCGGAAACGCGTCGATCGATTGGATGGATGCAGATGGTGATGAGCAACATGAGGGAGGCCGAGGAGAGGCTCGAGTACTGGCGGCTGAAGTACGGCCTCACCGACGAAGACCTGGACAAGTACAGGTACTACCTCAACGAAGACGACGACGAATGGTTCGACCTGTGAAGAACAACAGACTGATCGATCGATCGATTGATCTCCATTGATCTTATCATGCATTCTTGTTAGTTGCGACCATAGAGGCAGCACTGTAATTTGTTTATCTGTGTGTACGCATGTATATATTGCAGCTGTATACTTCCCCTGTTTTATTGTAGGGGAAGGGATGAATGCAGACATACAGACTTTAGTTAAGAGACAAATGGGTACTACTACTACTAACGCATTTGTGCTTGGAAGGGATCTTTTCTTGTGTATATGAAACCATTTGACGAATCTGAATTATAACCGCATTTTGAGTACCTCGCTTGATTGTTCATTAGATAGTGATTTTGTGTGAATCTGCCACTGTTTCTGTTCTGGGAGGACAGTAGCAGCTCCCCTTGTATTGCTGACCATCTGAAAGGTGAGATTGAGATGATGTGACGCTGTAGATTCACAAATTTTGCATCAGCAATGTGGTAATCTTGTAATAAAATGGAGTGGTTGTTTACTTTTGTGTTTTGACTGTTGGGAGCCAACTTATATATGGAGTAGCATGCCAAGATTCCAGCTCCAGTCAATATGTTAGGCATAGCTCTGCGCCTCTGCCAAACAGAGATTGTCAGGTAGGGGAACAATAACAAAGTATAGTGTTGGCAAAACCAAAACTGAAAATAAACATAGAAGGATAATTTTAGGATTATTTGTTTCTCAGGTAAATATGTTATTACAAAAAGAAACTGTGAAGCATTTTCCATGTTTTGCCCTATTTTGGACCTTGCTTGCAAGAAATTCTTAAGAAATCTCTGTATCAAAGAGGATCTTAAGTAACTAGTGGTATGTTTTATTTTTTATAAAAAAAACCATGTTCGAAAATAACACTGGTGTGTCACTGACCCACATTTTAAGAAGTGCCAGCCTCATGTTAGATGCTATTTTCTGCTTTACACATTTTTGCAGCGTTACTAATCAAGTTTTCCGTTTTTCAAAACCAGTACCGAAAATTTTCGTTTAAAGAAAAACAAAAACAAAAGCAGCTTAATCGCCAGAGAGGGGGAGAGGAGGAGGTGAAGATCCTCCTTTGCGTTTCTCGTCTGCTCTTCCTCTGCTTCCCCCTCTTTCTCTTCCCTCCAATGGCTACCCGCTACTCCAACAGCACTCTCCGCGATTAGCAGCTTCCTTCTGAGTTCGGCCGTATTTTCGTGCTCTGAATTATGGTTTCGTTGTGGTGAGACTTCCGGTTTTCTCTTGTGCTCAAAATTAGAGAGAGAGGTAGGGGAAGATGTAATGGAAAGGGAGGGATACTGGTAGACCATGTAGATGGTCGTAAGTAAAAAGATGATGAATAATTAATATTTGGTTTATTTTGGATTTTGCGTTTGTGAAAGTATTAGTCGATTGCAGTGGAAGACTATGCCTTCAAGTGATTTTGCTCAGTTACGAGTGGTTTAAGTCTTCAGACTTTAGACTTCAGACATTAGACTATGACCGCGGTATGGCCAAATGACTAGGGCTAGCAAAAAAGCTCGGGCTCGTGAGCCAGCTCGGGCTCCGCTCGGGCTCGTGGAGGCTTGGCTCGGCTCGTGGATGAAACGAGCCAAGCCGAGCCAGCAAAAAAGCTCGGGGTCTAAACGAGCCGAGCCCGAGCCAGCTCGGTTGGCTCGGCCCAACTGCCGATGCCTCCTCATCTTCTATGGTTCTACCCCTCCCGGCCTCCCCCACTCACTCGGCTCTTTCTCTCCTTCTCGGTTTCCCTGTCTGGCTGTCTCTCCACTCACGCCGCGCCCCCCCTCCCTATTTCCTTGCCGCGGCGCCTCTCTTCGGTTCATCCGCGCCGGCCTCTACTCCGGCCTCCGCGCTCCCCTACGCTCAGCCCTCTCTCTCTCCTTCCCGAACTCCTTTCAACCTGTCGCTGCGCCTCGGCTCCTCCTCTCCTGCGCCTCCTTGCCCGTCGGCGCTGCTTGGTGAGTCACGGCCCGGCCGCTCCCTCCTTGCCGCTCGGTGCCGCCCGATGAGCTATGGCCAGATCCGGCTGATCTAGTGCTTTTTCCCCATATCTTACCCCGATCTATCGGTTTTAGTTTGCTATTTTTGGGTTGCTCTAATGGTTTGCTCGAGGTGCTAGGCTGGGAGGTGAGTTGCCCCGGCTAGCCACGGCCGGCAAGCCATCGCCCGTACGCCGGGGAGTACACGGTGGTCGTTGGAGGTGTGGCTATGCCGGTGGTAGCACGTAGCCGCCTCCCTCTTCGGTGAGCCCCTGCCCCTTCTCTTCCTCTACTCCCTCTCTTCTACTTCCAGTGGCATTCTTTATGTTGGTTCATGGTTGCTAGTGATATTACTCGGTTTCTACTAGTGGTTTACTGTCTCTAGTTCGCAAGATTTGCTATTGAGAAATGAATACTATGGCTGTGAGCAATTTGTGGTTTACCTTCTCGCCGGTTGCTGATTGGTTTGCTGCAAGAAGGCTTAGGGTTTGCTTGTGGCTGTCGCCATCTTGGCTTGTGGTGGTGGTCGCCTGTGATGACTCCCTCCTGGGGTTGACTGTCGGCTTGCGGTTCGACTTCTACCGCCCCCGTCGCCTTGCTCCCGTTAGCTTGCCGTGCCTTCGTCTTCTTGGCCGTCGGTTCCCCTTGGTGGCTGTCTTCTCTGTTGGTTTCACATTGTTGGCTCGCGAGCCCGCTCGAGTTGGCTCGAGCCGCACCACGAGCTGAACCGAGCCCACAAAAAAGCTTGATATCCTAACCAAGCCGAGCCTCCATTCCACCAAGCTTTCACGAGCCGAGCCGAGCCGAGCCTGGCTCGGCTCGGCTCGTTGCCACCCCTACAAACGACCATATGCTACAACCACGACATGGCCAAAAGACTACATGCTTCGACCATGACATTGCCAAACGACCACAGACTTTAGTCTACGACCACGGCATGGCCGAACGACCACAGCTGCTGTCTACCATAGCATGAACATAACTACGACTACGACTGCCTTATGACCACGGCAGTACGACTTCGACCTTACAACCACGTCTGGCTTTCGACCACGGCAGTACGACTTTGATCTTACGACCACGGTCGGTAATAGTAGCTACAATATTTTTTCATGGTCGTAGCTACAGTACTCGATAGTCATAGACTTTACTGGTCGTACTTGATAGTTGAGGGCTTTGCGGTCGGTGGTCGTAGGTTTTACAGACTGCCTTCATGGTCGTAGCTACCGTACTCGATGGTCGTAGGTTTTGCAGACTACTTTCATGGTCGTAGATTTGGCATTCTTGTCGATACTCGTAGACTTCACAGTCCGCTGTTCTGTCTTCGGTAGTTGGAAGCTTAGCGATCGGTTGCCCTAGACTTCACGGTCGGTACCCGTAGACTTTCATGGTCGATACGAGTGCTTCACTCTTGAGATCTTCGAGTACGTCAAGTACTCGTGTTGGGCCAGTGGTTGACTGGTCGTTGTGTGGTGGTCAATGATGAATGGTCATTGCTGCGGTACCAGTTGGGTACATGAGGATTGAGGTACTCGTAGTCAGAGGACTCGGTACTCGATAGAAGTGGTTTTCAATCGTGGTAAGTGGTCGTGTGTCGAAATGTTGTCTATACTTGTAGGCTTCGAGTACGTTTTGCGGCTGGGATTTCTGATCAATACTTGGTAGTCGGTACTCGATAGTCGGTCAGTAGTGGTGCGAGTGGTTTCCGAGTACTTGTGGGTTACGAGTACTTTGAATTAGCGGTCGTTTTGTGTGGTCTGAAGGGTTGTTCCAGTTAGCGATGGTCGTAAGCATTCTGAGGCATGGTCGTAGATGGGGTGATTCTTGTCTGGAGATAGACAATGGTGTGTTTTGCTAATGTGTGATGATTACGGTCAAGTTGGAGAGAACTTGTACCGGGAGATGGTTTTTTTGGTTTTTGCATGTGTAGGTTGGCATGGAGGCGGTCATGGTCGGTGACGAAGAGGACCAGGATTAGGAGGGGGTAATATGAGGTCCAGGTGGTTGGGATGTCACGTGATGTGGTCGAGCTCATGCTGGAGCACGTGAAGGTCAAAGGTGGATGCTGCATGGAGATGGTTACGGTCAGTGACGAAGAGGACCGGGACTAGGAGGGGGTAGTCTAAGGTCTAGGCGGTCAGGTGGTCACGCGAGGTGATCGGGCTCATGCAAGAGCACGTGGTGATAGTGCACAATGGAGATACAGGAGAGGATATCCTGGAGGCTTTGTCATGTGTGACGTATGGAGTTGTGGATGGAGTCCCATTACTTGTACGAGGTGGTTAAAATCAGTGTTAGGAAGGGTTTTGGGTCCCTTGATTTGAGAAAGAGATAGATATCGGGTCCAGGGGAGAAGGACATGGTTTGAGGTGTTTGAGTTGAACACGCCTTGTGCACTGGCCTATAAAAGCAGGGGATGTTGTATGTTAAGATACAAGGTTTTAGGGCTTTTTTGGAGAAGTTTTTTAGGTGTGCCGTGAGGCACTTTGTAGCCAAGAACTTGATGATGAAATAATAGATCATATTCTTTCATCTCCGGCGACTTCCAGAGCATCGCTCCTCTCTCTCTATTTTCCGTGCTCTGTTTTGTCTTCGGACGGTGGTCGAATGGCCGGAGATTTCAGGCGGAAGGAGGCCACGACTTCGTGCGTCGGTATCGTACCGAGCGATCAGAACGAGTAGGCGATCGATTTGTTGTCGTGCCGAGTGATCAGAACGAGCGGGCGATCGATCTGAGCGGTTGTAAGCGAGCGGTCGTAAGCAAGCGGTCATAACCGAACGTTCGGGACAAGCGGTTGTAACGATTGGTCGTAACGAGCATTCGGGACAAGCGGTCGTAACGTCTAGTCTAACGAGTAGTCGGGCGACAGAGACTTTTCGACCATGTGCAAGCAGCTGCGGTCGTTTGGTAATTCAGATCGGTTTTCTTTTGTTCCTCTATATTGTGCTTTGATTTTAGGTGGTAAAAAGCGGAGACAAGCATTCACCTTCCTTCTGATTGTGTCATACGATCCTATAGATACCGAGAGGGAAGTTTGTTTTCTCATGTTGCTCAGTGAGTCCGTGTCTTATACAATGGTTTGGCTTGTATAGTGCTTACACCAAACTGAATCTGACTGGTCAGAATAAGCTATTTCAGAAAAAAAAATCACAATCCATGATCTTTAAGCTCTATTTCTGTTAGGATTTTTGAGCCATAAAAGCTGTTGATTGTTGTGCCCATTTCTCAGTTGTGGTTAATTCTATAAAGAGTTTGGATGCTTGTGTGACCCTTTGGGTATATCTGTAGTTGAAATTTGTGGTTTCTGGTTTGCAAGTTGGAAGTTGATGCAGTGGTTCAGAAACCAATGCCGTTCTCCAGTTTTGTATTTGGTGATAATTGAAAAGTTGGCATTTTTTAGTCTTTCATGTCATCTGATTATTCTCATTTATCCTGGTCGCACACATGTATCAATTCGTCTATAAAATGGAAATCTGTATAAATATAATGGACCCAACCGTACACCTAAATTGACGTGTATGAACAAAAAAAAGAGTGATATAGTTTTGAATTTTGAGTTTTGGCTTCGGGTTTCTGGTTAGCCTTGTAGGCCCTCAAGAACTGCTCCTAACTTTTCCTTATGTTGGAAGGAATGGATATGCCTGCGTTGTTGTTAAGGATGCTTAATATCTTATGGCTTCAGAAAGAATATCTGTTGGGTTAAGCTTAGCTTTCGTTCTGGATGTTTTGTCAGCTTGGTAAGCGTTTGAACCCTTTCTGAACATTTGCAAACTGATACATTATAAGGAGACAAGACCATGTCCTTTTTAATAAAAAAAAGTGCTTCGCTTTGCTTTATAGTGCCAATATCGTGATCTTTTTTGCTGAAATAGTTGGTTTACACCACCCTCATCCTTTTGGCTACGATGAAGTGAACTAGGTGGTTAACAGATTGGAATTTGTATGGGCTTTCATCTTGGTAGCTATTAAGCATTTTTTCCCAGCTGGTGAACTTCTCATCCTTTTGTGTTACATAGTATATTTGTTGCTCATTATTATTAGTCTGAAGTAGCATCTGAATGGTTGGAGCTTGTTTTGACCTGTTTTTCAGGAAATAAGATGAACATAGCGGCTGCTTTTTGTCTGCAATGCTTCACGGTGAAAAGAGCTACTGATAGATGGAGAATGGGACATAGAAGCATCATTGTTCGCTGCCATCGTCAATAAAGTCAGACAACATCCTTGTCCTCCTCAAACACCACCTCTAAGTGTCACATCTCAGCAGTCGAGGATTCAAAGTGCCTAGCATTATGGGTCCCTTGACGCCAACATTGCACTATAGCATTCAAACCGAAAATCTTTTAACTACTCCATCTCTGGAAACAACAAAAAGGCAAGAAATTGCTCCACATGATGCGATAGCAATCTGAATGGCATCTACAGTACAATGTCTGTGATAAGAGGCTGTTAATTTTTTATCTTTATCTTTACTATTATAAAAATAGAAGTTAGTGGTCATCGTCCGTTCTTTCTATAGAAAAGTACTTTTTAAAATTAGAGATAATTACCTATAATACCATCTAGAGAGAGTTGGTGGTCACGGATTGTTATCTCATACATGATCGAATTTCCATAACCACTGCCTGTAGTTCAAACTTCTAGAATAACAATCATCGCATTCCTTGGCCTTATTTTTTCACATATTCCTATTAAACCCTTGGTCGTCCTCCCTCTAAATGCCACAAATTGACAGCAAGCATAGCAAAAAATCATGGTAGTGAGATGCGAGAGAGAGAGAGAGAGAGCGTGGCCACCGGAGATCACCACTAGAGAAGCAGATGATGCCAAATAGTTCTTCATCTGTATACCAAAGGACAATAGGTTCTTCATTGGATTTATCATTGTCGCTTGCCACTGCATCATCATTGGTCTCTTGCCATCGACCGCTGCATCATTTCCAACCTGCCATCGCTACCGTGACGAATTGGCAATCATCATCTTACTACCAGATACATTGCTAGCCTAATCAAGGATCAAGTAGTTGTCTATGTATCGGCTGTGAGTCTGTGACTACGTAGCTTGCCATGGCATGCAAAATTAAGTCTTGTCTCTGTATCTTTTTCTTACTAGACTTGAATTGAAGCTTTTTTTTGTTGCAATGAGATTGAATTGAAGAATTGGTGGTGCATCTTTCTATATCTCTTTTATGGAATGTTTATATTCAGATGACAGTGCTTAGGAAAGTTGAGTTGCTGGGATACTGTTCCTATCCATCTTCTTCAATTTAGTTTTAGTTAAAACTCTGATATAATCTGTAGCCTAATTGATTGCAAGGTCACAAGACCCATGGGGTCTAATCTGTATCCTAATTGCTCGGTCTAATACTCTAATCTATAGCCTAATTTACATAGCACTCTTGTATTGCCAGGCTGCCATGCAACAATTCTAGCTTTTGGGTTGGCCTCAAACTAAAAATAAAAGGAAAAAAGAAAAAAAGATGCTATTTACACTAGATTCCTCTTTTCATTTGTTTCTCATGGCATAATAATTAAGTTATTAGTAGAGCTATATGTGGGCCTGATTTTCGACATTGCTTAATAAAGTTATATAGGAGGTAAAGACAGAATCTCAAATATATTGCGTAAGATTAGCCTATATAGGTTCTTCCAAGGTACTTTCTTCATTATTTTATTTGATGTTATAATGTTATAAGAGTCCCTTAGTTCTTTTTAATTTGAAGTTTTAGAGCAATAGAGTGTTCTTTTTTTTATCTAATATAACTTCCCTTTGTACCTCCCTAAAAAATCTTTAACAAAAATAGAAAAAATCAATCAAATAAAAAACAAATTCCATTATCCTAAAATTTCTTTAACAAGAAAAAACAACATAGCTCTAAAGGGTGTGCGGCAGAGCGCGGAGGCAGAGCCGAGGGCATAGGCCAGATAGGCCGATCCCGACAATATTGACTCGATGTGCTGGAATAATATGATTTTTTTTATCTATAGCAAAACATTGGTATTCAACTAGTTGCTAAGATATGCAACCTGGTGGTTCAGTTTGAGGAGGACGGGAATGTTGTCCACTCCATGTTTGGAATCAAGTTATCTTGTACTTGTCATGAAAAGTAGAATTTCACTTGATAAATGAAGCAACAATCATCAGTGTTGGTCTGTTGGGGCAATATGCAGCACAGAAAACTTGTTGGCCAAATTAACACACACACGCACACTGAGCATGGAGGTTTGTTGCCACGAATTAGACCACTTGTCTCCGTGTGCGTAATAGTTTATTTCGGTAATTTGGTACTGAGAAATAGACTGTAGATATGATATATAAAAATGGAGTGAATGTATGTAAGAAACACTGATAGTTGTCACACTCCGCAACCGCTACTAAAGGCTCAAGCTATGGGTCTGTTCTTTTCGGCTGCGGCTTATAGCTTTTGACTGAAATTTTTGAATTTTGGCTGTTTACGGTACAGATTACGGAGAGACAGATACTCACTTGCAATTTTGGCTGGTACAGATGTGGAGCTTTTAACGTGTAGATCGTTTAACTTGTAGACCCCGTCTTGAGAAAATACTTCGTTTGAAAGTTAGGTACTATAGCAAAAGCCAAAAGCCGCTAGCTTTTGAGGTAAAGAACATGCCCTATAACTGGCATGGGACTATGGGAGTACAATCCCAGTTTTGTCCTAGTCATTGTACAATGTTGTTTAGAATGGTGTTTTGAGCTGTTGGATTCTGTTTAGGAAAAAACATAAATGCAAATAGTTTGTTTGGCGTGTAAATGTATTGAGTTGCATATGCCGATCAATTCACCTAAAAGCATAAGCTAATGAGGAAAGATGGACAGTTCACTTATACTTCAATAATCCCCCTCACGTGTAGGCTCTCTCAGCTTAAGACGTGAAATAGAAGTGAGCTGTAATTGTTTTTTAATTGCGCTAACTGGATCTTAAACTCAAGACCTTTTGGCTCTGATACCATATTGAGCAGGCCCGTATAAGGCCCAGCGCAAGTGGACCGATCGCGCTAGGCCCCCAAAATTTTTGGGCCCCCATCCAACTCCTCACGACCTCACGTGTAGAGCGACGAAGTCGGAAGTCGAATCGACAGTCGACACTTCGACTTCGCCGGCCGAGCGATCCACATCCGCCATTGTCTCAGGATCCAAGCCATCACTCATCAGCAGCCATTTACTCATTTAGCAATAGCAAATAGCAATTCCATTCAGCAGGTTGCATACTTGCAGTGCAGTGCTGCACGCAGACGCAGGAGCCAGGAGGCAGGATGGAGGACGTCTGCATAACTGCATTCTTGCAGTTGTAGGTAGCCAGGTATGTGGACATTCAATAGGAAATTTGTTTTGCACTTGCACTAAACCTAATTAGTATTTAATCTTTAGTTTTATTGTGTTTGTGATTTATGAACAGGCCAACAGGGAGGTCTATTTACTTCTAATGTCTTCTAGTTCTAGAATTAGAAAATATGAGTCTGGTCATGAAAAGCGCAAGAAGAAAGAAATACTTGAACGGTTCGCTCAGACTCAGAAGGGTGCTCTTGATAAATTTGTTGTGAAAGAATGTCAAACTTCTATAGAAAATCAAACTCTTTAAGCAGACATCGATGACAATCATGGTGATAACACAAACAATGTTGAGGTTCACACTTTGGAGATTGATGAAGTTAGGGGCAACGACAATGCTGATGGTGTTGATGCCACCATTGATGGATCAGCTAGCATTGAAAGTGATAATGATCTGAGGGTTCCTTTTGAGCCTGATATATTCGATCCAAGATATTGGAATGGACTTGATCAAGAAAAGATTGATATTTTGGTCCAAAAGGGTCCTAAAAGAGACTTGTCTATTCAGAAAGGTCCTAAAGATAGATTATCCAGAAGGCTTTCTGCAGCATTGTACACTAGAGTTTTATCAAATGGAGAAAAGTGTGATAGAGAATGGTTGGTATATTCCAAAGAGCTTGATAGAGTATTCTGTTTTCATTGCAAATTGTTAAGAAAGGGCCATTTAAAAAGTCAGCTAGCAAATGAGGGTTTTAGTGATTGGTCACATGTTAACATTAGACTTAAAGATCATGAGACTAGTGCAGACCATATCACAAATATGGCAGCTTGGTATGACATGCGTCTTAGGTTTGATAAAAATCAAACTATTGATAAAGTTGCTCAGAGAGAACTAGAGAAAGAAAAGGACCATTGGAGGAAGGTTTTGTTCAGAATCATTTTGATTGTAAAATTCCTTGCAAAACATAACTTGGCATTTCGTGGCACTAATAGCAAGCTGTACCAAGATAGCAATGGGAATTTCTTAGGTATGGTTGAAATGATGGCGGAATTTGATCCGGTTATTCAAGAGCATGTTCAGCGCATAACAAATGATGAGGCTCACGTACATTACCTTGGTCATGGCATCCAGAATGAGTTAATCAATTTGCTTGCTGCTGCTATGAGGTATGAGATAATTAGAAAAATTAAGGAATCAAAGTATTTCTCAGTTATACTTGATTGTACCCCTGATATAAGCCACCAAGAACAAATGTCTTTGATCATTAGATATGTTGATACTTCTTCAGATTCTTTCTGCATTGAGGAATCATTCTTAGGTTTTTTGGATATAAATGATACAACAGGACAAGGATTGTTTGATGTTTTGCAAAAAGAATTGAAAGATCTTGACCTTGATATAGATAATGTGAGGGGACAAGGATATGATAATGGATCAAATATGAAAGGGAAAAAATCAAGGGGTACAAAAGAAACTTTTGGATATCAATCCTAGGGCTTTTTATTCTGCTTGTGGTTGTCGTAGTCTTAATTTAACACTATGTGATATGTCAAAGAGTTGTGGTAAAGCAAAATATTTTTTTGGAATCATTCAGCGTATCTATACAATATTTGCTAAATCCACTAAGAGATGGCAAATTTTGAAAGATAACTGTTGTGGGGGTGGCCCAACCCCCTGCGACTGGGCCGTGCAACTAGTCCAACATGTAATAGGCCCAATAGTGTAGAGGAATATACCAGTGTAAATATACCAATGTACCCTCATCCTTTGTAAGTACTAAGGGGTAGAATAGGGATTTCCCATTCTACCCCACTCATATATATAAACCCCCAGGAGGGGCAAAGGAGGGACATCATCTCATTATCACCAACTCTCCAGATCTAGCTCTCCTCTTCCTCTTCTACCAATCCCCCTCTCTTTCTGTCTAGTCTGTAGCTACGACAGATGGCGCCGTCCGTGGGGACGACTAGAAGTTTGCGTACGGAAAAGATTTCTCCAACATTCAGCAAAAGTGGCGGTTATGTGTATCTTTTCTGCTCCTGGGGAGCACGCTGCTTCATTCGTGGCGTCTATAGCGGCAGATAAGTAGTTTGCTTGCTAAAAATTTAACCATACTGACTGTGGAGTCGTATGGGCTTTGTCTATATATTTCGCTTTGGTCTGTAGATGCAGTATTGAATAGATCTACTCGAATCGCCTATTTTTTATGCTGCCCCTGCCTCCGCAGCTCCGCTTTGCCGGGGGTGGTCATGCAGGGAAGCGAGGCCTGGGACCGTGGAGATGGCTAGCGAAAACCTCGATCTTCGTTCGGGCAATACATGCACAGCGTCAAACTTCGCATGTGAAGTACTGGCCTTCGCGCTGGCTTCGCATGTGTAGCGTCGGACTCCTCAGGCGAAGCGTCGGCCTCCGCTCGGATGGTACGCCATCGAGCCGCTGCACTTCGCCACGACACTGCCCTCCGACGCCTGCTACCAGACTCCGCTTCCGCATGTCGGAGTCGCGTCTCCGCGCCGAGCTTCCGAGCCTCCGCGCAGCGCTGAGTCTGCTTCATGCTCTCCGTGTCAAGCCCTGCGCGGAGGACACCCGCCGAAGCTAGGCCCCGACCTCCATTCATCTCAACGCTGCAAACATCAAGGGAAGAGCGTCAAGCATCACATACGTACGCACTACTTGATGCCTCAATAGCCAAAAAAAATGCATGCAATCACATTCGCGTACCAAACATGCATGCACTCAAGTATCCGCCCATGCATATTTATCCATCCATACATGTGTATGTCTATCCGTACATACGCCCAAGCATGAGCTTAAATATCCATCCATGCATATACCCATGCAAGCACTTGAGTATCTATCCAAGCAAGCAAGCACAGTCCGAACGCTGGTTGTCTCCGCCGCCTTCACGTGCTTCCACTGTGATGCCGCACGCGGCGAGGTCGCTTCCACGCCACGGCCTCCGCAACTAGAGCTGGGACTTGAGCCGTGCCGTGCCGGCACGGCCCAGGCCCATCGTGCTTCGTGCCGTTTCGTGCCGTGCCGGCTCGGCCCAGTCATCTCGTCGTGCCGTGCCGTGCCGGCCCACGTCACTCCGGCCAGGCCCAAGCCCGGCCCAAAGCCCACCGTGCCAGCGTTCGTGCCGTGCCAGCCCAAGCCCAGCCCGAAAATACTATACGCGAACGCGAACGCGAAGGCGGTGGCGACGGTCGTCATCTTCCTTTCTCACGTACCTGCCTCGTTTAAAACTAGTTGAAATTAAATTAATTGCATAAAAACATAGGCACGCAACAACATAAATATTTCGGGAAAAGTGAAATTTCTTTAATATTTTAGAAATACAATGTTACTGCCTCGTTAAAAACCTTACACCCCAGAGTGGGGTTTCCCGAGTAAGGAAAAGAGTACAGTAACAATATATGTATATACAAAATATTACAACATACGTAGATAATATCTACTCGGCAATGTCTAGGTCAGCATACGCCTGTACGATTTCGGGATCCTCCAGTTGATGTTGTTCCCGCTCTTTGGCTAATTCCCAGTCTTTGGCACATGTGATTGCCTCCACCATCCTGGGCGTAAGGGACGATCTTCTCTCTTCTATTATTCTCCCTACCGTACTGAACGTCGCTTCTGAAGAGACAGTGGACACTGGCACCAGGAGAACATCCCGTGCGAAATGTGACAGCACAGGAAAGATCCGTTTGTTGTTCTTCCACCACTCGAGCAAGTCTATCTTGCTTCCATCAGTAAGATCAGGATCAATGTTTGCAAAATCATGCTCCAAATAGTGGTTCAACTCCGAGATAGAATTCCAATTGGAGGATGCCTGAGACTGAGAGGACGAAGAAGTAGACTTGCCCTTTGTTTTCAGTTTCTTCCACAAGTGTCCGAAGCTTGTCTTCCCCTGTTGCGTCTGCTGTGAGGCCTCCGATCTTCCGCTGCTGGCAAACTTATCATGATACAAACGAAAAACACGAAAAAGCTCCTGTTTGACATGTTCGAAAGCTTCTGAAAAATCTAAGCTAAGACATTCACCTATCCCCTCCATAGCTTCCTGTAAACCTGCCAACTTTTTTGTAGGATCAAAAATAATAGCAAAACAATACAGGTGTGAAAGGGAACCAAAATATTTAACAAATTTTTCTTCCATTGCTATGACGGCATGGCCTAAAATATCATCGTCCCTAGATTTAGCAATTTTATCTGCAATTAACCAAATAAACTCTATAACTAAGCAAGAGGTAGGATAATAAATACCAGATAAAACCTTTGTTGCTTTATAAAAAGGTTTTAAAAACTCTCGAAAATGCTTAGCAACCCGCCAATCTGAATTAGTAATTAGCATTTCATTATTTTGACAGTTAGCATTGACAAAAACGGATATGATATTTTCGTAACCTTGTATCTTTTTTAGCATGATATATGTCGAGTTCCACCTCACCTTCATGTCAAGGCCAAATTTTCTTGGCTCTTTCCCATTAGCTGTACAGTACTCCGCGAACCTAGCTACCACTTGTGGAGAACTTGCGAGGTAACGAATAGCATCACGGATACTGTTCAGATATGGACCAATTACTTGCATGCCATCTTGAACAACAAGATTCAAGATATGGCATACACATCTCTGGTGGAGGACATAACCACCAATATATGTTTGTAATCTTGGGGTGAGAATGTTCATAGCCGTTGTGTTTGCCGATGCGTTATCTAGAGTTATAGAAGCAATTTTATCATCTATCTTAAAATCATCAAGTACATATAATATACGCTCCGCAATTGCCTCTCCCGTGTGCGATTCATTTATTAGTTTAAATCCTATGACTCTTTTGTTTAGTTTATAATTATCATCTAAATAATGAGCTACAACACTAAGATATGCACTTCTTTGGTGAGATGATGTCCAAATATCGGAGGTTATGGCAAAAGAATATTGAACTTGTTGGAATTGTTGTTTTAACTCTACCAATTCTTTTTGATACATCCGTAAAATATCGGATGTAGTAGTCCTCCTACTAACATGTTGGTACTGTGGGCAAAAGCCGCGTTGGATCATTCTTTCGAACGCGCGGCTTTCACCCATCCTAATCGGCTGATCTTCTGAAACTATATATCTAGCAATTTCCTCACGTGCATTAAGCGGGTTGTACACCCAAGTACTTACAGAGCCATCGGCCTCGAAGTTCAGCTGTGTTTGTACTCCTCCTCCTCCTCGGCCCTGTGCCGCCATCTTGCGTAAGCATGCTTTGTAGTGGCGGTTCAAGTGTCCTGTCCCTACAGCTGTACGAGCACTTAATTTAGCATTACAATAATTACAGGTTGCGATATCTACCGTTTCACCGTCTCGGATTTCCTGGCTCCAGGTCATGTGCTTCCAGCATTCCGCCCTTCGTGCAGACCCGCCAATGTTGGCGTCTGTGGACGGGGTAGAGAATTCTGGTGTCCCCGTTGTGCCCTGGTAATCCTCATAGCCCTCTGTACCGTCCATATGACGGTCATCCATGCCGTAGTCTCCCATGCTTGGCGAGAGCTGACGAGCATCAATGGGGGTCGGAGGAGGACTAGGAGAGCGACGGCGAGAGCTTACACTAAGTCGTCCCGCCGTCTTTTTCGAGCTTCGATTCCTCTGCACACTGCTTGACTGCTCCCTGGTACTGCGGCTTCTTGGTAGCATGGTGATTAGTTAATAAATAAGAAATATAAATACAATAAATACGCTTGTGAAATTAGAAGTAATAAATAAATAAAGAGTACAAATGCATAAAATATAGGAGCTCTGAT
Organism: Dendrocalamus latiflorus; assembly: GCA_017311315.1. Taxonomy (NCBI): domain Eukaryota; kingdom Viridiplantae; phylum Streptophyta; class Magnoliopsida; order Poales; family Poaceae; genus Dendrocalamus; species Dendrocalamus latiflorus. The sequence continues at coordinate 33,967,128 of CM029659.1, read as the reverse complement.
GCGGAGTGAAGAAATGGAATAAATCTGTGATTCTGGGAAGCCGAACGGAGGGAGTGAATAAATGAAATGAATCTGTGATTCTGGGAAGCCAAACGGAGGAAATGAAGAAATGAAATGAATCTGTGATTCTGGAAAACACAACGGAGGGAATGAATTTATATACGTGAATTCCGAACGTTATATCAACGTTGCGTGCCTGCCAATATTCCTCTCTTTTTTCAGCTTTTTCATATTTGACCGTTCTCTCTTTTCTTTCCTGCCAACGTTCCTCTCTTTTTTCAGCTTTTTTTCCTGTAGATATCGGACCGTTCTCTCTTTTCTACCCAGTCTCCCAGACAATATTCCTTTTTTTTTCCACCGTCCAGCCACTCCGGCTTTGCCACGTCGCCTGGCCACCGCTCCCTCTGTCCTCCCCGCGTCAAATCTTCTTTTTCTCTTCTTTTCCCACAGGCCCACACGGGCACGGCAACGGGCGGCAGCGGCACTGCGCACACCGCGCCCGAGTTCCCGACGCCCTCCCTGGCTCCCTCTCCCTCACTCGGTCACTCCGCCAGCGCCCAGCGGCCTCCCTCTCTCTCTCTGGCTCTCTGCCCCCTCCCTCCGGCCCCTCCCTCCCTCGGCCCCCCACCCCTCCGGCCCCCCTCCCCCGCCGCTTCCCCCGCCGCCCCCTCCCCGGCTCCGCCTCCCCCTCCCCCGCCTCTACCCCTCCCCCGCCGGCTCCCCTCCCCCGCCGCTCCCCCTCCCCCGCCGCTTCCCCCTCCGGCCCCCCTCCCCCGCCGCTTCCCCCGCCGCCCCCTCCGCCTCCCCCTCCCCCGCCTCTCCCCCTCCCCCGCCGGCTCCCCTCCCCCGCCGCTCCCCCTCCCCCGCCGCTCCCCTCCCCCGCCGCTTCCCCCTCCGGCCCCCCTCCCCCGCCGCTTCCCCCTCCGGCCCCCCTCCCCCGCCTCTACCCCTCCCCCGCCGGCTCCCCTCCCCCGCCGCTTCCCCTCCCCCGCCGGCTCCCCCTCCCCCGCCTCTACCCCTCCCCCGCCGGCTCCCCTCCCCCGCCGCTTCCCCTCCCCCGCCGGCTCCCCTCCCCCGCCGCTTCCCCCTCCCCCGCCGCTCCCCCTCCCTCGCCGGCTCCCCTCCCCCGCCGCTACCCTCCCCCGCCGCTTCCCCCTCCGGCCCCCCTCCCCCGCCGCTTCCCCCGCCGCCCCCTCCCCGGCTCCGCCTCCCCCTCCCCCGCCGCTCCCCCTCCCCCGCCAGCTCCCCTCCCCCGCCGCTCCCTCCCCTCCTTCGGCGCCCGAACTCCGACGCCCGGCTCCTTCGGCGCCCGACGCCCGGCTCCTTCGGCGTCCGAACTCCGACGCCCCGGGCCGGCTTCATCGCCTGGCCGCAGCTGCGCAGCACCACGGCCCACGGGGTGATGCCGCCGCCGGCGGGGGCGGAGCTGCCGCGCTACGGCTCCGCGCCGGGCACGCTTCTGGCGGCCATCGCCGCGCCGACTACATCACCCGCTGCGGCGAGGCGGCGGCGCTTGCGTCGCCGGGGGCGTCCGGGCTCCCACGGTGGCCACCTTCGGTGAGTTCGGTCCTTCCCCTCTCTTTGCTCCCTCCCTCTGCCTGCTCTGTGTGACTGTGTGCGCTTGTGGTTGTGGTTGTGGTTGTGGGAGAATGGGGGGACGGTGGGACTTGGGAGGGCGACGGGAGGTCGTGGCTGCCACGGTGCCACCGGCGCTGGCCGTGCCCCCGGGCCGGGTGTGCTCACCGTGCCGGGCGTGCCACCGTGCCGACCGTGCTCACACCGGGCCGGGCCGGCCCAAGCACGGCACGCCGCGCCGGGCCGTGCCGTGCCGCCCACCGTGCCGGTTTTCCAGGCCCGGCACGGCCCGCCGTTCGTGCCGGGCCGGCACGGCCCGCCACGTGTCGTGCCGTGCCGTGTTTGGGCCGTGCCGGGCCGGCCGTGCTTCGGGCTGGCCCAAAAAAGCACGGCCCAAGTCCCACCTCTAGATCAGCAGGTCCTGGGCGAAGTCTTGCCGCGGTCTCCGCTGCGTCTCTTCGCGCCGTCGTGGTCCTCGCGTCGAGCCTTCCCCGCCTTCGCTCCGGGCTACGTGATCCCACGGCAGCCTCCGCGACGGCGAGGTCGGCCTCAGCGCAGCACAGGTGGCAAGCAACAGGAGCGGGAAGTGAGGTTTGGCGCGAATCCGCTGGCCTACGAACGAGGAGATGCGGAGCCTGGACACAGCGCGCAGCGGGAGCGTCTCAACAAGGACATCTTCTGACTTCGCGGCGCCTCCGTGCAGGACCCGCCTTCACGGGACCTCGCCTTCACGGGACCTCGCCTCCACGGGACCTCGCCTCCACGGGACCTCGTCTCTGCGGGATGGGCTTCGCGCACGTCTCCGCGCTCCGTCAAGCCTCCGGCTTTGCCTCGCCTCCGTGCAGGACCTCGCCTCCGCGGAATGGACTTCGCGCACGTCTCCGCGCTTCGTCAAGCCTCCGGCTTCACCTCGCCTTCACGGGACCTCGCCTCCACGGGACCTCGTCTCCGCGGGATGGGCTTCGCGCACGTCTCCGCGCTCCGTCAAGCCTCCGCTTTGCCTCGCCTCCGCGCAGGACCTCGCCTCCGCGGGATGGACTTCGCGCACGTCTCCGCGCTCCGTCAAGCCTCCGGCTTCACCTCGCCTTCACGGGACCTCGCCTCCACGGGACCTCGTCTCCGCGGGATGGGCTTCGCGCACGTCTCCGCGCTCCGTCAAGCCTCCGGCTTCGCCTCGCCTCCGCGCAGGACCTCGCCTCCACGGGATGGACTTCGCGCACGTCTCCGCGCTCCGTGCCTCGCCTCCGCGCAGGACCTCGCCTCCGCGGGATGGACTTCGCGCACGTCTCCGCGCTCCGTCAAGCCTCCGGCTTCACCTCGCCTCTGCGCAGGACCTCGCCTCTGCGGGATGGACTTCGCGCACGTCTCCGCGCTCCGTCAAGCCTCCGGCTTCACCTCGCCTCCGCGGGATGGACTTCGCGCACGTCTCCGCGCTCCGTCAAGCCTCCGGCTTCACCTCGCCTCCGCGCAGGACCTCGCCTCCGCGGGATGGACTTCGCGCACGTCTCTGCGCTCCGTCAAGCCTCTGCGTTTGCGTGCTGGAGGCGCTGTGCGAATACGCCGGGGGTATCGGGCAGGGGGCATGCTCGACGTCTACATCCGGCGCTCCTGGATCGTCCGCAGCGCCACCGGGCTTGCGTCCGTGCCAACCTACATCTGCACGGTGCCGATCCTCCGGGCGCTCCTCCAGCCGGGCGACATCTCCGACATCGCCGGAGCCCCCGCGCTACTGAGGGCAGCCTTTGCGTCGAGTCTTCGCGCCCAGTCTCCGCTCGACATCGAGCCCCTGCGTCAAGCCTCCGCGCCGAATGCGGGGCGACAGGATGCGCACTCTCAGGGCGTAGCCGCGAGCGCCGTGAGGCAGAAGCGGAAGGAGGACGTCAAGGAACGCGTCACCAAGCAGGTGGATGCCTACGCCAACGGGGTCGGCCGGAGCATCCAGCTTGAGCTCATCAGCACGAAAGAGCAAGAGGTCAAGGCCGGTGGGCTGGTTCGAGAAGGACATCAAGCCGGAGCGGGTGGTGTACACGGCGGAGTTCACCGATTCTTCGCCAACAAGCCGTACCTGCCGTCCGAGACGCCGTCGGGGCCGAGGGAGCTCCGGCTCCAGCTGAGTCCTTGGGGTCTCCGCCGACGTCACGCAGGCAGCTCCAAAGTCTCCGTCACGCTCCCCGAAGTCTCCGCCGAAGTCCCTTGGGGTCTCCGCTGGCGTCACGCAGGCAGCTCCGAAGTCCCCGTCGAGCTCTTCGAAGTCTCTGCTGAGTCCCTGGAGTCTCCACCGACGTCACGTAGGCGTGAGATTCTCAACATGGGCACGCACTAGATCAGTGAGGTGAAGGCCACTTCGGCCGGGGGGGCCCGCTTCATCGAAGACCTCGGTTACCCGGGGCAGACGAAGTCCGTGCCAACGAGGCCCGCCTAGGTGGTGGCCTCTGTTTCTGCATCGACCAAGTCCGTCCAGGCATGGATGGAGCGCGTACATCGCGCAAGCGATGTAGAGCTTCTGCACCTCACGATGAGGCCCCGCTAGCTCCACGCAGCCAGGGTCTCCGCACCTGCGGAGTTTACTCCGCGCCGCCACCATCCCGCCCGGTACGCACTGCATGTGATCATGTACGATGCTTTAATAATCGCCGCTGCATTTCTTGCGTGCATGGCAGAAAAGAAACGGTTGTGCATCATATCATTTATATCGCGACCGCAGTTCCATTTTGGAAGCACTTGATTTGGCCGTATTTGCTTCTCCGGTTTTGGCCTGTTTTGGGCTGCCATAGTATCAGATGAATTTCCAGTAATGCACTCTGGAGCGTTTTGTTGTCGCAAGTCTTCGGCCATTTCTTTGATGTCTCTGTTTTGGCTCTTTTATTTAAATTGCACGACGGCCTTGCGCCTTGGCGTACTCTACGGAGTATAAATAAGACGCGGATGTTGTCCCTGCGCACTCTACGGAGTATAAACAAGACGCGGATGCCGCGCATGCATGGACATTGTCCCTATGCGTACTCTCCGGAGTATAAATAAGACGTGGTTTGATATTCCCACGCAGTCTACGGACTATAAATAAGACGTAGCGCGAGGTCCGCCTCCGCACGCACTCTTCGGAGTATAAATAAGACGTGGTTTGATATTCCCACGTAGTCTACGGACTCTAAATAAGACGTAGCGCGAGGTCCGCCTCCGCACGCACTCTACGGAGTATAAATAAGACGTCGCGCGAGGTTCGCCTCCGCACGCACCTTCACCGCCCGCAACGCGCGGAGGCTTGCCTCCGCGCGTAGTCTACGGACTCTAAATAAGACGTAGCGTGAGGTCCGCCTCCGCACGCACTCTACGGAGTATAAATAAGACGCAGCAGGGGGACGCCCGCGCGCGCACTCTACGGAGTATAAATAAGACGTCGCGCGAGGTCCGCCTCCGCACGCACCTTCACCGCCCGCAACGCGCGGAGGCTTGCCTCCGCGCGCAGTCTACGGACTCTAAATAAGACGAAGCGCGAGGTTCGCCTCCGCACGCACTCTACGGAGTATAAATAAGACGCGGATGTTGTCCCTGCGCACTCTACCGAGTATAAACAAGACGCGGATACCGCGCACGCATGGACGTTGTCCTTACGCGTACTCTCCGGAGTATAAATAAGACGTGGATGTTGATCCCACGCACTCTACGGAGTATAAATAAGACGCGGATGTTGTCCCTGCGCACTCTACAGAGTATAAACAAGACGCGGATGCCGCGCACGCATGGACATTGTCCTTACGCGTACTCTACGGAGTATAAATAAGATGTGGATGTTGATCCCACGCACTCTACGGAGTATAAAAAACTGCACGATGGCCAAGACACCAGGGAGTGCATCGCTTTAGCGACGCATCACCAGGATATCGCGCCCTCGCGCGCGTTGCACCAGGGAGTGCGTCGCGAGTTTTTAAAGGTAGGGGAACAGCGGCTTCGCCTCCCTGCCTCCGCGCACGTATCGCCCTTGGCCTACGCCGTAAGCGCCCGCTCACCGCGGGCACTGTTTTTGAAGGTAGGGGAACGGCGGCTCCGCCTCCCTGCCTCCGCGCGCGTATTGCCCTCGGCCTACGCCACAAGCGTCCGCTCTCCGCGGGCACTGTTTTTCAAGGTAGGAGAACGGCGGCTCCACCTCCCTACCTCCGTGCGCGTATCGCCCTCGGCCTACGTTGTAAGCGCCCGCTCTCCGCGGGCACTATTTTTGAAGGTAGGGGAATGGCGGCTCCGCCTCCCTGCCTCCGCGCGCGTATCGCCCTCGGCCTACGCTGTAAGCGCCCGCTCTCCGCGGGCACTGTTTTTGAAGGTAGGCGAACGGCGGCTTCGCCTCCCTGCCTCCGCGCCCGTATCGCCCTCAGCCTACGCCCCAAGCGCCCGCTCTCCGCAGGCACTGCTTTTGAAGGTAGGGGAACGGCGGCTCCGCCTCCCTGCCTCCGCGTGCGTATCGCTCTCGGCCTACGTCATAAGCGCCCGCTCTCCGCGGGCACTGTTTTTGAAGGTAGGGGAACGGCGGCTCCGCCTCCCTGCCTCCGCGCGCGTATCGCCTGCGGCCTATGCCCCAAGCGCTCGCTCTCCGCGGGCACTGTTTTTGAAGGTAGGGGAACGGCGGCTCCGCCTCCCTGCCTTCGCGCGCTTTTCGCCCTCGGCCTACGCCCCAAGCGCCCGCTCTCCGCGGGCACTGTTTTTGAAGGTAGGGGAACGGCGGCTCCGCCTCCCTGCCTCCGCGCGCGTATCGCCTGCGGCCTACGCCCCAAGCGCTCGCTCTCCGCGGGCACTGTTTTTGAAGGTAGGGGAACGGCGGCTCCGCCTCCCTGGCTCCGCGCGCGTATCGCCCTCGGCCTACGCCACAAACGCCCGCTCTCCGCGGGCACTGTTTTTGAAGGTAGGGGAACGGCGGCTCCGCCTCCCTGCCTCCGCGCGTGTATCGCCCTCGGCCTACGCCATAAGCGCCCGCTCTCTGCGGGCACTGTTTTTGAAGGTAGGGAACGGCGGCTCCGCCTCCGTGCGCATGTCGCCCTCGGCCTACGCCACAAGCGCCCGCCTCCCTGCCTCCGCGCGCGTATCGCCCTCGGCCTACGCCATAAGCGCCCGCTCTCCGCGGGCACTGTTTTTGAAGCTAGGGGAACGGCGGGACGGCACGGCTCCAGCGCAGGACTTCGCCGTCCGCCTTGTAGGCATCGCCTCGGCGGGACGACACGGCTCCGGCGCAGGACTTCGCCGTCCGCCTCGTAGGCATCACCTCGGCGGGACGGCACGACTTTGGAGCTCGACTCCGCCATCCGCCTCGTAGGCATCGCCTCGGCGGGACGGCACGGCTCCAGCACAGGACTTCGCCGTCCGCCTTGTAGGCATCGCCTTGGCGCGACGACACGGCTCCGGTGCAGAACTTCGCCGTCCGCCTTGTAGGCATAGCCTCGGCGGGACGGCACGGCTCCAGCGCAGGACTTCGCCGTCCGCCTTGTAGGCATTGCCTCGGCGGGTCGACACGGCTCCGGCGCAGGACTTCGCCGTCCGCCTTGTAGGCACTGCCTCGGCGGGACGGCACGGCTTCGGCGCTCGACTTCGCCGTTTGCCTTCTAGGTATCGCCTCGGCGGGACGGCACGGATTCGGCGCAGGACTTCGCCGTCCGCCTGGTAGGCATCGCCTCGGCGGGACGGCACGGCTCCAGCGCAGGACTTCGCGGTCCGCCTTGTAGGCATCGCCTCGGTGGGACGACACGGCTCCGGCGCAGGATTTCGCTGTCCGCTTCCTAGGCATCGCCTCGGCGGGGCGGCACGGCTTCGGCGCTTGACTCCGCCGTCCGCCTCGTAGGCATCGCCTCGGCGGGACGGCACAACCTCGGCGCTCGACTCCGCCGTCCGCCTCGGCATCGCCTCGGCGGGAGGACTTCGCCGTCCGCCTTGTAGGCATCGCCTCGGCGGGACGGCACTGCTCCGGCGCAGGACTTCACCGTCCGCCTTGTAGGCACTGCCTCGGCGGGACGGCACGGCTTCGGCGCTCGACTTCGCCGTCCGCCTTGTAGGCATCGCCTTGGCGGGACGGCACGGCTCCGGCGCAGGACTTCGCCGTTCGCCTTGTAGGCACTGCCTCGGCGGGACGGCACGGCTTCGGCGCTCGACTTCGCCGTCCGCCTTGTAGGCATCGCCTCGGCGGGACGACACGGATCCGGCGCAGGACTTCGCCGTCCGCCTTGTAGGCACCACCTCGGCGGGACGTCACGACATCGGCCCTCGACTCCGCCGTCCGCCTCGGCATCGCCTCGGCGGGACGGCACGGTTTCAGCGCAGGACTTCGTCGTCCGCCTTGTAGGCATTGCCTCAGCGGGACGACACAGCTCCGGCGCAGGACTTCGCCGTCTGCCTCGTAGGCATCGCCTCGGCGGGACGGCACGGCTTCGGCGCTCGACTCCGCCGTCCGCCTCGTAGGTATCGCCTCAGCGGGACAGCACGACCTCGGCGCTTGACTCCGCCGTCTGCCTCGGCATCGCCTCGGCGGGAGGACTTCGCCGTCCGCCTTGTAGGCATCGCCTCGGCGGGACGGCACGGCTCCGGCACAGGGCTTCGCCGTTCGCCTTGTAGGCACTGCCTCGGCGGGACGGCACGGCTTCGGCGCTCAACTGCGCCGTCCGCCTCGTAGGCATCGCCTCGGCGGGACGGCATGGCTTCGGCGCTCAACTGCGCCGTCTGCCTCGTAGGCAGCGTCTCGGCGGGACGGCGCGGGATTCAGTGCAGGAGTTCACTGATTTCTTCGTAGGCATTGCCTCTGGGGTCTACAAACTACCAGTTGCATCGGCCCACTAGTCGGCAACCTTGCGCTAGCTGTCGGGGAACGGGGGGCTGGGATAGTTGATCGCGTCAGCTCGCCCATCGGGACCTCAGCGTTTGCTGCCGAGGGAGTACCTGTTGTGGGGGTGGCCCAACCCCCCGCGACTGGGCCGTGCAACTAGTCCAACATGTAATATGCCCAATAGTGTAGAGGAATATACCAGTGTAAATATACCAATGTACCCTCATCCTTTGTAAGTACTAAGGAGTAGAGTAGGGATTTCTCATTCTACTCCACTCATATATATAAACCCCCAGGAAGGGCAAAGGAGGGACATCCTCTCATTATTACCAACTCTCCAAATCTAGCTTTCCTCTTCCTCTTCTACCAATCCCCCTCTCTTTCTGTCTAGTCTGTAGCTACGACAATAACATATCAGGGTTGACTCTTAAGCCATTGTCATCTACTCGTTGGGAAAGTCGTGTTGATAGTGTTAAGGCTATAAGGTTCCAGATGCAAGAAATAAGAGAAGCTTTACTTGAAGTATCAGATACTGATAATGATCCAACAATAAGTAGTGAAGCCAAATCCTTGGCAACCAATGAGCTTGGTGACTTTGAATTTATAGTATCAATAATTATCTGGTATGAAGTATTATCTGCTATTAATTTGGTCAGTAAACAATTACAAGCAAAGGATATGCTTATTGATATTGCTATTGAGAAAGTGCAAGGGCTGATTTCCTTCTTCGGTAAGTATAGAGAAACTGGTTTTCCAAATGCATTGGAATCTGCAAAAGAAATTGCACGTGAGATGGGTATTGAGCCAACATTTCGTACCAAGCGTAAAATCAAAAGGAAAAGACAATTTGATGAGACCCCTGATGGTGCATCTATTGCTTCACAGTCTGTGGAGGAGTCAATTATTTCTTACTCGTTGTTGATCAAGCCATTGATTCACTAACTAGGAGGTTTGAACAATACCAAGGGTATGAAAAAACTTTTGGCTTTCTGTTTACTTCACAAAAATTGTGCTCCTTAGATGACAAGAGTTTGTTGTCTTCTTGTGAACATCTTGAGGCGGCACTTAAGAGTGGTGAACATTCTGATATTGTTGGCAAAGAATTACATGTGGAGTTAAAGTTCCTTCAAGATTTCATCCCTAAGGAAGACATGGGCCCTCTTGATATTATGAAGTTTGTGAAATGGATGGGCTGTTTTCCTAATGCCCTTATTGCGTACAGAATTTTGTTAGCTATTCCTGTGACAGTTGCATCTGTAGAACGAAGCTTTTCAAAATTGAAGTTGTTGAAGTCCTATATGCGTAGTACTATGACACAAGAAAGACTCAATGGATTGGCAACAATTGCACTTGAAAATGATGTTTTGGAGAAGATTAAATATGAAGACATAATTGAAGATTTTATTTCGAAGAATACCAGAAGAATGATGCTTTTTACTAGAAGCTAAGAAGATTTCGGTAAGATTCACCCATTACTCCTTTAGCATGAATTTCTATTGTAGTTCTTAATATTGCAAAAAAAAAACAAGTCTGTTATAATGTAAAATTCAAATACACTTTAGTATCTGTATTTGTTTGAAATAGGCCCCATTTTGTATTTTGCACTAGGGCCTAAAATTCTCAGATACGGGCCTGATATTGAGTTTCATCCAAAATTCTTTACTAACTAGAAAAGATGGATAATTTATTTATACTTCAATAAAATGAAATAGAGTATTCTTCGCACAAGGTATAGTCTCCTCACCATGGTTTGGTGCCTTTGGTCAAGCTAATCATTTTTTTTGTTCGCCTTTAGAGACTTTCTGCTTTGGTCGTAGATGCTTACAAGGATGCACATCAGAGGAGTGCATAGGTGAGACTGTGCCGATCCTACTCAACAATGTGCAGAAGGTTTAATTTTTGCTTTTAAGCTAATCTTCTTGCATACTAATAACTTACAGGCCATGAAAGAGATGATGGCTGATCTGGTGCAGAGCTTGGGACCGCCTCTTCAGTGATAGTATTACTGACTACTGAATGATTTCAAGTGAAGTGGTTCATTTTTGTGTACTATCGGTTAGCTCAGCTGCACAACAACTATAATTATGACTATATTCATTTGACGACTAACACACCATTGTGCTGCTTTGTGGAGAACTGATAAATCATGCATTTGAGTAACAGAAATTGCTTTTAAAAATGGGCTTTACTGACTGGTACATGTACACTTCACCACCATGGACCTTTTGACTAGAATATGTGGTGGATGATGGTTGGAGCCCAGCTTGATTTAGATCAGAAAAGAAATGTTATCCAAACATTCATTTTGTTAATCTAACCTATTATCTTAATTAGTCACGATGAACCATTAAAGGTAGTGGTCAATGCCTCACCAAGTGTCCACGAATTGTTATAAATTTTGCCCTGCAAGTCAATACCATGATATCAATGCTATAGATGCTTGCAGGAGATTCCCACTGTTTGAGAAGGATCTTTCTGCAACCAAATCTTCTCAGAAGCTGTAGTTGCCTATTCGTTTCTTTCATTAGTTTTCTTTTGTTCTGTCGTGTGCTTGTTTAAACAAAGTGGTACTCATTTTCTTATGGAGTCCAATTTTCAAGGATTCGTCATGATTCTTTGACTTGCATAACATCATTTGTTGTTTCTGATCTAATAATGCTTCTTCCACATAGTTTTAGTGTACATACGCAGCACTTTTTCTGAACATAAAAATATCTGTCGTAAAATTAATTCATTCTGTAGGAGCCTTTCGAACTTCAGTTGTTTAAGACACTATGGATGGTAGCAACTAGCAACTAGGAATCTTTTGTCCTACCTAACCGATCATATTTCCACCTCCAATCAGGGTGGCTGCACATGTGGAAGATCTCCTTTCCTGGTCCATGTTTCCTCTGTCAGATGATTGATACTGAAGGCTCTTCAATTCAGTACTGCCAAAATTGTCACGGTTTGCTGTCAGCAAGCCTGAAAATTTGACACCAAACTGTGAAGGATATGCAAATTGTTGCCTGTCAGCTATCCCAGAAAACCGTAACAATTTGCGTATTCTTAACAAACCGTGCAAATTTGCGTGTCCCTTTTCGAATGTTTACGGTTTGATGTCGACTTTTCAGGGAAAAGGAGAAGGATTCTATGGTGGTGAACCATCAAGTAATCTTTCACCTTTGTTCTTCGCATGGAGAAGTGCTGGTGTCCTTTTTTTTGGTCTCCTTGGTAATTTTTTTTGTCAGTGGGTAGATTAGTAGATGGCTAAATTGTAATTACCTCTGACTACTGAATAGAAATGTGCATCATGCAATCACGATTTGGAGGATACACCTGCGAGCATGCTTCATGTCAGTGCCAGGTCCCTTGTTAAATGTGATTAACAAAAATCACCGGCGTGCTTCACGTTTCTTGCATACATATTCCGAGTGCCCAACATTTTCTAATAATCACCTTGGGCAAACCTATCCCAAACTCACAATGATCTCCCAAATCTTGTAGGGTGTGTGTGGACCCTCCCATCGTTCCACAGCATGTATGCACGATTATCCATGTAAACTAAAAAACCGAAGATAGCAAAAGAGGGAAGGATGAATAGTGCCTTAAATTTTTCCTTAAATATTTACAAATCCTTCGTTTCAATAGCAACAGAGTTATGAAGATTAGAATGGAAGACTACCACAAAAACCATCAATTAGAAATACTAAAAACCCAAGAAAAATAAGCAAAAACGGAACTACCGTAGTTAAATTTGCGGTACTACCATTAACTACAGTAACTGTGGTACTACCGCTACAGTAATTGCGGTACTTCTGCTACTATAGTAAAATCATGATGAACAATATTTTTAGCACAATTTTAAAATCCAAAATTGAGAGAACTTTTGATCCGTGGATCTAAATGACATGAAAATTTGCAGGGATATACTCTAGGATGTCAGGAATCTATTCCAATAAACGATTATGAAAATCATAGTCAAAGTTGAGACTTTTTTAGTTTATTGGAAGGTTGCATCAAAACCGAGCCAAAACCCCAAACGGTGAATACAACTTGCTCGTGGATAAATGATGATCAAGATGGCTCTAGATGTATTCCCACATGTCACAGCAAGTTAGAACACCGAAGGATCCCAATAAAAAAACCCTTAGATCAAAAGATGGACCAAAGAGATCAAAAACAAGTAAAATCAAGTTTTCTTGTGAATCTTGTTATCAAAGTGTCTAGATGAGTGGAGATGTATTTCCAAAGATTATTTCCATCTCACACATATTCTTGGCACAGAAAGATGATAAGAGAGAAAGAAGAGAGATCAAAGCCAATAAAAAGTCAAACACATCAATAAAAAACAAGGGAGACACAAGAAATGCAAAACGATTAATGTATTACTTACTTGAGAAGATAGGTTTTACATCCACTACACCTTATAAGATAAAGAACACAAAAAGCACTCACTCTCAAACCCTAACTTGGAGATGAGAGCACAAGACATGGGTTGGATGGTTAACTCTACATATCTCCATCCCAACCCTTTTTATAGGTGGGCAACCAACCACCTACACCTCTTAATGGATCTTACCGCTCTCCAAAACGGTACTTTCGCATGTTGAAAACCTCACCTGGATATCTCTGGAAAAAACGTACCGCAACTCAACCTGTTACTTTCGCCAAGCGATACTACCGCACTTATGTCTGCAGTACTTCTGCAAAGCGGAACTACCGCACTAATACCTACGATACTTATGATTTTTCTGACACTTTTAGAAAACGGTCCAAATCAAATGTAATATTTGCAAAACCAATTGACCACTTCACAAATATTGCAATAATTCATCACAACAGTATCATAGACCTTCTCACATGGTCCTTCAATCTCCCCTTAATGAACCCATTGGCAATTTTTCAAAAATACAAATTAGAGATGGCTTTAGAAAAGAAAGGAAGAATTTTGCAAAGAGAGCTCCAAATGATAAAAAAAGATTGCAAAGAGCTAAACATGACCATTTGAGACAGAAATGGATAGAAGTTGCTGAAAATGAAAGTTTTACACAAAAACATCATATCCACCCAAAAGTGTCGCAAAATCTCATTCTAGGTCCATATGAAAGGGCAATTATTCAATTTGACCTTGATCATGGTGAGATAAGATCAAAAGCTCCTAAATTAGCAAAATTTTGCGCAAAACCCAAATCATGCTCTGGATATGCATTTTTACTAATCTTTCTCCCTCTTTGACAATGGAGCCATTAAGATGCATGGAAGAAGATAGAGAATAGATGAAATGAAGTGACTACATTTTATCCATTTTAAGCATTAGGAGCCATGGAGATTATCCAAAGTGACTTTTTAAATATTACACAAAGTCATAAAAAGTGAAAGCGCTAGTTAGATCATACCAAACCATGTATAGTCCAGCTAAAACCAAATAAGCTATAATCTAACATTAAATGAATTGTTTAACATATCAAGTCACTCAAGATTATAGGCTAGTTAAAGGTATCCAAAAATAAGTCAAGTCATATCAATATTCTAAGTGGAACCAAGAATCTATAATTGAGTCAATTTAGAGTGCTACAGGTTCAAGATTGAGACATTGTGTTCAAGTACTAGATATCACTTGAAATTGAGCAAATTTAGCACATTTGGTATTTTAAAAAATTCATGGTTGGCTTCAACCATTTTTCACAAGATTTTATTTTCTTAGCTATGTGCTAGATCTCAAACCTTATGTGACTACTCCAAGCAAAAAGTTTAAGGAAGTAATCTTGGTCATCCAAAACCCCCTGAGTTCATGTCTAGTGCAATGGCAAGCTGTCTAATAAGGAAGAATTGGTGAGATTAGTTTTTTTGTACAAAAGAGATCTTTTTGCATTTTCTTGACTTAGTTCAAGAATAAAGAGTTAATTCTAACTCATTCTTCACTAATGAATTAGCATAGCTCAATCTAAAGCTCAATGTAGATTCAAAACTTAACTTAGCTTATTTGACATGACGTGAATCATAAGAGGATCACTAGAGCCAGCCTAATCATATGATCCAACAAGACATGATTTAATTCAAGTTGTTCACATTTAATAAAGCTAGTATGGCAAAAACTACACCACACATAGAAGAGTATGATAAATTTAGTAATCTAGCACAAGTTATAGCAAGATGTAAAGTAGTTTTATCATGTCACACAAGGATAATAATTAGGGCTCCATGTATTTATATTACAATGTATATTGCTAAAATCAAATATGACGCAATAAAAAGAAATCCTAGCCCCCTCAGCAAGTGAGTCAATTTTAGAAGCATTTTGGTTCAAGTTGAGTTATGTCAACATTAAGCTCCAGAAAATCTCAAATAAACTCCCCCTGAACCAAAACAATAAGCATGAGGGAAAAAGTTTGGATAGAAAGAAGTAATAGCAGTCCTTATAGTATAGATAAGATAGAAGGAATACTTTGGCTCAGACTTGCTATCATCTACCCCATATGACTCTAGGACTATTAGTTAGTCATCCAAAACACTAGAGAGTAAACACGTTCCCTGTCTACCCAAGGGGCCCAACCCTCACTAGACCTAAAAGAAGCGAGTGAACTCAACCTAGTGAGACGAGAAGTAACTAATAAGCAGCATCCTAGGATCATAACATGAGCGAAACAAGTCTAAACAAGTGAGAATGATAACTACTTTAGTCTATACTATATGACTAACCTAAATGCACCTAATAAACAAAGTGCCATAGAATGAAAAAGAAGCATATGGATAATATAATACAGAAAGTACGAGATGCTCCCCTCAGATTAAGCCATGAAGACAGACCATTCCAAGCTCTCCCCGCAAGATCATGAATCTCGAGTTACCTAAATGCTTGGTGACAATGTCAGCCAACAGATAGTCACTCTCCACAAACTGAGGCATTATGTCACCCTTCTCCACATGGTCTCTAAGAAAGTGATATATGATATTTATGTGTTTGGTACTGGAGTGTTGCACTGGGTTCTTAGCAATGTTAATGGCAGAAGTGTTATCACAGAAGAGAGGAATACTATCTATGGCTAGCCCAAAGTTTCGCAAGGTTGAAACCATCTAAAGCACCTGACTACAGCAACTAGCGGCTGCAACATACTCGGCCTCTGCGGTGGACTGTGCAACACTAGACTGCTTTCTAGAAGACCAAGAAATAAGAAAAGTGTCGATGAATTGGCAAGTGCTAGAGGTGCTCTTCCTATCTATTCTACAGCCAGCAAAGTCTACATCAGAGTAGGCTCTAAGGGAAATACAGAAAGCCAAAAAGTACTAGATACCATAATCTAGAGTAGCTCAAAGGTACTTGAAGATGCACTTCACTGTCTGATGGTGAGAGACGTGAGGATAAGCCTAAAATCGAGCGCACATACATATGGTGAAATGTATGTCCGGCCTCGAAGCATTGAGGTACAGGAGGGGACCAATTATGCTGTGGTATTCCTTCTGATCTACCGGCTCGCCATCCTCGTCTGGGTCGAGTGTAATTGAGGTCACCATCGGAGTCGACACTAGCTTGCCATCACTCATATCGAAGCATTTCAAGAGGTCTCGAGTGTACTTGCCTTGATACAAGAAGGTACCCTCATGAGTCTGCTTGATCTATAAGCTGAGGAAGAAGCTTAACTCGCCCATCATGCTCATCTCAAACTCTGTGCTTATGACATTAGAAAACTGGGAAACAAGAACATGAGAGGAGCCACCAAAGATAATGTCATCCACATAAATCTGGACGAGTAGAAGGTCATTGCCATGCTTGCGAATGAATAAGGTCTTATCTACCTTACCCATCTCAAACGTATGACTCAAGAGATAAGACTTAAGCCTCTCATACCAGACTCTAGAGCTTGCTTAAGTTCATATAGGGCTTTGGAAAGCTTGAATATATGGTTGGATATTTGAGATTCTTGAAACCAGAAGGTTGTCTAACATATACCTCTTCCTCAATATACCCATTGAGGAATGCATTCTTGACATCCATCTGGTACAGCTTGAAGCCCTTAGACGCTGTGAATACAAGTAAAATCCTGATGGTTTCTAGCCTAGCTACAAGGGTGAAGGTCTCCTCAAAATCTAAACCCTCAACCTGGGAGAAACCCTGAGCTATCAGTCTAGTTTTGTTTCGAATGACTGCCCCATCCTCACTCTTCTTGTTTTTAAAGACCCACTTGGTTCCTATAACATTGTGATTACCAGGGGCTCAACAAGCGATCAGACCTTGTTCCTCTCAAATTTTTTTAACTTCTCATGCATGGCATTGACCCAAGACCTATTAGAGAGTGCATGATAGACATCCTTGGGCTCGAAAGAGGCGACAAAGACAAAATGTAGACAGACGTGAGATAAGTTAGATTTTGAAAGCATGATACACTCAAGAAGATCTCCTATGATTTGCTCTAGAGGATGACGACGCTGAATGTTACGAGGAGGTCCTGGATGAGAAGAAGAAGTGGCATCTACCACATGAGCCGTGGAGGTAGGAGCAGAGCTACTAGCTACAGAAGAACTGGAAGGTAAGGGCTGATCTTCCTGAGGTGCAGTGGTAGAAGTAGGCACCTCAAGGGAAGATAGGACTGGATCAGGTAAAGAACCTTTATCTCCATCCTTCTTATCATCAATGAAGATGGTCTCAGACTGCACAATTGGACTTGAGATGTCTCGCCTAGTACCAGAACTAGCCTCATTAAAAGTCATCTCATAGGTCTCTATAACCCTACTAGACTCGTAGTTCCAGACCCTATAACCCTGCGAAAAATTGAGTAACCTAGAAAGATACCATCAGATGAGCGTGACTCGAACTTATCTAGATTCTTAGACTTTAAAATAAAACACTTGCAACCAAACACACAAAAATGCAAGACACTGGGATTTCGCCCATACCTCAACTCATAAGAAGTGTGATGCAAGTATGCCCTTAGAAAAACTTTATTTGAAACACGGAACGTGGTGGCTATAGCCTCAGCCCAAACTTCCTAGGTATAGCATACTCATCTAGTATCGTCCTAGCCATCTTGACCAAGGTACAGTTCTTCCTCTCCACTACGCCATTTTGCTAAGGGACATGTGGAGATGAGAACTGATGCTCTATAACTGTCTCATTACAGAAACTTTTAAAGTAGGAGTTCTTGAACTATGTACCATTGTCACTATGGATCGCTCGTAAGGCACTAGAGAGTTCAACAGACAACCTACCAACTACGAAAATGGTTGAAGGTCTCATCTTTTAAGGCTAAGAAAAACACCGAAGGAAACCTCAAGAAGTCATCAACCATAACAAGAATATACCACTTCCCACCGGCCGACTGTACTCTAGCTGGACCAATAGTGTCCATATGAAGAAGCTGTCCTAGTGTTTCGGTCATAGTCACAGTGACTAAAGGGTGAGAAGCAGCAATCATCTTGCTATACCAGCAAGGAGCACAAACTATGTCTTTAACCATCTTGAGCTTCGGTAGACCACGAATGAGACCGTGACCGCTAACTTGGGTCAAGTGATCAAAGCCAATGTGACTAGATCTCCTATGACAAAAAGAGATCACGGGACTCTGAAACAACTAAGCACATGAAATAATCACCAGAAGACTTAACAAAATCAGCACAAAAGATCCTTACAAATACAAATAGCAGATTATAATGTAGCATACTCACTAAGGCAACATCCTTAAGAATGAACGAATCATTAATACGTACAGTATGCTTAGCGATGACTCGACCAGAAGAAGCATCTCCAAAGGTGATCGTCTCATCACCTGAAGCTCGGACTAGGGAAGAGAACCAACAGGAGTCTCCGGTCATATGTCAAGAACAACTGGAGTCGACAAGCCAAACCTCTCCTTTTCCAGCCCGATGGACCTGAATCAAAGAGAAGCAGACATCGGTGGCTCAGTACGGGGGTAAATAAGAATAGATCTAGGAACTCATTATTGAGTCACACGACGAGCAGTAGATCTAGTCACAGAAGCAGAAGGTTGATCTCTTGTGACACTATGCACTCCGCCTCTCACAGACACAAGAGGTCTAGGAGCATACCTAACACCACTGCTCGATCCGACGGTTATGGAAGAGTGGGTCTGACCTATAGTAGTATGCTAATCACGCTGCGGATAGCACCTCGATGGGGGAAATTGAGGTCTATCCATAGGATGGCGGACACCAGGTGCGCGCCTGTTTGTCAAACAATTTGGATGCGGTAAATGACAACACAAACGAACTAGAATTCGCTCTCCATCTTTCGCAAGGCCCCCCAATGGAGGAGCAACCTTCCAAAGAGTTCATTGGCATCATTCTTAACAATGATGCCTCCCTTGTTGGTAGATCTGTCACATGTGCCTGTTCCTTTGCCGCAACATGCCAGTGACCCCATGACTGATTTCAATGGTGCTGTAATGAATAACGAGCTTGAGGAGGATGTGTTCCGACATAGAACAACCCGTGAAGTGGAGTCCGACGAAGGATGGAGCTCTACCAAAAATGAGATTCCTGCACTACTTTTCTCCTTTGAGGAGGGGCGGGTTCTTCACAGTGTTTGGGTGAGGTCCCATCGGTGCACGCCCCGTAGAAGCAATCCCGTCTTGAACATTCCAATTGAGCGTGCCGCCTCTCTGTTGGTGTAGGGATCCATGCAAGTTCTTCAAATCTAAGCAGTGGCTTAGCCTGAGTATGCGTTACTAGGGTTGCGCTAACTACTCCTCTGAATATCCTAACCATTGTTGGGACATGAGCAGTCGGTAAGGACCAATTACAGTGTCTTCCCCTACTATTTCTCTTTCAAAGTACGCACTAACAACCTCTCCTGTCTACCCGTAGTCCTCGAGCTCGAGAAAAGAGGGAAATGACGGCCAAGGCCAAAGGGGACGCTAAGAAGTTCAACACCAAGCTCGCAAGGAAGGGAAAATGATTTCGGTCCACACAGTAGGTCGAGCTGTTCCGAACTAGTCCCCCTAATGCCGAATTTAGTTCCATTCCAAAAAGGAGCATATGTATCGTAAGAGTACTTCAATTTGTTGCATTATGCATGATGTTGTTTCTTATACACATAACCAAACCTTGTACGTCGTATTATTCCTAACTTTATTATAAAGTCTATTTTAATTCGCAACTTTAAATCTCGTCGTCTTTTTGCATTCAATTCTTCGTGTAGCAAGGCATCCAACAACATGAAAAATGAGTTCTGAAAGTAGGCACGAAATGTCTACTCATCTTTCATCAGCGGTATTGTGTAGCATATGTCCATCCTTATGTCTCATGTTGTACCACACAATCCATATATTAGTTATTTTTCTAGGATGCAGTATGTATCCCTTCTGGACAAGGCCTGGAAATATTGTGCGGGTGTTTATAATGGATATATACGCTGAAGTGTCAAAGGTTATCAATCCACAAAAAGATTATCAATCCATATATATGTATTTACGCTCAGTTAAAAGGATGCTGTTATATTTGGTTCATAAATAGATTCTCTATTTTTAAATTATGGATTGTTAAATGTTACATGTACATGGTGTTATGTATCACCGTAACTTCAATTATTTTTAATCTTTAAAAATGAAGCTCCTTTGTTACCATCTTACCACCAAATTCTAAGATTCCAAATTCATAAATTAAGTCCAAACTAAATTCAACCATTACCTAGATTCATAATTTCCAAACTAACTGTAATCACGTATGCAAAAGCAAAACACGTAAACTCTGTCACACCTTAGTATGTGGCGTGACAACCAGGATTGTCACGCCATGAGGTCTGGCGTGACTAGTTGACTACTGCCACGCAAGCCTCCACACTGGCACGACGTGCGGCCAATGGGTTGTGTGGCAGCTTTGGCTATGTCTTTATAGGTGGCGTGACAGAATAGTTTAGCCACACCGCGGGTGGTGGCGTGGGCAAATAAATCATAATTGGAAATAAAGTTACGAGAGATTAATTTTAAAATATTAATAGAAAATATTAAATAATAAAAAATTCCCACACCACAACTGCCGCAGCGCGCACGCACGGAGACAATCATTATTCGCGCAAACACCACACACGGCCTGCACCCCCAGGTAAAATTCCGGGTTCTTCAGGGACCCATCCGCAAAAGACCCCACAGCCCACCGCCGCGACCAATCACTCGCCGGCGTGCCGGAGCCCGCCATGGCCGCCGCGGACGCCGTCAAGCAGCCGCTCCTCCACCGCGCGTACCCTTCGCACGTCGCCTCGGCGTCCTCACCTGCCCTCCCTTCGGCCCCCGCCGGGGCCCCGGGCCGTCGCTTCCCGGGCGGCGTCGACGTCCCCAACCTCAAGAGGCGCGGCGGCGGCACGCGCAGCTGGATCCGCGTCGAGGCCGCCACGGCCTCGGTGCAGACGCTCGAGGTCGACAAGACCACCATGATGAAGCGGTGCGAGCTCCCGGCCCGCGACCTCCGCCTCCTCGACCCGCTCTTCGTGTACCCCTCGACGATCCTGGGGAGGGAGCGCGCCATCGTGGTCAACCTGGAGCAGATCCGGTGCGTGATCACCGCCGACGAGGTGCTCCTTCTCAACTCCCTCGACAGCTACGTCCTCCAGTACGCCACCGAGCTGCAGCGCCGCCTATTCCAGCGCGCCGAGGGCGACGAGCTCCCCTTCGAGTTCCGCGCGCTCGAACTCGCCCTCGAGGCCGCCTGCTCCTTCCTCGATGCCCAGGTGAACAAGGCGCTCCTAAATTTCGTGCTCTTTTCCCTCTCTAATCTATATACTTCTGCCGCGATTGCTTACTCTATGGTACGATGATTTTATTCTACTGTCGAATTTCCTGCAATAGTCTGCAATAGTCATGACATGGTGCGCAATTGGGTCAATGTTTCTGATCTCCAAAAGGTTGGTTCCTTGGTATCATGTTGAGTGTGATTGGATCAAAATTTCTGGAGATCACCGATGTTGGTTGCAGTTCTTGTCTGGTGATGTTAGATGATGACTAGAATTGCTATATATCACAATGGTTGATGCGCATTAAGTTAAAGTGAACAAATTCGTGGTTGATTTTGTGACGGTTTGAGGTTAACACAGGTCATGTAAATGGGAACTTTTTCGTGCCATGGTTTTTAAACACACTCCCCTCTGGAGGTCTACTAAGATTATAGTGCATAGTTGGCATGTGCCTGCTGCATCTGTAATTACAAGTTCGGGTAGTAAGAGTTCTATTTGATTTTAAACTCCGAACAATTACTGGTGCATTGGCTCTTTTAGGAAGGGCTAAGATGATTCAACCACTGAAATGAGCAACATAGAAGTTTAAGAGGAAAAACTTTTAACTTATATAGATGTTTGAATGGAAAAGTTTTACTAATCTAGGATCGGTCTCGGAGTTAAGAGATAGGGTTGTTGGGTTAAATGTTTAAAATAAATTGCTTTAAGAGGGGATATAGCTAGTTTGGTGCAAATTAAGTAGTACATACAATATTCACAAGATGATGCAAACGATTTCTTCTTTAAAAAGTAACTACCTTTCTATATGCAGACTCTTTTCTTCCACAGGCAGTTTCTTTGATGCCTCCTGCCCTTCATAACAAAAAAACTG
The DNA here is from genome assembly GCA_017311315.1 of Dendrocalamus latiflorus. Taxonomy (NCBI): domain Eukaryota; kingdom Viridiplantae; phylum Streptophyta; class Magnoliopsida; order Poales; family Poaceae; genus Dendrocalamus; species Dendrocalamus latiflorus. Next base: position 33,945,225 of record CM029659.1, on the reverse strand, counting down.
GTGCTTTCTCCTTTAAATCTTGACATTCATTGTCTTATCAATCTTCAGTTTCTTAATTATTGTAAGCACAATAGACAAATTGCTGCTCAGAAAATGGTTCGATTCCTCATATTGTTATAGTTTCCTACTTTCCTTATATTTTTATAGTTGAACCCTTTCTAACAAGGTACTATACTTCTTGAGCCAGATTTGTGCCATTTGGTTATAGTTTTATTTTATGTGGATACTTCAACTTAGGAGTTGTGTTGAGGCTATCATATGGGATTGGAGACTCATTCAATAGTGGGGAAAAAGCCAATCTGTACATCGAATAGGTTATAAAGAAATATGTAACACCAATATTACTATTTTCTTTTTCTTTTTTTGTTAGATCAGTAAATGTTGTTCTCATGTTTGAAGGTAACTACTTCACAATTTAATCTTGATAGTGACTATGGTGACTTCACCTAGATGCAAATTTGCAACCTGATATGCTCATGGTTGTATTTGGCTGACAAGAAAACTGGAGATGGTTAACATTCTTCATAACTACCTGAATCCACAGCACAGAAAAACAGTCCCAACCAGAGACTGGCTCTGTCGTGCTGTGCTCCACTATGTTTTGGGATGTATTATGGAGAGTGTTTGCCATATCTGGTAATTATCTTTTAATTTGAAAAAGGTTAATAGTTAATTAATGTATGCAAAAATACAGTGTTAAAAGCTCTTTCAAAAAGCAACCACACTGTGAACCAAGTAACGAGGACCTTGAAGGCTTTAACTATCAACAACATTATTTTGTAAAAGCTGCAAACAAGAACCATCACCTGAACATGATTATGTGCCTACTTTCCGCAGTAATTTTCTAGCATTTTCTGTGGCACAACATGACACACTTTCTATCATTTTCTGTGACACAATATGAGTACATGACACAGGTCACAACAATTTTACAGTTCATGCTGTTAAGATACTTCATATTTCATGTTAGCTTATAAGCTACAGATCTTTATTCTTAAGCTATCAAAAATCGTTTTGTATCTTCATGCATTCGGTAGCCTTCCTCTTACCTCATCAAGTTCTTGAAATAGTATGCCTTGTGCAAAAAAGATGCTGTATCTCCTTGAGATTAGTTCAAATCGGAGCAATGCCTGAATCTGCATTTTCTGCCTTTTCTCAGGCAACAGAATTGGAAATAGAAGCATATCCCTTGTTGGATGAGCTGACATCGAAAATCAGTACTCTAAATTTGGAACGTGTTCGGCGGTTAAAAAGTAGACTAGTTGCTTTGACCAGAAGAGTTCAGAAGGTAAATTGCATTCTAATCAGGATCCTGCTTCCTTTTTTGTTTCAGATCATCAGCTCTAAGTTTTGAACAGTTGTATAATTGCCATTGTATCTTGCAATAGGTCAGGGATGAAATAGAACAACTAATGGATGATGATGGAGATATGGCTGAGATGTATCTCACTGAGAAAAAGATGAGGATGGAATCATCTTTCTTTGGTGATCAGTCTTTGTTAGGCTACAACTCAGTGGGCGCTGGGACATCAGTTTCAGCTCCTGTATCTCCAGTCTCATCGCCCACAGAATCACGGAAGTTGGAGAAAGCCTTCAGCTTGTGTAGAAGTAGGCATGATAGTGTGAAGAGCTCAGATAACACGACGACAGAACATATTCAGGAGCTGGAAATGTTACTGGAAGCATATTTTGTTGTCATCGACAGCACTCTTAACAAGCTGACATCGGTAATGAGTCGCCTTTCTTCCAAATCCCAATATATCTGGTTATTTTTCTATTACTGGGAGTTGAGGGTCACTGATCTGTTTTCCCTTTCAGCTGAAGGAGTATATTGATGACACTGAAGATTTTATCAACATTCAGCTGGTACATCAACATATTTCTTACTCGTCTCATTCAAGTTATCAGCACATCGGATTTGTGCATTTCACATGCTGCGGGTCTGTAGTAATTGATTTGGCATGAATTTCCTGTGCTCCCAGGACAATGTTCGGAATCAGCTGATCCAGTTTGAGCTTCTGCTAACAACTGCAACATTTGTTGTCGCTATTTTTGGAGTGGTCGCGGGGATATTTGGGATGAACTTCGAGACTCCAGTTTTCAGCATAGAGAATGCATTCCAGTGGACCCTGATCGTTACTGGACTGATCGGCGCATTCATCTTCTGCTGCTTCCTTTGGTTCTTCAAGTATAAGAGAGTGATGTCCCTATAGAATATAAAGTTCCCCACAGAACCGTCGAATCAACTGATCATCTCTCAACCTTCTGCCTTGTTGAGGTACTTGATCAGAAGCCTAGAATTTATGCTGATGTAAATTACTATTCTTTTAGAATTCTACAGCATACCTATCAAAGAAATCGAATGAAAAATGTATTTTTTCATGAGATGATGCCTGGGCTGTAAAGGGGGGGATATTATATGAAACAAGATTAATCAGTTCTTCCAAGAATGTTCTGTACTACTGTTCCTTCGTGATCTGGTGCAATAGTGATGGCCCCGCCAATCAATTTTGAGTGGAGCTAGGGTTTTGTGCCATCTAGAAGTAAGTTTTCATGAAACGCTCATCTTATTTGTCCGGATCGGTCCTGCTCAATTTTTTTTAATTTATGGTTTTTTGATTTTCGGCTTATTTAAGCTACAACTTATTGAACATGTCGGTTTATAATTCGGTTTATTTTGATTTTTAAGCTTTGTTGGTTTTTGCTTTTTTTCTTCTTTATTTTTTTCGTATAATCCGTAACAATATAGCGGTATTTTATTTTTTAAATTTTTTTAATAATTACTACAGTATAATTTTAATCATAAATCAAAAACCACGGTCCGAAGCTTTTCAAAAAGTCGGATCAAAACCCAACTTTGCGAAGTGCGAGCGCACAGGATGATTCCATGTTCGCTGTAGGTTACTAGTTCATTCCTGAGACTTGCAGAAATTGCTGGAGACTGACCCGAGGTTGAGTCCCACCACGTGGCCGTGACCGGCGTCACCTCATCTACCCACGTGTCCCTTCGTGTATTCCAGTTTGCTGCTGCGCACATTAAAGGACGCTTTGCATCCTTGCTTCGTGCGACACATCAACGCAACGCAGCACGGCACGGCAGCAAACAAGAAACAGGAAGAAAGCTTCGTAGTAGAGGTAGAGACACCGAGAGGAGCATCGCCGATCATGTGGCCGGAGAAGATGAGGGCCTGGGCCTCCATGACCGAGGACCCGCTCAAGCGCGCGTCGTCGGCGAACCCGTCCAGCCCGCTGCGGGGATACAGCCCGTCCACGCTGGCCGCCGGCGGCCTCGTCGTTGTCGGCACCATCAGCTACCTCGTGTACAAGGCGAAGCAGGACCCTGACCAGCCGGCTCCCCAGCCTTAAAAGCCGCCGTCGTCGCTCAAGGAGATGTCCGATTAGCTAGCTTACTACTAGTAAATAGTAATAATCACTTGAATAATAGGGTCTTCCCCTTACCGGGCGTTCCATATGTACATGGATAAACCGTGTGTGCTCTGTTTCTGTATCTTCTCCGTGTGAAGGACATGCAAAGATTTCACTGAACAGAGCCTTCTCTTTTCTTTCTTGCCCTGTCGTGTGATGTGCCGCGTGTTCTTGCTTCCTACACAACTCAATTTGAAACAGAAACGATAGCTGTTAATTAGTAACGAAACGCTCCACATGGATGATGAGATTATTCGGCACCAGCAAGTGAACTGATCACATGGTAGGTATGGTTAGTTCTCTGAACCGAAGTGGTAGCAGAGCTGTATGTAATTTAAGGATCAATGCTAAAAGCCTTAGAAAAAGGGGACCCTGTCTCCTCTCTTGCTCAGTATTGTGGCTGATATGGTTAGTATCTGGTGGGACTTTGTATCCAATATGCTCATGACACTCCTCTTTATAGGTCATAGCTTACAGAAAGCTAGGAATGTAAGATTAATGCTTTGTGCCTTCGAGCTCTTGTCTGGATTGAACAATTTTCATAAAAATGAGTTGCTTCTGTTTGGGAATGCTAACTTTGTAGTGAATCATATGGTCAACTGTTTGCTTGTCAGGAAGGGAAGATGTCATTTAAGTACTCCTCTCCGTTACTTCTTACAATCCATGCCATCAAACTTTCTAAAATTTGATCATCAATAGATTTAAAATTATCTATATTAACTTTACAAAATTATACCATTAAATTTATTATTAAAAATATTTTTATAATATTATAATTTTATTAGTATATCTTAGTGTAAAATTGTAAAAAGTAGTGACCAAATTCGTAGCTTGAAGACTATAAAAAATAAAAAAATCAAGTAAAAAAGAACGGAGGTAGTATATAGGTATTCCCATATGTGTTAAAAGGTTGAGAAATTGTGATCGGCAAGGAATGTTTGGTATGGAGGACAAAAAAAAACTTGGTTGTTGGAAAGGCAACCTCATGTTGTGGGCGAGAGGGGGTTGTGCTTATTAAAGCATATTCTACTGTGTTTTACTTGAAGAAGTTAGAAGCTAATATAAATATCTAGCTTTTTCAATTTTTTTTTGCTCATGTTTCACTTTGAGGATAAGGCAGTGGTCATAAGTGCATCACACACTCTACTCCTCTTGCTCCTATCTTGTGTACGTATCTCTTCCTCACTGTTTTTTACTGCTCATGTCTTACTTCTAAAAATCACTTCTTTCGATCAATACTATTTATTTTCAGCTACAGGCTATCAGCCGCAATCAATATAAACACCTTTAATTCTAGCATGAGCAACATGCCTTTATATATGCTCCCTTTCTTTGAGGCACCAAAAGGTGTGCTTAGAAAACTTGATTTTTTCGGATCAAGGTTCTTGTGGCAGGGAGAGCAAGATAAAAAAAAAACACTTGGCTAAATGGCGTGTGGTTCGCACTCACACGGATCAAGGGGGTTTGGGGATTGCTGATCTAGAAAAAATGAACCTAAGTCTTCTTTGTACATGGCCTTTTAGGTTATATAATGAAGATGGGTTCTGGCACCAGGTTTTGATAAATAAGTACCTGAGAACTAAACCTCTTTCAGCTGTCGAAAACAAAGTGGGGGACTCATTTTTTTCTGGACTCATGAAATTTAAGCATTTGCTTTTTCCTAATTTCAAGATGTTGGATGGGGATGGAGAACAAATAAGATTCTAAGAGGACACCTGGATGGGTGATAAACCTCTTAATATTGTTTTGCCTAATCTTTTCAATATTGCTTATGATAACGACTGTAGGATCGAGTATAACGAGTTAGAAGAGGGGTGAATAACTCTCCCAAAATCTTCTCCCAAGTATCAACACAACATAGCGGAAACACAAACCCCCAAGCACTCAAAGCCAAAAGCCAAGACTCCAAGAAACCGAGACTCAAACCGGTATGACAACCGGCTTTGTGTCGATTTGACTACCTGGCGGTTGGACCGCTTGAGGTGCTGGTCTGATTGCTCGCTACATGAACAGTGTAATCAGCACTGCATCAGATCCAACAAAAGATTCAACTCTCAAACCACTGATCTAAATGCACTGAAGCTTGACACAAAACACTCTTAAGGATGTTAGGATTCTATTCTAATTATGGATCGTAAAGATCGATGCCAAAGTTCTGACCTTTATCTAAAATAAGGAGAGTTGCATCAAAATCGAGCAAAAGAGGAAAACATTGATATGCTCTTACTTGTGAGTCCTAAATGATCTAGATGACCTTAGATGGGTTCTTATATATCATAGCAAGCTATATCATAGCACAAATTCAATCCAACACAAGAGCAAAAACACAAATCACCTCTCTCTTGAGAAAAACGAGCAAACTCAAGAATTTCCTCTAGATCATATTTAGATGGATGTGATCTTATCTTCAGGAGACAATTCCACCTCTTACATGTCATTGGCACCAGAAAAAATAAAAAAAAAATCCAAATAAGAAAGCCAAGAAAATCAAAAGCACAAGAGGAAATTTATGGCACAACTCACTTGTGCAAATTTTAGACGTTCATTTTACTTGGAGAGGAATATTTTATGGCCAATCTATCAGAATGACAGAGCTCTAATCCTAGAGCATACACACACCCCCAAAAGGATCTAACACAAGGATACCCTAACCCTAATCTTCGTAGTCACAAGTGTTGTCTCTCTCCTTAATACATAAGGCTTATATAGTGGAAGCTTCTACCTTACATCAAACCAGCCACTCCTTAGTAGATCACACCACTTATAATTGGGGAAACTCGATAAATCACACACAAATAAGTTTTACATTACAAATACTTGCATACTTTTCAAAGTGCGACTGCTAGAAGGCTTCATGTGCCCGATAACACAATCAATCCACAAAGACATGGCTTAAACCACTTAGACCGGCGCCGCGATTCACCAAACCGCCACTTTACCCGGTATTAGAAAATCTCCCAAATTAACACCCTGAAAGCATTTAGGCCCCTAAAACTTACTTTGGTAATTAATGACAAAATATGAATATGGGACTAACATGCTTATCGAGTTTTGAAAAGTTCAGTCCTGGTGACGGATGTGACAACCTGAAAAGGCATGCTAAAGGTTATCATGAAGATCAATATAATCCAAGAAAGGTACATGGAGTCTAGGATCTCTTTTTTATTTAACCGGTCTAAGGAGAAAAAGCTGAAAGACCGAATTAGGTTAAATACTGTACTATTAAGATAGATCATGACTACTAGCTTGATAGTATGTTTTTTGTGCCATTTGGATCAATTTAGTATCATGTATGCACTTAAAATTCATTTTGAAAGCCAACTGTGTATTTTTTTAGAAAAATTGTTAGTACCAGAGGTTTCATGGTGGTACTACCGCACTGCAGTATGACCAGGAAGGTAATATGTTACTACCACACCCCAGTCGGACTGAAAAACAGTTTGAGGTACATATTATCCAAAAAAGGTTCTTTTTGATCATGGTTGCTCCCTTGGAAAACGATAGCACCTGAATTAAAATGGCGGTACTACCACATCGCGGTATGACTGTAAATATATAGCAATACTACTGTACATCAGAAGTACCGAATTCTAGTAGGCGATACGTTATTTCTAGAGAGGACCAAAATTTGGTTCTCAAGGCAAACGGTAGTATCGCCCCAGAAAACGGTACTACCGAAATATCGGAACTACCGCGCTTACAACTGCGGTAGTACCGCATCGCAAATTCAACAGCTAGTTTAGAGGCATTAAATTTGACTGCTATAATTGTTATTGTGTAGATTCTACTGGAGCGGTAGTACCAGCCTTATAACAGCGGTACTACCAATCTCTTTGAATTTTTATGATCTTCTCTCAAATGGTCAAATTTGATTAGTGGGGGGGGGGGTATAAATACACCTCCACCAGTTCCAGGACTAGAGTAGTGACTTCATTTAATATCTTTGAGCTAAGAGAACTCTCTTCACACCTCATATACACTTGTTGCATTCATTGTGAGGTAGTTGAGCAAAATTCAAGTGCATTCATTCTAGATCTTTAGCACTTGATTGCCGTCAAGCGAAGCTTGTAATTCATTACTTTTGGTATTTATCAGTACCTAGACGGCTTGGTGGGAGTTTGCGTGGTGATCTCTTCAAGAAGATTGTGAGGAGGCCCGACACCAACTCGTGAGTGGCTCGATGTTCGCTATCTCTGGAGTGGAGGAAGAACAACCACTAGTGGAACCAAGAAGAGAGGCTTAATTTAGAGAGCCGGTCCAATTTGATTGGGCTTTTCTCATCGTGGACTAGTGAAGACTAGCAAGTCTTCGATACCACGTCAAAAACATCATGTGTCTTCATTTGGTTATTTCTTTTTCTCTGCTATTCCACATTTCTATTTCTAGCAATTGTGCTTGTCATATTTAGTTAAGCTACAAATACATTAGTATAGTCTTGCCTTGTGATGCTTTAGCTTTACTAGAATTGCATAGATCTTGAATTGTAAGAGTAATCTTGCTTAGCTTTAAAATTGTAGAAATTACTTTTAGAAAACAAGAAATTTTAAGAACTTCCTATTCACTCCCTCAAGTTGGTTATCTTTGATCCTACACACCCACCGGTCTTCATAAATATGTGATGCCCAATGATTCGTTGCCAAGATTCTACATCTGCGTCGAGGTTGTCACCACTTGAAATGTTCGAATCCAATGGCACACCACATTACACTATAGTTCGCGATGCCCAACGTCTTACTGCTAAGATCGTACGCCTACTATGAGGAACATCACCACTTGAAACACAAAAGTCCAATTGGCACACCACATTCACATATTGCCTCTTCACAACCCTTGTCTTTCTCCCATACTCTCGGCTTGAGATGGTGATCCACTCAGACTTACATAACACTCCATGGCCACCAAGCCTTGGTCTTATCACTAGTCACAATCCATCATCACATTTCCTGCACATCAAAGAACAAGAAATCGATCCGATGCACATCAAAGATGACATGCACTTAACTCTCAATTAGAAAAATATATGTGTAATTGTGTAGACCTACATCATGACTAACACATGTATGGAAACCCCATGACTAACATTGCACGGACTGCCGCCGTGACTAACAACCCAAAACAACTCTACTCAACTGAACTCAACAGGGGCTGGTCTGACCACGGCATCCATGCTGGTCAGACTGGCTAGAGCACGCTGGTCAAACCGCCATGACAAGGCTAGTCAGACTACTCCCAAAAACATCTCGTAACTCAACGAGATCCTCTCTGGAAAATAGCTATCACCAAAAAAGGGTCAGTATTACCGCTGTCCTGTTAGACCGCCACCATGGCTGATCAGACCACAACCCAAACATCAGCTGGACCACCTACTCAGCCGGTCACACCGCGCTGGTCAAACCATGGCGTTAGTCCAATTTGACCGCAACCGAACAACCATCAGACCGCCACCCCAGGCTAGTCTGACCGGTGCTAGTAGAAAAGCACAGGTCAAAATGCAAATTCACAAAAATCAAACTCAACCAGTAAAAGCAAAGCACAAGTAGTGTCAAATACTCATTACTCTTATGGGGCTGTCACCACATGGTCTTACAAAGGCATTACCCTTGCTGAAGCTTTGGCTGAGGGTTCTCTGATGTTTGTCTTTCAGAAGAACTCTTCTTAATGAAAATCTACAGAGTTGGAATAAGTGGTGGCAACCTGCTCTGCTGTTCTGTTTACTGATGGCAGAGATACAATCAAATGGAATTTAACTAAATCAGGGTTGTTCACTGTGCATTCTCTTTATGAAGCCTTGATTAATTCTGGGGTGTCCTTTCCTCAAAAAAATTCATTTGGAAGACAAATTTGCCTCTTAAAATAAAGTTTTTTGTCTGGTATATTTGCAAGAGGATCATTCTGACTGAAGACAACCTGTGTAAAAGAAATTGGAAGAAGCAAGAGAAAGCATGCTGTTTCTGTGCATCAAATGTGACTATTGATCACTTGTTTGTTTCTTGCCCTGTTGCTCAATATATTTGAGTTGTTGCTGTTTCTTTTGGTCTTTCCCCTCCCTCTGATGTTCACATGTTTGATATGTGGTTGTGTGGGTTTGAAAAATCATTGAAACAGTGAGCCTGTGTTGGTGTTGCTGCGTTGTGCTGGGCTATTTGGCGAGCAAGAAATGCAGCATGTTTTAAGCATAAGTGGCCATCACATCCTAATTGAATTGTTTTTGCCATGTGTTATTGGCTTCGCACCTGGGCGCTGTTACAGAAACAGGACAGCAGAGGAAGTCTGGTCCAAGGCGCAAGGAAATTGGAGGCAGTGGCTACTGAAGTATTCAATGGGGCACGAGGATGGGGTAATGCAAGCGGGAGCTTTCTGTTGAAGAAAAAGAGAAGTTCGTGTTTGCCAAATGATTAGTTGTAGCTTGGGGTACTCAGTTTTATGTAATGCTCTAAAATTCTGGTTGTTTTGCATTTTGTTTTTTGCTGCTCTGTAAGAACTATGCGGTTATCTGCTCGTGAGGGCAGAGCTAGGCGGGGGATTGGTGTAAGCTCCCAGTGTCTAAAAATTGTAAGCATCGATACACACGTACTCTTGACGTACCAAAAGTTCACCCATTTACTGTAATAACTGACTTAGACTGTAAATTAAATATCTGTTGCTGATCTCTGATGCTAGCATCAAAACCAACCATGCAATGCTAAGTTCTACCTACTGTGTTGATCTCTGATGCTCGAAACACACGATGCAATGCTAAGCTCTAGTCGATCTTGACGGAGGAGTAGATGAGCCTGGTGAACCAGAAGCAGGCGTAGAAGCCGATGGTGCCGGTGAGGACGAAGAAGGCGTAGGAGGTGATGAGCATGTAGCCGAAGTAGAGCACGCCGGAGACCGCCTTGGTGATGTCCAGCTTGGTGAAGAAGTAGAAGGTGGCGTACAGGAAGAGGTACAGCGCCGACGAGCCGGCCGTCAGGTAGGACCTCCACCACCACTGGTAGTCCTCGCCGCAGAGCTGGAAGTAGCACAGCACGACGGCGATCTCGGCGCAGGTGAGGACGAGGATCAGGAACACCAGGAACAGGAAGCCGAAGATGTAGTAGAACTGGTGCAGCCAGATGGACGTCAGGATGAAGAAGAGCTCGATGAACACCGCGCCGAAGGGGAGCACGCCGCCGATCAGCACTGACACGGCCGGGTGCATGTACCACGGCTGCTCCGGGATCGGCCGCGGTATCTTGTTCGTCCGCACCGGGTCCTCTATGGCCGGCTTCTTGAAGCCCAGGTAGCTCCCGACGAAGACCAGCGGCACGGAGATGCCGAACCAGAGGAGGACCAGCGCGAACATGGTAGTGAACGGCACGGCGCCGGAGGACCTCTCGCCCCAGATGAGCGCGTTCAGCACGAAGAAGACGGCGAACACCGTGCCGGGGAACATTGTCGCAGTCTTGACTGTGACCTTCTTCCACTCCGACCCCCTGAACGCCTTGTAGAGCCGCGCCGAGGAGTACCCGGCGAGCAGGCCCATGAACACCCAGAGGAGGAGCATGGCCATCATGAGCCCTCCCCGGTTCGACGGCGAGAGGAGCCCGAGGATGGCGAAGAACAAGGTGACGAGCACCATCCCGAAGAACTGCACGCCCGTGCCGACGTACACGCACAGCAGGTCGGCGCGGCCCGGGGGCCTGAAGACGTCGCCATGGACGAGCTTCCACCCCGTCTCCTCCTGGGCGTCCTCCTGGGTCTCCAGCTGGTTGTACTTGGAGATGTCGCGGTACAGCGTCCGCAGCATAATCATGGCGACCATCCCGGACAGGAAGAGGACGATCATCAGAGAGTTCACAATGGAAAACCAATGAATTTGGTCGTCCGTCATCAGGAGGTAAGTGTCCCAGCGCGACGCCCACTTGATATCGCTTTCCTGCAGGATCCACCATCAGATAATCTTAGAGCTTCACAAAGCAAAAACCGAACCATATGTCTAATGGTTTACAGACTACAGTTACAGAGGGATGTTGGCAAAAGAAATTTGAGACGCAGAATGGTTGACATTACCTCAAAATTGACATCGTAGGTGAAAACGATCTCTTTGTTGGCTTCTACTTCTTGAGGAGAATCAGAGTCCATGACGAGATGCCGCGAATGCGGATCGCAGGTTTTAAGGTGAGTTGCATTCCCGTTCCAAATGCCGTCGTATTCATGCTTAACACTGCAGCAGAGATGATGATAAACTGATGTTATGAACATCACTGAAGAAGCGAGAAATGGGAAATAATGGTGAGTATTTAGCAATGTGTGTTTTTTTTCCTTTTGAGGCCACACAAAAGAATTGCGCACATTTGATATGCAAAACAATCTGTCAATACGAGGGATGGATATTAGACCTGTATGGCTTAACCTCAAAGGCCACAATCCTAGCAAGATCTGTGCCTGCATCCCTGTGATACTTCACCAGAAATGAGAAGTGGTTGTGGATGAAATGCTTCTCCTCCTTGCTCTGCATCAAGGAATTGAATTCAGATGAGAGTATATGCACCTGGCCTGACACAAGCAAATGCATCGGTCGTAGCTAGCTAGCAGATGAACTCACCCCGGAATACTGGCCCTTAAGGCCAACATGCACGCCGTGCTGATAAACGGTGGGCGCCTCTTGATCCAGTCTCTTGATCGGGACGACCAGAGGAAGGTTGTCAAGAATCCTGCAAGAAACACAGCACAAGTAAGGTATGCTCTCCTCCCATTCCTAATTTACAAACATTTGAAGCATTCGGTTCTTTGATCTGCATCAATGTGAGCAGCAAGCTGCCTCTCACATGTTTACGCGGTACTCGTCGTCGATCTTTTCCTTCACATCCTTTGCCCCCTCTTGGCTCAGAACAGTGTTGCATAAGATCTGACACAGCTTAGGCTCCCTCATCTCGAGCTACAATTCAATCACAATTGGAAATTCACGGTATCACCAAGTTAATCACAGCAAACACAATAATTTACTTGCATAAAGGTGCCACATCTAGCTCGAATTCAAGGGATAACAAATGCAGGAGGCAGATGGTGGGACAGCATTATTAATTGTACTACTAACCACGTATAGGGAGTTCTCGATGAGGTCGCCGCGGAGCACCTCGCCGAGGTTCTCGGCGCTCTCGACGATGGTGTCCGGCCTGCAGAAGGGGAGGGAGTAGTAGGAGTAGGGCAGCTGGGTCTTGATGGAGCTCAGCTGGTTCACCTTCACGGCGAGCAGGTCCTTCTGCAACTCACCACGATTCACAACCTCAGCCCGGATCAAGAAACAGCAAAACCCGACCAATAAACACGAAGGGGGGGAAGAGAAAAAAAGGCGGGACCTTGCGGAAGTCGGCCGGGACGACGCCAGGGAGGTAGAACCCGCGGGCGGCGCCGGCGGCGGCGAGGAAAACGACGAGTAGCAGGAGCACCGGATGGGTGGCCATGGCTGGGGGATCGCCAGCCTCGGAGCGCGCGAGGCGAGGAGGGGAGGTCGTCGCCGGCTGGGCTGGCCTTCGCGTGGATTCGACGGGTTTCCTTGGGGAGGGAGGCGGGGTGGGTTTTTGCGGAGGCTGGCAGGTGGGCCCGGGCCCCGGTGCAGTTCGCGGGTGCGGCCGTGCGGGCCTCGCCTCTCGTACTTGCCGCCGTGGGCTCACCGAATCGCGACGTCTGGAGGGGCCAGGCGGGACGTGGGGCCCACCCCGGGACACGAATCTCGATGCAGATTTATGACGGCACGAGCGTTGTGGACGGATGAGTATGGATTACTCTTTAGCTGGTTAATTAACCCGTATATGCGAGCATTGACACAGTAAAACACGGCGAGACTAAGCAGGTGTTTTATTTAGTGAAGTCTTATTTTTTACTAACTAATAATAATTTATTTAGTGTAATTAAATTTAAAAATTAAAAATAAAAAGATTAGTCTATTACGAACAATACGAAGTAATACAGAAAAAAGAAAAGATAAAAAGCCTAAAAATAAAAATCTAGAAAAAAATAAAATAAACAAATAATAAATTATAATCTAAAAATCAGAAGCTAAAATTGAAACATCAGAAATTGGTTAATGTTTCATTAAGATATGACAGGTGCATTGAGCTTATTTTACTCGATTTCCGTAGAAACTGAAGTGTTTCACGTGAAATTTCAAATTCCTGCGTTGCAAACTGGCCGAAAGGGAGAGGGAGATCGGTGAGATTTTTCTCTTGATGATGACGTGGCAGGATGATAGTAGCAGCATACACTACGACGAGGCGTCAGTGGAGATGAGGACGTGTCACGACTCTGCATCGCTTCACGGACAGGTGTGCTCGTACCACTACAAGCAGAACCCAGTTGTCCATAACTCCATATGGAGTCACCTATTTAGCATAATAGCATATCGCATTCTGTCCATTACGTTTCTCCTAAAATAAACGAATCAACAAACTTAATTTTTATGCTGTCGAAGGCAAATAATAGTGAAAGTAAGGCTAATCAGAAATGCTGAATATCCCTGGCAAGCGTAGTAGAAGCACGTACAACAAACCAACATGTACCCTCTGCTGCCAAGAAACGGGTGTAATGTAGGCCACGTTTCAACCTGCTGCGGATTACGACGGTTAACTTTTGGCTAAAATTATACTATACTAGATATTAGTTTTTTCTAAATTATTTAATTAAAAAAATATGTTATATCTCCATAAACAATACAAAAAAAGCTAAAGCAAAAGGCCAAAAAAGTTTAAAAAATAAAAAAAATTAAAATTAAGAAACCTATGTATTCATTCCAGTTTCTAATTTCTAAAAACCATAAGCACAAAGCTAGGGCCGTACTGCTTGTTAAAATGCACGCAAACGTCTTGTGCGCTATGGAAGAAACAACAATCACATGATCAGTTTCCGGTATCATACAGCCATAATCTTTTTCTTTCCCCGAGAATAATACACCATATGATATTTTTTTTCGAGAACACAGTCATGTGATATATCTTGTTTGGTGGCCATGATCCTTCGTCCTCTTTTCAAACTGCCAGCTGCATGCACAAAGTAAACCTTTTCCACTGCTTCTGCATACCAAACAAGCCACTTTTTTTTTATCTCATGTAATGGGCGAGTCCACTAGCTCTGGGACTATGAACGAATGACAGCAACACATAGTTATTGCCTCGTCATCTCATCTCAATACATAGAGACCACTCACTAGTGGACGACGAAAGCTCCCGAAATTGGCCTAGGTGGTGTTTTTTTTTTATTACGGCTTGTATCTTATAGGTAGTATGACTGATAGTTTTTAACTTTAACGTGAATATTAGACGCTTTGGTTCCTGTGTTACATGTCTCGGTTCCTATATTAGATACCTCGGTTCCTGTCTACACTTAACACGCCTACCTCTCAACTTCCATTTGTATTACTATTTGAGACTATTCAATCGTATCCGATTCGTTTCCACCCCTATGTACGAGAACACCAGATGGTGTGTCGTTGCCCATAGCTCCCCGTCCTCCAAGCAATACAAGGACAGCCCATACGGCGATACACGATGCATGAAATCTATCGTCCATAGACTCCATATAAGGTCGCTGTCGTGCAACAACTTGAACTTGTTGTGCCACATCAAGTAGCACCTTGACAATTTGCCCTTCGCCCACCGCAGCCGGGCAGCAATCCACCGGATGCCCATAATGGGCCTGTCTATCAGGTCGGCGAACTCACCGAACGGGTGCACTAACGTCATGATGGTCGGGCGTTTAATAGGGAAGTGCTCCCAACTCCATAGCTGCAGGAGTACGTAGCAGATAACCAGATTGGGGGTACCAGCAGTGGCGCGCTGGCAAGCATTACATAACCCCTGTTACGTGGCGCACAGAACTACTGATCCCCAGCTGTACCAGGCATCGCCCCAAACTCTACATCCACCAAAGACTTGGCGAGGCTGATGAATTCGGCGTTGCAAATATCACCGTGTATGGCTGAAAACATGCTCCAACCAAAGAGTTGGATAAGAAACGTGGCGAGGTGTGTCCTGATGACCTCCGACAGTGCAACCTGCAGGCACACACTGAAATTGTTTAGCCAAGTGTGGGGGACATCACGAGAACTCTCTGGGATAGGCTAGCCGAATCGATCCGCTAGCCTCTCCTTCTATCGGTTAATTTAGGGGCTCGAACAAGTACGTCACCCTCGAGAGGGAGACCGGTCAAGAACGCGACGTGCTTCAGAGTGACCGTCATCTCACCCTACCGAAAGTGAAATGTGTGCGTCTCGGGCCTCCACCTGTCCACCAGTGCCGCGAGCAGGCTGCCATCGATGGTGAACTCATGCCTGGTAGAGACCAGCCTTGCAAAGGGCAATAAGCCCATGGCCTGTAGGGTTAGGATGTAGTGCTCATCCAGTGCCCACGGATCCTTCCCCCCGTAGCTTGAACGGCAAAGGGTCAGCCACGTTACCCGTCATCCATGAGTGGCAACGGTGTTTCTCATCGTACGAGTGTTCCAGAAGCTCCGGTAAAGTCATATCTACCAATACATAGGACAAACCAAATATTAGTGCGAAGATTAATAATGACAATAAAACATACTTTATAATACAAACTACATTAATTATGACTAAGTAAATAATAGTAATTATGACTACAACCACAGGAATAACGTCGAAAGCATGCTATAAAAAATTACTTGCCTTTCGGAAGAAATAATTAGCACTGTTGCATCCTCAATGACTTATGCATTGCCTTCTCCAAATAATTAGCTACTCACTATTAATTTTGAGAGTATCTTGTAATAAATGGGATAGACGAAATATTAGTGTGAAGATTGATAGCGACAGCAACATACTACAAGTTAGTGATTACATGCGTGTAACTACATACGAATACTTCATTACTTACCGATAATTTGATTACTCATCCGAAACAAATGACGAACTATTCGTTACCGTTGTCCTTAGCACTAACTCATTACTTACCCCGAACTAACAAATTATGGGTACCGTACGTACACAAAAATAGTACAAACTATGTCTAAATTACTAGACATACTTACTTCATAATACAAACTACATTAATCACGACTAACTAAATAACACTAATTGACTACGATTATGGGAATAATGCCCAAATCATATGATCAAAAATTACCTGCCTTTCAGGATAAGAAATCAGCACTACCAATTTTATGCTACGCACTGGCTTCTCGAACTAATAAGCTACACACTCCCAATTTTCAACGACGACCACGACAATCACCTTCTGCGATGAGCGACTGGGATGAGCAACGATGAACTGCCAGAGATTCATATTTATGGCCAAACAAAAGGTGAACCTAGTGTACTCATCCCATACATTGAGGACCCATTATCATGAGCAGCGCTTTGGGTGAGGGGGACGGCATTGTAATACTGACAAATGTGCAAACGAGGGAGCGGGCAAGGGGAATGACACGGAAATAATGACATTAGTGCGAACGAGAGAGCGCGCGAGGGGGCACATGCACAGAGAGTGACAATTGTACGAACTAGATAGCAACAAATAATATATAGCACGATTGGCTGATATATGCCACTTCAAAAAATGCATGATGATCGTTAAATTCATGATTAAGTTAACCCAAATAAACGTCACAAATTCAGATCACATAAAATTCCAAAAAAATTACATAATAACTATGACTATATCGGGAGGATTCACATAAAACTTTGTAATTTTTAGAGTTCATTTGCTATATGTAAAAACTCGTAAAAATATCAAAATTGTATGAATTTTTGAGCAACATTCGCAAAGGATAAAATTACTCAAAAATTACACTATGAGGTACATTGTGTCAGCAGGTCGTGCATAAATTTTCATAATTTTTTGAGCTCATTTCATATATTTAAGAATTCGAACAAATACTAAACTAAAAAATTATGGCATGTAATTAAGCCGACTTAATCACTTGCCGCCTCCTCACCAGACGGTAGGCTACCTGTTGTCTGTTGAGGGGGCGGCAGATGCCTGCCGCCAGCAGCCGCGCCGCATGTCGCCTCGCGGGCACTGCCGCCCGCCCACCAGATGGTGACATTTTTGTCAATACAGTCAGTATATGGCTATTTTTATAAAAACAATGTAAAATCGTGTTAAATATGGCTTTAACTCATCTCAATGTGCATTCCTGGAGAGAATTTCTCATAATAATATGAACAAAACAGAGAGATATCATGCACCTGTTGGAACTGCATGCTCTTTTAACAGAGAGATTAAGAAAGTACGAGTATCCATGATCCATCCATATTGCATGCCGCACCTGGTATTAGCAGAAGTACAAAAAAAAAATAATGCCCTTATTATTGTGTACGATTGCCATATATCTATGGCTGGAAACATGAGAAAGCTAGACTTATCTGTAAGAGGGGCCCCTTTTCATATGTACCATGCATGTGTCCAAAGACTAGTAGATTTGCTTGTCCTTGTTAGTATATATCTTAATTAATTTATTAATTCCTTTGTTTCGAATCATGCTTCTGAACTTGTCATGATAGTAACTAGCCTCATAGGCGCAGCGACACGCCGCGCCAGCCACCATGTGTACCGAAGTAAAAGAGGCGATAATTCGTGAGGGGTTTTTTAAAAAAAACCGAGGGTGCATGTGTATTTTCGGAAAATGCAAAAGTCTTTTTTCGTAAAAACCGAGGGCACATGTGTATTTTCGGGAAAGTCAAAGGTCTTTTTCGTAAAAAAGCGAGGACATGTACGTAAGTAAACGAGGACCCGTACATAATTTAGAAAACCGCGAGGCGCTATCCTGCAAAGTTCGAGGACCTGTACGTAAATAAACGAGGACCCGTACGTAATTTAGAAACCGCGGGGTGCTATCCTGCAAAGTGGAGGGGTAAAAAAAGTTGGCAGGGACCTTTTCGCGAGGAAAAAGGATCTCTACGTAATTTTCGAAAAATACAAGAAAAATACCTCCCCGGCAGTACCAAAATTCCCCCGCCACGCGTCAGCCGGAGCGCGCGGGCGGGGCGACGTGGGCGCGCCCCCTGCGGGGAATCCCGCGGGGCGTATGTCCGGTAGGATAACAAGAAAATCAGGCTAATCATTGTCGTTGCTAAGTTGCACCAAGTCCTTATCCTTCCAAGCGGTCTATCCTCAAGCATAAGCGATCACATGCAAGCAAAGAAGAGCTAGCTAGCTTTATGCAACTTTAACTCTCCTTGATTCTAAGCACGCATGGTTCTGTATCTTGACGATAGAAATGCTCATGTCCTAGCATCAACTTTCTTGAAGAGTAGCTTATACATCTGAGACACACAATTCTTAAAAAATATCAATTCTCAACAAATTCTATATATAGCATCCAACTTTTCTTCAAATGCTACTAGATAGACAGATATTTATGGATCTCAGTTGTCATGAACTTTTTTTTTGGCATCAATATTAAAAAAAAAGGCATAGCTAAGTCATTCCAAATCGGACTAGTTCCCCAATCTCCTTAGCCTTTAAACGCTGATCAAGGCCACAAGATACCCTTGTCAGCCAATGGTAGGGGTGGAAACGAGTCAAGCCGGCTCGAGCCAAGCTCGTCTGGGACAGCACCAGGGGACTTCTTCCCTTTGCATGCACGATATTTCATCCTTGGTTGGCGCTCCATGTGGTGCTCGCGAGCAGGGAAGGCAAGGAGATGGCAAGCCGGATAGCAAGGAGATGGCAAAGCGAACAAGAAGGCATGGTAGATGGCGACCGCACCTCTCCACTCTGCTTGGCGGTGCCTCTCCTCTACTATTCTTTGCTTGGCGATGCCTCTACCTCTTGATTCTATTGATCCCAATCGGTGCCCTATGCTGATCGGACTAGATTAAGGGCATCGTGGGCTAAATAGGCCTCAATGTTACTCATGGACTGCTGTGGGCCTATTTGCCTTTGAGCCTAACAAGCCACACGACTACACGAGGAGCTCGGAGGCAGCTCAGCTCGTTAATAAAGTGAGTTAGAAATGAGGCTTGGCTCGGTGTCCGAGTCAAATTGGCTCGAGCCTGTTGCAAGCCGAGCTGTCTCACGAGTTTCGAGTTTTTTTAGCCCTAGCCAATGGCATGAGTGATTCCTTTTTGGCCCTTTTGAGATGGATAGCCGTATGTTCATATGTGCTCTCCTTTTGCTAAGGGCATCTGCAATGATCTGAGTCAGCTAGCTATATGTATGTACACATCAGCATATATCCTATGTGGAGGAAAGAGAGTATGCAAAAAAAAAACTGAGCCAGCTCTTCCTTAAGCACTAGTCTATAACGCAAAACGAGGCAGCCTCTATAAATGATAGTCCTTTTCTGTGTGTGCATGTAAGCATCAAATAGCTATCCTTATAGATAGTTCTTTAGAATGCTAGCTTTTAGTGTGTACTATATAAATGATGTGGAAGTCTTCTAGTTAGTTGCTAGCTACAATCATTGCAGATGCCCTAAGGGCATCTCCAATGGTTATAGCTAGCAACTAATTATAAGACTTCCACATCATTTATATAGTACACACTAAAGCTATCATTCTAAAGAACTATCTATAAGGATAGCTATTTGATGCTTACATGCACACACAGAATTTATAGAGGCTGCCTCGTTTGGCGTTATAGACTAGTGCTTAAGGAAGAGCTGGCTCGATTTTTTTTGCATACTCTCTTTCCTCCACATAGGATATATGCTGATGTGTACATGCATATAGCTAGCTGACTCAGACCATTGGAGATGCCCTAAGCTAGCTAGCTTGCGTTAATTGATGGTGCGTGATCTTCATTTATGCAACTATGTAACGCATATATTAAGAACTAAGAGCTGCACTTTGAAGTGGACAAGTTTCAAAACGTAAGAGGATCAGTGCTTCGAGAGCTAAACATGGACGGACACATGGCTACCCTCTGGTACCGATCTTTCCCGATTCATACAGAAATTAAACCGTTTTCTATAAAAATCCGCAAAATGTTCCGGGACCTAAGTTCTTTCTTTAACATTGATGCCTATGTTTTTAGTACATAACTTTTATCATCAATTTTCAGTCTCTCTCTCACACACACATATATATAACCTAATAAAATTATTTATTACAAAAGTATTTCTGAAAACAAATATACTCGTATATATGCCTGACCTAAAATATTTACATATATATTGTTAATCAAAGTTAAAAGGCAAAATTGACTACAAGACATCGTAAATTCATGGCATTTGTCCCAAGACACTTCCATTTTGTGCCTTTGCTCGAGGACACTACATTTTCGTGGTTACTGATCAGAAGACACTCTGGCTAATATAATATAATTTCTGGTTGAAAGAGAGAGCAAAGGCTTCAAAATAACATTGTGTGCCCCTGCCCAACGCCGTGCAACCGCCGCTACGGCACAAGATCAAGTGAGAGAAGAGCAGATTGAAGGGGATGAGAATGGGCAAGGCGGACACGGGTGTGACTGTAATATGGTCTGACTGAACTAACTATGAACAAGTATGACTAGAAGGGCAAAATGGACTTTTTACTAGCCTTCGCTCCTGATCAGCTGAAAATGATATTATATTGGCTGGAGTGTCTTATGGTAAATAACCATGAAAGTATAGTGTCCTCCAACAAAGATGCAAAATGCATGGGAATGACCTAGGGCAAATGCTACGAATTTGTGATGTTCTATAGCCAATTTTACTAAATTAAAATAGTTTGATTCGATGCTTGTAGTTTTTATACTTCCAAAGGTGAGCACCTATCTTTGGGCATTAGTTAAACCTAACCAAAGTAGTAGCTATCGGGATATTATCAGTGTTGTGAGGGTGCCTAGCCCATACGTCCGTTAGATTTAGCTACTGGCCCTTGAAACAACCCCAATAGCATATTACTGTATATAGAAGGAAATGTATTGATTTACCCTCACCTTTTGTAAATATTAAGGGGTATGATGGAAAATTTTCATCCTATCCTATTCATGTATATAAATCCCAACATGAGTACGAGATCGCTAGATCCACTCATTTCCACTAACTAGCTCTCTCTGTTGGCTCTCTAGCTCTCTTAGTCCATATCCCCAAGGGGAAAGGATACCCTATACCCACTATTGTGCTCATGCCACAACAGTTGTCATCGTCATCCATAGGGAGTGTGCAAGAAGCTGCACGAGGAAGAGTCGCCGATATGAGAGAGATCCGTTGGATTTCAACCGACGGAAAGGAAAGCGCCACAAAGGTAAGAAGGAAGAGAAACTTCAAATTGGTCATGTAGCATGCATGCATGATATTTTTCACTTGTTAACTTTAGCTTTCCTGTCAGGCTGCTATTCGATCTGATTTCTGCTTAAATCACACGGTGGCCTCGTGCCCCAGCGTACTCTGTGGAGTACTTCAAGACTTCGTCCCACTACCAGCATTGTCAATGCTCGTCTGAAGGGTGGGGGACAGTGTGCACGATTCATGACTCCGTCCTGTTGCTGAGTTCATCAACGCCTGTGCCAAGGGTGGGGCATAGAGTGCATGTGCTTTAAGACTTCGTTCCGCCACCAACGTGCCTCGGAGGAGCGGCCTGACCCTCCCCCTCTACGTGTGACTTTGGCGTGGGACTTTGTTGCCTGTGTCTACACGCCGCTCGCGTCAGAGGCTTGACCTCGATGTGCCTCGGAGGAGCGGCCCGACCCTCCACCTCTACGTGCCGCCCGCATCGGAGGTAGGACCTTGATAGGATAGCCATGGCTTCGGGTGGGACTTCGTTACCCCTGTCTATGCGTTGCCCACGTCGGAGGCTTGACCTCAACGCAGTGGCTCCGACTGTGTTGGGGGACTTTGCCTTCCTCCTCATAGGCATCGCTTCAAAGGGGTGGCCCGGCTCCGCCTCTACATGCCGGCCACGTCGGAGGAACGACCTCGACTCGGCAATACTGGCTACGTCAGGGGACTTCACCACTCTATTTGTAGGCATCGCCTCAGAGGGCGGCCCGGCCCCAGCTCCGCCTCTACGTGCCGCCCATGTCGGAGGCACAACCTCGACGCGGCGGCACCGGCTACGTCGGGGGACTTCACTCTACTCGTAGGCATCACCTCAGAGGGGCGGTCCAACCCCGGCTCCGCCTCTGCGTGCTGCCCGCATCGAAGGCACGACTTCCACGCGGTGGCTCTGTGTCGGAACCCGGAGTAACGACTCCTGGATCCTCTGTGTAAATCGCACTAGTCCAGGATCAGCTAGTGCACACAGTACAACAAAGATATATACCAAGCACAAATGACTTCATATATTAAATAAAGGGTACGGCCTTATGGCCAAATCTTACATCAACGCCCATTGGCAAAGATAAATAAAGAAAATAACTGCGGAAGCAAAATGATAAATAGCGAAGCCCAAGCCTGCCCACAGGCAAACGACAGTAAGACGCGGCCTATTCGTCCAGATCTTCACCGTAGTTGACATCTTCCTTCTCTGTGTGGAAAAAGCAACGTGAGTACAAACTTGTACTCCGCAAATCACCCGGGAAAATGCAACATAATGATAAATGCTTCAATGGAGGGCTTATAGGGTTAGTTTGCATAAAACAGCATTTAATGAAATATCATAAGTAGATTGAAATTGCTGAATTTAATACAGTAAATAAAAACAATACTTGTAATTGAAAATAATACCGTCAGTGCCGGCTCCGACCAAACACCAACCTATCCACGGGCATCCCACCCGGACCGTCTTTTCCAAAAGCTCACGTATGGATTCCATCCATCCACACGCTTTCACTGCGCAACTCTGATGAATTCCATCCATTCACCAGATTTCAATCTCTCACGGATTCCATCCATCCGCAAGGTTTTCATCTCTCGTGGATTCCATCCATCCACAAGGTTTTCAAAAATATTTTGAAAAATAAAGTCTAATCCATGAAAAACTTTTACTCAGCATGCCCATGACCGTGGGCACGGCTATCCAGGATAGATTATACACTCTGCAGAGGTTGTACAGCTTTACCCACAAAACACGATCATCCCATATTGCCACCGGGTTACACACTTCCTTAGGTGTGCGGCGATGAGTCGTGACAAGGCCTTTACAATGCAAAGCCTTCAACCTGGTCGAGCCAACTCTAAGGTTTCACCCCAGTAAGGAATCCACCAGACCGGGACCCCCTCTTGAGCCTAGACGAGACTTCTCATGGCTTAACCACGCTCGCCCAAGTGAGACTTCACATGTCACCAACCACGCTCACTTTCAACCTACGACTCAACTCAGATTGGGACTTCACAAATTATTCAGCCAGGGCTGTCCCATACCAGCCATGTGGTAGTACGATTAGGGCTTTGCAACAGTAGCTCACAGACCGGTTCTTAATTGACTCAGGCCCAACCACATACCCCCGTGCACGACAATCAACCACTGCGGCTCCAACCAACAGGGCATGCCTGCACCCACCACTCTAACCAATTGCCTAAGTCTAAACCAGTTTCATATTTGTTTTCAAAATAATTTTATAAACCTCCTTGACTCACCAAAGTCAAGAGTACATATCATTTTATGTAAAAAGGGGCATCATTTTATGTGAAAGATATCCCAAAAACAAATAATATGACTTCACAGGGCTAAGCATTTGAATAAACCCTCTAGCCAACACTAATGTATTAACTAGAGTTTGATTCTAGGGTGACAAGGTATTGAGGAATTCAAATTCAATGGAGGGATTAACAAGTAGGCAATAACTAAATTTAAAACTGAATTGAAATACGTTGAATAAAAATATGCATGCAATATAATTTAAATCAGCATAATTTTATTTTGAAAACTGGGATCAACATGATCAAGGAGGGTGACTTGCCTTGCTCTTCAAATTGGTTTGAATCTTCGTCGAAGAAATCTCCTGAATCGTCGAAGTCTACACGTGAAAATAACCCACGAAATTCAAATAAACTCAAAATAAATTCAAATTGACTTCAAATATTTGAATTGAGGCCAGAAATGGATAGAGGAGAATTTTTGATGAATTTAGAAATTTGAATGGGCCAAATCGGAGTTAGAACGAAGAAGAACGGGCTCCGGGAAGTTTGAAAAGAGAGAAAAAGGAAAAAGACTGATTTTTGGATTTATTTTTCTAAAGGAAAATCTGGATTATTGCGTCAGCAGAGATTTTATTATTCGGCTGAATTATTTTTCTGAAGAAAAAGCTCTTTATGACGCAATGCTGACGTCGGCAGAGATTTGAATTTTCGGGCATGCCACTGACATGTGGGCCCAGGTCCATGGACTGAGCCCACAGAGGAGAGGGAGTGGTGAGGTGGCACGGAGGCGGGCCCGGGCTGGCGTGGCGCTGACGGAGAGAGGGGAAGCCGATGTGGCGATGAGGTGGCGCCACCTTGCCTGCCACGCGGGCACGGGCGCGCTGACGCGGCGGACCGGCGAGGGAGGCGCTCGGGGATGGCAAGCCCGCCGGCGTTCGAACTCGGGGAAGAGGCGCGCAGGCTTGGCGGCGAGGTGGGGAAGCTGAGGGGGTCGGCGGCGGCGCACGAGGAGGGCCGAGGCGCGGGCGATTTCTCACCGGAGGGGCTCGTCGGCGTGCGCTCGGGGTGAGCACGATGCGGGGGTTGCCCAAGCGCCGGGAAGGGATGAGGAGAGCGGGGAAGGGTGGTGCGGAGAATGCCGAGGCCGAGGGGTGGCTTTTATAGGGGCGGAGGGCAACGGGACAGCGCCAATTTCTCGCCGGCGTAGACGGGGTCGTGGCGGCGGTTGCGGGTGGATTGGGGAGATGGGCGCGGAGAAGGCGGGGGAGGTGGTGGGGAACAGCGCGTGGTCGACGGGGGAGTGGGCGCGTGGCGCACGGCGCGGGCGGAAGAGAGGGGAGGCGCTGGGAGAAGCGGGCGGCGGGCGCAACGGCCAGCGGTGCGGGGAGGAAGAAGGGCGGGTAGGGGACGAAGCTGACGGGTGGGCCCCGTCGGTCAGCGGGAGAGGAGGCGCGGGTGGCTGCCGGGTGGGACCCGGTCGGCGGAGGAACGGGGAGAGGAGAGGGCTCCGACAAGTGGGGCCGGAGGCGCAGAGAGAGGGAGGGCGAGCAGGTGAGATGGCCCGAGGCGGATGGGGGCGGGCTGATCGGGCCGGACGCGTGGCGAGAGCGGAAGGGGTGGAGGCGGGATGCGCGGGAGGAATCCAGCCGTCCACGTGGCGGCTGGAGAAGGGGGGTGGGTTTTTGAATTTTTATTTTCTGGTTTTGGATTTTCAGAAAAGCACAGAAATTCCATTAAGCCTCAGAAAAATATGAAATAAACTCCAAAAATCCCAGAAAAATTCAGAGAATCACCTGGAGATATTTTGGACTTAATAAAAACATTTCCAACTAATGTTGGTATTTAATTTTCATACTTTAAATTACTTTTTAATTTCAAAAATACATTTTTAAACTCCAGAAAAACCAGGGAACCAAATAAAAGCCAAATAACTCCAAATAATTAATTTGAAATAAGATTTTTATAGAAAATCAAAATATCATTTTATTTAGTAATACTTTTAGGTTTTTCTGAAATTGCTTTTCAAATCTAGCTTTTTCAAAAACAGAAACTCAGGGCAAATCCAAATTTGAACTTTAGGCACAAAAATACTTATTTTAAATTAAATTTTATTTTATTACATTTTTATTATTTATTTAATTATTTTTATTTTACCAAAAATTTGGGCTGTTACACTCTGGCTCCGTCGGGGGCCTTCACCGCCCTCCGCATAGGCATCGCCTCGGAGGGGCAGCCACACCCCCGACTTCATCTCCACATACCACCTGCTTCAAAGGGGCTAGCTCTTTGGGAACGGTTACGAGTTCACCAGTGAAAGGAGAACCCGGTCCCGGGACGTCAAGGCGTTTAGACCCTGGGGCTCAAGCAAGCAGTTGCTTCAGCTCGCACCTCAGGACCTCCATGCTTGCTATCGTGGGACGGGGAGGGGGGTTGGGGCAGGTAGTTAGTCGCGTCAGCTCGTCCATCCGGACCTCTACACATACTGTCAAGGGAGTACTGTTCTAGGGGTGCCTAGCCCCTACGCATGTTAGGTTTAGCTATTGGGTCTTGGAACAAGCCCAATAGCATATGACTGTGTATAGAAAGAAATGTATTGATTTACCCTTGTATTTTGTAATTATTAAGCGGTAGAATGAGAATTTCCCATCATATCTCATTTATGTATATAAACCCCTAAGAGGGGTACGAGATCGCCAGATCCACTAATTTTCACTAATCAGCTCTCTCTCTCTCTCTCTTGGCTCTCTAGTTCTCTTAGTCTATATACCTATAGGGAAAGAGTAGACAACAATGAGCATTACAGGTTGAATAATACTTTCCATTATACCACTAGTACTATATATGTAGGCGTGTGAGAGAGAAGTTTAGATTGTGACGACCGATTAGAGTAACCAGAGATCGTTGGGCATCGACGTAGCAACAATACTAGCCATGCATATATGCATCCCGTTAATTTTGCGGGCTAATGATGTGCTTTCTGCTTGCCTATGAATGCAAGATAAACCTTTGTTTAAGGAGTGGTTCGGAAGAGTGCCTCGAGTCTCGCTAACAAACGGCCTACTTGTTGATGACAGTGCTCTATGAGGTGATGTTTCGTGATGTGATTGGCTTTGCCCGATCAGTTCTGCATATGCCCAGCTTCTTGCTTAATTAAGAACTAAGTATCTATTTATGAGGTAAAATATATATGCTTTCTTTAAGTATAAGTCACATTGTTAACTATTGAATCAAAATTAGCATCAGACACATCTAATCCAAAGACAAAAAAATCAACTTAGAATAAACAAAAATCTGATAACCTACAAATAGCAGAGCTGAAAAACTTTAAGAAGTATGTCATTTCAGACACAATGATGTTATGAAAATATTTTCCTTATTGCAGATGGTATTATTTCCATCCTATCAATCTTTATATATCAGTGTGTTTATATTAGTGGTTAAAGTTTGAACAGGTCATCAAGCTGCCCGCATTTTAAAACGTACTACGGAGTACTTTTAAAGAGAGGGACTAATTAAGCAGGTTCTAAACAGAGTTCGGCTGGATTAATTAAGAGTCGTTATTTGGGTACGATGAGTCAGCATGCAGCATGGTCAGCAGCGAGCTGCGCGCGCCATCCGGGTAGCCTTTGTTGACACGTGTAACAGCTCTGTTTTTGGAACAGGGCCGACGTACGTCCCGCAACAGTTCAAAAGTTCAGTTACGGACAGAACGAGTATCATACCTACTTATGAATATTTTAAAAGAGTTAACCGATTAAAATATAACATAGCGGTCAACTTTAACAATTATAAGGGCGTCCAAACCCAAAACTTTAACTTACATCTAGAAGAATCGAAAAAACTCCTACAGGAACGTTTGAGTGCGGTCGTAACCCTAACACAATTTTGTAACATCCTTTCTTTATCTGATCTCTGTGTTGGTGAAAAATGAAGCAAGACTAAGTACAACCAACCGTACTCAACAAGTTACATAGGAAAATACTACATAACTACTTACCAGGATTTTCAAATGATGGGGTTATAAGGGTTTTATTACGGTATTTGTGGATGCAATTTTATTTATAAATATTTTCAAACTTGAAAGAACAATAATGTCTTATGAAATTGGGGTTTCAAAACTTGATCACCAGACTTCAATATTTCCAAATCTACTTATATTTTGTTGTTGAAATCACCCATTAAATATAGCTTCATTTACTAGAAGTACGACATATTCGAATACCATTTATAAACGACTCTGCAGAGTTGCCCAACTTTACCCACAAAATTTCTTAACCTCCGCCTCTGAGGTAAGAAAACAAAGTTGTTTCACTGCTCATCTCTTTATATAGCCTTTACCCAGTAGGTCTTTGATCCCAACAAACTTGAGTGGCCCGTGGCATCGCCCAATTTGAAGCGGCTCTACTGTTGTTCAGTATGGTTGTACCCCCTCCCATACCAACTCTTCTTTACCTTCGTTCAGTATGGTTATACTCCCTCATATACTAACTCTTCTTTACTTTCATTCAGTATGGTTATACCCCCTCCCATACCAACTCTTTTTTACCTACGTTCATTATGATTATACTCCCTCCCATACCAACTCTTCTTTACCTTCATTCAGTATGGTTATACCCCCTCCCATACCAACTTTTCTTTTCTTTTTTTTGTTGTAGATATTCAATCGATTTGAGCAGCTACTAGACTAGGTTTGATGAGTCAAAGCTTGTGGTTGAGCAATCACTATGCTCTTTACTTGGCATAAGATACTATTTCTTATATTTCATCAATTAGGTAACCACTCACAAATCAATAACCCAGTGCACTGCGACACTGACACTATTAGTATAAAACAGTTGAATTTCCTAAACTACTATAGTATATATTATAGTAATTATTACTAGGGTTTATCAATGTGAATATGGCTATCAAATAAAACATGTCCTTTTCAGATGATAGAACATAACTAATACCATGTCATTCTAAGCATTTGTTGTACACGAAATAACAATGTATAAATAACATAATGAAAATACTGATAAATAAGTAATTAAAGGAATGTAGATTCAATATAATCAAAACATGTGACTTGCCTCTTTGTCCACTCTGATTGTTTAACTGTAGTCTTCAGGCTGACTTCTTGTGGTTTCTTTGTCAACCACTTCGTTAGATCTGAGTACTAGCGCGAAAGACAAATGCAAATTCCTACTTTCTAGAATGCAAGCTGAGAATAAAATACAAATAAAATAATTAAAAAGATGCAAAGAAAATAGGTTGGGTGGTCAGGGCTTACGTAGTGCGTGGTTTGGCTTATCGGAGTTAGAATTGGGCTAAATAGGTTCAAGATGGTCGAAAAAGTATATTGGTGTTATATGAGCTTCTACGACTGGCTGCGAGCATGGACAGTACTGGGTTTGGGGTTGAAATATCCTCTAGGTGGTTTAAAGCTTTATCAGAGTTCAGGATGGCAAAATAGACATGAGAATGGTGTAGATGAGATCAAGATGATCCAAATTGGTATATATGCATTTTTAGGGGTTTTGATGAATAATATCAGTTGGAATAGTATCGAACATAGATTCAAAATAACTTCTGGGCTAGCTAAGGTTTTATTGGAGCATATTTAGGCTAAACAAAGTTGGAAAATGGTTTCACAGGATTGAATCGGTCAAAATGGATATAATTTTGTATTTTGGAGTTGGGATGAATAGTAATGGGTATTTTTACTATTCATTGCGGGTTTGCATTGTTCACTTCAGGTTCTGGTACTGTTCACTGCAGGTTTCTACTATTCATGTGGTTGATTGCTACAGTGCAGACCTAGGATGAACAGTGTAAATAGTGTCGGCCCGGCCCAACACTGTTCACCTTCTTCATGCTACACTGCTACAGTAACAGAAAACAGGGGAGAGAAGAATGAGCAATGTCGGGAGCTATAGAGTTTTGCAATGGAAACCGAAGGTACCGGTGTGATCCTGGAGGTGAGGGGAATCCATTTTTGGGCTCGGCACGGCTTGAAAAGATTTTTAGTGGGTCAACAATGGAGAGAGACTTGCGACGGATTCTAATGGCACATGAGTTACAAGGAGGTTCTTCCTTGCAATTTGGGGTTGATTATCCATCTTAGGGTGGTCTAGGTGGCTTGAGTGGGGTTGGCTTGGGTTGGAGATGACTGAGTTGAGCTGTCCACGGAGACTTGCTTCGGCCAGGCAGTGGCTCAAGATGCTAGAGAAGGAGGAAGTAAGAGAAGGCATGGCAGCGTTTTCATGGTGTTGCTAGGTTCGCGAAGATGCTACATGTGTAAGCAATTGAAATGAAATGACCGAATGAGACGAATTAGAAACTGGGCTTACTTGGGGAATTCTAGTGGTCGACGGTGAGGCAAAGGCCAGCGAAGGGATTAGGGCATGTCTAAGGGTACCTAGACGCCAATGCGGTTTACAGAGGGGTCATGGCCTTTTATAGAGGCCCTGAGGCCATTGAGCAATGATGGTGCAGCTTGGTGAGTGGCACGTGGCCAAGGCAAGAGGGCGCGAGAAGGCTTGGTTGTGTTTAGGGCTGCAAGGGAAATATCGGCGGTGGAGTGGCACCTTGAGCTTGGCAATTCCTCGGGCATGGGATTGCGGTGGTCAAATTGACAGGGCGGTGGGTCGGCCATGAGACAGGGGAGGCGGTGGCGAAATTGGGTTCATCGGCTTTAGCGTTTGCTCAGTGGCCAATTAAGGAGATGCCAGGGGTGCTATGACCGATGGATATGGTAGCTGACTGGGTAAGGCAGTGATAACTGAGAAGTGTGGTGGTCAGAGATGTGCGGCGTCAGGGAGGTCGGTTGTGAGTAAGCAAAGGTGGTGGGGTGAAACCTTGCTTTGTCCCGTCCGACGCCAGGTCAAGGTTTGAGTTGGGTGGGTATTAAAGATCGGAGATTGAGGGTATGACAGGTTGGCAAAGGGTGGCAGAGATGGCTATAAGTGTGAACGGTAGCAAAAATTACGGCGGTTGTTGTTTCCTCTGATTTTTGCCAAACGAGGAACAGTAGCCGTGGCCTAGACTTTGCGCAATTGATCAGAGGAGGTGGTATGATCACAAGGAGGAAACGCAATTGGATGGAAAAGGTGTTAGATTGGGTGAACTTTTGAATGAAACCAAGATTCAAAGAATTTCAGCTTGTTTTTGATGTTTGGGCTGTTTCAACACGCATTATGACTCTCATGAATTAAGCGACGACACACATGCAGGTCACTTCGATCAGGTGCTATCGATCAGTATATGTTATGTTCAAGCGAAACTAATTAATCAATTAACTGACTTGTCATCAGTTCAAGTCTGGACCGACCGATCGACCTACAGAATCTCTGCATGATTGCTTTGCTTGAGTATTAATTTGCCAGTTGGCATCACAGTTGATCAGTGTACTTAATTAGAGTTATATATATCATATGCTAGCGTTAACGACCGGTTATTGACCTAGCTAGCTAGAATCTTGATGCATGCATGCACTAGTCATTAGTGTCATATGCGTAATGCGCTGCAAGTAATTTTATATGTAGTTGTATATATATATGTATGTATGTATGCCTTTCGTCGTGTAATGGACAGGTTTGGCTATTCTACGTTCTACAATTGACCCACTTAGATATGGACAGGCGCAATGATTTGCTTCGTCGTTAACGCACAAATAATTGGAGAATGGAGACGACGTACGTGCGCTTACACTCGTCGCTGACGCGCTGATCGACGTAACATGTGCTATTGCTGTAGTATTAGTTACATATCCCTACATTGCAACGAAATTCATTAGATATATAAAAAAATTATGCTATAAAATAGAGTTGCTATGATCGGTTGGAAAATGGAGAATGATGCACCAGCTCATTCTTTTATAATAGTAATGATACTTGGTTTTTTCGAAAGAGAATATAAATGAAAATGATTCTATACTCCTTAGATTACGTGGTATCACTTGTTATATGACGCTTAAATAATATTGTATATATCTTTATCCTTTTGAATATACTCTTATGAGACACCTGTGATATCGATAAGGTGCTCTTGCAAAAAGAATGGCCAAAGCTAGGTATTGCCGGCGTTTTTTTCGGCCTATGGCTTATAGGTTATGATTTCTCTCAAATAAATAAATAGAATGAATTTTTTATCATCGTTTCGAAGCAGTTTATTGAAACAATTTTTTTAAAGTGACTTATCAGTTTGTCGGTATTTAGTTCATTTATACAAACACTTATGCTAGAATAAAAATATAAACTATAATCATAAGTCATAAACTGTAGCAGAAAAGAATTCATCCATTCAGTAGAGAAGGAGATGACACCTATGCCAATCCTAGGAATCGAATCTGAATAGAAAGGGGTTAAAAAGCCAACCTACCACTGGTCATGTATATATTGGCCTGCTCCTCTGCAAATATCTAATCACCTTTGTTTTTTCACGCACAAAATGGAGTAGTGCTAATTAAGTTTGTCATGGAATGTTTATACTCTTGCTGTGTCTATGTTCTCTGTGAGAAACATGTCACAAAGTAACCTGTACATACATCGATCGTTCGTGAAGCTTGTGGCTGAGACGAGAGAAATCGTGCAAATGTGTTCATATGCGGCACATGAAGGTGCAGTACTCTACTTTACAGTGGTGGATCTAGGATCTCGCTGTGCCCTAGGTTGAAATCTAAAAATTTAATGATCTAGAAATAACATCAATTTATACTTATTAACGACGTTACAAAAATATGTCGCAAATGCATCGTTGACATGAAACTTTAGCTCAGTGCTCCAACATACAATACAATAACCACCATTCATTGGTATTGCAAGAATATGACACAACTTTAGAATGGTTGAAGAAAACTAACCAGCCATCTGTGCTAGTCTTTCCTTATTGGGCATTGCCGACCTCTGGAGAATAGGGTTGTATTCATTGTTAGTTGTTGAAACAATGAGGATCATCAGACGGAATAAACTCAAGATGACGTTGCCAAATAAACTTGCTTTGTCCTCCATGTGCTTAAGAACATGCATTTTGTTTAAGTTGGTTGAATGATGTATCCAACACATTTCATAAATGCACTAAAGAAAGAACTACGCCAACATTTCACAGGGTCATGTGTAAAGCTACCAAGTTCATAGCTGTGAAAACAATCATGTTAAGACATTGTTCTCTAATAGGTTAATTAATTAGATCCCCAATGTAGTTAAATGCAGACATGTATCCTCCAGAAACATTGTTTTATACACATATTAGAAACTAACACCTTACGTGTATAGAGTATAAAACATACAATAAAAGAGTAGTCGCAGATAGAACAACATTAGCAACAAGTTGGTCCTAAAATGCCACAAAACTTCAAAGAAAATTTATTCATTATAGAACTTCTAGACGCTCCTCTGAAGCATCAAGCCACATAAGAAACTCGTGCACAGAAACTAAATCCTCTCCATGTCCGGATACTCTTTGGACCAACACAGCCAATAATTACTTATACCTATATATGCACTTTTTCAGCTACCGAATAAAGTTCACAGCTTTAATACATACATCATAACGCAATCAGCAAACAGCAGCAATGCAAATTATGCAATGATCTAATTCCTCAAGAAAATCGATCCTACTATTCATCGCCCAATCCTTTTAAGGACAAAAAAGGACAAAATCGGTTTACATATAAACAATAAGCTAACTTAAATCAAAAGGTGCTAGGTTATATGTCACCATTTTTAATAGAGGATTCACAATTTCACATGGATAATTGATAAACATGGACAAAGTCATCAAGATAAACAATAGTAGTGCTCTGCTCAGCAGCTCAGGAACAATCTTTTTTGGATTTTTGCAGTTTCTGAAGCAATGACATTGCCTGGAAAATTAATGCAATGAATTTCCCACCACACCAAAACCTGATTGCTTTTTCAGTTGTTCAAATTAGGGGAGCGCCTGCGCCGCTGCCGGGAGAGAGCCGAGGGGAGGGGAGAGTCATCGCTCGTGTCACTAGGACGAGAGGGGAGAGCTGTTGTAATGCTATTGGGGGAGAGGGGAGAGCCGCCACTGGGGGAGAGGGGAGAGCTGCCACCCACCGGGATGGGAGGGGAGAGCCGCTGGGAGAGAGGGGAGTGACGCCGCTCGGGCCACCCGCCGCCGAGACGGGAGGGGAGATCCACCGCTCGAGCCATTGGGAGAGAGGGGAGAGCCACCGCTCGGGTCGTCGCCTGCCAGGATGAGAGGGAAGAGTCGCCGCTCAAGTCGCCGGGAGAGAGGGAGAGCCGCCGCTCAAGCCGCTAGGAAGGGAGGGGAGAGCCACCACTCAGGCCATCGAGAGAGAGGGGAGAGCTGCCGTTGGCCACCGTAGGACAAGGGAGAGCCACCGGCGGCATCGGGACATAAGGACATGGGAGTTGGGATTAGTCGACTGGATGAGGTGCTGAGCCGGCTGGGGAACACGAGTGGAGGCAGGGTTTGCATAATTGCATTGGAGTTATGTGAGCCGACAGTGGGTCGGCTACCTCTACCTGGGCTGAATGTCCACAATAATACCCCGGGTTGCACTAGAAATACCTAGGCTATACACTTGCTATTTTCTCACGCCCCGGGCTAAAGCCCACCCTACCATGGGCCTAAATCCACCCTTGCCACTTTGCGTTGCGCGTGTCGGTCAAGCTCAGGCAGCCCGGACGGACTGACCTGAGCCACAACTGCCTCCTCTGCACAGCCTGCACTGCACCCTACCCCAACCTGTGCTCTCGCTCTTCCTTTTGGTGAAAAGAAAATCCCCTGACAGGTGAGCCCCACATGGCTGTATGTACGTGACAAACTGGTCAACCTGCCTAGAAACTCTTTAATGTTACAAAAACTATTGTCATCTCACACCAAAATTCAAATCATTGAAAACAAATTCTAATTAATTGGCAACGTTTAGTTCAAGACATCACAGTAATAAGTCATTACATACTGGACAACATAATCTTATAGTATCAGCTAAGATATTACATAAAAGCTGTTGAAGATCGAGTCACTGATCTTACAAAATAATATGAGAAAGATTGCTAAAATCCTTACAAGAGAATATGGATGTTTTTTATTACTATGAACTGGTTATAAGATGCATTTACAAAGGTTTGACAACTAGCCCTAGCCTCTATGTTCTTCCTACTGGATGAGTATAACTTGATTAATCTATTTGACTCTGAATGGTCTAACTATCTTGATTCAAATGTCTTCTGTTGTTTTTTCTGTCTTCTTTTGTTACCCCTTAAATAGCATTAAAGAGGCATCAATTATCCGCCGAGTAAGATGCCATATATAACCTGCGCGTCCGATCGGGGAAATAGTTATTATCAGAGAGAGAGAGAGAGGACACTTGATCATTAGTTGTTATCAGTGGGAGACAAACATAGGGAACAATTGCATGATGGTTGTTGTCAGAAACTCAAGGCTGAAACATCATATTGTTTTGATGGATAAGGCATGTGTTCTATCTATCGCATGGAAAGAATATCCTGGAATCGGGTCTAGGTACCAGTTCACAGAATCTCCAAGCGGCCATTTGGTCAAGCAATACGCACAATGTTTATCTGGCTAGGGTACTAGGGAAGCAACCTCTAGAGGTTTACGACCACGGGGGTTCTTTGGTTTTAACTAAATATTAAAGCCGTATTTAGGAATTTATTCCATCCTCATCAACTAGCCTCTAAACTTTTAAGTGAATTTGTAATATGAATTACTTCCGATTGAGTTTTAATCAAGAAACTACTCCTTTAATGACAAGAGTAAATAAACGATTCTCATTCATTTTAAAGTTGAGAAACTAACTGGGAAACTAAAGGTTTTATGTCCATTGGGCTTTGGGTCAGATAACCATTATTTGCAATTAGAGAGATACCCTTATAAAACCCTTAGCACATTGCCTCTAGGTTTCACGCTTTCAGAAAGCCTTTCATCTTCTTCTTCTCTGCCCAACTGCTCTCGCCCGTTGCTTCAAATCCTTTCAACTTCCTTTTGATTCTCTGCCACTTAGCCAAAATGTCAGATCTAAGCACCGATTGGCCAGTGTCTGAGCTCAGATCAAAGAAACTAAAAGCCATGGAAGAACAAGGGATGCTTCCCAATAGGGTTTTGATCCCATGGAGGTCAGCGGTCGGAGAGAATTTTTCGAGCGGCAACAAAGGTGAAATCCTGATCTTTTGGGCATACATTGAGTGTGCATTTTGATTGGTGGTGCATCCATTCCTCCCAGAAGTCTTGAAGTACTATGGAATCGAATTGGTAAATCTAGATCCCAATTCGATTGCTAGTTTGAGTATCTTCACATTTCTTTACGAAGCATATTTAGGGATTTCACCAAGTTTGGAACTCCTCAAATATTTCTATAAGATGACAAGAAAGTCTGGGAAGTCAGGGGTGTCACCTAGAGGCTGTACTCTTCATCTCCATGATGGGAAAGCAGGGGAATACATCTAAATGTATTCTAAATTCTCATGGCCATTATGGAAGAAATTGTGATTCTACATGACGCTTAGCAAGAATGACAACCTTTCCTTCATCGATCGGATCATTGTTGAGAACCCAAGGTAGAAGTCCTCCTCGAAGGTGGGGAAGATAGGGCGATGGGTCGGTGCCATCGTCCATCTTAGGGAGAGAGGATTAACTTTGTGGCAAGCGGTAAAATATTTTTCCATGCACCACATAAGACCTCTGAAGTCGTGCGATCACATCATGCTCTAGTACACGGCCACGGCTAAATCAACTAGAAATTCTTTGGAAGATAAGCCTCATAAAATGCTGACCTGTCAAGTTTTGTTTTTGTTATGTTTTTCTAACCTTAAGGTTTTCTTCTCCCTTGACTTCATAGCCCTTTCTCCTGCTGAGGTGAGAGAAAGGGTCAAGTCAATCTGTGCAAGGAAGCCTGACCAAAAAGCAGAAATATCCTTGATATTGGCCATCACCTCTTCAGAGGACATGATCGAAAGCCTTAAGGTAAGAATAATCACTCTTTTCACCAATTTGTTTATTTTCTGATCGGTATGTTATAATACTCTTGTGATATGTAGATGGTCGGGTCAGAGGTGGCGAGTTGTCTGAGAGCTCAGAGGATGCTCCTCTAAGTCCCAAAGGTGTCGGAGTGTGAGGAATTCATATGGAGCCTCGGGATCACACCATGCTCCATTGACCACTACCCCATTGACTCCTCCAAGTGCCCCTTCGACCGCCCCTACAACTGTTTTGACAACCGCGTAAGCTTCTAAGAGCAAAGTCCCCTTAGAGGTAGGCTTTTACTACAATTTTGAGAGTTTTTCTTATAAGCCTACACCTTCTCTTATAAGGAGGACAAAGAAAATGCACTGACGAGAATATATTTCTTAGATGAAGGACTTCACACCGAGTTCACCTTAGTTAGTGACAAGGCAGAAGAAGGAAAAGCTGCTGATCGGAGTCATTATGACCATAGAGTCAATAGTGATACCAAGCACTGGTCATGGGCTCCATGGCAGTTGTGATCAACCAGACTGAAGCACTAGTGATCGTGACCAACCGAATTAAATCTTCAATGGACATTCCTCAAGTTTCAAGTGTACCAGAGGTAACGACTACTCTAGTAGTTGAGTCAGTCTTATCCTTTGAGTAGGTGGTTAGAGATGTCACTTTTGACTGCCCCATGGAGGATCCAACCAAGGATAAGCATATCCAGTCAAAAGACTCAAAGGGTTCGACCAGCCCTACCAGTGCAGTATTGATAAAGTCAGTTGAAAAGAAGAAATGGAAGGCAAGCGCTTTAACTATGCTCTAGGGTGTTTTAACTTCAAAATAAAAAGGACTAGGTATGTACTATAAAAAAATCATGTAAATTCATACCTTTTAATTTCTTTGGTGTTTTGAAGTCCTTATTCCTTTATTTTTGTTCTTTTGTAGCACCTCTAGTACTCCGATCATTCCCGATCCGAGTACTCCTCATGAGGGGACTCCTAAAGAGGTAATGGTCAAGGCAGCCTCCGAGCGGATGGAGGAAACAACAGCCACTGCTAAAACTTGGGAACCTTTGATGACTCTAACCCTGTCAGAGGATGTAGAGTCAGAAGAGAAGTCTCGACATGATCTAATTGCTGCTGGGAAACAAGTAGTCGAAGATAAGGGAGTAGGTATATTTTCTCCTTTCTTTGGAGGGCTTGAAGTGGAGAGTTCTTCCTTAGTCAGAAGTCTCCACACCCAAGGGACATCCCCAACCAACTTTAAATCTTCAACAATGAAAGACTCAAGGAGCTTTGATGGAGGAGGGTTGAGTATTGTCATTGAGTACATGTCTTGAGGTGCTTTACTTTGCATATGTTGATAAAGCAATCTATATATGTTTTTAAGACCACTTTAGGATACATTTTGGAGTTTTTTTGAAACTTTTCTAAGTTTTTCTCTCCTTTTTGCTTTTCTAGCACATGGTGGAGAGCGTTGCTCTGGTCGGAGAGATGAGCAGGCAAACATTAGCTTTGGATAGAGAAAGGACTACTCTCAGCCGAGAGGCTAACGACTGGTAATAACATTTTTTTTCATTATCTTTTGGTCGTGAATTTTTATACTTAGCCTTATGTTAACAGGTCAGGAAGCACTGTTAAGGTGCTCGAAGAAACTCTCAAGAAGGAGAGGGTGTTGTTCGAGTCAACCGTGACAGAGAATGAACAGCTCCTCAAAACTATTAAGGAAAAGAGCCTGCAATTGAGATGTAAGTACTTTTCTTTTCATTCTTGTTGCTTAGCTGTCTTTGCTTCTTCTCACTTCTATCTCTTTGCTGTGGTCAATAGAATTAGAAGACTATGAAGCAGAGATGAAGGCGAAGGGTGTTGTCGTCCTCAAGATTGAGGAGATGCTTAAGGCCAAGGACCAGTCGATCAAGAACTGGTTAACCAAGTACAAAAATAATATTCTTTAGCACAAAGAAGCAATCGAAACATTTGAGAAGAAGAACCAAGGTAACTGATCATAAACTCAACCAGTGTTGGTTTGGTTATAATTTATTTTGTACTAATTTTGAGTTACTCGTGCAGAGAAAGCTCTCAAAGTTGAAGAACTAGAGAAGTATCTTGGCTCCGAGGAGGAGAAGATGAAGGTGATCGAGGGATCTCTTCAAGACAAGATTGCCCTCTTCAACGACATTAGCTAAGTTGTTTGAAGAGATGAAACCTATCAGGAACCAAGTAGCAGAAGAAATGAAGGTTGGGTCCCCATCACATAGTGGCCAGTCTGGTGGCTCCGATTAGTGTTTGAAAAATGTAATAGGATGTACTTGTATGTAAAAACTTACCTTTGTTATAAGTAAAGTTTATGTCATTTCCTCAATTGAATGAGTACCCATATCTTTCCTAGCCCTCGACTGCTTGTTTAGTATTAGAACTTACCAAGGAAGTAGTAGACCAAGATAAAATGTATTTTATTTGATCAGTGAACTTTGATTATGTCATAGAAATGATCTAATAGTTTCTAAGAAATCATATCAGGCAAGACCAATGAATGATTTTGACTAGTCTTAGATCTTTATTTCCACAATCGAGAAATTAGATCAGATAAAACTATGACAAACATATGAAGAAGAAGAAAAACTTATGCAATTGTGTATGCAAGAACGATAAGTGCTTTTATTTGTAAACTTTATCCGAACTAGTTGTAAGATTGCTGAGAACTGAAGACATGAACTACTTCTTGAAACGTATTCATATTCGAGTTTCGACTCTAGCAGTTTCTAGGAAATCATATCGGGCAAGATTAATGAATGATTTTGACTAGTCTTAGAACTTTATTTCCACAATTGATAATTAGATCAGATAAAACTATGACATAACTATATGAAGAAGGAAAACTTATGCACCTGTGTATGCAAGAACGATAAGTGCTTTTATTTGTAAACTTTATCCGAACCAGTTGTAAGATTGCTGAGAACTAAAGATATGAATAATACTTCTCGGAACATATTCATACTCACGTTTTGACTGGTAGTAAAGATCATAGGAAAAATGTTGTCGCTAGGAAACTCCTTCAAGTGGGCAGAACCACGTGCAGAGAGGAGAGATCTAGAATAGGAGGTTTTCGGTGTCTCGACCAAGTTTAAACAAGAAAAGAACAAAATGTTGAAGTGAGAAAGAAAGCCTTCAAGCCCCTGAGCATTTAAATAACTATATTAGTTGTCTATGTGATTCTTCTTTAATTTGTATTTCTTTTAGAGAAGAGTGCATATTATCGTAAGAACCATATATGTGAAGGTTACGACTTGAATCTGCATGGTATTTAACAAAAAATGTCAAAGACAATGAAGTAAAAGACATCCCTCAGAAAGGGTTTAGAGGAATAATGATCTCTCCGAGTAGATCAGACAACAATAGTACGTGTCCAAAGTTGCAATAATAAAGTTCAAATAAAAATACTCATCGAAAAAGAAAGAATATGATGCAACTTTATTGAAATATTGAAATACAAAGTACATTACACGTAGAACTTATGCAATTGATTAATGTTCTAAGAATTTGACATAACACGCCCAACTGAGATGGCCAATCGTACCAAGCCTGGTGACTTCGACCACAGTGTGTGGACCTTCCCATTTAGGTGAAAGTCTATTGTGATTTGCCTGGATCTAAATTTTTTGAGAATCAGATCACCCACAACTAGGCTGCGAGACTACACTTTACAACTATGGTACCTTTGCATGACTTGTTAATAGACTGCCGATCATAGTAAGGTTGTTTTTCTTATTCTTCAAGGAGATTGTTGTCATGAATCCTTCATTCTACTTGATCATTATTGTTATAACAATCGATCTGAGCAAAGCCAATCTTTAGTTCTGGAGAAAGCATAGCTTTTGCACCGTAAACTAGAAAAAAGGCGTTTCATCGGTTGCACGATTGGTCGTGACCAAACAGCCCATAACACAAAGGAAAGTTCTTGAACCCAAGCTCCTGACCGTTGTATTAACTGGTCGAACACTTTGTACTTGATCTCTTATATTAGTATACCGTTGACTCTTTCTACTGTCTCATTACTCTATGGATGAGCCACTAAGACGTAGCATACTTTGATACCTCGACTCTCATAGAATTACTGGAAATCTTTGCTCAAAAACTTTGTACCATTATCTGTGATTATACGATTAGAAACACCAAATCATGTAATCACATTTTTTGTGATGAACTTCTTGGCGGCTTTAGTTGTTATTTTAATGACTAGCTCAGCTTCTCTCCATTTTATGAATGTATCAATCATTACAAAAAGGAATTCAAAGCCCATGGGTGCTCTTGGGAAAAGTCCCAGAATGTCTAAACCTCAGGTTGTGAAAGGACAAGAAAGTAGTATTGTTGGCAAAGCTTGTGCAGGTTGATGTACTTATCGATTATGAAACTGATATTATACACACTTTATCACAAGGGCTTTTGCATCATGGAGGACAGCTGGCCAGTAGTACCCTTATTGAAAGGCTTTACCGACCAGAGTTCTATAGGAATGATGTACTCCATAGAATCCATGCATGTTGGATAGTAATTTAAACAATCTTGTTGAGATATACATCTCATCAACACTCTGTGCATTCCTCATTTGTAGAGGGTACATTCAATTAGAGTGTATGATTTGGCTTTTCGAACTATACGATCAGCCTCTATGTCATCTTTATGAAGTGTGCCATGTTGAATATATTTGTAGATTGATGCTATCCAATATCTAAGCATCCTCTTGTGGAGCGTCTTTGGAATGCTTGACTACCGAAGGTTTGTCTAGCTACTCGAGAAAAACTCCAAGCGGGACAAGCAATCTTGAGGAAGCCATCCATGCCAACTAGTCTGCCAGAAAGTTTTTGTCTATGAATATGTTGGATATCGAAATTGAAGAAATACCTTTCGAGTTTTCTTACTTCCGCTAGATAAGATGACATCACGGTATTTAAGCATTGATACTCATTTTTTAGTTGATTCGCTGCTAGTTGACAATCGCCTTTCACTAGCAGTCTATGAATCTAGAGTGTTTTGGCTGCTCGGAGCCCTACTAGTAAACCTTCATATTCTACCACATTATTTGTGGCAGAGAATTTTAACTGGATAGAATATTTTATGTTGTCCTCAGTAGGAGAAACTAGGATTACTCCCTCCCCGTGTCCTTTATCGTCAAGGAACTGTCAAAGTACATAGTCTACTCCTCAAGGTGTTCATATTCGAACCCGTGGGTGGGTTCAAGGTTTGTCCACTAGGCGATGCCTGGGACTTGATTGTTATTCGTGAAATGAAATGGAGATCGAACTCCGCAAGTTCAACAGCCCAATTTGCTATACATCTTGATGTTTCCTTGTTTTGGAGAAGTTGACCTAAAGGGTATCCAGTCAGTACGACCACTTTGTGGGCTTGAAAGTATTGTCTTAGTTTACTTGAAGTTATAAGAAGGGCATACAACAACTTTTGTATCTCTAGATATCATTCTTTTGGTTCATGTAAGACTTCGCTTATGTAATATACTGGCTATTGGATATTATCATGATCAATGACCAGTACAACACTGACTGCTTGTGGTGTCGTAGCAAGATATAAGAGCAAGGCTTCTCCTAGTCTTAGAGAGACTAAGACCGAGGCACCTGTAAGGTACCTTTTAACTTTCAAAGACATCGTTTGTTGCCTTAGTCCATTCAAAATTTTCATGTTTCCAAAGAAGCTTAAACAAATACAATCCTTTTTTTCCCAACCGGGCTATGACATACTTAGCGTTGTCATACAGCCGGTTAGTTTCTAGACTTCCTTGTTTGTGGTCAGAGGACACATATGCTCGACAACCACTATTTTCTTTGGATTTGCTTCAATTCTCTAGCCAAAATTACGAAACCAAGAAGCGTTCCAGAGGAAACCCCAAACAAACATTTCGCTTTATTTAACTTAAGGTTATTTCTTCTTGAGTTAGTAAATGTTTCTTGCAGATCGGAGATACGATCTTCAAAGTTTATACTTTTTACGACTAAGCCGACGACATAGGCCTTTAATTTACGACCAATCTGAGGACTAAAGGTTTTTTTTGCATTAACCTTTGAAAAATAGCACAAGTGTTTTTGAGACCAAACGGCATTTTTACTTAACAAAAAAGTCCTGTATGGTGTGATGAATGAAGTTTTTTCTTTATCCTCCTTACTCATAATAATCTGGTGGTACTCTGAATATGCATCTAAAAAGCTTAATAACTCACACCAAAAAATAGAGCCAACAAGCTAATCGATATGTGGAAGGGAAAAGTCATTCTTTGGACAAGCATTATTAAGATATGTCAAATCGACACACATTTGTCATTTGTCATTACTTTCTAACCATTACAGGATTGGCGAACCACTCTAGGTGATTGACTGTAACATCCTGATTTTCAGAGCCTTGTTGAGGCTTTTAAAATAAAATTCAACATTTGGATTTTTCGGAATTAATTAAAGCTTAATTAGAATTTTTATTTATTCAAAGGATTTAATATGACTAAATTGAACTTTA
This sequence comes from Dendrocalamus latiflorus, assembly GCA_017311315.1. Taxonomy (NCBI): domain Eukaryota; kingdom Viridiplantae; phylum Streptophyta; class Magnoliopsida; order Poales; family Poaceae; genus Dendrocalamus; species Dendrocalamus latiflorus. The sequence continues at coordinate 33,901,906 of CM029659.1, read as the reverse complement.
AAATTTGCTGGAAATATTTTATTTGGGTTCCTCGTGTCTCAAGGATTTTTCTTGAATTTTTTCTGGATTTATTTGCTATTTTCTAGAGCTGAAATGAATTTAGTTGAATTTATGGAATTAGAAAAAACCCTAAAAATACCTAAAAGGCCAAGTGGACCGAAGCCCAGCCCGCCTTCTTTGGCCAGTCGAACCCAGCCTATGCCACGCGTCGCGCATCCGTGCTGTGCCCGCCTGTCGGATGGTCGCCACGTGTCACTCATCCATGTCGTCTTCTCGCTGCGCCCTTGCATCCTGGTCGTTGGGTCATTCCGTGCCGCTGACAGGTGGGGCCCACCTATCAGATCTATCATCTCTGGCTGGGACTCCTCTGTCTCCAAGTCTACTCCACCGCTCGTCTCTAACCCGGCCTCAACGTCCACGTCGTGTGCACCTCGATCTCATCAGCGTCCACGCCTATAAGACCTGGCTATGACCCTCAGCATTTGCATCACCACAGCTGCCTTACCATCATCATCGAGCTCCACCGGTCTCGTAGTGCCGCCGCCTTGTGGGTCATCTTCTCCAACGCCGACAAATAGCATCTCCACACTGACATCTTCCTCTGGTTGATCCACCGTGGACTGCTGTCGCCCGACCATCTCCACCACTATCTGCTCATTCTCGCTGGTGAGCCGTCGTCCCTCGTCGTCGTTCCACCACCGCCGTGCCACCACTCGGTTCTTGTGCTATCGCCCCGATCCACGCGCCCACCCACGCCAGCATGCACCCACGCCCGACCAACAATTCGCTTGCTCTGTGCGCCGAGTTCTCTATGGACCAAGCCACTGACAGACTGGTCCCACACATCAGATCCACTATGATGTAGACCCATGAGCCAACGAGCCGAGTCAGCATGCCACGCAAGTAGCCACGTCATCCCTAGAAGCCACATCAGCTAACCCAGTCACTGTGCACTGTTTCGTGAGCCAAGTTCACCATAGACTAGCCTTTTCATGCACTAGGTGCACAGCACAGTAGAATTTCTTATTTTTAACCATTTTCTTTAGATTAGATTTTCCAGGAGCTTGTTCTCCTTCATCCTAGCTTCGATTGACTCGATTCTTTTTCCTAAATTCATCTAAAATTGAGCTCTATCTTTTGGTTCTAGTTTTGTAGTTTTTGGAGTTCATTTGAATTTTATTTGAATTTGTTTTATGTTTTATTTTGTATTCTCTCTCGTTAGATCACGCTTTCGAAGGACCTGAAACAAGATTTGAAGATCAAGAGCCATTAACTGAACACGACCAAGGCAAGTCATGTTCTTTGATCATGATGAACCTAGTTTTCAAATCTATTATGTATTATTTTGTTTTAAATTATCATACATCGCTATTTTATTATAAACCTTTGTATTGGTAGTTATTGTCCAAATTGATTAATCCCTCCTTGATAAATTGGTGAATGGGGTACAGTTTCCCTCTGAGCCTCCTGCTTGTCCCATTCGACTCGTCATGCATGGTGGGGTAGAAGCAGGTAGATTAGCCGATTGATGTCCACTAGCTTTGTTATCTCCGTCCCTTTGAGGTGATGCAGCGTTTGTACTATCCTAACCACCAGGTCTTGGGGGATCCTATTGTGAAAAATCATGCATGATATCTTGATTGGTATCACTGATTATGTTAACTTCATGTCTTTAGCAGGAATCTTCCGATGAACTCTTATTGAAACTAAGGGAGAGTCTTCTACCACTTTGGTAAGTAACCTCCATAATGGGGAATGATTGGAGACCACCACCTCTAGAGGACTTTGCGGTGGACTCAACCTGATCTGTTGGATTGCCGATCAGATGCTGAGAGTTATCATCTTCACCTGGTTGTCTGCCAAAGGTAACGTCATTGACATCGCGACCAGGTGTCGGTCGGCTCCTGGAGTACGTTGCAGTCGTTGGCAAATAAAGGTCGTCCGTGACCGTATTGAGACTACCCTTACTCCCAGATCATGGCATCGAGCTCTTTTCGCCATGTTTGTCGGTCAGAAGCATCAGGCTTGTAGAGGCTTTTGGGCATTCCGATCTGGTCGGAATGACCAATTCCTCCAGGAGTGGTGATGATGGGTGCGACGAGTCTTCTTCCATGCAGTCGATCTCACTGGTCGTAGCGATCGGCGAGCCTGGAATGGAAAAGGATGATGAAGAGGCATCATATTCTATAGTGCAGATGCATGTGTCAATGTCGAAGTCGGCGTAATCTGCCAAGTCGAACCAGTTCTTCTCATCCTAGGTTCTTAGCATGATCGTATGAGTGAATCTGACAAAAACAGGACAGGATGGAGATTGTTGAATGAAGAAACTTTAAGGATTCAGCGCCCTCTATCCCTATGAACGGTGCCAACTATCGACGATTGAGTCACCGATCTTATGAAATAAAATGAGAAAGATGGCTAAAATCCTTAGGAGAGAATGAGAATTCTCTTTATTACTATGAACTTGTTACAAGATGCCTTTACAAAGGCCTGAAAACTAGCCTTGGCATCTGTATTATTAATACTGGAAGAGTATGATTTGCTTAATCTATTTGACTTTTAATGGTCGAACTACTTTGATTCGAATGTCTTCCATTATTTCTTTTGTCTTTTCTCATTGTCCCTTATATAGCATTAAAGGAGTGCCAATTTATCTGTCGGGGAAGATAGTTATTGTTAGAGAGAGAGGGGACGTCTGATCGTCAGTTGTTGTCGGTGGAAGACGAATGTGGGGAAGGAATATCCTAGAATCGGGTCCAGGTATTAGTTCACAGAATCTCCGAGCAGTCATCCGGCCGGGCAATACGTATAGTGTTTCTTCGACTAGAGTACTCAGGGAGCAACCTCTGGAGGTTTACAACCATAGGGTCATTTAGCTGTAATTAAATATTAAAACTATATTTAAGGATTTATTCAATCTCTATTAAAAGGGCACCAAGATAACCAAAGCATACAGACCTTGTCCAACCTACGGGCAAAGATGCCCTTTCACATGGGTGAAAATGTGAAAAAGTTTGAAAACACAAGAAATAAGTGAAAATTGTATTCCGTAGATCTAAATATGTTTGGAGAGTTATATCATGAAAAGTAATATTTGAAGTGGTGTTCCGAACCATACCACTCTTTGAAAGCACAAACCCATGGATGCTTGTAATTAAATACCCACGAGTTCTAAAAAAATAGATCTACAAAAGTACTATGTATGCCTAGATGGGCGCACGTGCACACACACAAAAAAAATCTTAGAGTGGCGTATAACTGCTTAATCGTCTAATTAATTATATGTCGTTCCAAGAATTTTTAGATGTAGTAAATGTCCTAAAAAATTGCAAAATAATTACACAACATATTACGAATTAGGCAGGTAATGCCGTCCTGTGGGAGGGCGGCAGGCGCCTGCCATCTGGTGGGCGGGCGACAGGCGCCTGTCGTCTGCTCACAGGGCGATAGGTGCTACGCGTCGTCTGCTCCACGCTGTCGCCCGCCCACTAGACAACATAAACGATATTTTTATCAATACGGTATATATACGGCTATTTTTGTAAATACGATGCTAAAATTTACCAAAAGTGGTTTTTGACTCGGAGAATTGCGTTTGTCACGTCACGTACGTACGCTAGCTCTCTCATCAATCTACCATACGCCTGGCATTGACGGGATGCATGGGAGGGCACGTGAAACGACCCAGTTTTGGGCGCTACGAAAAACGAGTACTCGTGTACCCTCGTCTCTCTCTCTCGAGATCGTTCGGCCGCAAGTGTTCGTCGACACGCACGCACATCTTACGTGGCGACATGATCGGCACGACTGGTACGAAGCTAAAAACTCAAGTCAACCTGTAAATGTGTGCATGCATTGCACGCAGCTGATTGACTGACATGTGTGTACGTAGTACTGGTGGTACGTACGTGCAACAACCAATGCCATTGCTACTATGTACTACTAGTATTGTCCTAGACCCGATTCTTTAGGAGGCGTTGCTAGTTTCTTGTCATTCGTTCTCCTTTACTCTTCTTCTTACTACTGTTCTCCGTGCCGACCGACCCAAGTTAAAATTAGTGTAATATTTTTATATAAATATAACGCGTATTTCGTATTTTATTTTAAAATTAGTGTAATGTTTTTATATTTCTAATAACTATTTAGTTTTACTTAATATTTTTTAATGTATACATTGAATATAATATTTAGAGATGTTCTAATTATTTTTTTAGGGATAGTCTATTGCACAGGCGACTGAATTTTTTTTATCTTTCAGTCACCTAAAGTTGCACTTTGAATCATCTGAAGTTGCACATGTTTTTTTGGAGGGGGGCTGCAATTTTAGTTGATTGAGAGTGTAATTTCAGGTCACCTGAAGTTGCACTCTGAATCACCTAAAGTTGCATTTGTTTTTTTGGAGGGAGGCTGCAATTTTAGTTCATTGAGAGTGCAATTTCAGGTGACTGAAACATAAAAAAAATTTAATCGTCTGTGCAATAGCAAAACTGTTTTTTTATATATCTTTGATTTGTATGTTAAGAGAAAGTACGACTTCCACACTTGGACGGTGTAGTTGTGATTACAAAGTACGACGAATGTGAAGGAACAACGAGGGCAGTATCCTAGCATGTTCATACCTTGTCGTCTCCTATAGATGATTACAAGTTGACTTGCTTATCATGCATCTTCCAGGAATATTCACACATCAGGATCGGCAACTACACCGAAAATACTACAGTTATACACTACTCCAATTTGGTCGTGACTCGCGAGATGCATTAGTAAACCACAACTTGGACATAACGAAACACCACTTACACTAGAAGCCATTCAAGTGAATGATCTGCCCCTAAACTATAGGAAGGTCGGTGGTACACAACAAGCAGTGAGCCAAGCTTGCACCATTCAGTCTTGAGGCAATAACCACTAAACTAACTAAACTTGAGTAATCAATGTACATATTTCTGTCAATCAAACAGGTACTTTTTGACCCTAACTCTCCCTCTCTCTCTCTCTCTCTCTCTTCCGTGTCTTTGCATGCTTGCATTAATCTATGCTTCACCAACACAATCTTTTTTGCAAAAGCACGCATTAGGAAAGAGGCAAGCCCACCCGTCACTAGTTGGAAAGCTGCCAGGAAAGCTCTCGTGAGGTCAAAAGGATGTGTTGATGCAAATTAAGAAGTAGACACATAGTACTTGACGCACCAATTAGTCAAGTTTGTTCTAGCTAGTGTACTACAATATGTCTAGTTAACCCTAGTTAATTCACTTCACACAAACTTGGTCTACACTCCGCATTTGACTCCACGCCTGATAGTATATTCATTTATGTCCCCTTTTAATGGGCCAGATTAGGTGGCTACCTGCTAGATGCTCACTTAATTCGTTAAACAATCGGTGTTGCTTGTGGCCTTGTTACGTTGTTTGCTCAATGTACTTGTTTGTTCAATGTACTTTACGAGTGGAGTTCAATTAGCACGGCTTTCTAACTAGACCGGACAAAGAACAGACTGATCAGCTAGCACGTCACAAGCAAATACTTAAAGTGCACATGAATGTCCAAGAAAGATCTTGATCATCCCTCTCGATATGTATAAACACAACAGGCACATATATTTAAAGCAAATAAATAAAAGTGAAGTTTGTTCTTCAGTTGTTCTTGTAACAAGCACATATATAAAGCAAATTTTGCTCGATGCATGTGCGTGGAAAAGGCTTATGTACACAACAACAACAGTGAGTCTTCGAAAAAAAATACAACAATGCTCTTTTTGAACAAAAGCACATGCTATGCAGGTATGCATCTTTAAAACATCGAATTTGGAAATAAAACCAATCGTCTTTCCTCTTGCATCCTTATCGATCTCCCATTACATAGCACATTCTTGAATACTAAAATTGCACCGGAATACAGATTCTCTATGGCAATTACATGCGCCGCAAGTTACGCCCCACTCATTTCGGCCTGAGCTTCTGGTTTCTGACTTATTTTTCACTATTTATAAATTTCGTCTTTTTCTGAACTTTTGACCTTTTTGTGCTTTTTTGCTGGTTCTTTTTTCCTGTGTTCGTTTGCACTGTTCGTGATAAGCTAACACATTTTTTCTATTTTTAATTTTTTTTAATTTAATTACGTCAAATAAGCTACATTCAGTTACAGTGTAATTTTAGTCAGCTACAGTGCAATTTCAACTATAAACCACTATTTTTCAGCCCAACCGAGCGGGGTCCTCAACTCCGGCTTTATTTCAGATGTCTAGTGTTTTCAGAATTTTCTTCCAATACCACAACATGCAACTCAACGATTTTCATTTGATACTCTTCTTTTGGTTGGTACGGTTTAAGCTGTTTCATCAATCTATTAATTAATATCATATGTGTGTGAGGAAGGATGACTGCGAATAGAGCTTCCTTATCTCCTTCTCCCTATTCTCTCAATCTAAACCACTCATATCTCATCCAATGACTAGTTTTTTTTATATTTTCACCATTTGCCCATCCATAATAAATAATAAAAAATACAGAAAAAATAAAATTTATTTTTTATTATAATTGTTTTACAAAAATTATAATTTTATTTTTTTTCTATATTTTTTTTATTTATTATGGATGGGCAAATGATGAAAATATAAAAAAAAACTAGCCATTGGATGAGATGTGAATGGTTTAGATTGAGGAAATAGGGAGAAAGGGACAGGAAGCCCCATTCGATGACTGCTAGGTAAGAGACCATATATCCGAGCGCACATCCAGAGCAGCAGCTTCGCTTGGAATATATGTTTGGATGCCCTAGAATTAGTAGGCTCTGCCCTATCTGTCCTAATTTGTATCGCTCGATGCACAATAATATATGTTGAACAGTTGAACTAATTAAGTGAGCTTAGCTTACACACATTGATCAGAATCTTACTTGTTTAAAGGAGGCTGGTATGCTACATATTATAGGATTAGCTAGGTTGATTTGGCGCCTTTAATTAACTGCAGTTAAGCAGCATCCATGCCTCATTAGTGGTATAAAAAAAAACTGGACCATGGTCTTCACCACTAATTAGGCCCCATTGCCATTAGTCCACATTCACATTTGGAGAGAGAAATGAAACAAAGTAGGCCCTACTTGATTACATATTGATAAGCCCTTGTCTGCCAGGGTTTTCTTCTAACTCATCAACTATGTACTTGAGAGAGAAAAGAAGAGCCTACTAATCAAATCAAAGACGCCATTGTTTGTTCCTTTGCTCCCCTTTGCGTCACTAATTTCTTCGCCGGCCCCACGCCTCCCTCTCAATCTCTCCTTGTCAACCTACGTGTATAAATGTGCCACACACCCTTCTGGCCTTCTCATTACAGAAGCAGAAGCAGCAAGCTCTTTTGAGCTAGTAGCTACAGCAAGAAGCTAGCTAGAGACCGGCCAATTGAGTAGTGAAAAGAACAAGAGAAACTACGAGTGATAGATAGTATGGTGGCGATGGATAGGGAGAGGATGGTGTTGAGGGTGAGGGAGTTCGACATGGAGAGGGACTTGCCGGCGGTCGAGGAGCTCGAGCGCCGGTGCCAGGTCGGCCTGTCCGGCGACCATGGCTCTGGGGACGATTGCAACGGCGGCGGCACCAAGAAGAGCAAGAAGAAGAGGAGGAGCGGCATGTCGCTCTGCGTCGAGCAGATAGGCGACCCGCTGGCGAGGGTCCGCCACGCGCCGGAGCACGTCATGCTGGTAACTAACAAACTAACTAACCAACAGATCTAGCTAGCTAAACCTTTGTTAACAAACAAAGCAAGTAGTACGCATACATTCTTAATTGCAAGCTAACACTTCTGAATTCTGATCTTATTTATATTCACACACACGCACACACACAAAGACAAAACTGTTAATGTACATACATGCTGGATGCTTGCGATGATGTGCATGCATATACGCGACAGTGGCGATCGAGTTTTTAATGGATTGTCATCGTGTAGGTCGCCGAGTATGGGGAGGAGGAGGAGATGGTAGGGGTCATAAAGGCCTGCATTAGGATGGTGAGCCGAGGCAGCAGCAAGCAGAAGCCGTCGTCGTCTTCTTACGTGAAGGTCGCCGTCCTTCTCGGCCTCAGGGTGTCCCCGTCTCACAGGTGACCACCTCGATCGATCGATCGATCACCCTGCACTTCGTTTTTTTCTTCATTTTTGTTTCGAGATCATTCACTTCGGTTCATTTCTCACACATGCATGCAGGAGAATGCATAGCCATCCATTTTTGTGCTTGATTCCAAACGTGCTCTCGTGTTGGGATAATCGCAAGCAGTTTTTCTGCTTCGAGCAATATTAGTTGCTACTAGTGGTAGTTCGGTGGAGTGCATACAGTAGCGTAGCGTGATGAGTGAGTGGTCGCTGCGCGGCTGTGGCCGGTGGCGGCAGAAAGCGCGGTGCGGCCGAGAGCCGGCAGCCGGGAGACCGGGAGTGCGCGATGTCGGTGAGGCCCACGCGCATAGCCCCCACGCGGTGGCGGGGCCCTGATGGTTGGTCGGAAACCATTGGCGGCGCGCGTACGAGGCGCACGTTTTCCCGAGGAGTCGCGTGTCGCGGGCCGCGTCCCGCACATGGGATGGCCGCGCGCGGCAGTGCTGACCCGCGCGCCGCCGCTCGCGGCGCGCGACGGTCACTAGCTACTTCTTTTTCGTCGGATGTGGACGCTCTGCGCTGACGTTCGTTGCGTGTTCTTGCAGGCGGCTGGGGATCGGGACGGCGCTGGTGCGGCGGGCGGAGGAGTGGTGCAGGGCGCGGGGGGCGGCGCACGCGACCATGGCGACGACGGCGTCCAACGCGGCGTCGCTGGCGCTCTTCACGGGGCGGTTCGGGTACGCGCCGTTTCGACGCCCGGTGTTCCAGGGCAGGCCCGTGCACGCGCACCGGCTGCCCGTCCCGCGCGGGCACCGCGTGTTCCAGCTGCCGCCGCCGCTGGCCGCGGCGGCCTACGCGCGCCTGCTCCCGCCGCAGGACACGGAGTTCCTCCCCGCCGACATGGCCGCGCTCCTCTCTCACAAGCTCACGCTCGGCACGTTCATCGCCATCGAGAGCGACCCGGACCCGGCCCTCCCGCCGTCCTTCGCCGTGCTCAGCGTCTGGGACTCCACCCGCTCCCTCCGCCTCCGCGTGCATGGCGCGCCGGTGCTGCTCCGCGCTTCCCTCGCCGGGCTCCGGGCGCTCGACCGGAGGGCGCCGTGGATGCGCGTCCCCTCTGTCCCGGACATCTTCCGCCCCTTCGGCGCCTACCTCCTCTACGGCCTCCGCATGTCCGGGCCGGAGGGCCCAGCCCTGCTCCGCTCGCTCTGCCACCACGCCCACAACGTCGCGCGCAAGAACCCGGCCTGCGCCGTCGTGGCCGCCGACGTCGCGCCAGACGACCCGGCCGCCGCCGCAGTCCCGCGCTGGAGCCGCTTCTCCTGCAACGAGGACGTCTGGTGCATCAAGAACCTCCACAATGCCGCCTCCGCCGACGACTGGACGGCGCCACCACCCCCGGGCAGCCTCCTGTTCGTCGACCCCCGCGAGTTTTGACGTAGCCATTACATGCAGCCATGCCATGAAAGGCAGGAGTAGGCAGAGACTAACCACGCATCTCTGCCCAATTTTGACAGACATGTACATACACCCGGTACTGCAATGGCAACCTGCCTTGCCACTTGTGGTATCAACCACCCTAGCTAAGTGTTGCAGGTAACATTAGCTTAACTTTGCTTCTGAAGTCAAAACAGCAATGAATGCCTTAGCTAGCTTGATCACTATCCATGGCAGAATTAATACTTGTTCTTCAAATGTGGCAAACTAAACAGACATATGGGCACAAGTCACTGAATTGCGCAGCAACTGTAAGTAACCAAACGAAAACGACGCGCAATGAGCCAATGAGAAGAACATGTTGCTACAGTTAACATCGAAAATTCAGAGTGCTTCTGCATAAGTACAGTGTAGGCTCGAATGTTACACCAGCGGCCGGACTCTTCAGTCTTCACTAGAAATAAGGAATCCAATTAACTATTTGGATTCTGTGATCTTCAGAAGACAGTGACTGGGACCAGAAGATGTCCACTATTCAGTATTCACCTCACGATCACAAGGAAGGTAAACTGAGAACAACGACAAAAAAAAAGGCATTCAACTCAGAGTTAAAATCTGCTAGTCCTTATCAAATTGTTCTCACAACCCTTCGCAAAATATTCGCAGCTTAACAGCAGGAAAAAGAAAAGGATATCACGAAAGGCAAGCATATCTCTTCACAAACACCAGCACCTAATCCTATCATGCATGCAGAATTCACCCGGCTAATATGATAATGTCAGCCTAGCTTTGACTGACCAAATCACTGAAAGGAAGTAATGCTGGATTGATTAAGTGATTAATATGTGTACCAACTAGCAACTAACCACTCCACTGCTTCCACCTGGCCTTGCATCCATATTCATATTCCAGTAGCAAGCAAATCCAATCTTTGTTTAATCCTGCACACGATCAGCCAAATATTCCAAGATCACGCAAAATTCCTGTGCCCCACCAATAACAAGCTTTCGCTTTCAGTTCATGCGGAGAGACGACGACGATGGCGGCCTGATCTGATGCAAGCATGCATGGTCCATGCCAATGCGGTCCACAAGAGAAAATACTCCTCCATCTCAACATCGTACCAGCCAAATATGGCGTGTTAAGGAGCTAACTTACCAGGATGGTCCAGGCAGCAGCAAGCTCCTGGCCAAGCCATGGATGGGCCTCTGCAAAAAGCAAGCAAAAATGGCTTAGGCTTGAGTGAAATGCACAAGGACATGTATTGGCACGGTCCCTGAACCTGGCCGATCGATCCATGAACCTAGGCGAAAGCTAACAAAGTAACAGTGCGAGCTTACATTAGGTGAAAGTATTTTGCAAGTTGCAACCATTTGATTTGCGTCCCCATTCATGTGACGAGGGTTCTTTGGTCCCCTACAAAACCTAGGAGGGGTGTACATGGCCACCGCGCTCGATCACTGCTCACTTTCCTTCAGCGCCGCGCACAACCAGCAGCGCAGAAAGGAGCAGAAGGAAACCGGGGGTAAAGAGGAGACGAAATGGAGCTTAGAGAAGTTGAATTAGCATGTGTGGAATAGGGCAGAAAACAGGAGAAAGGTAGCAAACTAGAGGCACAATAAGGAGCAACTAGCGGCCAGACATATAATGGGAGCTTTCATATCATACACTCTCTCCCACCATCAGATCTTGCCTAGATTGATTCTGGACCATTTGATTTTTCACAACAGAAATTCGTGAGGGTCTCACCTCTAGTGGTGAACTCCGGTCACCGTGGGCTTGTTCAAGTTATAGCTTTCCAGAGGAGGAGGCCACGGCGGACAGTGTCCTCCAACATGAGTGGTGGTGAGCTCGGACTAGCGGTTGGCGTTGGAGCTTATGATGCCGATGGTGGTCGGGGCTTATGACGCCTAGAGGAGACGCCAAGATGGAGAGGGGAACTCATCTCTAGTAGTGATCTCTGATTGCCGCTGGCTTGTTAGAGCTCCAGCTTGCTAGAGGAGGAAGAACCAGATGGTAATACATCGAAACAACCAAACACCAATATGCAATACCTAAAAACTATGATGCAATATCAACAATAACTATTGCAACAAATAAGAATTTTTGTGCAACAAATCAACACAACTAATCTCTACTCTTTAAAAATGTGAGTTGGTGGTCATCAGTCCGTTCTCCCTCCTCTCTTCTCAGCCGTCTGATCAAATATCAGCCATCTTGTCGGGCCCCCGGATTTCCCAACCCGGACCCTTTGTGTATTACAGCACTAGTCCCAGATCAAAGCTAGTGCACACAGTTAAACAGAATGGAAAACATCACCATCAACGATTTATTACAATAATTAAGTGTACTGACCACAAGGTCTCATTATTACAATAGAGGTTTAAGACCTCGCACACAAGAAATAAAGCGGAAGCAAAGATAACTCGGGGACGACCCATCAATTCGCCACAGGCAATTGACTGGGGAAGCGCGACCTAATCCTCCGGGAAAAATCCATCACAGCCGCAAGCGAAGCAGTAGTCGTAATCACCTTCTTGAGCTTCATGTTCTTCTGAATATTTATTTTTAAGTGTAGCATGTGAGTACATAAAGTACTCCGCAAGTCTTGGGAAAAATGCATAGATGCAAGGCTTGACAAAGGAAGGCTATATGGTTCTTTTGCACAAAGCAATATTTTACTTTCAACCACTAATTATTTTTGAAGGCGTCAGTTTAATAAAGTAATTGATTTTAACAGAACTAACAAGTATTCTCTAGTGAAGGTTCCATCCACCAACACTAGCTTAATCATTTCCAACTGAACAATTTAATATTGCGGGTTACATCCACCCTCTCTGGCTCCAACCGCCAGGATATCCTTCCGAGAGTTCCCTCCACTCTCGGAATACAAAATTTTTTATTTTAAAACCAAAACCAGAAATCTACCATGTGCATGCATTCCTTGCCCGCCTTTGACTATGGGCACGGCTATTCGAATAGTTTGACACTCTGCAGAGGTTATACAACTTTACCCACAAGAGATAATTTACCCTAACAGTCAACACGCTTCCTTTGGCATGAGACCCAGATAAAATATCACAAAGCCTTTACCTTACTCTAATCTAGCTAGATACCACCCGCTGAGGTTTCACCGCAGGTAGGCTAACTGCCCGAACCGAAGCCCCCTCTTGCGTCATATGAGTACAGTAAATCTCTGTCCCTCACTGTGAATAACCAGTCCATCCCTGGCACCCACTTTCCACTAGTGGCACCTAAACTAGACTATCGTAAGTTAGTCAGCTAGGTCGTACCCATATAGACTTGTGGTTGTACGGTTAATGCTCAGTCTGGACAAACACAAGCGTCGGTCCTTAGTTGACTAGGGTGGAACATACACTTAACAAGATCTCGTGCTTCCTGCACCAATCCAAACCAACCGTCCACCCTAATCTAAACCCATTTTCACATTTCATTTTATTTTAAAGAACAGTGGCAACTCCAATTACCACTAAGTTTATAAAAACAAGGGTATTACAATAATTCATAATTTCCCATTTGCAAGATTTACGAGGTATTCAATAGCATGGCTAAGCATTGTTCCATCATTCTAATTTCAACAATTAAATATATTACTCTCATTACTGAGTCAAAGGAATTTCTAGGGTTGCAAAGGTACATGGCATTCAAATTCAATTGAGAGCATAACAAAATTTGGGGTAACTAATACCTTAATATTTGAACTAATGTTTTATGTAAATAGCAATGCACATAATTTAAAATAATTAAAACATTTCAAAACCATAGGTTCAAGATGATCAAAGGAGACTTGCCTTCTTGAGCGCTAATTGGGTCTTCTTGCTGCGACTCGACGAATTCGTCGGCGACGGCGGAATCTACGCGCGAAAAGACAGACAAGCAAAACAAATAAATTCAAACAAAATTTAAATAAAATTCAAAAATTCAAAAAGAGTCCATAAATGGATAGATTAGGATTTTAGAAAAATTTAGAAATTTGAACGGCTCAAATCGGAGTTAAAACGAAGAAGAACGGGCTCCGGGGAGTTTGAAAAGAGAGAAAATGGAAAAAGAGATTTTCTGGAATTATTTTTCTAAAGGAAAAGAATTTATGGCGTCAGCATTGCGTCAGCCAGGGAATTTCTTTTCGGCTGATTTATTTTTCAATAGAAAAAGGGGATCATTGCGCCAGCATGACCTCAGCCCTGAGGGGGTCATGCTGACATGTGGGCCCCTGGTCCATGGACCAGGCTCACGGAAAGTGGCGCCGGGTGAGGTGGCAGGGAGGTCTGACCACACGCGCGTGGCGCTGACGGGGCATCGGCTGGGCGAGGTGGCACGGGGCGTGGCGCCATGTCAGCCGCCACGCAGACACGTGGCGATGACGTGGACAGGCCGGCGGGGAGGTGTTCGGGCCGGCGGGCTCGCCGGCGCACGGCGGCGCGGTTGCCGGCGGCAAGGGCGGCAACGGAGAGAAGGGAGCGAGGGGATCACGCAGAAGGGTGTGGCGTTTACCGAGGGCGGCCGGAAGGTGGTCGGCAACGGCTTCGGGTTCCACGGTGTGGCGGCGCTCCGGCGATGCGCGGGACCGGGGAAGCGGCGGAGGAGCTGCCCGCGGAGGTGGGGAAGCTCGGGGTGGCGTCGGCCGGGCGCGAGAGGGGGCGAGGCAACGGCGATTGCTCGCCGGAGGAGCTCGCCGGCGCGCGCACGGGGTGAGCTCGGTGCGGGGCTGCTCGGGCACCGGGGGGGAGGGAGACGAGGGCAGAGGGAGGTGGGGCGGGTTGTGAAGGAGCCGGGGGGCCTTTTATAGGGCGGAGGGGCACGGGGGCGGCGCGGATTCGTCGCCGGAGATGGCGCGGGGACGGCGGGGATGGCGGGGGAATTTAAGGGGAAACGCGTGCGGGGATGGGGGGTTTCGGGCGCGGGACGACGGAGGGAAATGGGCGCGTGGATTGGGGAAGAATAAAGGGGCGACGGGGCAGACGGGTGCGGGATGGCCGGCGGGGAAGACGGGGGTGGCGCGGTACGGGAGGAAGGAGGAGACCGCGCGGGGAAGGCGGAGCTGACGAGTGGGGCCAAGGTGCAGAGATAGAGAGAGAGAGAGGGGGAGGGAGGGAGGCGCGGGCGACGGGGATTGAGGCCACGCGGCCAGGGGAAGGATCGGGTGGCTGGGGCGTTAGGCGGGGCGGATGGCCAGATGGGCCAGGGGAGGCGGCGTGGAGCGGATTGGGCCCGACCACGTGTCGGCCCGAGAGGGAGGCGGGGTGGAGCGCGGCGGCGACGTGGGCGGAATCCGGCCGTCCACGTGGCGGCCGGAGGAGAGGGGAGGGGATTTTATTTTTTGATTTTAATTTTCCAGATTTTCAGAAAAACCTAGAAAATCCAAATAAGCTCAGAAAAATATGAAATAAATTCCAAAAATTCCAGAAAAATTCACAGAAGTTCCTGGATAAGTTTTGGACTTAACAAAATTATTTCCAACTACTGTTGGTATTTTATTTTCATACTTGAAATACTTTTTATTTTCAAAAATAGGTTTTAAACTCCAGAAAATCCAGGAAACCAAATAAAAGCCAAATAACTCCAAATAATTAATTTGAATTAGGATTTTTATATAAATTCAAAATATCTTTTTATTTAACAATATTTTTAGGTTTTACTTAAAATATTTTTTTCAAATCCAGTTTTTCAAAACAGAAATTCAGGGCAAATCCAAATAAAACTCAAATACTTTGAAATAATTAATTTGAATTTAAATTTTTCAGAAAGCAAAATTTTGGGATGTTACACATCTAGATCCGCATGTAGGTAGTTTTTCCGTTCCTCGTACAAAAGATCGGGTCGACACGTGGGCTGCACTCCTCCTCTTCTCTTCCCCCGCATCCTCCGCCTCCAGCAACCACTCCACCTCCTGCAACCGTGGCCTCCTTCTCTCCCCTGAACCCTCATGCCGCATCTCTCCTCTTCCTCAGCGCCACCACCAATTCCTTTCCCGCACGGCAACGTCTAGTCGCAATCCCCCAACTTCCCCAGCAGCGCTGTATCCCCCCGTCGCCGCCTCCCCAACGCATTCGCCCGCTGCCTCCTCTCCCCATCTACCCGTCGCCGCCTCCCCACCTCCACCTCCCGCAACCGCCACATCCTTCTCTCCCCCGAACCCTCGTGCCATGCCTCCTCCTCCTCCTCGGCGCCGCCACCAATTCCTTCCTCACACGATAGCGTCTGGTTGCAGTCCCCCAACTTCCCCCAGCAGTGCCGTATCTCCCCGTCGCCACCTCCCCAATGCATTCGCCCACCGCCTCCTCTCCCCATCTACCCGCCACCGTCTCCCCACATTCACCTCCCACAACCGTTGCCTCCTTCTCTCCCCCGAACCCTCATGCCACGCCTCCTCCTCCTCGGTACCGCCACCAATTCCATCTCCCATCGCCCCTCCAACCAGCGGCACGACGCTCGGTGATAGCAGCCAGTGGATCAGAGAGAAGGGCGCTCGACAATAGCGGCCAGTGGATCAGAGAGAAGGGCGCTCAACGATGGTGATGGTGCCTTACTCTTCCTACGCCCGCCCACGTGGCTCTTCATCACCGCCACCGCCCAGCGGTCGCCCGGTGAGCCTCTCTACCTCCTCCTGCTCTTCACTTGGAGTCTGTCACGTTATCTAGCAATTTTGGTCTCCCAAGCTAGTCGTCGAAGTCGGTGTCGTGGTCAAAGTTGAAGAGTCGTGGTCAAAATCCAAAATGTGGTCGAAGGGGACAGTGGTCAAAGTCGAAGGGTCATGGTCGAAGTCCAAGGTGTGGTCGAAGAGGACAATGGTCAAAGGGGGCAGTGGTTGAAGTCGAATGGCCGTGGATGAAGTTGGTCCGCAGTCAAAGTTGAAGGGATGTGGTCAACGTCAGGGCCGTGGTTGAAGTCGAAGATCTGTGGTTGAAGTTGAAGCTATGGTCGAAGAGGGAGATGGTCGAAGGGGGATGCGGTCGACATCGAAGGGTCGTGGTCGTCGAAGGTCCGTGGTCGAAGGGGACGGTGGCCAAATGGGGAAGTGGTTGACATCGAAGGGCTATGGTCATCGAAGGGTCGTGGTTGAAGGGGACAGTGGTCAAAGGGAGTAGTGGTCAAAGTCGAAGATCCATGGTCAAAGTAGAAGATTTGTTGTCAAAGTCGAAGCCATGGTTGAAGGGGGCCATGGTCGAAAGGAGAAGTGGTCGATATCGAAGGGTCGTAGTCAAAGGGAACAGTGGTCGAAGGTGCGGTGGTCGAAGGGAGAAGTGGTCAACGTTGAAGCACTGTGGCCATTGAAGGGTCATGGTCGAAGGGGATAGTGGTCGAAGTCACAGATTCGTGATTGAAGTCAAAGATTCGTGGTCGAAGTCGAAGCCATGGTCGAAGGGGGCCATGGTCGAAAGGGGAAGTGGTCGACGTCGAAGAGCCATGGTCAAAGGGGACAGTGGTCTAAGTCAAAGATCTGTGGTCAAAGTCAAAGATCTTTGGTCGAAGTCGAAGCCGTGGTCGAAGGGAGAAGTTGTCGTCGTTGAATGGCTGTGGTTGTCGAAGGGCCATGGTCGAAGGGGATAGTGGTCGAAGGGGCAGTGGTCGAAGTCAAAGGTCCATGGTCATCGTCGAAGCCGTGGTCGAAAAGGGAAGTGGTCGACGTCGAAGGGCTGTAGTCAAAAAGGACAATGGTTGAAGGGGGCAGTGGTCGAAATCGAAGGGGGTAGTGCTCGAAGTCGAAGCGGGTAGTGGTTGAAGTAGCGATAATGGTCGTAGTCGTAGCACCCGTGGAAGTGGTCGTAGCGATCATGGTCATAGTCGTAGCGCCAACCCAGAGAGCACCTACTGGTTCGTCCATAATCTCCGCTGCTACGAGTTCCTCCTCCAGTTGGACATCCCCGTCGCCTACCCCCAGGTCAGCTCCGAGATCGAGCTCCCCACCCTCAACGGCAAGACCCACAAGGTCTCGTACTCCCCATGGATTGTAACATGCTTTTGGTCACGAGGTGTGATCGACGGCTTCAAATTTACGACCATGAGCGCTGGTCAATGTGTTCTGACTTACAACCACGAGTGTGGTCAATGTCTTCCAACTTACAACCACGAGCGCTGATCGAAGTCGAAGATCCATGGTCGCAGTCAAAGACGTGGTCAAAGGGACCATGGTCGAAGGGGAAAGTGGTCGACATCAAAGGGCGGTGCTCGAAGGGGACAGTGGTTGAAGAGGGCAGTGGTCAAAATTGGAGGGATCAGTGGTCAAAGTCGGGGGGCGTGGTCGAAGTTGGGGCTGTGTTCGAAGTGGGGGCCATGGTCGATGTCAAAGAGCCGTGGTCGAAGTCGGAGCTGAGCAGTTGGGGTGGACCGAGCATGCTTGCACCAGTAGTCGGGTGACAGGGCACAAGTGCACCGAAGGCCTACCAATGTACGACCACTAGCAATGGTTGACCGCTCCCGACCTATGATCATGCATGATGGTCGATGGTTTCTAACTTACGACCACGAGGTGTGATCGATGGCTTCCAATTTACGACCACGAGCACTGGTCGATGTGTTCTGACTTACGACCCTGAGGTGTGGTCAATTTCTTCCGACTTACGACCACGAGCGCTGGTCGATGTGTTCCGACTTACGACCACGAGGTGTCCTCGATGGCTTCTGAATTACAACCATGAACGATGGTCATCAGCTTCTGAAGTACGACCATGACCCATTGTCAAAGGCTCCCGATTTAGGACCACGATCGATTGTCGACCACTGCCAACTTATGACCACCAGCGATAGTCAACCGCTCCCAATCTGCGATCACGCATGATGGTCGACGGCTTCTGACTTACAACAACGAGGTGTGCTCAAGGACTCCCGACCTACGACCACGAGGTGTGGTCGATGTTTTCTGACTTATGACCACGAGGTGTGATCGACAACTTCCGACTTACTTGACAGATTTAAAAACTTTTAGAACATGTTTATATGCATATTCTAAAAATTTTTATCACCCGTGAGTTTTAAAACATGTAGTATGGTAAATTTTAAAAATCCATAGCAACACACGGGCATATAGCTAGTGCAACAATAAAAGGCAAATGCAATAATCAATTGTTAAGTGTGCAACATAAGATCCTTCGATTGCAACAAACCTAACACAACAAAATGGTGCAACAAACAAACAATTCTATTGCAACAAAAAATATTCAAGTGCAACAAATCGACAAGCTCACTACAATAAATCCCTTTTGCTACAAATTTGAGAAAAAAATATATGTTGTAATAAAAAAATCCTTTTGCAACAATGAAGAAACAGTATTGCAATAAGGTTGAGAAACGCCCACCGGAGAAGGGGAGTAGGCTGCAGTGAGCCAATCTTGGAGGAGGACACCATAGGAGTCTCCGTCGCCCCTAGGCTGTGGAACATGTGGGACGACAAGCCCGTGCACTCCTGTGCAACGGCTTTAGTTGGTGATAGCAGGTTTAGACCTAGGTTGGGTTGGCCTTAGATCTGGTAGAGGGGATGTCGATTTGGTGTCTTATCGCCAGCCTCTCGTTTCCTATGCTCGTTGATCTGCTGTTCTGGCTTCTGCCGCCAATGGCCCGGAGAGAGAAGGGAGAGGGGGTTGGAGAGAGTGAAGGGAGAGGGGGATTGGAGAGAGAAAAGGGAGAGATCTGCTCTTGTTGCCGGCAGCTACTGGTGCAGCAACAACATTCATGGTCAGAAGTGGAAATCTGGAAGACAAGTGGAAGGAGATGTGAGGAGTTAGTCTGTGTGCTATTGGGGAATAGAAAATAGGAGAGGATAAGTGTGGAAGGGGTATTGGTAGGGGAGTGGCCGAGTGGAGCGTTCCATTTGTGGCTTCCTGTCGTATGTATGCATGTTATCAATTCCCGACAGAATGTGTCATCCTCGTAGCTTTGCTTGGTATAAGACATGGACAGAAGGCAGCAAATTTGTTGAAGACAAGCATACCTATTTTCTCTTAGACTACAGCATATATGCAGATAGGATTATGGGAATAAGACTATGATTACACATGACATGGCACGCTTAGACCTAACAAACGTTGCAATTAGATAGAGCGAAACACAAATGATGATCTTATCAACAAAAAAAAAGGAAGAAGAACAGATAGATGACATAAATTACCTTTTAAATCACCTTGTTTGCAGGTGCGTGAAGAATGTACTGACCAAAGAAGGGATAAATTCCTAAATAGAAAATCAAAGATATGTTGGAAGGAATATGAAATAGGCAAAACAAAAGGAATACTTCAACCTTTATGTTGGTGAATATGGCATAGGATAGTTTTTTTGTAGAAAAATCCGCTATTGTTATCAGACAGGAACATTCAAAGTCCATTTCTTTTTATTATTATCCAACAGGAACACCCTCCTTTCTAGTAGTGCAGTTTATTTAAGGAGATACTTCAAGCATCAGAAATGCACTAAAGAGACAAGCTTTTACAAAGAGAAGATGACAAATCTATGCATGTGTGCATTCAAATGATTTCTTCAGGAGCATTGAACAAGAATCTGTAGGTCTAAATGTCTTGTCTCTCCGTCATCTTCAGGAGTATTGAACAAGAATCTTCGGACATCAGGGGATGCAAGAACCGTGAAATGTAGCTGCCCCACACCACTTACACTGTATATCTGTACTCCCAATAAGGAATCAGATACACAAATCACAATTGTGGGGACCGTTTTAAGTTGTGGTTGTAAATGTCTCCTTATATTGTATACTCCAAGTTGGAGATAAAATTTGGCCAAATGCTGTAGTACAGAAACTATTAGCATCCTTATTATCACTATGGAATTAGATTCACAACTGCCATAAAAGGAGTGGCTTCCTATGTGATGGTGTCAATCGATACTTTGCACAGGATAGCCATGAAACAAGTCTTTGTTTTAGCTATCTAATAAAACATGTCTTTCTCTGGTTCACAATAAAAGGCCTTTTTGAGAGAAAAAAAACTTGTCAGATGATGATTTCAACAACACATTATGAGGCTGTTTGGTTCTATGCCAAAGCAAACCTTACCAGGTTGTATATTAGCGTTCACTTGGTTTGATGCCAAATTTTGGCATGCCCATACCCATAGGCAAGATTTGGCGAGATCCTTGCCAAGTAGTTGGCCAAAACATGAGTGGCAAAATTGATGACCAAATTTTGGTAACATCTCTCTCAATGACACGTGGCCCAATCATGGGCATGCAATTTTTTTGGCTTGCCAATGTTTTGGCCGGTGTTTGATTTGCTACCAAGATGGTCATGCCCATGATTTGGTACTACCAAATTTCGGTATGGTTTATATGGGCTGAGAACCAAACAACATTGCCACCCTCAAAGTAACCTTAAAATCCTTCCTGATTAAATTCCTCCTGGTATATCGTTGGTGATCATATGGAGTTTGTTACAAGCAAGCATTAGTTTTGCACATTGGCTGTCACAGTGGAAGATAAGCATAGTGTTGAATCTAGTCCAAGATAACCTCAACCACAAACCAGGTGTAATGGCCAATGGTAAACAAGTAGCAACGAGTATCGTGGGCGAATAAAAATTGAGAGAAAAAAAAAATCCTAAACCCTGATCTAGCCGTCCACTCTTCATCGGCGAGCTCGTCTTCAACCTCCTCATGCAACGGCCGACGGGGGGTGCTGCCACCGTTGACGGGTTCATCATGCCCCCTGGATGTAGAGGAAAATCAGGGAGACAGTGGTCTAGCGATGGGCAACAAAGGAGGGCAGATAGGGCAATGCAACGAGGTCATCGTCGGCCACGAGTAGAGGAAGGGTGGGGAAGCGAAGGAGCGCTGAGTTGCGGCCTGCTCTGAAGAAGGCAGGGAGGACGGAGGGCGTAGAGAAGCAAGAGGAAGAGGAGGGAAGCGATCGGGGAGGGGAGGGGGAACGACGGTGCCTGATGTTGGGAAATTTGCACAAGATCTAGACGAATGATGAATTTGAACTTTAAGATCACACACGCGAACACAAGTAAACACATATTGATTTCTTTTTTCGATACGATACGGATGCATCCTTTTTATCTTTCTTATATAGTGAAGCAACATATAAAACTCCATAACCAATGCAGCATTCCACGTTGAGAGTCCTACACAGACACACCCTAACTTTTCTTTAAAACCGCTCAGAATCCTAAACGGACTCTGAACTCCGAATTTATGACTACAAAAACTACAATACTTTTACGACTACAACCGCTACAGTAATTTGCGACCACTGACTGCTACAATACTCGAACTGGTCATATAGACTACCGTAGTCGTAGACATACTCTGGTCGTGGATTCGACCAGACCACAAGAGAACTATATTAACTCTATCAATCTCCTCCTTAAGCTTGTTGTCTTCCATTGATATTTCACACACCAATTTTCTCCCTCATCTCTATAAACTTCATTCTTCCGAGCAACTTGGTCAGGATGTTAGCGAGCTGGTCTTCTGTGCAAACATACTTCACCTCTATCACCCCTAATTCCACACATTCTCCAATGTAATGGAAACGAGTGTCGATATGTTTGCTTTTCTCATGGTAGATTGGATTCTTGCTCAACGCAATTGCAGACTGATTGTCGATCTTCAGAATTACCTTGTTAACTTTTGTCTCTAGCATATCAGCCATCAATCGTTCCAGCCATACCCCTTGACATGCTACTGCACAAACTGCAATGTACTTTGCTTCACACGAGGATAAAGCGACTACCTTCTGCTTTTGCAAACACCAACTAATTGAGTTCGACTCAAGGAAAAATGCCATGCCCAAAGTGCTCTTCCAGTCATCCGTATCACCGACTAGATTACTATCCAAGTAACCGATCAACCCTAAATCTTCTTTCTTCTTCTCATAGACACACCCATAACTCAAAGTTCCTCTCACATACCTCAGTATGTGCTTTATAGCACCCATATGCTCCATAGTCCGTTTTTCCATGTACCTGCTCACCATGCCAACCGAGAATGTTAAGTCCGGTCGTATGTGTAGTAAGTATCTCAAACTTTCGACTATGCTTCGGTATAGGGTCTTGTCCATAGGAGAGTTTGTGCTGTTCTTGCTCAACTTCAGGCTGGGTTCCATCGAAATTTGCATTGGATTGCAATCCTTCATGCCGTATTTCTCTAACACCTTTGCTACATATGCGGACTAGCTGAAAGTAATCTTCCTGGAGCTCTGACGTACTTCAATGCCCAAGTAGTAGCTGAGTAACCCAAAGTTGCTTCTATCGATCTCCTCAATACTCTCTCCAGTGATGATCAGATCATCCACATAAACTCCAACCAACAAACTTCCTTTTCCTTGGCTTCATTTGTACACTGCATGCTCTAATGGGCATCCTTCAAAACCAAGTTTCCAAGGACTTGTCTAACTTTGAATTCCAAGCTCTTAGGGCTTGACGGAAACTATATAAGGCTTTATGCAATCTCAACACCTTGTGTTCTTCTCCTTTATTCTCAAATCCCGGAGGTTGCACAACATAGAGTTCTTCTAGGTCACCGTTGAGAAAGGTTGATATCACATCCATATGATGAACCTCTCATCCTTCATGCACCGCGATCGCAATGAGCAGGCGCACTGTCTCTAGCCTCACCATAGGAGCAAAAACTTCATCGAAATCAATGCCTTGTTGTTGAACGTACTCCTTTGCACTAGCCTCGCCTTGTACTTTACGATCGCACCTTGAGTATCCTTTTTTAATTTATACATCCACTTCAAACCAATCGGTCCGTGGCTGTCTAGCAATGGAACAAGCTGCCATGTTCCATTCTCTTGGATAGATGACATCTCCTCCTCCATAGCTCTTCTCCACTCTAGCTTTGCCTTGGCTTCTTCAAAGTTCGCAGGCTCCTCCTCTCTGAGTAAGCAGAACTCTCAATATTCCAGCTCTATCGAAGATGTGGCGTCATAGAGACTTTTGAAATCACGCTCCTGTCGTGGTCCTACAGATGAACTCTTGTCGTACCCCATCCTTAGCGGATCACCAGGTGAGATCAGCACTCTCAACGTTGCTGCAGGAGTGCATGGTGAAGATGAGCCGGGCGTCCTAGACCCCATGCTCGTACTGGTTGTGGTTGTGACTGGAGTTACCCCTTCATGGTCGTGTCCTCCGACTACGTCCACCGTGGTTGTAGTGTCAGAAGCTGCCACGTGGTTGTCAGGATCTGTATCAGTGTCAGGAGAGTAATGTACTGTGAAGATGTCTTGAATCGATCGTACCTCTACCGAGGGATCTTTGATCCACTCCCACTTTCTCTCCTCCTCAAACACTGCATCACGACCGAGGCTAGTGGACGTAGGTGGTGGAGGTATACCATTGTAATGGTATACCATTTTCTAGCTTCTTCCATAAAAAACTGTGTAAGACAGTATTTTGCTCTAGAGACAGTATTTTGCTCTAGAAATGATCAAGGAGAAGATGGTTCAGGGCAACCAGAAATCAGATGATAACTGAGAAACTTTATAGTTCAAGCATTTCTTTCCAGCAGATGACAGCTGATTCTAATACACAATGTGTCAATCACATGGTACTTAAATCAACCGGCAAAAATACACGGCTTAAGTCTACAACAACTGCTAGTAGAAACGGCATAGCAAATACGCTTTTCGCTTTAGAGATATGGTTGCATCTTCAATGTTGTAATCCTTATCAGTTTTATCATCAGCGAGTTGCTTCCCAGCATAAACGAGGCTGCACATGAGGCAGTTTTACTAAGATCAGTGAATGCTAACATAGATCAAAGGAATGTGAAGCTCAAAGAAAAGTTTAAAAAATATAAAATTGCAAGCTTCATTTCATTCAGGGGCAAGAAGAGTACCTCTGTTGAACAGGTGGAATGCCCTCTTTCTCCTCAACACGCTCTTTGATTCTATCAGTTGAGTCGGTGGGCTCAATGTCAATCTCGATTTCCTTCCCAGTAAGCGTCTTCACCTTAATCATAGTTCTACC
The DNA here is from genome assembly GCA_017311315.1 of Dendrocalamus latiflorus. Lineage (NCBI taxonomy): Eukaryota > Viridiplantae > Streptophyta > Magnoliopsida > Poales > Poaceae > Dendrocalamus > Dendrocalamus latiflorus. Next base: position 33,877,450 of record CM029659.1, on the reverse strand, counting down.
CCTGAGCCTCACGACCAAATGGAGCGTTGACTCTTTCTGAATGTTGTAATCAGCTAATGTTCACCCATCTTCTAGTTGCTTCCCAGCAAAAATTAGCCTTTGCTGATCTGGGGGAGTGCCCTCCTTGTCCTGAAATAAATAAACAGGTACGCCAGTCACTCAGCTGTATTGTAACGGTATAGTTCCAGTCATTGGCTTCCCCAATCCATTATACATAAGCAGGAATGGAAAAACAACTACCATTTAAAATATGAAGATCACAGCCAAAAGGGATGGGAAAATAGTGCCATTCAATGCTGGGATTATAGTGCAACATGTGGCTTTACTCAAAGAATTCAACAATAAAAGCAGCAATTTATGTCAAAAAACCATAATGGAATTTCGTTCAGCCATCGCTAATTTGAGGCCCATATGCAGTTGAATGAGAGAGAGAGAGTGATTGCAACATATTGCGGAACCAATATCTGCTCTCAATCAGTTTAGCAGAGAGAAGGAGGAAATATTTCCTCATAATTCTCCTGAGACTGAAGTTCTGCTGATCAAAAATATGAATAACCAAAACTACCAAGTAGATGTAGCAAAACAAAACTATAGGGCAAAATTGGATATATGACACACACTAAACCATACCACTTCGAGATATATCACCCAACATTTTCTCTGGTTTTCCTCCAATTCCTATTCTTTTCACTTCTTTTCCCGTCTATTCTATAGTGAACTTCCCATTGTGCCCCTCGTCTATTGGATCCATCCAACCTCATCCGATTGAATGCATTGGACCACATATGCAGCTGAGTCGAGCAGAACCCAACCTAGTGGCATATCTCGTGCTGGTGGCGCTGCTGGATTTGCACTGCACGAAGTTGGCGGAGCTGGTGGAGAAGGCCCTCCTGCTCGAGACGCTCGAGGACGCTGTGGGGGCACAACGTCACAATCTTCGCGCTGCGGAACAAGGCACTCGAGCAGCACCTCGACCAGAAATTCAAGCGCTTCCTGCTCGAGCCGCGGAACCTCAAGTCGCTCTAGTCGCTACTCCTCTTGCGCGTCCTCCGCTCCTGCCTCCCAGCCGGCTCCTGGCCCGCCGCCCCCACCGGCGGGGAGGTCGAGCTCGCCGCGGGCAGCGACGGCACCATGCGCGTTGCCCACACCACCGTCACGCGCCCGGACCATGCTCAAGCCACACGTTGCCCACACCATGCTCAAGCCGGACGGGGTCACCCATGGCATCGAGCGCTTCCTCGTGCCGCAGTCCATCCAGGAGGACTTCAACAGCTGCCGTAGCCTCGCCAGTCGCCACGATCTCGGCCGCGCTGCCCACAGGGGCGCCCGAAGTGGACTCGAGGGCGCACCGCCTCAAGAAGCCGGCGCCGCCCGTTCCCCCGGCGCCCCCCCCCCCCCCCCCCCCCACCCCTGCTGCCGATCTGGGACGCCATGGCTCCCGGCCTCGCCATCGCGACGGCGCCGACGCCCAGGCCGGGCCCCAGGAAGCACCACTTCGACGGCCACAGCCAAGTGAAGGACTTCATCCAGACCACGCGGCGGGCACCGTGTTGGGTTCTAATCGAGTCAGGTGTGGATGTGGTTCAATCGGATGGCGTTGGATCCATCTAAAACAGAGCAGGGGCAAAACGGGAAGTTCACGAGAGAATAGATGGGAAAAGAAGAGAAAAGAATAGAAAACTCAAGAAAATAGCATATTTCAGAGAAGAAAGAAACTGAAGTGACATATATCCAATTTTATGAATTTAGGTAGCATATCTCATAGTGGCATGTTGAGTGATATATATTCAATTTTGCCAAACTATTAGCTACAAGGATAATAATATCACAAGGACTCACACAAACCCTTCACCCCATAGGCTATGCATTGGTAACTAGAGAGTCCCGTCTTAAAGGCTTTGCCTCAGTAGTAGTACCTCACATCTCACGTTTAAGTATGCATAACCTTTGCGTTGAAAGCCATACCTTATATCAGCCAAAATTGAAGTATGCCCATAGCGAAAACCTAGCACCAAAGAAAAACAAAAATTTCATAGCAGATGCACTCCATCATCTCAACAAAATCCTAAAGAAGATTCCCTGACCCATGTCAGAGCTCTACAGCAGCGACACAAGAACGCGGCGGCCTAAACCTTGGGGGCCGTAACCCCGACTGATAGATTCGTGGTCATAGCCCTGACTAATAGAGCCATGGTCATAGCCCCGACTGGCAGAGCCGTGATCGTAACTCCGCCTGGTAGAGCCGTGGTCCCCGAGGGTGGCGTCCCGCGCAGTGTATCAAACAGCTATCGCATCACCATAACTAGCTTGTCGAAGCGTTGATCAACGACTAACTACTGCTCTTAGAACTGCTTGTCGGTGGTTGATTGGATGTCGGAAATCGCCTGGAGATGTTCGGACTGGGTTTGTTCCAACGCGTCAAGTCGGCCGTCGAACGGAGCATCGTGTTTGGGTGGCATGGTGGGCGGGATCGGTGTCTTTGATACCAAGTTACGTACGGAACCATGGCTCGAGGAAGAACAAGATTGTAAGGATGAGATGCCAGAACTGGGCAGAAGAAGAAACATGACTTGAAGAGAGATAATTGTATTCATTGCTTGCCCTCCATTACAATACATCAACCCTTTATATAGAGTTAGAGCTGAGCCCAATTAGAATCGGAAACTATTTGTAACTCCTATTTGGAAACTAGACTTTCTATCTATAACCTACTATATTGCAATCGTGCTATTCATGGCTTGTTTCGGCGCCCGTATTGGATCCCCACAAAACTGTCCGTAACAAGCATATATGTCTTTTCCCTGACAACTTACAAGGTTTCTACAAACTGATGCAGATTGCAGATGAATTTGGATCCTTCGATCAACATTGTTGGGGTTTTCTGAACCACAAGCCTATAGTAAGCGAATTCCGATATCCAAGGCAAGTCCCTGTCAAGAGTCCCAAGGCAGATATTGATCAGCAAAGACATGGTCCGAAGGGGATTCCGAGGCGTGGGTCCAACGGTCATATATTCCTTCATGCAGGCAGCAGGGCTGACCAATTGATCACCTTGTCAGTTGCTTCCGGTTCAAAGAATGCACTGCAGCTCCAACTCTTTGTACGGGTGACACCGACAGGGTAAACACGGGGGCAGATCTAAAAACGGATGAGCTGAGAACAAAAATCTGTAGCGAGGAGATGACCGCTAAAGCAGAGCTGTCGAGGACAGTAGATACGCTTATCATTTCATAGGACCATGCGGAATAGTGACGCGGCTACTGTACTTGTCTTACTCTATGTAGGCTCTGTGCTAGATTATCCTTGGAGCGAGCTTAGGGATCGAAATGCTTGTGTATAAATCATTTGTGTCAGCAAGGCAACTCGGTTTGTACGTTGCTACCAGAGCGAAGGATGATGATCTTTTTACTGATGCATAAATTGTGAAAAATCTGCCTGTCGAACAGGCAGCAGTTTTCTCCTGATCATGTTCATGAAATATTTTGTTTGGTTGCATAGACAGATCTATTTGGTAGGCTGTTATGATGTGGAGTTGCATTGAGCATCGTTGGATTCCCTGTGGCTGCTTGCTGCAGGGCACATTTCTGATTTATCTATTTTAAACATAATAAACACGGTTGTGCACAGTCATAACTCAGAAGTCACAAGCCGAGATTATGGAGCATAGGTAACAAGCGGCCTCTACTGCAAATTGCACATTTCTTAATGTCGTCGTTTGTTTAATGTGTCTTTATGGTGCCACTGTCTACTACTTCCAGATTTTTTAAATAATCAATGTTTTATTTAGAATTACAAAAATATACTTGCAAATTAATTTTTTGCACTTTTGACCTCGTGTCGTCCAACGGTTGGGCGATAATCCTCTAGTTACCCAACCGTTGGGTGATTGTTAAAAGATATGTAATTATTTGTTAATCCAATGGAAATAATTGTGGGAGGAGGTAAATGACAATTGTTATAGGTAATATTTAGCAAATCTTATTTGTAAATTATTTTTTAAAAAAGGATAGACATTGTCAGTTGATCCGTTTGAGATTTTTGTAGATTGTGAATGGTACGAAATTTGTTAGACTCATAATAACATTTTGTGATCGTCGTAGTACGATAAATTTTCTAAAAAATTTTATGAGGACGATTAAGGTAGCAACGATTCGTAAGTAGAAAGGTAAGTGTTATTGCGATGCAATAGATAATTCGTGAGTTTTTTAAATAATCAATCTTTTATTTAAAAATATAAAATTATACCTACGATTTTATTTTCTTGCAATAGTAGCCTCCTTTTAATTGAGCGTAAATACATATAATGACTGATAATCTTTTTGTGAGCCCCATACTCTGAGCACAAGGACGGACATATGCTTAAATGGTACTGTTGATGAAAGATGCATAGATATGGTATTGTTGATGAAAGATGCATAGATATTTTGTGCGTACTTGCATAACTTGTTTTTTCATGTTGTTAGATGCGTTGGTATGTGAAGAATTGAATACAAAACGACGAAGAGATACGATGTTGCGAATTAAAATAGACTTTATAATAAACTGGAAATAGCATGGCGCATATGATTTAGTTACGTGCATAAGAAACAGTATTATACACGATGTAACAAATCAAAGTACTCATACGATACATATACGTCTTTTTGGAATGGAAATAAATTCGATATTCAAGGAACTAGTTTGGAACGGCCCGACCTACTGTGTGGATTGAGGCCATTTTCCTTTCCTTGCGAGCTCGACATTAAACTCCTAGGCGGCCTCTTTGGTCTTAGTCATCATTTCCCTCTTTTTCTCGTGCTCCCTGCATGTGCACGCCTTGGGATGAGCTTTCATCTCCTAATGTATACACTCAATTTGCTCGTCGTTGCGACGCTCCTCCTTCCGGGTCTTGTAGACCCTTTTGACATCCCACTCCTAGTAGTCGAGAGTCCATTGGTCATGTGGGTGGATCTCTAGGTCAATCCATTTGCGGTAGCCACATAGCGGTTCCGATGACTACAGGTAGATGGGAGAGGTTGTTAGATGGGTAACGGGTCCTTACTGGCTACCGATAGTTGCTCGTGTCCCAACAGGGGTTGGGATAGTCACAGGAGTAGTTCGCGTAACCCTAGTAACGCATGACCAAGCTGAGCCGCTACTTAGACTTTAACAGCTTGCATGAGTCCCTGCACCAACAGAGGGGCGGCGTCTCCCCTCGGGCAGTTGTTGCGACGAACGCTCGGTTGGAAAATTTAGGACAGGGTTGTTGCTACGGGGGGCGTCATTGCGGGGAGGTGACCTCCTGGTACGCTTCGCTAGTTTGTCCCAAGCCATAACATACCTTGCTTGTTTATTGTGGGCAGCAGCAGACCTTGCTAATTCGCAGGTTTCCTCCTATTGCATCTTCTGCCTCTTGTCCATCCCGACGCTCGAACAAACTTGTGCCATGATACTCTCCCTTGTTGTACGCAGTTATGTTCAATCTCCTAAAACATGTAACATGATGTCGTTTCTATTGGCAAAAGAATTTGAGAAGCACATTGCAATGAGAAGATTACTATTTGCACAAGGTGACATGGATATGCATTATACATATGTACAAGGCGCACGACACTTTATGGATTTACAGTACAAATGAAGTTAAAGTTTGCAAATAAAGTAACAACATGATAGTATTTGTAATCAAAATACCAGTATACATACCACAGCAGGCGCACGGCACTTCACGCCAGTGTTCTTACTCGTCGACAGACGCCTTGCAACATCTCGCAGTGTGGCCTTTCTGGCTAGAATGCCCACAACGTCTACTCGTCGATCCAGCTTCTCTTTCGTTCATATTGTTCCTAATGCGACAACTCTGCCAACAGCTTTTCTCACCCTTCAGTAGGTCAAGATCCGGAATCCAAGCCCTTTGTGCAATATCCAACGTGGCAAAGTTGCCCACAACCCTGAAGCCTCTTAGCTCACCGCACCGTGCCTGCAGCACCCTCTCCTTCATGAAGTACTCCGACATGAAGTTCGATGAGTACATGTTGATAGTCCCACATGCGGCGAGGACATGAGAGCATGGCTTGTGAAGGAGCTTTGACTTATTGCATGTGCAACTAGGTTCATTCACATAATCTCTAAGGTACATCTCGTGGGTAACAAGAGAGCGAGCAATCCCAAATCCGGCTGTCTCGAAGGAGTACGTCAAAACGATGCTCTGTATTGCCCATCACATAGACCGTGTGTGACTGACCCTTCTCAATCTTGGCCTGCATGTATGTTGTGATCTTTGAGCAGTATGGTGTATGTGGGTTGGCTGCATGAAGTGATGCATTTGCATGCCTTTCCTTGAAATATCCGACTACCTTTTAGAACACCCCTAAGAACCCAGTTGTACACCTCCGCAAGGTTAGTGGTTATTATGCTATACATCGTACCATCGGTGTCATGCAACAAGAACCACTTCTTCAAAGATTTAGCCTCAATCCAATGGGAGAAGCACTTGATATTCCTCGAGATCCTTCGCGTCACACCGGGAGGGTCAAGCTCCGGCAATGGTGTGGAGGCGTTCTGGTTGCCCCGCCCCAGGAATGGCGGGCTGCTTGTTCCTCTCGACAACGTGCTTCGTGGTGTGTTCCTCCAACATCCCCCACAGCGCATGGAATTTACGCTGCTGGTTCTGCATGGCTAGCCTCTTGAACAACTTCATCAACAACCGCTACGGGAACTGCTTGAAGAAGTCGGCCCCCAGATTTCGAATACATCAAATGTTCCTCATGTCTGGCCAAGGGAACGGCTCCTTCGGGTCTTGCTGAAGTTTTCTTATACCTTCATCATCTCGGGGTGATGATTATGGATTATGCAGACATCGAGACGTGCCCCAACTACTCCCTCCTTCAGATGTCGAAGGAACCACAACCAGGTGTCAAAACTGTCACTTTCAACTAATGCGATGGCCAAGGGCAGAATCTGATTATTGCCATCAACACCAATTATTGCCAAAATCTGGCCCTTGTATTTCCCTGTTAGAAATTTGTCATCGATTGATATAACTGGTAACATGTGCCTGAAAACGTCGATACAAGCACTGAAGGCTAAGAATGCCCTTTGCAAAACCAGGTAACTAGGCGGTCTTTTAGATGGATTGTCCTTCACAGCAATGTGTGTGCCCGGGTTCCTGTCCCACAATACCTCAAGCATACAACTAAGGTTGTCGTAAGCCGTATCGAAAGAACTAAACCTCCTTTCCAAAGCCTTTTGCTTCGCACGCCATACCTTAGCATAGCAATCTTGTACTTGAATTGTTGCTCAATAGCCACCATGATGTGCTTATCCTCTAAGTTTTTCTTAACTATCTCATCGTACATAAGGTTTGCTATGAAGATGTACATCAGGTTGTGATACTTCAACAAAACACTACTGAGCATGCAGGAGTGCTGCTCCACCTTCGAGACAATCTAGTGAGTTTTATACTTAGGTCTGCATGCGCACACGCCAAGGACAGCCAACTTGCTCGCAGACCATAGTGTACTACTCTGGGTTGGATTTGAGGACCCGAAACGTCCCCTGCATGGACAAGGCGCATAGCTTAATAGCATCCTGCATTGATCTCTTGTCAGCAAACATTGCATGAAGTCGAACCTCCGTAGCATGGTACTCCCACGGTGATTCATGCTCGTTGTGTACAGAAAGACCCTCAACATCTACCGTATTCCATGCCTGTGACATGGGACCTTCGTCCTTATCAGAAGAGTTGTCACCATCCTCTTCTAAAACTTCCTCCTCAATCTAGGTCGTGTGGTCATCAATCTCCATTTGACGCACAATGTTGTCGACATACTCTCCTGCATCCGCCTATCCAGTGGGCTTAGCTTGCGTAGTGCGATATTCATGATTTGCCTCAGCAACATCTGCATTTGCTTGTCGGGTTGGCTGCACATGTGGTGTGCGATATTCCGGTTCTTCCTCCGCAATATCACCCATCGTGTCCCCTTTGTAAGCCACGTGTTGCGTGCCCAAGCTGCTCCCACCAACCGGACCTCTTGTATCTCCCTTCGGACATGGTTGCAGAAGTAGCACGCACTCATAACCACGTCGCCGGCAACATTGCACAAAGCCCGTCCATGCAAGCGTGCGCATCAGTCTCCTCAACTCCCATCAAATGTCTGTGGTAGACCGACTTCAAAGCTCATGTAGGATGATACTACACACCTCGGGGTCCAAGGAGAAGCTGCGTGTGAGCCAATCCAGGACATCTCCGATTCGAACATTCTCTACGTCTGGGAGTACTATACGGACTTGCGGGAAACTGCTCAGGTCAACATCGTATTAACCTTCACAAATGGTACCAACACCGTAATCCACTTTCAATGTTGTGGGTTCTGACATGACTGATTTCTCAATACAAACATTACCATTTGTCAATATGTATTCACTAAATATGTGCTACACAAATACGTAGCTACACGTTGCTTACATTCGAATGAGAACAAGAACGAATAAGGCTATTACTTTCACACGAAGACCTTTTCTTCTTATCAACGAGCTTTCTTCGTCTTCCTCTCTAACCTCACAAGCTCCTCTCCTTCATTCCCTCCCCTGAGTTGCTCTCCTCTCTCGAGCTACTCTCCTCTCCTTCACTCCCTCTCCCGAGCTTCTCTCCTTCACTCCCTCTCCCGAGCTCCTCTACTTCTCCCCGTCTCAACCTTTTCCTCTCCCGATCTTCTCTGCTTCTCCTCTTTTTTTCGTCTCTCTCAAGCTCCTCTCGCTCTTCTTACAAGAGAAATAAGGAGAGCGCGTGAGGGTGTCGGGTCAAAGAGAAAAGAATGAAGTAGTCGCCTAACGGTTGGACGACTTATCCACGTCGCCCAACCATTGGGCGATTAGAGGAGTAATCGCCTAACCGTTGGGCGACGTGGCCAAGTCACCCAATGGTTTGGCGACACGAGGTCAAAAATGCAAAAAAAAAATCAATTTGCAAGTATGTTTTTGTAATTCCGAATAAAAATTTTATTATTTAAAAAATCCAGGTCTAGCCATGCTCTATTTGAGTTTGTATAATAAGTTTAATGACGTCATGAGAGTTGCAGGGTAGTTTTTCCAAACGGCAAACTTTATAATTAGGTACCACCTCATCATACTTTACTGCCTAATAAAAAGATCGACTAAACAATCACAGAAAATATAAAAGGGAAATATCAGAACAAAGATAAGCATTTTGGGGTCTTACGAGATATGCCGGGAAGGGAACAGGTCGCCTGCTCCTCAAATTCTGCATGACGCAGGCAGTGCATTGCAGGGACCATCTCCATCAAATCAGGCCGCAAGCTGGAGTGGACTCGCAATCATCGCAGTCGAGGAGATCATGATTCAAACACCAGACAATCGGAAATGCAGGTACATCAGCAAAAACCAGAATCGGTTGAAAGCTAGCTAGGTCAAAAGTGATCCAAATGGGTCATAATGTCCTATGCAATGGCATGTGGATTGAGGCATACCATTTTGCCACTTCAGTTAAAGAAGTATGAATCTTGCAGAGTAAACGCGAAACTAGTAGTTGGGGGGTCATGTATCTTTTTATCTGTGTTCCACATGTACAGTTAACAGTGCAGTCAATTCTCTAGGTCAGGAGAAAACATTCCATCCTGAGTAAATTCAGAGGTACCTTTTTTTTTTTACCATTTCTCATATATGATTGAAAGCGCTGCCATCATTTTCAAGCATGGAGTTCCTAAAACACAGTTCTATGTTGCTTGATTCTTGACTACAAAGTGATTCTGGAGTTCAACAGTATTGAGAATGATTCTAGAGCTCAGATATATATGATGTGTTCCAGCATAAGAGGCCCATCAAAGGACAGCCCTTATATGGTCCAGTCCTTTCTGAGCCTAGTTTGGGCTTGTTTCCCTTAGTGAAATCGACGTCCTAGAGACCCAAACTACAGAGTCATTAACTAAAGCTAAAATTAGTTGGACTTCCCTTTTCTTTTAAGGCCCATCAAAGGAACAAAAGATAAGACCTGATACTCTAAGCTAAGGAACAAAGGGACAGATGTAATGCACCAGTGCTGCTTATTTTTCTCCCTTAGCCTGACAACACCTAATACTGTTTCTTAACAAGGTGGCAAGCCAACCACCAAAAGGATCCAGATGTGAATGGGAATACCTAACTAAACAATAGAGACCTAACATGCAGGTTGACGTCCATATCACTGAACGTAATATAAAACAGGCACAACTGCAAAAGGACATAATAGTAAGTAGGATACCTGCTTTGTTATGATTGGAGCAGAGGAGAGCCAACTCATCGTCGTAATGGACAATCCGCAGGGTCAACAAACTGCAGAACGTTAGTTGCAAATGCAAAACAAGTAGACAGCTACCTTCTAACGCATATGCATGTCAGGACACCAAAAAGCAATCCGTGTTTGGTCGACAAAAAGGTGAGTACGGTTGCTTAACACGAAACTAAGTGCATTTCCGGTAATTTGACATAACATGTTATCAGTTTATCACATCAGTTGAGTAGGCATTTCAGGATGCAATGCGCCTAACATTGGGACTTTTTTTTGTGCCAAACTACCAAATGCATATGAATCTGCATGTATCATACTGAATCTAAATATTACAAAGGTCAAAATCAGCAAATAGTGCTCAATTACTGTGTGTACATACAGTTATGATTATTTGCATTATTATATCATAAGCTCATTACATGGAAGCAAATAGTGCTCAATTAACATTGATCCAATGTTAAGCATTACCAGGTATGGAAAACAAACACTTCACACGATTGTTTGGACATTTAAGAAAGAATAATCTTCTATTTTAACTATACCAAAATTGTACAGATATACAGACCAGTTACTAAGAAGGTAGGGGATTTAAAAAAAAGATGACCTAAGCTCAAAGAAGATGAAAAGGCAAACCTATTCTACACCATGTGGCATGATAATTCCTCTCATACAGTCAAAGAGGAGTCTCTCCAATTCCTTGTATCAATAGAGAACCGTAGTAAAATCCTTTTATCTTGAGATATATATCTGCACTTTGTTCTATCTATAAAGAGTCTGAACTAAAATCCTTTATGTTGATATGTGTAATGAAAAACTTATATCATCCTTTAAGTGGCTCAAGCTGTACTTCCATCGGTCCAGGTGAATTAGACTCCATTTTACTTACAACCCTGTCAGACTGCAAAAGATTAACTGAATCATCTTCCTCAGTGTTGCCAAGCACGAATTTGCCTGAAAGGCCATCAGCGCCACCTCTTCTTCGCTTAACTTCCATGTACTCAAGGTAAGCCACTACCAACACACAACTCACAACCCATAAAATTAATCCACATGTAAGTCCCTTGATGTTCTTACTGCCGTACCTATGCTCAAGATGCTGCAAGCCAGTAAAGAGTGCCATGGCACCAGCTACCAAAGCAGATCTCCCAGTAAAGATATGCAGATATTCCCAAATCATCCTATTTTTTGATAAAATTTCTCCATTCTCAGCTCTATGTGGTCGAAGATAAGCATTTATTGGCTGCACACAAGCAAAAGTAAATGCTATTGCGCCAATTTTAGCATGTGTCGATTTGAAAGAGAAACCTCGGAGCTCAGCAACTGCAAATAGAGCGCCCAAGAACATGACAGCCATTCCTGAGTACTGCAGGTAGGTATGAGCCTGAAACCAGACAACGCCTTTCAGATGCTTCAGGTATCGCGCTGCCATGATTCCTCCTGGAAGTAACAAGCCCCATGCGACAAACATCATAAACCCATGAACAGCAAGCACCGGGCGCAAATCCTGCTCTGCCTCTGCCAAGCCGCTCAGCAAAAGGACCCGGACAGGACGATTGCTTGTGACGGAGTGCATGTTCTTCACACTCAAGCGGCCAGATGACCACTGCGAACCCATGGCCCAAATGACCTTCAGAGGAGTTGTCGGATCTATGATGTTCTTGCACTCTACCCTTCCACTGCATGAAGGTGATAATGGACGAGTGAACTCAAATATGATCGCACCATTTTCCGATCGGCACCTCTTATAGGTAAGATTCTCATGTGTCTCGTGCACACTCATCCCGTCCTTCCCATCGATCCAATAGGAGTTGACATGTCCCGTGCCATTGCCATCAATCCACCCGACATAAGCATAGCTATTCACCATTGCGCTCCCGAAGCCAATAGCAAGGTACCCGCTCTTCCTCTCGCCTCGAGCAGCGATGTTAATCGAGTCACCAGATAGAGTCCAGAAGAAGGTCACCTGCTGATCATCCAGCAGCACACTGTTGTTGTACATGTCACTGAGGCCTCCATCAACGACCTGAATCTTCCACCCCATCTTCGGATCATACAAGGATTGATAGTACACTAGGTCCGGCGTGTTCCGGTCGGGCAACCAGACAAGCTCCGTCGGTGTAGCCGGCACGCCCTCCGCCTTTGGGCCGCCGGCGTAAATGACCTCAGACATGTTCCTGGACGTGGCATTCCCTCCCACAGGATCAGACGTGATGTACAATGGCACGTCGTGCCCGGCTTCGATGGAGAAGGTGACCGGCACGCCGCGCTCCACCTTGAGCAGCGGCGCCTCCTTTTTGTTGATGTACAGCACCTTATCGGGGTTGGGCGGGTTCGGGTAATGCAGCGCCGGCCCGGCCGTCACCACCAGCGGCGTCTTCCGCTCGGCCGTGATCCTGTCCTGGTCCTCCTTATCTTCGGCGTCCAACGGCCCGACGCACCCGTCGCTGACCTCCGACACGTTGAGCATGACGAACCCGAACGCCGTCCCGGCCGGCGCCCCGTGGCTCATCGGCAGGTAGTACGGCCTGAGCGAGTCTGGCGGCCGCAGCAGCCCGATCGCCCAGATCACCGTCATGTTCCTCGTGGCGTTCACCGGGATGTCGTACTTCTTGTCCGCGGACACCAGCGCCCGCGAGAACCGCACGAAGGAGACGCCGTCGCGGCGGTGGCCGTAGACCAGCCTCGTGTTGTTGACCAGGCCGGCGGGGTCGTCGCGGTCGTAGATCGTGTCCGGGCAGACGCCCTCGACCATGCCGTCCTTACGTAGAAGGCACTCGCTGTACTTGGTGACGTAGTAGTCCTCGACGAAAGGGAGCCCCTCCTCGGTGAAGCCCGCGACGGCGACGTCGGCGCCGATCATGGATGGCTCGGCCGAGCCGGGCTCCGCCCACCCGAACGCCATGTAGTACTCGGACCCGACCGCCGCCTCGAGCCCGATATCGATGGAGTTGGACGCCTCGTCGAGCGTCCACCGCACGCGGAAGCGCGGGGAGAGCTGGGCGCAGGAGTCGAACATGGTGGGCGCGGACGCGGACGAGGAGGAGGAGGAGGAGTCGTTGGAGAGGCGGACGAAGCCGAAGAGGGAGGAGGTCAGGGGATCGAAGGCGGCGAGAACGGGGACGAGCCGCCAGGATAGGCCCGGGAGGAGGCGGAAGACGAGGGACTCGGACAGGAAGGTGCGGTTGAGGGGCTCGGCGGAGGCGGGCACGCCGCGGGCGAGGGAGGCGAGGTCGGGGGCCTCCGCGCGCCACCAGCGCGCGGAGGCAGAGCCTGCGAGGAGGTCGAGCGCGGAGACGCGGAACGAGCAGCCGTCGAGCACCGCGACGCGGCCGCGGAGCTGGTGCTGCGACATGCGCAGGTCCGCCTCGTAGCCCTCCAGGCTCGTGTTCCTGCCGCACTCGGACGATGAGTACTCCGCCGTCGCGGCGGGCGGCGAAGCGAGGGAGAAGCAGAGGAAGACGAGGACGAGGGGCGCCATCGCCGCCATGGCCGCGTGGGCGAGGGAAGCGTGGCCGCGCGCGGGGGGTTAGGGGAAGACGAGGAGGCGGGTTGGTGACATGGACACGATCACGCGACGCGGTGGAGGGGAAGAGGAGGGGGAGGTGGGTGCGGAGGCGGCGGCGAGTTCGTCGGGGTGAGGGAGGAAGGGGGGAAGCGGCTTCCTTCGGGCTTTGTCCCGTGCGCGGCTTTCTGTTGGTGCCCGGTGGGACCCGCTCGTTGGTGTAATGCTCCTCCTCACGTCCTTCGGTTCGTGTTGTATGGCAAGAAACGATTTTGTTCTTCTTTGATCCTTTCTTAATTGTCTTCAATTCTTGTAGTCGAAAAGATTACAAATAATATAATCTAAATGCAACTGTGTAAATAGTCTTTGTAGGGACTTTTGTGAAAACAAAAAAGAGAGAGAAGGAATCTGCCAGACACCCTAGCAGCTGATTCTGTCCCAAATCTTTGGCTTGTTTTCGGACCGATGGTCATGCCTCAAGATTCGTTCTCCTGTTGGGTTTCTAAAATCATCAGGCCTAACCTTGAAAGAACCGACCGGATGGCAGCCACACTTCAATGCCTTCATTGATTTCTGCTAATAATTTTTAGTTAAAAATAAATAGTGCTAGTTGAAAGAAATAGTTTTTAGAAAGAGAGATTAGTGATGCAAAAAATAAGGAATAGATACATGCACGAGACGAGAGCGGGAGGAATAAGGTATGCGATGCGCTCGTGACCTCCTAACTTATTATCAGAGCAAGACAGGAGCAAGAGAAATAAAGAAACCGCTTTTAAAAACCAATTATTCATATTAGTTTCTAACTTCTTTAAACAAAAGCCAATATGACTAGAGCTGACAACCATCACGTGACTTTGACATGATGGCCAATGCTTGGGAAGAGAAAGGATTGATTATTTGTCACTCTATAATTTGCCAATCATTTTATAATTGATTATTTGCCGAGATGTGCTTCTATTTGTCACTTTCAATTATTTTATTCAATTTTGTAGCATCTGACCGCTTAACCGCAGTTAGCATCGGACCGCTTAACCGCATTTGAACTTCCCATTTTGCCCTACATACCGGATTAGAGCTGAGCACAAGTTCCAGCTCGACCAACCCCTTCCCCCTACCCAGTCAATCTTCTTGCCCTTGTCTTCCTCGCTTCAGCGTCGTTCGTCGATGATCTCCGCCCCTCAGCGATTCATCGCTCATCGCCGCCCTCCACCCTTCAACGTTCTCGTCGTCGCCCTCCGCCGTTCGTGGCTGACCTCCGCCCCTCAATACGACCTCCACAACATGTGCGCCTCCGCCCACACCGGATGTAAAGGCCTGTTTGGTAGAACTCCAAATTATTATTTTTTAGCTTCTGCTGCTGATTATTTCAGAATCCATTTCTTTGAGCAGGCCCGTACCTACAATTTTGTGGCCCTGGAGCAAACTACAAAATGAGGCCCCTATTCACAAGATACTATTCACAAGATAAAGAACTATTCTGCCATGATTCAGAAGTAAGCAACACATTCATTCATCTCACCATGATTCTGGAGGAAGGCAAATGAAAAATAGCGTGGTTACGCCCTAGTCTCGGGCTTCATCGATGCAAAATCTAATACCGTCCTGACATACTTTGGACAAGGCAGATAAAACATAGCATAGTTACAACAAAGAGATGTAAAAATACGGCACTACTGCAAAGGCGCAACTCATAGCATTAAGCATCTGGACAGTACAACTAAAGGAAGCTTAATTAGTTCATCCAAGCGTCTAAATTGATTATCAAAGGGATTTGTGCTATTGTCTCAAGCTATACAAAGTGTGAACGTCGAAAATAAAGTATCAGCAAGCTTCACAAAAAACAGATAGCTCATCAAACAAAACAAGTGTGGAGTACAAGGCAGAATTGTAAGAGCAAATCCCAATCAACCCATAGAAAATGCTGCCAACTGGAGTGCTTCACCTAAGCACAATCAATTTCCATTCTTCTCATGGATCATCAATAGTCAGAAGGCGCGATAACATCATCGATCTTGAGAACAATCTTCACCACCTGTGTTGCCAGCAAGATCTACTGCTGCTTGTCAGTCAAGAGTTTCAAAAACATTTTGTTCTTTCTTGTCGTTGGTCCCGACGTCATTGCAGTCAATGCCACAGTAAGGATTGCTCTCCTGGAAGGTGTTCAGAAATATTATGTTACTTCAAATTCAAAATGGACAATATGGCACAAAATGCTTTTCTCTCTAAGCTTTCATGTGCTAACTTTAGATGAGCAATCTGCTCATCTAAAGTTAGCACATGAAAGCTTAGATGGCAACAACGTTGACATGACAGTGTATATAATTTTAGATTTAGAAAGCCATTAAAAAAATGACTCCTAAAGTCCTGTTCATTTCGGTTTGAACTTCTGACTTTTGGCTTATTTTTCACTATTCATAAATTTCGTCTTTTTCTAGCTTTTTATTGGTTCTTTTTTTCCGTATTCGTTTACATTATCCATGCAGGCTAATCTATTTTTCTATTTTAAATTTTTTTAAAATTTAGTTACGCAAAATAAGTCACCATCAGTTACAGTGTAATTTCAACCAACTACAATGTAATTTTAGCCATAAGCCATCTTATTTCAACCAAACCAAGTGGCACCTAAAAGCCGCTCGAAGAAGTTTGTTTCGGCTTGCAAAGAAGCCAAAATCAAAAACAAAAACAAAAACAAAGCAAAAAAAAAGGGCGGTTAATAATAGCTACCGATGATGTAGTACAACTAACATGCAATACAAACGAGGTAGGTAGAACAGTTTTTTCCGAGAACACAAAGTAACAGGAAGTCATTATTCTATACCCAAGTGTCATACAATGCTTCATGTGTTCTCTGACGAAAAGTGTCTGAATATATTAGTCTACAGTAGGCAAATGTCACATGATAGTGGTAGGTTCTGAACTAAAGTAGAATTATTTGCAACCGCATCAGGCAGGCGAGAACACACGCGCTTTTGCATTGCATTTGTTTTCATGGAGATGGACAAATGACGACGATTAAGATTAGCCCTTAGCTTCTTTTCATCGGTTTAAAAAGCTTGCAGCAACCTTAGAGGCACCAAAGACCAAACTACCATGAAGATGACAAGATGGCAACCGCCAAGTACTTATGTGTAGTCTCACTATTTACGATGTGATCAATATAGCTTTTTTTAGTGGTTTATGGTTGAAAAGCACTGTAGCTGACAAATGCTTATTTAGCATAATTAAATTTAAAAATAGAAAAAATATATTAGCCCATCACGTATAATACAAACAAATACGGAGAAAAAGAACCGATAAAAAAGCTTAAAAAACCAAAAGTTCAAAAAAAGACGAAATTTATGAATAGTAAAAAATAAACCAGAAGCTAACTACAACCAATGAAAAAAAAGACGAAATTTATAAATAGCGAAACAAATGTACTACAACCAATGTTCTTTGGAAGCAAGCCTGTAAAGATAAGTTCTTGGACATGACAGGATTTGTCCAAGTCTACAAGAATTTGACATATGGTCTCCTAATATGGATTGCGACGTTTCTCCCAGAAGGATGGAATTAAATGATCGCATTCGCAATTGGCTACTGAGAAAAAAAAGGTGATTCTGAAAAGACATTACCCCTGCAGCAGTATGTTTCACTGTTCCGTTCAGTTGGTAGCCATCCTGAAAGAGACACCTGGTATAGTTCAATTCAGCAACAGGGAGGGACCAAAACTGTAAGCTTTGGAGCAGTTAGATCCATATATTGACACCAAACTCCTTGCTTCGAAGAAAAGATTTGAATTCAGTAATACGGATCGAACTTGTTCCTCGCAGCATGCAGCACATGAGCTTGAAAAAAAAACAAGGGGAATCGATCAACACAGAGCACTCAATATCCTCACCTATTTAGATGTGGCAATCTATCTATATATTTTTTTTGTTTCTAAATGAAATCACAACAGACTTTCTCATATCACTCATCCCGTATCATATTCCATATTTTTCTTCAGAGTCCAAGTCGGATACGAATAATATCATATATCCATTTATACCTTTCGTATTCGCTCCACGAATCTTCGATCAACCAATCGGATAAAAATTATCCACTCTATTTGCATTGTTCGCCTTGCTTAGCGAAGGCATGGCAGGAATTTCGCACGGAAGAAAGAAAAAAATCCCTATATTCCAACTGGAGCCTAGCATGCGAAGAACACCGGCTCCATCTCTACCGATTTCCCTCGCTCGCTTTATTGTATCGACGCAGCGAATGGACTGCACGAACAAGTCACTGCTTTTGGTTGTGCACTAGGTCTTCTTTTTTGCTTCTTTTTGCTGTAGTTTATGAGTTTTAGATTGTTCGTAAGAAAGTGCAGTTTTAACTGATATAAATAAAGTTGCTATAGTGTGTATTACAATTAATTTGTAGACTCCGTCTTAAAGATACTTCGTTTAAAAGTTAGTTATTATAATAAAAATTACAAAACAGTTTTTAGAAGTTAAAAAGAAAAGGTGGATTCCCTCGGATCGGGACTAGACACTCAGAATTGATCCTGACCGGGGGACAAAAAGGAAACATAAATTTGTGATGTCCAGTGCCCTATCTGAACCGTCGAACGCAGGATCGGACGGCCCAGAAGCCATGTACTTACCATCCAGTCATCTCTGGCGTTGCAGTTCTTCCGCGTTCTCCAGGTGGGGGGCGCAGCCGCGCAGCGCTGCTACGCCCGACGTGCAGGTGCCGTACGGCGATCGGAATTCAGAACATTTCCCTTTCGCAACGAACGAGTTCCTGAGCGCTGCGTTAACTGAACGTTTCACGTTCGACGGGATGGAACATGCAAGCTGGAAGGAGCCTTTTATCAAAACATACAGTGAAGCCAAAATGCGCATTTATGCGTGGAGGGAGTGATGCTTCGAAGTTTAGGTGCCGCTTATTTAAACTGAAAAATGATAGTTTATGATTGAAATTATACTATAGCTGATTGAAATTATACTATAACCGATGATAACTTATTTAGTATAATTAAATTTTAAAAATAAAAATAGAGAAAAAAACATGATAGTCTATCATGGATAATGCAAACGAATACGAAAAAAGAACCGACAAAAAATCTCAAAAAAAAGGCAAAAAGCCAGAAAATGACGAAGTTTATAAATAGTAAAAAATAAGCCAAAAGTCAGAAACTCAGGCCGAAATAAGCAGGGCCTAGATTTGCTAAATCTCACCTGGGGAACCAGATGTTCCAGATGTAGTAAATCTCAGAAGATAGGATACAAAGGAGAAAAGCTTCTACCATTGAAGTTAAACGCATCTTTTTTATGCTACGAATACAACCCTCAGGAAGGACATAAGTTGTTGGGTTATGAACTTTTTTAATTTAGTAACATCCATCACTTCTTTTTGATTTGTCACTACCAAACAAATAATTTTACATAATTTAAATTAGATAATATTACATCGTTACACACATTCCACCGAACTGCAGTACTTTTAGCAGCCTCAGTCGGTTAATTGAACCACCTTTGCTGTTTCAGAAAAATACAGGATATTTTACAACTAGAGTAAGGCAATGATCTATAATTCTATATATGTATGACTAAGAGCATCTCAAAGAAGTAAGCCAACCAACTTAGTATCATCAAATCTTCAGGGCCTTTGTGCTGGAAGCAACATCCCAGAGTTGTTACGTTCCCCTTTTCAACCACTCTGGCGATTACAAGAACCAGAGGAATACAAGGGAAATCGAGAGGCCTGTTCTTTATCTTAAAAGCTGGTGGCTTTTGATTTTTACTATAGTACCTAATTTTTAAATGGAGTATTTTCTCAAAACGGGGTTTATAAATTAAACGATCTACACGTTAAAAACCCAACATCTGTACTAGTTAAAATCGCAAGTGAGTATCTGTCTCTCCGTAATCTATACCGTAAATAGCTAAAATTTAAAAATTTTAGTCAAAAACCATAAGTCGCAGCCGAAAAGAACAGGCCTAGGGAAGGAAGAACAGGAAGGGGAAAATATAGAGTATAATGTTTGCACAGTATGTCGATGCCCCTTAACTCTCTGCTTGCTGATGCTTTTGTAGTAGACTCCCATCCGGATTGGGCCTTTGCTCGGTCCCCTTGTGCCTCCTTGGTCCACGGCCCATGCCACCAGTTGGGTCCGTGACAAGAGTTTAACAGTGCAGTCAAGCCGATCCAGATGCAAGAAATGCCCCTTCACAGCTAAAACAATGGTAGAGTAATTTCACTAAGAACATTCATTGTCATAATTAAGTAATCATACTTTTCCTAAACCTGCAACTGAATGCAGCTCTACATGACATCACAAAACTGCACATCATGATTTGTCACTGAAAGGAACAATATACATTTCTAAACAGAATTTTAAAAATGTGGAAAACATCCTCTAGGTACAGAAAGCCTAACATTGCAGCTTAAATTTCACTAAGAACATTACGACTTTGTCATGCGTCTTCGTCCAAAGATTGAGATGGCTCACTTGCTGAGCCTCTCTCCTCGACCAACCATTGTCGAGGCCCAAGCCCTTGCTGACCTCCGTGATGAGGAGCTCAGGCTTTATAGCATGTCTGGGCAGGCCTTGCCAACGGTTTTCGCTGCTCCTTAGACTCCAACATCGGCTCCGGCAGCTATTCCAGTGGCTGCCCCTGTTGGTGCTTCCCTGACTACGGGTGTTCAATGCAACTCCTGTAAGAGTTTCGATCACAACTACCAGACCTGATGGCTCCATCAGGAAGAACAAGAACAACCACAAGGGTGGTCGCCCTAAAGGGAGAGTCAGGACCCTCTGTGGGAGACTCACAGAGTGACACCGCTCAGCTGGTCACTGCTTTGCTTCAGTGTCTCACTCACCAAGGCTCATCTAGTTCTGCTAGTCTTGCTCAGTCTTCCTTAGGTAATCTTTGGGTTCGAGATTCTGGTGCCTCATTCTATATGACACCAAACTCTGCTTCATCCTCAGATTTGTGCCTCTAATGGTGACCCCCTTCTAGACCCCACCCGTTATCGTCATCTTGTTAGGAGTGTTGTTTATCTTGACATCACTCATTGAGACATCTCCCATGTTGACATCACTCGTCGTTGCTATTTGTGTGGAACCACCTCTCAACATCTATTCTTTTCTTGCTCCAGTTTGCTAGTGATCCCTAGGCTAGTGATCCCTCTGATTGCTGGTCTATGCTTATTGTGTTCTTCTTGGTGGTTCTCTCATTGCTTAAAAAACTAAGAAGCAGACAGCGATTTCTCATTCAAGTGCTGAGACTGAGTTGCGATCTATGGCTTTGTTGACTATGAAGGCTACTTGGCTACGATGGTTACTTAAGCATTTTGGTGTTTCTGTTTCTGCACTCTCCTCTTTTGTGTTCATTGATTATTCCAAGCGTTACAAGAGCTTGTGTTTTCTGTAGATACTAGAGAAGCAATTCATATGAATACTGCAATGAAAAATAACGTAGAAACTTCAATTGGAGCAGCTAATTTATTTTCCTAGCTTCCTAGCAAAAACAGCATATATATATATATATATATATATATTTCTACTCCCAGGTGTAGTTACTCCTATTGTATCTTTCGTTGATCATTCTCGAATACTCCTATGCTGATTGGGTTTGTGGATCCCAGGTGTAGTAAACTGATTAATTAGCGCAACAAACTGCATTATTCTCTCGGCCGCATGCACGCGTGATTGAAGTGGCTAACAAATCAAGTAGTGAGTAGTATGTGGTATCATCATATTAGGATTGAGAGAGTATCTGCACTTTTATGAATGGAAGTATGTCCACTTGATTTATGCATGGGAGTATGTGGACGGAGTAGTATATCATCGTATTTGGATTGAGGGAGTATACCACTTTTTTAGGGACCTTCCCTATTCAATTTTTTAGACTAAAAAGGGAGTGCATCTGTATTTTTCTGCCCATATGTAGTACTAATTCACAAGGTATATATGTGTTCCATTAATGGAGTATATGTTCGTCTGAGGGAAGTATGTACAGGCAAGGAGTATGTGTCATCTGAGGGAAGTAGTACGCGGAGGGAGTATGTGATCTTAAAAGGGAGCATGTAGAAGAAGGGAGTATGTGATCTTATAAGATGTACATTTACAAGGAGTATATATGCACAAGATAAATTCATCTGTATAGATTTCTGGCTTGTTAGTAGATTTTCCTAAGACAAATCACATGCTACTACGCTAGCCCCTCCTTTAAAACCGTTGCCAAGTAATTGGCTTAGCCCATGCCAATTATATCAGGTAAGAGTATTCACGCCTGCCGACGCCGACGATGCACGAACCTAGGAAGCATTGCAATTAATGGTGCAGGACGCATTCCTGCATGCATGGCAGTTAACATGGTCAGATTAGCCACGGCCAAACTCTCGAAATTTCTGAAGCACCTAACATGCATGGTGGTATATAGTTTAGGAAAGGAAGTATGTCAAGATTAAAAGAACACGTATACTCCAGTGAGCAAAACAAGAGTATAATGCAAATATATCAATGGAAAAGTTACATATTGAAATATATTAAGAATGTACTAGTCGATGAAACACAACCATTCTTTTTGAAACTCATAATATACTCCTTTTCATTGCACAAAGAAATTTACGGGCAGAAACTAAACAGATCCTATGGGAGCTATCGACCAGAAAAATAAGTATATGCTGCTATCTCTCAAAAAAGGAAATCCAAAAGGGGTACATATACCACTCCCAAAGAAAATCGAAAAGGAGTATATACATTAGATAAAAAGCTCACATTGATCTAAAACCTGGAGAGCATCATAAGTTTAGCAAACATAGATGGAAACGTATCTATGCAAAATATAGGATAGCTGACAATTAGATCTTATGTACCTTTATCCTGTACCATCCAGGAACAGCATCATCGAAGAGATGCGCGCAAGCCATGTGGCCATGCAGGAACACGTCCGTGAGTACTTCGTCAGTTCAACGGGCAAGCGATACTGGAGATTGTTCATCTGGGAGTATGCGTCGCTCGTTGAGATCACGAGTAGCTGTGGCGACGGTGATCTGCGGGCTCCCTCGAGTCGATTAAAAATGACATGATTGAGAGAGAGTGTGTGTTTCAAAAGGAATCGAATCCCGATAATATAGGAACGGTTTCCCAGTAGTACGGGTTGGATTTTACAAACAAATCCACTAGCGTCAGCTCAAATAACCATTAAGACGCACGGATCTTGGAACAGTGCAGACGGTGGATGGAGAGGGAGTAGTTACACCTGGGAGTAACTAGTATTCTTCCTATATATATATATATATATATATATATATATATATATATATATATATATATATATATATATATATATATATATATTACATCCACCTCTAATATACCACCTAAACGAATTTAAAATACTCCTTTATCACTTTAGGTATACTCGTATACTAATTATTAGATACTCCAATATGAACCACCCGAAAAAATTGCAAGGGAGACCATAGTTTTTAGCATATTTTGTAAATACCTTCATATACACACATAAAAGGAGTATGTCTTAAAAAATGTACATACCACCTAGATGGTCTTAAATACTCGTATAATACACGTACATACCCTCTATTACGCTATATATATATACATATATATATATATATATGGCACCTTTTTTCTACTCCCAGGTGTAGTTACTCCTATTGTATCCACCATTCATCATCCTCAGAGCCCTACCAGCTTGATCAGGCTATTGGGTAAGATAGCACGTTTGGCGTTCATAACAAACCCACTAACCATTGCGGGTATACCCACGTAAAAAGCTCACGTAATTATCGTAGAGAATAAGCGGCGTAACTGTTTCTGAATTCTCGGCCGCGTTGACATGCTGGCCAGCCAAGTAGGTAGTCGGTTTTTTTCCCAAAGTGATTAGGGAGTATGGTCGAGGTGTACATGGGAGTATGTCCCCGTTTTCCCCCAAAGCTAGTAGCTATGGCTTGAAACTAAATGGATTGCTATGAATGGAGGTATGTATATACTGCTCAAAATATTCTGAAACCAAAATGGACTGAAACCAATTGGTATCGACATGGAGGAAAAATCGCCGTGCTGTTTTGATAGATTGCGCATTCTCCGGGATATCCCTGGATTGGGTAGCGAAGCAGCTGAAAATCGCTTGCATGTGGATCTAGTACTCCTCAAACCCGTATGCGTTAAGCTGCGTTACTCTATGACTCCATCACGAATCTCCAAACAACATCCACGGTGCATGACCCGGGTGTAGTTACACCCGGGAGTAATAAGAATTTTTCCTATATATATATATATATATATATATATATATATATATATATATATATATATATATATATATATATATATATATATATATATATATATATATATCTTTGCATGTGTGTGTTGCGCACGCGCACGCGTATGTACATATGTATATGTGTATGTGTATGTATATGTGTATGCATATGTATGTATATGTATGTGTATGTATTTGTATGTGTGTGTATGTATGTCTATATGTATGTATGTAGGTATGTACGTAGGTGGTACGTACGTATGTCTCAATCATAGAGTCTATCATACATATATGTACATATACATATACATATATATATATACATAGTATAAATAACAGGGGCACCATGGTGCCCAGACTCTATCACTGAGACTTTTTATCCATGATTAAGACTTTCTATCTATGATTGATTCAGCATGCTAAATCAACAACTTTCTTTCCAAATTGATGTCTTTTTGAATTAATGAATGCAAATGGATTTGCCTGATATATTATATATAATTACACTTGCACGCATCTAAAAGCAATCCAAAGGCAGGGAGGCTTGGTGCCCCATTTCAGCGTCCTATATACATATACATATGTACATATATGTATATACAAATACATACGCATATATGTATACACACACATATATATATGTGTGTGTGTGTGTGTGTGTATACATATATGTATATATATGGGTAAGCTTGTTAGGGATATAGATTGATTGTAATCAAGGGTTCGCCTTACCGTTGTCTAAAAACCACCTATCCGATAGGTTGATTTTTATAGTGGGATTTTCTCTGCCGCTAACTAGAAAACTGCCTATCCAACCTCCTTAATCCTCGTATAAGATGTCTTGGTTAGCCAGGTCTCTTGGTGTAACTGACCATCTGGAAGTCTCTTGCAGTAATGATAGGTCTATCAAAACAATGCCAGTTAAGAATGCTTTGTCTGCTTGATTTGAGGATATAGAGACATGTTTTCTCTATGTTCTGATTATTATATTAAAACTATAAAAAAACTCTTCCTATTAGCTGCTTGCATGAAACATTGCATCTTCTTTCTGAAAAGAAATCAATCGTATAAAAGCAAAATCTCAATATCATTATTTACATTTTGGTTTGGTTCAAATTGCTATTCGATCTTTAACTCGAAAAGGTTAGAATATTTCTGTGTTGGCTTGTTTAAGAGATTGCAAAAATAAAAGATTTAAGGACTCTTTGCTAAGAATGGTTGAAGCTAGTCTTAGCAATGGTCCAATACTCTTTAAGACTTTCCCAGATTTTTTGTCTCTTTTAGATTTAAATATCCACAAGGTTTTAACCTTAACCTTACAAACATCTGGTTTCAATCTTGAACCTGGAAGTGAAAATATTTCTGTGACATATAGAATTTATTACAAAGCCATAACCATATTAGCCCCATGTGCAAAACAAAATAAACCAAAAGGTCTAACCACTCTCCTCCAAGCCAATCCTAAAAATCACATCATCACTCCCAAAACCTTGAAGTGGGATGAGATAACACTTCCTAAAAAGTGGACTCTCCTCCAAGCAGTAGAACCAAACGCCACTCAACAAACTGAAGTAGAGTCTTTAAGTGAGACCAAATGGAGATATTGAGATAATATTTTCTTCAAAAAGAATAGTCTTCCTTCAGTCAAGACCTTCTGTCAACCTCGATAATGTTAGATGTGTATTACCTGTGTGTATTTTCCCCATTGTATAAGGGGTTATCTACAAATATGTGACACATGTATGTGTATATATACTGGCCCATTGGCTTCATAATGAATACAAGTGCTATTCATAACATGGTATCAAAGCAAACCTAGGATTTTTCTTTTGTCAAGTCGCCGCTGGTTCGTATTCCAGCCGTGGCCTAGCTTTTCCGTCGCGCTTGTCACCATCCATCGTCGGGGCTTTCCCTGCTGCCGCCGCTGCGGGAGGCTCCAGCTGCTCTTCCACCGCAGCCTTTCGATCTACAGACCGACGGAGCCATCGCCGCAGCCGGTCTCATGGAGCATCGACGACCTGTGCCGTCTCGATCTCCTCCGGCCGCCACATTCCCAGCTGCCACCCGCCCGATCGCTAGCCGTCGTCGATCTACCGCTGGTCTCTTCATTTGTTCCATCAAAGTCGCCGACCACTGCTTCTGCCCATCGCTTCCTCTTAGTATTGACAGCCTGTACCATCGATCTGCCTCGTCCTTAGCCGATCCGCGTCGATCTGGTGTGGTACGCCGCTACCAACGACTTTGACGCCGGCAGTCGTCCACCACCGTTCTGGCCACTGGTGAGGTTGGCCTTCGTCTCCGACTTCCCCTCGTGACTCCCTTGATCGGAATGACCGACTGAGTCCAAAGAGCTTTGGTCTTCTGTTGTTGCCTAACCAACCAAAATAAAAGAAAAAAGAAAAAGAAAAAATGTCTTTTTTTGCAGGCACCATTTATGTTCCTCGTTGTCCGGTTATCTTCGATGGCCTCAACTATCGAGACTGGTTTCAGCACATGCACCTCCACATACGTGGTCAGCGCCTTTAGGAGTTTCTTATTGGTGAGTTGCCTTATCCATCTTGCCCTACTCCACCTGCTAAGTCTGTCCTCCCGAAACATGCTTCCGAATATGCTCGTACAAAGGCATCTGAGGTCGAATCTAGATAAACTAAATTCTGAACTAGAAAATCTAAAATCAGATCGAGATAATCTAAAGCCTGATGACTTAAGTGTCATCAACAAGGTCTCAAAAGAATGAAAGACCTCTGGTGCAATGATTGAAGAATCTGTCCATCCTCCCTTTAAGTCCATCTAAATACTAGATAATGCCAAAGGAGAGAGTAACAAAGCATCCATATTAAAGAATATTTCTAAAATCACTTATGGTGATCATCTCCTTTAAAGAATATTTCTATAAGTACTTATGGTGATCCTGTAAAAGTGGAACACGTAGATCATTGAGTGGAAAAACAAAACTTTGCAAACATATGTTTACAAACTCTTGGACAGCAAACGGATCGCATCGAGAACATTTTTTTAGAAGGCTCCAAGTCAGACAAGACTGTGGTAAAAGCAAACTATCTATTTACCTCTCAATCTGAATTATCTAGTACTCAATTTGTTACTCCTTTGTTTATCCCACAAACAATAAATCCTAATATAAAACTTAGGAAGCAAAAGGCAATAGGATCATCTGTAACTGAAGAATTGGTAGTGAGTTGGCCATAAATTAAATAACCTAAAGGTAAACAAAAACATCAATCAAATCTCTCATGGAGAAAATAATGACATGATCAATAAGATTTTTAAACCTGCTACCTATACTGCTTGGACAGGAATTATTATCCTAGACCAACTTATGCTGATCTACAATTTGAAGAAAAGCCTCAAATTAGCAATATGACATATTTTAATGGCAAAGAAATTATAAAATGAAATATAGATGGATGCATAGAATATCAAATATTTATCCTTTACCATCAAATGATTATGTATGCTAATGCTTGTATAGCTAGTGATAACCAAGAAAGAGAAGCAGCCTCAATGATTGCTGTTAGATTCTCTGGTTAATTGAGAGGCAAACTTGAATACTGATCAAAAGTAAGCAATTATTGATGATGTCAAAATAGATGAAAATGGAAGTCATATAGTCCAGGTGGATATGCATGGAGACAGACTCTACTGCGTCTCGGATTCGATTTAAACTCTAATTATAGATTATTTCCGGCAATCTCCCCCCTAATCTTGACTCGACATACTCTAATTTGGTCTCAATGTATTATGAACTAACAACTACGCCTCAAGAGAAAATTCACATATCGCACAAATAAACAGGAAGAACAAAGGAGAATTTGTCTCAACCGCAACTGTGTAACTGAGTTTTTTGAATATTTTTTTGTTTTTTCTTTCTTATTTTTTATAAAATTGGTTACAAGTTTTCTCATTATATAGTCTAATATTCTCATACTAATATAGGTATTTATATTTTAAATTAATCATAATTTTAACTTAAATAACATACGATAACAGATTGTACTATATCTTAAACTCGATTTAAAATCTTCCTAAGTCCAGCACATGTTGTAGACTTGTAGTGCTACGACTGGGTGATCGAGCGTGTTCTCTCGTTTTTGCCCCTTTCACGTAGAGCCGCCGTCAGTGATCTGTCCCTGTATGGCGGCGTCTTGTAAAAAGAAAAGGCGTTTCTCTACTGCGCATGGCGTACGATATGCATGGATGCGTGTCCATAAGAAACTCCGTGCGTTATGTGGGCTGAAAGCTTGAAATGCTCATCGATCTTCACTTTCGGGTTTGGGCTTCACCAACAACGCCACGCATGACCATTGCCCACTAGTCGTCATCAATGCACGCATTTTAATTTCGGGTGGTTCTTTTCTGATGGCTTATGAAATTTCGGGTGGTTCTTTTTTTTATGGTTTATAACTGTTTTTGATAATTTTGTGTTTTAGTATAAATATTTGTATAACCGAACTAAATATTGATAAACCGATAAACTGTTTCGAAAGAGTATCCCGATAAACTATTTTAAAAAATAATAAAAAAATCATCCAATTTATATATTCAAGAAATGTCATAAACTATAAACGAAAAAAATGTGGCTCTAAAATAGTCAACCCCATGGGCTAGCTCCATCAATCTAGACCTTTGAAATAGTATTGGGCTATTTACGTCTTTTCTCAACAAGCCTTGAATGCGTTGGATACACACTAGTTTCCACGTAGGTTTCGTAGCCCAAGGTAAATATCGATATTTGTTGCCGAGCTAAGCTATTGCAAAACGGGAGGCACACATTTTTTGTTGGGAAAACTGTAGCAATGGGTATTGTACCATCTAATCAGAACAGTCGACACCGAACCAGAGGCCGTAGCGACTTTTTTCTAAACACAATACTTTGTAACAGATGTTTTGTTACGCGGTGCTCACTCCAGTCAAAAATACATATCATCTTAACAAAACATAACTTTAATGACTAATTTATATTATAATATATTTATAAAATCTAATAAAATTTTAATGATATAAAAGTATTTTTTTAAGATAAATCTATACATATGGTTTTGATGTAACTAATATACATATTTTAAAAGATATTGATAGTCAAAATTTTAACCGCACACATCTCAAAACCATAAGTATGTAGCAGAGGGAGTAGTCTCTCACCAGCTGCTAGCTGGAGCAACTTTGAAAATCAATGGCTGCTCCGCTTTCTAAGATGGAAGAAGACAAGCTGCAGGTAGTGAACTTTAACCGACCAGGTTACGTCTCCATTTCCATTACGGCGATTAATGCGGCCTGAATCTTCAGTCCCTGGAGAAGAAGAAAGGAAGGCGTCGGAGGCTGCGCTGACCACACCAAATTAAAGCATCCAACCGCGACCACTCATTCGTTCCGATGGACCTGTGCCGGTGCTTAATTAGTTTGACCTGCTCGGCGAGAAACAGCAATGGATCTGAAGCCGGTGTTTGACTTTGACATTTTCAAAAAAAATTCGCGCATGCATGGATCACATGTTTGGTCGTCAGTGACCACCTGCATGCATGCATGCAGGAATGCACCATCAAAAGCTTCCTTGGGTGGGCTGGCGTTGACAGCAGGTAGCACGTATATGTGGGCCTGTTCTTTTCGGCTGCGGCTTATGTCTTTTGGCTGAAATTTTTGAATTTTGGCTGTTTACGGTACAGATTACGGAGAGACAGATACTCACTTGCGATTTTGGCTAGTACAGATGTTGGGCTTTTAACGTGTAGATCGTTTAATCTGTAGACCCCGTCTCGAGAAAATACTCCATTTGAAAGTTAGGTACTGTAGCAAAAGCCAAAAGCCACCGGCTTCGGAGGAAAAGAACATGCCCTGTGTGGGTTGATGACTTATGGTTGTGGCTGATGGCTTTTAATTTTAACGTGAGTGTTTGTGTGAATAAAGCGAATGTGGTTAAGCCGATAAACCGCTTTAAAAAAGTTGTCTCAATAGTTGTTTCATTTATTTGTTTGAGAGAAACTATAAACCATAAGTTATAAGTTAAACTAGATATCATTGAAATTGACCTGCTGTGAATGTAACCTTGGAAAATGTGCGCGCTTAGTATATATGTGTATACCCCACCCAGGAACGGGTGCGGCTCAGGTGCTGGGGGCACAGCACTTAGTGTGTGCGGGGTGCCCCCAGCACCCGCCACGTGTCCCCCAAATCCCAAAATAATTCCGAAAAATTCAAAAAAAACTTACAAAATCCGAAAAATTGTAAAAAAAGTATTTTTTTTAAGTATAAAAAGTATTTTTTTGTAAATACTTAAATTTTTGATTTATACTTTTATTAAAAAGTATTTTTTAAGTACTTAAAAATACTTTTTAATAAAAGTATTTTTACAAAAAGTACTTTTTACAATTTTTCGGATTTTGTAAGTATTTTTTTGAATTTTTCGGAATTATTTTGGGATTTGGGGGACACGTGGTGGGTGCTGGGGGCACCCCCGCACGCACTAAGTGCTGTGCCCCCAGCACCTGAGCCGCACCCCCCAGGAACTCATAGCCAAATAAATGTGTTTGTGCGAACCGTCCAGGTACGGTGCCTAACGTCAAACAGTTCAAGAAAGCTTCAAATGGTAGCTCTTAGCTAGCTTCAGTGGCGGAGAGACGGGGGCGACCAGGGCCTGACTCCTCCCAATTGGCTTCCTCTTAAGTTATATATTTATATGAATGTAAAGACTCATAGCCCGTTTAAAATCTAAAGAGCCTTAAGTCATACAGATTGCAGAGTTTTTTCTAAGACCTTGTGCCTAATTAGATCTCATACAGCGGTGACGCAGACATGCTCGTGCAAGTGGCACGGCCAACTTCTCTGACAACAACCTCCTTGACCGCGGCGGATTTGTCCCAGTCTACAAGGCTAGTATCAATCTTGTAGACTTCAGTTTAGCTCAGTTCGATGCAGGTTTGCTGCTTAATCAGTTGTCTTTCTCTTGATCGTAGTATCGTTCCTAGCAATGTGATATTCGGTACCATTAGTTGATCAAGCAAATCATTTTATCTATAATTTCTTTTCTTAAGCAACCAAAATATCGAACACTTTATAGATAGGATTCATGATTGATATGCTTACAGATAAATAGGAAACTTGAAGAGTGTGTATTTACATTGTTATTATGTATTATAGTCTCGACATACCTTAAAAATTTTCTTGGGCCCAGCAGTGCCAAGGAATTGACAAACCTCCAAATAGGATACAATATTTAGTAGGCAGTGGACAATCTCAATTAACTTAATTGATAAATAAAAAAACCCAACAAAGCACAAAACACTTACAAACAACAGATGACTGGCGACTGCCCTTGATGCAACACACGACTCTTCAGTAGTCGTTTCATCTATCTCCTATATTCCATTCCCATCTAGGTCTTGGCATCTTCTATTTATCCAATGGTTGACAGATTGTTAAGGTTAGTGTTAACTCTTCTTGTGTCAATTGTGACCACTGAGCGAGCATTTTTAGCTATGAAACTTATTAAGACATGTCTTCGAAATAAAATGGGAGATGGTTTCCTTCAAGATTCTCTAGTTGCCTATATAGAGAAAGAAATTGCTCAGAAGTTCAATTCTGACGAAACTATTAATATATATGGTCTTCTCGGTAGCTGTATGGCCAAATTTAAGTTAATAGAAATATTTTTTGTATTTGGCAAACAAGAAAATAAAGTACCATGTTTGTTAGTTGTGCATAGTTATGTTGGAGTTTAAAGATATTGTTACGTACGCTTTGTTTTTCTAATTATCTATATTTTTTCAAACACACCCAATATAACACATAGACGTCCACACACACACATGTACTCACACACGTGACGCATACGAAAGACTGAACGAGCGGAGCTTGATGAAGAAATGACGAAATCACGACCGGTACCTCGTAGTACTATGTTTGTTAGTTGTGCATAGTTATGTTAGAGTTTAAAGA
The DNA here is from genome assembly GCA_017311315.1 of Dendrocalamus latiflorus. Taxonomy (NCBI): domain Eukaryota; kingdom Viridiplantae; phylum Streptophyta; class Magnoliopsida; order Poales; family Poaceae; genus Dendrocalamus; species Dendrocalamus latiflorus. The sequence continues at coordinate 33,845,472 of CM029659.1, read as the reverse complement.
TATTGTTACGTACGCTTTGTTTTTCTAATTATCTATATTTTTTGCAAACACACCTAGTACAACATATAGACGCGCACACACGCAAGCACTCACACACACACAACGCATACGGAAGACTGAATGAGCAGAGCTTAACGAAGAAATAATGAAAGCACCACTGGTGGCTCATTTGCGACGGGCATGTCACCTCCAACTGAAAGAAAATCCTCTTAAATAAAATACGCAAAGTCAAATCTGAGGCTTGAACTCTGATAGGCTGGAAGGTACAACCATCTCCGCTACCCACCCAAGCAAAGCTTGTTTCTCTTCTAATTATCTATATTGACCCTCCTCATGTTCAATTTTTTGTTCTGCCAGGACTAGCTTCGTCCATTCTCTTCTCCAAAATTTCTTTTGTCGGCTCTCCGTTAGCCCTCGTCGTCTAATTGCCTTCCTCCCCTGAAACTTTCTGAGATTTTGTTTTGTGTTACAAACTACGGAGCTAGCCAAGGTCCTTGAATTGAACAATTCTGGCAATGGCCCTCGCAAGAGAAAGAAATCATTATGCTCTTGGAATTTTGTGAAAGAATTCTGTACGGAGTAAAGCAGCACACTGACATTAGCATGTGTGTCCTCGTAACTAAGAAATGCAGTACATGGTTAGTAGAGTGGCATGTGAAGCATAAGTTTCACGTGCTCGATCGAAAGAGGCCGGGAAAGGCAGGCACAGAACTAGTTGAGAATCTTTGTGTGTTTCGTCATGCATGGCTGTTAAAGCAGACAACTAGCTAGCTTTGCCGATCGGTACTGATGATTCTGTTGGTTGGTCGAGCACGTTGCACAGATGGATACCATGTATAATATGCGTTTGGTTATATGTATCATACCGGCGCCCACTGACCAGAGATTAAAGAACAACACGTGAAGCGTCACCGCCGGATGCCGACGTCATGGCATATGCCACTGGCTTATACGTGTAGCACTTTGCGTCCTTGCTGCTGGTGACAGTCGGAGGAAGCAGCTGCATGCATATATACCCGAATTTTTTCTATTTAAGCCCTTTTTTGAAAAATATTCACATTTAGACCCCTGGTGGTTTTAATTCCGTTTTTGGACCCAGGGGGTCGGAGCCGTGGATCACGGCGCCGAGGTAACACGTCTCGGCGCCGTGATCCATGGCTCCGAGGCCCCAGGCCGGCACCAGCGTGGCGACCCGCGTGGTGCCGACGTGGCAGAAGCTCGGCGCCGTGATCCACGGCTCCGAGCTCGGCGCCGTGACTCGTGGCTCCGACCTCGGAGCCGTGGATCTTGGCGCCGAGCTAGCGGCATTTACCCAGGCCAGGCCGAGCCATTTCGCGTCGCGTCTGCCCTCAGCCTCAGCCCCCGACTCCTGCCCCCGCCGCCTCCCCGCCGCCTCCCCGGCCGCCACCGCCTCCCCGGCCCGGCCGTCTCCCCGCCGCCTTCCCGGCCCCCGCTGCCTTCCCGGCCCCCGCCGCCTCCCCGCCCCGGCCGCCTCCCCGGGCCGGCAGCGCCTCCCCGGCCCACGCCGCCTCCCCGCCCGCCACCGCCTCCCCGGCCCCCGCAAGCGTTCAAGGTGAATCTCTAGTATATCGTGAATTTTTTTCCACATATGTTACACACTGTCGCTTAATGTTCACTCCATATCTATGGTACCTACGAGAAGGCATAATGATTTTAGACTTTTGGTGTGATTAATACAATATCTAGATAAATATTGGTGGTTATGTTTGACTCCAAAAAAGACATTGTAGGCTGCATATTATAACTGAAAATCTCATGTGACTATATCTAGATCGTATTAGATATATAGATGTTTGAATGGGAAAGGGTTCATTTAGATATTTTATTGCTTAAACAAGTATGCATGTGATTTATCCAAAATTTCGCTTAAAGGTATTGAGTTTGGTTTTGTGTATGAACTAGATGGACAACGTAGTAACCCTATATCATGGAGGCAGTGTGACAAGTGATGATTATGGAAATGTTCAATTTGTTGAAATGCAAAGGGTGCCTCTGATGTTCAGTGATCGGCCGTCGTTTAGTGAGTTGGTTGCTAGGGCCCGGGAGAAGCTACATTGTCATGGAAACGAGGAGAGCATCACAGTTGAGGGGTTACTTCACTTCGGTTCGAAAGACACAATTCTCAGGCGGTTGATCTTAATTGGTTGTGAGGATGAGTGGGACAAATATGTCAAAGTGGTTATGAGGAATGAGTTAAAATGTTTGGACCTTGTTGTGCGGAATGTGTCTATTGAACCAACCCCTCACGGTTATTCACCAGAACTAGGTGATCAGGCACCCTTTGACCCTCCGTTACTGGATCTTGCGGTGGATGTGGAAGAAGTGCCTGAGGTGTCCGATGCTCTATCTGCCCCGAACGAGGTTCAGATTTCTCAACCAGTTCGAGTTGAATGTCGGACTGATGATGTCGTGGCGGCCCCTCAGGAGATGGGATTGACCCAGAATCATCCCAGTAAGTGTCGAGCAACACTTTAGCCTTTTGTCGTCATTCCTTTTTTTTGTCTCAATCCCATCGTTTTCGTGCTTATGATGCAGGAGACATTCCTGATAATGTTGGTGTTCCTCCCGTTGCTCCATCTAGCAACGTTGAAGAAGTCTGCAGGGACTCCAATAGTGTGGATGTTCAAATTGTGGATGATCTGCAGCCTTACGAGATCGCAAGGGCCGTTGAATCTGACGATGACCGCCCTTTTGGAGAGCTGACTGAAAGTGATATTGAGCTGATCAGGCGTTATTGCCCTGGCCGGGATCCATCAGTTCATGAATTCAGCGATCTTAGGCATTCTCATGGGGCTTATGCAGAAGGAAGGGATGACGAGCTGCTAGATGCTCCTGAGGCCGGTTCAAGCATGACAATTGAGAAGGGCATGATGTTTGAGGACTTGTCTGCATTGAGAAGGTGGCTGCAGGAGTATTCAGTGATTCGTAAAAGGCCATTCAAGGTGAGGCATTCTTATGTGGAGCGGAGGTACACAGTTGTGTGCGAGAAGGAAACATGTGAATGGAGGGTTTGTGCTAGGAAACAGAAGGACACGGGAAAGTTCAAGATCACAAGAATCGTTGGCCCACACACTTGTGCCGAAGCAGAGCTCAAACAGAAGCATCGGCAATTGACCTCTACCATTATTGCGAAGTCACTGTGTCACATAGTAAAGGGAGAACCCAATATGAAGGTGAAGACACTTGCTGGGATTGTTAAGGAGAAATTTGGATACGAGATAAGGTATGGAAAAGCATGGAGGGCAAAGCAACGCATCTGGAAGATGATATATGGAGACTGGGAAGATGGGTACTTGCAGTTGCCAGCACTTTTCAATGCAATCAAAGCGGTAAATCCAGGCATGCATTATGAGTACGTCTCGAAACCAAACGAATGGACTCAAGATGGGATGCAGATATTCTTCCGCGCTTTCTGGTGCTTTGCTCAGTCCATCGAGGCCTTTCGGCATTGTCGTCCCGTCTTCTCCATTGACGGTACGTTTCTTCTTGGCAAATACCAGGGCACACTTCTGATAGCCATTTCGTGTGACGTAGACAACACGTTGGTTCCTTTGGCGTTTGCTTTGGTTGAGAGGGAGAACAAAGACAGCTGGGGATGGTTCTTGCGGCTCGTTCGGAGGCACGTGGTCGGCCCTGGTAGGGAGGTGGGTGTCATATCTGATAGACACCAGGGCATACTTGCTGCCGTACAAGAGCAGATACCGGGGTATCCACCTTTGCACCACCGTTGGTGCACTCGGCATCTTGTCGAGAATCTACTCCGTAAGGATTGTAGGAAGGATAACTTTCCTCTGTTCGAGGAGGTCGCTCGAATGCTTGAGGTCAAGTTATTCCAGGAGAAGTTGGAGCAGCTTAATACTGCAACAACCGCAGAAGGTAGACAGTGGTTGTCGGGATTGATGAGAGATGTAGACAAATGGACAAGGGCTCATGACGATGGTGGCTGGAGGTTCGAGTTTCAGACAAGCAATATGGCCGAATCCTTCAATAACTTGCTTAGGGGTATACGTGGTATGCCCGTCAATGCTATAGTATCATTCACCTTTTACAAGCTTGTTGCCTGGTTCAACGAAAGACACACACATGCAATGGCGCTACAGAGTAAACAAGAGAGATGGACGCCAAAACCGAAGCGTCACCTTGAAAAGGCAAAGGCGAGGGCTGAGGCACATGAGGTACAGTGTTTTGACAACTCCACGGGCACTTACGAGGTTGTAGAAAGGGGTGGTACAACGACCGATGGAGAGCTCCGGCCGACGAGGAGGCATAAGGTTGTTCTTATTGATTTCTCATGCACATGTGGTAAACCGAGGCAGTACCACTTTCCATGTTCTCATTACGTGGCAGCAGCGAGGCATCGCAACTTTGACAACGAGAGCAAGATACCTCGGGAGTTCAGTGTTGACAACCTTGTGCTTACGTGGTCTCCCCGTTTCGAGCCTTATCGGGATGAGGGAGAGTGGCCACCGTACACCGGGCCCAAATACATTGCGGATACGGGTAGCCGTTGGAACAAACGTGGAACCAGGAAAAGGACGAGACACAAGATGGTTATGGATCAGCTTCAAGGAACAACGAGGCGAGGGAGAGCAACCCCCTTTCTTACTAACCCCGAACAGAACCAATGTAGCAGATGTGGTAGACTTGGCCACAATTCACGCACATGCCATTGGCCACTTAGTCAGGTGCGAGTGCGTGTTATTCGTTATGTTTCATAGTTCGTCTAGTTATTTTTTCATATGTAATTTGCTATGTTTCTTATTTAATTTCTTATTCTTTCCATATTTTATGCATGTTCAATTTTTTGTTTACTTGTATGTTGGACTGACAAATTCAATTTTTTTGTAGGATGGCGCAATTCCACCTGCTAGACCAGTACTACGAGGAGAGCCACCGAGGACGGCTCACCGCGGAGGGGGGGTATTGCCTTCATCACTTCCTGTACAGTTTGAGTTTATATTGATGCATTAACTACATAAATTGGTCTATTCTATACAGGAGCTGCCCATCCTTCGTCCTCGAACCCATGACGGGTTCCTGGACATGCGGTACGACGAGAGGTACACTCCCTTCCTGGAGAGGGCTGGCCTAGACGCCATCTCTTACCAGGTTCGCCGTGGGTTGCCCACCTTGAACCCCCCGGCCATCACTGCACTGATTGACAGGTATTCTCCTAAACCATTGCTCCACTTGCATGTTCATTGTTGGTCGGCTATGTGCGCCTCAAATTCTCTGACATGTAGTCCTCTTTTTTGTATCATGTAGGTGGAGGCCGGAGACTCACAGCTTCCACCTCCCTTTCGGTGAGATGACTATTACGCTCCAGGACACTCAGAAGATACTTGGTGTCGCCATTCACGGCCGTCCAGTGATCGGACCGTGCGTGCCTGCTGGTTGGAGAGCCCGAGTAGAGGCCTTCCTCGGGACAGAGCTTCCTGCTGAGGCAGTCCATCGCAGTTCTGCAGTTATGATCACATGGCTCCGGCAGACTTTCGCAGAGTGTCCTGCACACGCGGACGAGCAAACCGTTGCCTACTACTGCAGGTAGGGGTGGATATCGAGCCAACTCGTCGTACAAATCGAGCTTTTTGATTAAATTGACATAGTTTGATTTAATATCATTTCACATATAATTGCAGGGCATGGATCCTGCACTTGTTTGGCTGCGTTATCTTCCCCGACGGAACGGGGGACAGCGCGTCGTGGATGTACATCCACCGCCTCACCGACTGGGACACGGCGGGGCAGTACAGCTGGGCATCCGGGGTGTTGGCGTTCCTTTACCGCCACCTCTGCGAGGCGTGTCGTCGGAGTTCGTCGAACGCGACAGTAGGTGGTTGCCTCTACCTCCTCCAGCTGTGGATGTGGTGTCGTCTACCAGTTGGTCGTCCCACAGTTTCGCCTCCTCGTCCGTGGTTCACAGAGGTTCCTCCTCGTCGACGTCCGACACTTGCATATCTTTGGGACCAGGTCTCAGTGCCCTTCGCCCGGACGAAGAGGGCCTACCTAGAGTACACGAACGAGCTAGATGCACTCACGGCATCCAGTGTAAGTTAATTCCATTTGGTTTCGTGATTTTCATTTATTAGTATATGACCTTAAACGTTAAATTGTTTCAATGCAGGTTAAGTGGGAGCCTTACGCCGAGCCGGAGGTGGAGGCCATTCAGTTCAGCGCACTATGCAACATAGACGAGGCCCTCTACAGGAAGAGGTGCCCTCTTATCTGTTTCTATGCTGTTGAGTATCACCTGCCACATAGAGTTGCACGCCAGTTTGGTATGAGGCAGATGTGGCCAGTAGCGTAGTTCTCCACGTCTGTGGCCTTGCACAAGTAAGTGGCATGCAATTTCAATTCTAACCTTGGAATCCAATTGCACAGAGCTTTTTCTATTTTTAACGTTTGGTTTACGTGACAAGCAGATTTGATCGTCGGCGACAGAAGAAGGTCACAGATTTCGAGCAGCACCACCACGTGTACGTTGAGGAGTGGGCACACTTTCAGGACCACGTGGACGACAACGACGAGCCGCACAGCAACGAGAACTTCCGGCGGTACCAAGTTTGGTACCAGCGTGCGACGCGGTCCAAGCTTAAGGGCCAATGGACTCAGGATGACTACGCCGACATTGCGTCCTCGGGCGACGAAGACACGCCGTACGACCAGTCGACTCGCCTTGGGACGCAGGTGGAGACGGCACCAGTCCTGGACCGTGTGGTAATGTTCAATCTCATTGCTTATTTTCCAATAGATATAAATATCACTACATATAGTAAATTATCCATTCTTTTGCTTGTTTGCAGGGCAACACCCTGAAGCAGTCCGTACAGGACATAGAGCATTTCTTCAGGACAGTCGGCGACGCCCGGACGCTTACCTTCCTAGAGGTATGCTTCGACAAAGCCACTTACAAAATTAGTACGTAATATCTTCGTATCTTGTTGGTTAACAAAATGTTGGATGACAGAGGCTAGCAGGTCGGCTACGTCGTGCGGCTAGTCGTTGTGGGTGCAGCACCGGCGCGAGGAGGGACGTAGACGTGCCTACGACATGACTTTCAGACCCGACGCGGCGAGGGTCTTACACGGCACAGAGCTCATCCCACACGAGCGACACTTTCCCTGACGAGGGGGGTGAGGACGACGACGAGGTGGAGCAGCAGACTTACGATGAGATAGGCCCGTCTCAGCTCGTAGGCGCTCCTGAGACTCAGCCTTCACAGCCTGTACCACGCAGACGCCGCCGGGAGCCTAGCCGTTACACTCCAGGCACCGACGCCCTTGGTAAGGGTAAGGGTAAGGCTAGGAGGCAGTGATATTTATGTGTAGGCTTGTGGGTCGTGTTGTAATGAGCTACTTGTTTGTATGTATGTGTATATGTTATATTCATGTGATATTTGTGTTCGAATCCGTAGTCTGTACTTTGTTGTTCGAATTTATGTTTACAGGAGTAGGCCTGTAGGCCTGTACACATATAGGGGCGTAGGTCTTTAGCCTTTACAGGAGTAGGCCTGTAGGCCAGTACACATATAGGGGCGTAGGTCTTTAGCTTTCTAGGCTTTGAATGGTCCAATCTCTGAAAAGGCTACACTGGAATTACGAGACTATAGTCTCTGAAAAGCCTACATAGGGCCATTTATTGCTACACTGGAATCCAGGAAAAGCGAAAATATCCTCTCCATGGACTATGCCCACTGCACCAGATAACCTGCCTACATAAAGGCCTCCCTCCTATGTCTTCCATACCACATCTCCTCCCCAAGGCATCACAATACTACTACACAAAAATGTCTTCCTGGAGGTCCGACCCATTTGGAGTGCCGGAGTGGCATGAGCGCCCGAAGTGCCATTGCGGCTTTAGGACGATGTTGGGAGTCTGGACTGATCGAGTACAACGAGCCAAATACGGTCGTATGTTCTTCAAATGTCCTGACCTGGATGACGACTTCGTGGTAACGACCACAACTAAATCATTTGTTTCTCGTTATCTTTTTTCAACTTGATCGATGACATCTACCACGCCACACATAGGCTTGCAGGTTCATCGAATGGGTGGATCGGGTGTCGCCGGCATGGCCAAATAACCGGGCAGTGGAGGTGGAAAACAAAGCACAATACTTTGTCAAGATGACTCAGGCTCGCGAGGTGGAACGACAGATGCGGCTTGACCAAGAGCGTCGCGTGAGGGTGGACCAAATCCGTCTGAAGGGCAAGGAGGATGAGCTGCAAAGGAGGCGGGAGCAGTTAAGTCTGCGTGAAGCTGCCATCAAGCGTCAGGAGGAGGAGCTTCAAACTCGGGAGGCAGCTCTCAAGACCAAGAGTGACAGGAAGAAGGATGCAGCGGAGCCATCTTCAGGGCGTGACAAAAAGGGGAAACAACCACGCTACACCCAATAGACAAAATGTAATAGACCCAGCAAGTTATTTTCCCTAAGGCATGCATGTTAGGACTAGTGGTGGAATTCTGAACATTAGAAGTACAGAGTTGCACACATGCCACATGCCTGCCATGTCAAAATATCACTCACCTTCGAAATATCACTTACCACTATATGCATCGATATTTCTACGCTCAATCCTTCGACAAAAAAATTTAGCTTAATTTGGTTTGCATGTCCAACCTGCAATGAACATAAATTTTTATTACGACTTCATCAGATTCGTTCCCATATTACAACTACAAAATAACAAACCTTGCAAAAACCACGGGAATCAAACCTTAAAAGACACTTACCATTTTATATATCGACCGTTCTACGCACAATCGTTCCTAAAAAAAATTACCATATTTTTTTATGCAACTACAACGAGCCAATCAACATAAACTTGTTTTACAATTTTTTCAAATTGTTTTGTAATTCACAACTACAAAATTAACAAAACTTATAATCATTACAGTTCAAATTAACAAAATACAACTAGTAATTTTTTTTGCGACAACGTAAAGCCTGCTCGGTGCAAACCCTAGACGCCGAGTGTCTGCAGACGTGGCAGGGAGCTCGGCGCCACGTGGCAGGCATCTCGGCGCCACGACCCACGGCTCCGAGCTCGGCGCCACGACCCACGGCTCCGAGCTCGGAGCCACGATCTACGGCGCCGAGGTGCTGGCACGTCAGCGCCACGCAGGCCACCAGGTTGGAGGGGGCCTGCGACCTCGGAGCCATGGACCACGGCGCCGAGACGTGTTACCTCGGCGCCGTGGGTCACGGCTCCGACCCCCTGGGTCCAAAAACGGAATTAAAACCACCAGGGGTCTAAATGTGAATATTTTTCAAAAAAAGGGCTTAAATACAAAAAATTCGGCATATATACCCGGTGTTTTATTAAGGTACCGCTCATCAGAGTTTCAGTTTATAACTTTTTAACTTCTAGCTTTTCTAATTTATTTTTTCTGGTGTTATAGCTTTTTTGGACTTTTTGTTTTTTTCTTATTTCTTTACATTATCCGTGATGATATAACTTTTTTATTTTTAAATTTAATCATGCTGAAAAAACTAACAGTAATTATAGTGCACAAAAAAATCGCTACAGTGTAAAATAAACTATAAACCCAAACATAAAAGCCAAAATGAGCACCACCTAAGACACTAAGGCGGATAGCAAGGATGGCAAGGTGACACTACTACAAAAAGGTTATTCTAAACGCCTCATCATAGATGGTTCAACACAAACCATCAGTGATAAAATTATCATAGACAATTTTAGAAAATGGGCCGTCTAAATTCACCACGATGGAAAGAACCGTCTATGATAACCTACTTATCACAGACGATTTTTATTCCGAATCGTCTGTGATACATTACAGACGGTTCATAACAAAAATCGTCTATGATGTTTGTACTTATCATAGACGATTTTTTACCTAGAACCGTCTGTAATAATATTTCAGCTTACCCGCTCTCGCCGAATTTGAATTTTTCGCTTGTTTTGCTAGATTTGCTCTTTAAAATAGAAGGCTCGGGTGCTCTTATCCTTGTCCCCTCTTCTCTCTTCTCACTTCTCCTCCACTCCTCTCCTCTCCTCTTCTATCTTCTCTCTTCTCCTACTTCACTTCTCCTCGCCAAATTTTTACCAAGAACTGTCTGTGATAACTAACTATTACACACGGTTCTAGTCTTGAACCATCTATGATAACGGATAATCATAGACAGTTCTAGTTCTGAACTGTCTGTGATACAATTTTTACAGACGATTCAAAAACCGTCTGTGAATAACCCATATTATCATTGCCCTATGAAATCACATGGTTCAAGGAACCATCTATGATGAACTTTTATGTGGCAGTGTGATGTCTTGCACATGAGGTATTACAGCCAAACACGTGAAGAAAAAATATACGGCAGAATATATATGTTCGAGATTACCTCTATAATTGACTAAATATCTCTATAATTTTCATATAGCAAACAGCGCAAAGATCGGGGAGCCAACAATCTTGATGGCTTAGGACAAGTCATTTATAGCTGAATTATTCCAAGATAAATATTGGGAAAAATTACATGTACTACATTAAAGTAATATATTTTCTTATCTGAACATGAAAATAATATCAGGCACACTGGTCACATGCTTTATCTGAACACGAAAATAATATCAGGCACACTGGTCACATGCTTTATCTGAACATGAAAATAATATCAGGCACACTGGTCACATGCATCGTAAACACCCAGCAGGTCTTGCAGCGTTAAGAATCTCCATCTTCAATTCTTTCTTCAATTCTTCATGCACAGATAGTTGTTGTCTTGCTGATAGCATGATAGGAGAGCTCGTTGACATAACAAAGAGATATCCACAGGTTTAACTAACTTGATCTCAGTGCCCTCTGAGGCTCTGAGTAACCATGGCCAAGCCAAGCATTACGGCGCGTGCTAGTGCTGCCTTCGCCAGCTCCTGGTTCGGCCCGTCGGTTGTACGTTTTACCCCAAAACGCGTCCACAACATAAGCCGGCTTTCCCTGTTCCTTTCTCCATGTTTTCCTCGTGTTTCTGTCGACGTGGTAGAAATCCAGAGCACTAGGGGAACACGAGGGGATAGGGATGGTACTCTGGATCTCTGCCACGTCGACAAGAATATCAGAGAAGAGAAATACGGAGAAGGAAACAGGAAAACCGTGTTCTCCACAACAATAGCGGCCGAATCAGGAAATTGATTCTTCGTTGTGATCAACTATATTATATGCAAGTGATGATTTTCAGCAGAAAAAATGAGGTAAAGGGAAGCTGGATATCCGATGTAAATCTATAGCATATGATTTTCAATAGAAAAATGAGCAGCATATAATTGAGATGGTAGAAAATATTTCTTTTTATTTCCAAATGGGCTGCGGTGGCTAGAAATTGACCTACTCTGCTCTAATATTCAAAAAGTATATTACAGTTGCTTCTTATTCTTAGAAATATGTGGATACAAACCAAGCAGATAATGATATATACCAATAAAGCTGCTTCTTATTCTTAGAAATATGTGGCTACAAACCAAGCAGATAATGATCTATACCAATAAGGACTGATCATGCATCAGGTCAGTTATGTAGATAAATATCTACATGAAAAATCGAGTAAAAGATATTGTAAAGCTAACCAGAAAAGGAGTTGGGAACTGAGCTTTAGGGTAGAAGTACAGAGCTAGTGCAAATTTGGAATGGATAGTTTGGATGTAGAAAGAATATTCGTGCCCATAAGAAATTTCATATTAGAATAACTTAATATATAATAGCCTACAATAGTGGAAAAAAGAGAGGTAAACATTAACGATGAAACTCCAAAAGTGGGGCAACCCAAAAAAATTAAAAAAATAAAAGTACATTTGTTCTACAATGCAATGTAAGTGGTAAAAGACCATCACCTACCATTTTAACCCCCAAATTTGCAAGGCAAAGTTTCATATGAAGTATATCCTATCTGATTAAAATGAACATGGATCACGTAGAGATATAGGCACGAATTGAATAACCAACATAAAGTATGTAGCTGCAAACCTGCAATAAGGCATGTACTTGTTTAACAATAGAACGCTATAGAATTTTTAGAAATCAGAAGTCGTATGTAGATCTAGATCACTCCATTATTGCATTAGGGAAGTCCTAAATAACATAATGACCAAATTCTTAGTCGCTCGAGCAAAAAAATTGAGCCTTGCACTACTCCCCTAGTTAGCTCACCACAATTTTCAACCAAAACAGCCTAAGAGATTGGGAATCTAACCTTAGAAAGGGAAACTTACACTGATTTTTGGGGTGATCGGTTGGGCTTCAGCTTTTAGCTTCTAGCTTATTTTTTACTATTCATAAATTTCGTCTTTTTCTGAACTTTTGGCTTTTTGTTGAGCTTTTTTCCGGTTCTTTTTTCCCGTATTTATTTGTATTATATGTAATAGGCTAACATATTTTTAAATTTTTAAATTTTTAAATTTTTTTAAATTTAATTATGCTAAATAAGCCTCTGTCAGCCACAGTGTTTTTTCAGCTAGCTACAGTGCTTTTCAGCCATAAGCCACCAAAAATAAGCCCAAAGATCACCACTAAAGCATCAATTCGCGGTGAAGTGTGAAATACAAATTAAACAAAAGGGCATGCCTAACATAATAATGAACTTACATCCAAGAAAAGGAAATACATTTGACCTCAAATTTCTAAAATAAATTATCATATAAAGCATATCCTATTTACTTAGAATGAACATGGACCGCATAGAGATAGGCAAGAGTTGAATAATCAATTGGATTACTGGAAGCATGCATTTGCAAACCTGTAGTAAGTGTTGGTTTTGTGGAAGCTTGTGACTTCCATAGCTACGGCCTAAAGCTATAAGAATAACCGGAAATGAATTGCAATCACACTATTTGGCTTTGCATGCCTCTAAAGCTAATATTGCCACCCACAAGCTCTGCTTAAATGGACCTACGACTGTAGCAGGAAAGAGCGATTAGTATCTCTCTGAAAACCTGACGTCCAGAAAGAAAATAATTACGCTATGCTCCATAATGAGAAACAACGTCTAGAAGAACCAAACCTAAAGAACCAAACAATGGTAAAGCACATATACAAAGAACTAACCCTGACTGCAAGAGGAAAAAAGCGGAATCAACGACAAAAGGGCTGGCAAAAAAAATCTGTAAGCCACAAATCAATTTTCTTTGTGGTTGCCTCCTCATCCTCAATCCTGCATATAAACATAAAAAGAGGAAATTGCCTGTCACAGGAAAAATGTTGACACTAATCTTGTTGTGTTGTTGTTGCCATGATCGTATACGAGTACTCGTGTGTCCGAGTACCGTGGTCATAGTTGAGTACTCGTGTGTTCGAATGTTGTGGTCGTAGTCGAGTAGTCGGGATATCCGAGTACTGTGTGATCTTAACGAGTACTCGTGTGTTATGTACTGCGTGGTCGTAACGAGTACTCGTGTGTTGAGTACTGCGTGATCGTGTCGAGTACTCGTGTGTATGTTCGAGTACTCTGTAGTAGTGTGTCGACAGTAGTCGTAAGTCGAGCGACTCACTGGTCGTAGTCATAAACCGAACTATTTAGTGGTCATAGTCGTAAGTTGATTGTAGTCGTAAGTCGAACTACTCTATAGTCGTGAGTCGACAGTAGTCGTAAATCGAACTATAGTGGTCGTAGCACAGTAGTCGTAACTACATAATCGATGGTCGGTACTCGTAAGCTACAGAAAACCAGTCGATGCTCAGAAGATCGGTGTGGTCGGAGATGCTGGTTGACAAGTCGTGGTTGGTAAAGCGGTCGAAGGCACCGTGGTCAAAGATATGGTCGACAAGCCGTGGTCGGTGAAGCAATCGAAGGCATCATGGTCATAGGTACTATGGTCGAAGGCATCGAGTAGCCGTGGTCGGTGGCGTGGTCGAGCAACTGTGGTCGATAGGACATGGTCGAAAGAGAACAGCCGTGGTCGAAGGACTCATCAGTGGACCCGAAGCTGAACTCGAAGGATTGCATAAGTCGTAGCTAGATAGTAGTTAGTCTGCGAGAAACTGGTCGTATCCACTACTCCGAGTGTGATGGTTAGTGGAGCGAGTTGTACAGGTAGTAGGGAGTGTGTGAGTCATGGAGATCGTGGCCGAAAGACTCGGACAGTCTGTTAGCTCGTGTATTTGTAACTTATGTCTATAAATACGATGAGAACCGAAAAGCGGTGGCTGATTGACGCAGTGCAAGAACTCTTGTGTGTCTTGAGTGGATTGAAGTGTTCGTGTGAGTTTCGACCACCGTATGTGCACGTTCTGTTCCGTCTCTGGGCTAACAAAAAATACATCGGGTAACTATAGCATGCTCACTACTAGAAAGTTTGATCAGATAGACATCAATTCATATGATCTATTCATAAAAGACAAAATAATAAATTTAAATCATGAAGACTAACCAGAATTGGAGGCCAAGTATGGTAAAGTAGAAAATTCTAATCTAAGGCTGTATAAGAGCAAGGCTAATAAATACAGCCTTCAGCTGGCTGTATGGACATTTACATTCCACTTATCAGTCCATTCATATAGTAGTTTACAGCCAGCTGAAGGCTGTATGACCCACCTCTTTCTCTCACAAAGTTTCTTGGTTCTTGTGCTTCAACTGGCTGTAAACTTACAACCCATCTCTCTTCTCTCTCCTCTTCTCTCTTCTCCACCTCAGCATACAGCCTACTAACAGCCTCTTATTATACTTGCTCTAGCATAGCATCATCTACGATAAGCCAACCTCATAAGCAAGTAAAAAAATCAATTCCTCCAGTTAGCCGGTCAGAACGCGCGTCATTTTTTTAATTAAAAACGACGTCAACAACGGACGCACGCGCGAGCTAGTAGTAAACAAAACGGAGCAAAATTAAACAAAGAAGCGGACAAATTAAACGGGATATATGACCCACTTATTTCGGTTTAAACTTCTGACTTCTGGTTTATTTTTTACTATTTATAAATTTCATCTTTTCTGAACGTTTGGCTTTTTTAGCTTTTTTACCGGTTCTTTTTTTACCGTATTTGTTTGTGTTGTCCGTAATGAGCTAACATATTTTTTCTATTTTAATTTTTTTAAATTTAATTATATCAAATAAGTCATATTTAGCTACAATATAATTTTAATCAATTATAATATAATTTTAGTCATAAGCCACTATTTTTTAGTCCAACCGATTTGCCAGCGACCACGACTAAGGCGGAAGTCTCGCATAGAGGTGGGACTTGGGCCGGGCTTCTTTGGGCCAGCCCGAAGCACGGCCGGCACGGCCCGGCCCAAGCACGGCCCGGTCCGACACGTGGCGGGCCGTGCCGGCACGGCACGAACGGTGGGCCGGGCTGGGCTTCAAAATCCGGCACGGTGGGCAGCACGGCACGGCAGATCGGGCCGTGCTCGGGCCGGCACGGCACGAAGAGCACGGTTGGCCAGAAACTATTTAAAATTGATTTCTTAACTATAGTAAATTGTATTCATGACTCTCCTTGAGCTTTTCTATTTGACTAGTTGGGTAGGTCTATGCTAAATTGTCGGGTGATGTCCACATACGCCATAGTCTAATTTGCACCAAGATATGCATTCCATTGGACTAGATGACCAAGTTCGAAGGTGAAATGGCATGAGACAATAGAATCGAATTTTAAGTAGGTTTTTAATAAGGCGGATACAAGAGAAAGGAAGATAGTGGCCACCGCTACCATTGTCGCTATCGCTTTTGTCGTGTATAGTTACTTTGGGCTGGGCTTGGGCTGGCACGGCACGAACGCCGGCACGGTGGGCTTTGGGCCGTGCTTGGGCCTGGCCGAAGACGAGGCGGGCCGGCACGGCACGGCACGACGAGATGACTGGGCCGAACCGGCACGGCACGATGCGGCCCGAAGCACGGCATGGCCTAATTCCCACCTCTAGTCTCGCAGCTAGCCGCCGGCCCGTAGCCGCAGGGAGGAAAAGTATGGAGAAATTGACACGGGTTGAATCTGCCTGGAAAGGCGAGACCGCGACGACGCCGTGTGAACGCACGCCTAGCTCAGCGGAACGGTGGCAGCCACGGTCCCTTTCGCGTACGGCTTAACCAATGTCATTTTCATCCTGTAGAGTCTAGAAGGGGAAGATTAATTAGCCAAGCGCATGCCCATCCATGGTCCGCTTCGTAATAGCCCGGTGCTTCTGTGATACCACTTATTAATCTAATAAATAATATTTATTAAAACAATAAAACCAGCAGACTGAAAATTAAAAAAAAAATGGGCCTAGTGCTGTTCTCGCTCTATGCCCAAAGAAATATAAGAGAAAAAAATGTATCGCTATGTATATTTTTGCTACCTATGTTATTCGTGAAAACGCATTTTGGTAAAACCGAGACGCATGCCAAAGTAAACTGTACAGGTGGCACAAGGGTGGCAAAGCATAAGAGCAAGTCTTATAATACAGCCTTCAGCTGACTGTATGAATACTTACAGCTCACTTATCAGCCTACTTATATAGTAGTTACAGCCAGCTGAAGGCTGTATGACCTACCCCTTCCTCTCACAAAGTTTTTTGGTTCTTGTGCTTCAGCTGGCTGTAAGTTTACAGCCCATCTCTCTTCTCTCTCCTCATCTCTCTCCTCCACCTCAGCATACAGCGAGCTTACAGCCTTTTATAATACTTGCTCTAAGATGCGTCAATTAACCACCCAGAGTCGAGTCTTACCTGTCCGAAAGACTAATCCGACGAATAACATGCACGCAGCGCTTGACTAACCGAGCGCGACCCTTGCGTGCCACGGGCGGGCGTTGTTGAAGAATTGCCGCTTGGTTTTGGTTTTGCTCGGGTGGTCAGAAGAGTCGGTGAAACAGAGTAGAGCCGCGCGCGCGCCCACGGGTTAATTCCTGCATGCGTGATCGAGTCGTAGATCTCGTGATTTTGACGGTCCAAGTGAATAGTGATACGCACGTATGCCCACGGATTCTAATTCTACCTTGGAAAAGACGGTCCATGCGAGCAACTTCCAACTTCAGGGCCCGCTGCGTGAGGCAACTGAAAATGTTTCTGTCTCTTCCTCCCCCTCCTCGTTTTCCTTTCCACGGCACTCTTGTCTGACCTTCGGTTTGATCGGTGTTGTTGGTCCTAAACAAGCTAATTATGCTTATCAACCTCCTTATCTTACTACGCTTGCGAGTGGACTTTTCTAGGTGTTTATATTGATTGTAACTGATAGATTTTAGCTGAAAATAAATGGTAGTGGATGAAAAAAGTTGATTTTAGAAGAAGAGAATAAGTGATGGAACAATGAGAGATATGTGTGTAAGACAAAAGTGAAAGAAGTGAGATGTATAATGCTCTTATAATGTTTATCTTATCTTTAAAGTGAGATAAGAATACATTATTTTAAAAAATCAGGTACACATATTAATTTCTGACTTTGAAGGTGAAGTATCTGCGAACATACAAGCTTCTGCAATTTTCCCTGATACGCATATGCGTCTTCTTCCAGAAAGCACGACTCCATTAATTGTTCGATGGGAGTTTGACATGACACGTTATCTTTTAACCATTTAACCTTGTGCTATGGTCAAACTAATTGACCAGGGGTCCATGCTTATGAATCAGCACTAGCAAAATAAGCATGGTGGAGAGACAAGGGAGAAATATACTTTTTACTCCGGCACGTGCTTGATCCACTCAATTTTATTATCGAGCAAGTTATTAATTAGTGACGTGCGCGTCAGAATTCACACGCCATGTATTACCCAGTTTTGAAATTACAAATTAAATGAGCCAAAGGCGACCCGAAAACTTCAATTTTGTCAAGCGACTCTTCTACAAATACAGGCCTTGTTAAAGTGAACACATTTTAAAGTAGTTCGTCTTGAACAAATGTTGGTATCTCTAATAGTATCATATCAACTGTCTCTTATCTATATTAAATAACTAAAATTCTATGTGAAAAAGGGAGTACGTGAGAAAAGATAATACACTGTCTTTTATATAAGAGATGACTTGAGCTTGCAAAACAACGCAAATAGTGAGAGGATTTGAGACAGAAAATTATTGTGAAAATAGTATAAAATAGTTAGAAAAATAATTTACTATTGAAGAGATTGTCTCATGTGCTATTTTTAAATAAAATAAAATTTAAAAATAATTTTAAAAGATAGACTATTGTATATATCCAAAAAGTATAAACATACATTAGTCTGAGACCAAAAGGAAATGCCATGTTATGATGTTAATGTAAAATACTATTCGACCGTAGATCAGTTGCTCACGAAAAGGCTTTAATACTCGGCCCCACAGATGCGCACGTGAGTGGTACTAGTAGCAGTTTTCGACGACACCACCACGCGAATGGCGTGAGTTGCGCCGGTCAAGGTCCAGGACCGACAAGTCGCTGGCCGGCCACTCGAAAGACCGGAGAGTACGAATGGCCAAGTCCCACTTGCCGACTGGGTTCGATCCGGCGACACATGCATGCGCGCGCGGCTACTTCGCCTTTTCCGCAGCCGTCGCGTCCGATACGGGGTCCACGCGACGTGACCGCGTCCGACCTGGTCGCTCTCCCTGGAGGAGCTGAGCTGCCCGCATCATTTCGCTCGTCAGCGTGTCCCCTCCCCACACGTGGAGCGCTCCGGTTCGCCGGACGCAAGCGTCGCCGGCGCGTGTTTCACGTGGCAACCACTCCCCTTGCAACCCTGTTAACTACGCGCTTGTTTCAAACCAGTAGTAGTTTCTTTTCAATTCCTAAAAACGACTTTTGACTTTTAATACAGTGCCTAATTTTAAAACAAAGTATTTTCTTAAGACGAGATCTACAAATTAATTATAGTACACATTAAAATCCTAACATCTGTATCAACCAAAATCGTAAGCGAGTATCTATTTTTCTGTAATCTCTGCAGCAAACAGCTAAAATTCAAAATTTTCAGCCAAAAGTCATAAGCCACAGCTACATCAAACAGACTAGCTTGACGCAGTGTTTAAAATTACCGTGCCTTTTCTCTTTGATTAAAATAATATTATGGTGCTTTCAATATAGAAACTACATAGCAATGTCTATATCTTACCACCTCATATAGATATAAGATTAGAAACAATCTTCACAATACATCATATCTAGCAACCACCCTACTCAATTAATTTCTTCCCTCTTATCTTACTTCCTCTCTCTTTTTTACCAATCCCCATCCTTAGCTTTTTTTATCCTCTAAAAAATGCAATGTCTTGTATGAGACATAACTACTATTTCTCTCTTCATTAATTACTCTTTCACATCATCCTTTTGCTTATTTTGTACGCTATAGACACTGTTTACATCACTCTATTGGGAGTGCTCTTATAGTGGCTATTTTTTAGGTATTCAATTAAACAAAAATAAATAAAAAAATAGAAAGATGAAAAACATGGTTATATCTTAATAGATAATGTAATGGAAAAGGGGAAAAAGAAGAAAGAGAAAGAGAAAAGAAAAAATATGTTAAAAAAACAAAACGGTTTTTGTCTTTTGAACACAAGAGCATAGAACTGGTTAGAACCATGCCTAAATTTGTTGAAGTTTAGCTTAAGCTCTCCTAGGCGCCGTTTCACATGCAGGAATTTCACGTGAAATTTACCTGGTTCAGACGGGGTCCAAAGAAACATCGCACTTGAACGTACAATCTTCTTACGTACAGAGATTCAAGCCTAAGCTGAAGTCCTAAGAATTCGCCATTCCGAACAGAGCCTGGAGGTGAAACTATGCACAATCGCAGCCAAGATCCTACTTACTGTAATGGCACAATGTGCATACATGAACAGATTGTTGTAGATCTCTGGAGCCTAGGAGTCTAGATCCGAGAGGCCGAGGAGAGAGAGGATCGTGATTGTTCGTTACCATCGGAGCCGGTCGCCGGAGTCGAGGTCCCGGCCATCCCGCTCCTTTTGTTGGGGTGGTCTGCGCTAGGCAGCGACGTTCGGTGGAGAAGGAGCGGGGTCTCCCTGGCGGCGGCGTCTCCCTGGCAGCGGCGTCTCCCGGGTGACGGCGCCCTGTAGGGAGATAGAGGTGGCGGTGGAAGTTCCTGTCGCTGGAGCGCCCCCTTTCAGATCGGGTCTAGGGTTGTCGGTGGGGATTGTGGCGGTACGGCCAACTTCGGTGTACGTGCCGCCCCGGCCCCCCACCTCTATTTATTGTGGCGCTGGCGACAGGGGCCCACCAGCCATTAGGGCTGGGCGCCCCCGATCAGGGCGCGTACAAGGGGTCCATTTGGCCGTTGGGCCAAATGGTTGAGATCACTCTAACATTCTCCCCCTTGATCTCAATCTATGCTTTATCTTTAATTACTTTTGACTTTACTCATTCCATCACAGATTAGTGTATAGAACATGTCTCATCGTCACGGTCAATCGCCGATAGATTCAACAGCTACAATACACCTCTCTGTTCTGAAATAGTTACTTTAATCTTTTGGGCCATCTTTTAGTCCAGGAATCATAGGCTTTCCCTTAAACCCATGCCGGTTACATGTTCTCTGAACACGTTGGGTGGTAAGCCTTTAGTAAGCGGATCTACTAACATCTTTGCGGTACTTATATGCTCAAGACTTATAATTTGATCCCGAACTTTGTCTTTCACAACATAGTACTTTATGTCAATGTGTTTGGCAGCACCACTTAACTTATTGTTGTGGGCATACGTTACTGCGGGTTCATTATCGCAGTACAACTTAAGTGGTCTATTGACGTCGTCAACCACTTTTAAACCGGGTATGAACTTCTTTAGCCAGTTCACCTGCCCCGTAGCCTCATAACATGCTACAAACTCGGCATACATTGTGGACGATGTAGTGACGGTTTGCTTTGAGCTTTTCCACGATATAGCTCCTCCAGCGAGAGTGAACATATATCCGGATGTCGACTTTCTATCATCTCCCGCATAATCAGAATCTGTATACCCCACTATATGGAGTGAATCTGATCTTCTGTATGTCATCATGAGGCATTTTGTTCCTTGCAAATAACGCAAGACTTTATTTACCAATTTTAAATGTTCTATTCCAGGATTGCTCTGGAATCTGCCAAGTAACCCAGTAACAAACGCTAAGTCAGGGCGTGTACACACTTGAGCATACTGCAAGCTTCCGACAGCTGAAGCATATGGAACCGATTTCATTTGATCGAGCTCGTACTGGTTCCTGGGGCATTGAAAATCCCCATATCTGTCGCCCTTGATTATAGGTGCAGGTGAAGGACTACATTTATGCATACCAAATTTCTTTAAGACTTTCTCTATGTATGCCTTTTGTGACAGCCCCAATATCCCTTTCTTTCTATCCCGGTGAATTTCGATCCCTAGAACGAACGAAGCTTCACCAAGATCTTTCATATCAAAGTTTGAGGACAAAAACTTCTTTGTCTCCAGTAGCAGACTGACATCACTACTAGCCAGTAGGATATCATCCACATACAAGATTAGGAAGATAAACTTCCCATCTTTAAACTTTGCATAAACACAGTTGTCCTCTACATTCTCTTTAAACCCAAATTTTCTTATTGTACTATCAAACTTCAAGTACCACTGTCTTGAAGTTTGCTTTAACCCATAAATCGATTTTTTTAGGCGGCATCCCATTCTTTCATTTCCGTGCAAGACAAAACCTTTCGGTTGTGCCATGTAAACATTTCCCTCCAAATCTCCATTAAGAAATGTCGTCTTTACATCCATTTGATGTAACTCTAAATCATAATGTGCTACTAATGCCATTATGATTCTGAAGGAATCTTTACATGAGACTGGAGAAAAGGTCTCATTGTAATCAATCCCTTCTCTTTGTGTAAAGCCTTTTGCCACAAGTCGCGCTTTGTATCTTTCTACATTCCCTTGGGAGTCAAACTTTGTCTTGTAGACCCATTTACAGCCTACTGTTTTAGCTCCTTTAGGAATAATTTCCATGTCCCAGACTTTATTAGCCTTCATGGACCTCATTTCCTCTTCCATAGCCTCAAGCCATTTTGAAGAATTTTCGCTTCTCATGGCTTCTTCAAAAGAGGTGGGATCATCCTCCATTTGAAATTCCTCTGTATGATAAATCTGATAATCATCAGAAATAGCTGATCTTTTTACTCTTTGAGACCTCCTCGGGGCCTCCTCATTTGGTACATCTTCTGTTTGAGACTGTTGTTGCTCCCCCTCATCTGTGGCAATAGGTTCTATAGGATCCTGAAGAACAGGTTCCTCATTCTCATTCATTGTTGCCACAGGAGGAACAATAACAGGTGCTGGCACCACAGTGTCTTGCACCGTCGGTGCAGCGACAACAGGTAGTGTGAAGAATGACTCTTGAATCATCGGAGTGGGCGCATACGCCCGCTTCTCTTCAAGGTCAATCTCTCGAGCTACTATGCTTCCCCTCATCATTTCATCCTCTAAGAAGACAGCGTGTCTCGTTTCTACAAACTTTGTATATCTGTCTGGACAGTAGAAACGAAAACCTTTTGACTTTTCAGGGTAGCCAATGAAATGGCAACTTACTGTTTTGGGATCAAGCTTCCCAAGGTTTGGGTTAAATACTTTAGCCTCAGCAGGACTCCCCCACACACGTAAGTGGTTTAGTGAGGGAACTCTTCCTGTCCACAACTCGTACGGTGTTTTGGGCACCGACTTACTAGGCACTCTGTTGAGAATATGAATGGCGGTTTTCAACGCCTCCATCCATAAACTCAATGGGAGTGTGGGGTAGCTCATCATGCTTCGCACCATATCCATCAGGGTACGGTTGCGTCTTTCAGCTACTCCATTTTGTTGAGGTTCGCCTGGTGTGGAATACTGGGCCACTATGCCATTTTCCTGTAAAAACCTTGCAAAAGGTCCAGGAACTTGTCCATATGGGGTATGTCGACCGTAGTACTCCCCCCCCACGATCAGATCGGACTATCTTAATCTTTAAATCGTGTTGGTTTTCAATTTCAGCCTTAAATATCTTGAATTTATCCAAGGCTTCATTTCTTTCTTTGATTGGATAAATATATCCATAACGGGAGTAATCATCTGTGAATGTTATGAACGAGTCATATCCATCCACACTTTTCACAGGAAAAGGACCACAAATATCTGTGTGAATAATTTGTAGAACTCCTGTGCTTCTTTTAGCGTCTTTCTTTATTTTCTTTACATATTTTCCTTTAATGCATTCTCTGCATTGTTCTAAGTCTGAGAACTCTAATGGAGGAAGAATATCATTATTAACTAGTCTTTCTATTCTCCTCCTCGAAATATGGCCTAAACGACAGTGCCATAATTTCGACGACGCATCTTGATTTCTCTTTCGTTTCCTGTTTACATTTGTAGACGAGGATTCAATCACTTTCTCGCATGCGACGTTCCCATTATCGCATACGAAATTCACATCATCACATAATGATAACAAATAAAGCTCATTTTGTAAGATGGCAAGACCAACACAATCTTTATTAAACATTATTTCACACTTGCCATTTCCAAAATGACAATCATAACTATCATTGTCCAAACATGAAACACTAATTAAATTCCTCTGTAAAGAGGGAACATAAAGAACATCTCTAAGTAAAAGAGTGAAGCCATCAGCTAGCTCTAATGAAAGATCGTCAACGGCTTCAACTTCAGCTTGGACTCCATTTGCGACTTTAACGCATCTTTCTTTTCTTTGCGTATTCCTCGTCGAACGGAATCCCTGCAAATTATTGGCAACATGAACAGTTGCACCTGAATCAATCCACCAAGTAGATTTTGAATATTGTACATACAGGGACTCATTTATGAACGTAATGATGTTCTCACCTTTCTTTGACATAATCATTTTCAAGAAATCGGGACAATCTTTCTTGTAATGTCCCTTTTTCTTGCAATGAAGACACTGATCTTTCTCCACTGTGAAATTTTGTTGCTGAGGCTTATGCTGAGGCTTTCCTGTCTTTGAGGAGGAATGATTAAAGTTCTTTTTTCTTGTAGTCCTTCATATAGTTGATAGAACCACCATGTGAGGATTTAATTCTTTCCTCCTCTTGCACACACATAGCTATGCACTTTTCTAAGTCCCATTTCTCGGGCTGCATGTTGTAGTTGACAACAAAGGTGTCAAACTCTTTCGGCAAGGAAGCAAAAATCAAATGAATAAGGAACTCATCCTTGAGAGCCAAATCCATTGGTTTAAGCTTGGATGCCAAGTTGCTCATCCTTAGTATGTGCTCTCTTATGCCACTGCCACCACCAGAGTACCTTTTTGTCACAAGCTGCTTAATCAGCTGTGTAGCATAAGTCTTTGAAGAGCCAGTAAACTGACTCTTTATTTTCTCAAGGTACTCTGTGACAGTGTCACACTCTGCGATTGAGCCCACAATTGCAGGCTCAATCGTGTTCTTTATCACAGCCAAACATTTCTTGTTGGCAGTGACCCACTTTTTATGATCAAGATCATATGACATTTTTATGGGAGCATAGTCCCTCTGTCTGGTCTGCCAAGCAGCATCAGCCTCATTTTCATCCCTCACCGGTGCCACAGGCTCTGTGGGACACGGTGTGGTGACTACCCAGTCCACCTCAACCAAGATGAAGGCCAGGTCAATCTTTTTCTTCCATTCGCCGTAGTTGTCTCCTTTGAGAACCAGGATATCCCTGATGTAGCCCATCAAAGAGTATCCTCCTGAAAACACAATTCATATACAGTGAGAACATTTAAACATAATAACAACAACTGCATGCCTTGGTTTCAACGTTGGTTAAAATTAAAACATACAGTTGTTTACACATTAAATCTACATCACCGTTGGGCAGAAATAGATATAATGCATAAAACTCATCAATTAAAATTATAATACTGTTATTATCAACGTTGGTCAGAAAATAACAATATCATAATTCACAACAATTCTCAAAAATTAAATTCTCACGTTGGTTCGAATTTAATTGAAAGAGTAATCAACATTAACTTTTGCAGCGGAAACATGAAATTATTCTAAAATTAATTCTTACTCAGAAGCATTATTACTGTACACATCTAATCTCTGGAAAAGTAACACGTTGGTGCAAAATTTACAGAGATTTGATTCAAATTTTATTCAAATTCATTCAAAAAACCTCTGCCCGCCTGGGCCGAAAGAAGCCCGACGGTCCATGGCGCGATCTCATGCCATCTTACGCGCACGCGTAGTAGCTAGCCGAAACGGCCCATCAGCACGCTGTCTCAGCCGGCCCAACTGGCCCCTGCAGCCTTGGCCGTTGATTATCATCGGACGGCCGGGAGGGAAACTCGCCAGGACAAAAACCGCACCCCCCAAAAAGCCTAGCCATTCAGCCCCTACCCCTCCCGAAAAGACCGGAAGGGCGACGGCGCTCTGGCGGAGAGTAGCGGCATGGTAGCGGGCGAGGCGCACTCGCGGAGCTGCGGCAGCGCGGCATCAAGGCGTCGGCGGCGGCGCCCGCAAGGAGCAAGGCGGCGTCGGCGACGGCGACGGGAAGCGCGGCGCGCAGAGGAGCGGCGCGGAGCGGCGGCGCCATGGGAGGGGCAGCCCCGAACGGCGGAGCGACGGCTCCCGTAGCGGCGCGGCGGTGGCCCCCGAAGCGGCGGCGGCGCGCCCGGAGCGGCGCCGGCGACGGCCCCGCGCGCAACAAAAAAAGTAAGCCCCCCCTTTTTTCCTTCTCCTCTGTGATGTCTAGCGTTAGAACTAGGGTTAGGGTTCCCTGTAGCTCTCTAGATCAGCTCCATAGGGTGGCTCTGATACCATTGTTGTAGATCTCTGGAGCCTAGGAGTCTAGATCCGAGAGGCCGACGAGAGAGAGAGGATCGTGATTGTTCGTTACCATCGGAGCCGGTCGCCGGAGTCGAGGCCCCGGCCATCCCGCTCCTTTTGTTGGGGTGGTCTGCGCTAGGCAGCGACGTTCGGTGGAGAAGGAGCGGGGTCTCCCTGGCGGCGGCGTCTCCCTGGTGATGGCGCCCTGTAGGGAGATAGAGGTGGCGGTGGAAGTTCCTGTCGCTGGAGCGCCCCCTTTCAGATCGGGTCTAAGGTTGTCGGTGGGGATTGTGGCGTTACGGCCAACTTCGGTGTACGTGCCGCCCCGGCCCCCCACCTCTATTTATTGTGGCACTGGCGACAAGGGCCCACCAGCCATTAGGGCTGGGCGCCCCCGATCAGGGCGCGTACAAGGGGCCATTTGGCCGTTGGGCCAAATGGTTGAGATCACTCTAACACAGATCATTTGATAGGAGTAGCCGAGTAGCTAATAGGGGTCGCACAACTTCGGTGGTGCTCGTACGGTTTAAGCTGTGGATGGTGGTTTTTGGTTTATAGCTAAAATTATGTTATAGTAGTTATTAATTTTTTTAAAAAAATAAAAAACATCATATCATCATGAATAATGTAAAAGAAAAAAGAGAGAAAATTAAAGGTAAATACCAAAAAGTTAAAATAAACGTTCTAAGTAACTTTTAAATTAAATAAGTCGAAAATCAAAATAAATAGGAGCTAAAATCATTTGAAATGGTACCTATAATATCCATATGACATACTGTAGCCCGGGTTCTTTTTTCCTCTTGTCAACAGTATGCTCATTTGACAGTTGATCAGTGGCAGCCAGCATGGTGACAAAAGAAGGCCTGTAGATTCCTGCTGCTACCCGCAGGTGTACTAAAATGTGGGAAATGTGGAGATATTAATGTTGCTTGAGGTTCATTCGATCCGTGGCGTCCATGCATACACGCATTAACTTGCATGCTAACCCAAAAAGGCTAACAACAACGACATCAGGAACTAGTTGGTGCCGAAAGAGAATGGCATCTTTCTCCCAGAATGCGTCTGTTTAATTAGCATGGGATCCTGTTGACTTAAGGGTTTATAATTATCATTTGGTCAAGATATAGGACTATGCATCTTCGCCCGGAAATTTCAATATGCAAATTAATAAACTGTTCTTTCTTTCTTCTTTTTGTGAGGATGTGAAGAACACCAACTCTGCCACCTTTGATGTCGTCTTCCCTTGAGAAATTCAAGGGAGCATTCAAGAGAATTGGTTGAAGTGATCCAACCAATTAGCATAGCTCCTCCTTGATTCACTTTATTTTCAACAAACTACCACCCGGGCATACACATTTTTTTGTTGATAAAGCCAGCCCAGGGCAGACGTTGACTAGTAGTACACATAATTAATTACCAGCCATCTTCCAGCGATGGGCAATTTTAAGGAAAAGATCAAAAAAGGTGACCTGGTCTGTGATTAAATTTCTCAACTTATTCTCTACAGGGCTAGCGGTATCTGCCTAGCTCATACGAAGAGATCAAGCCAAATTTGTTTTTGGCAAACGGCTACTAGGTCCAAGTCCTGCCTGCTGCGAGTTACATGTATCACTACCAGTTCTTTCTCTGTTCTAGTCAATTGAAAGTCTCGGTTCGTGCTGGGTCCAGGAGCAATGAATATTTGGAGCCAAAATCAAAATGCTAGGCTCTAACCGATCTGCCATCCAGAATCAGATTAGCTAACCACATTCACAATTCCCACAGTCATGAACAAGCCAAGCTCCTACAGATGTTCCTGGTAAAAGGCAAGAAAGCCCCCTCCAAAACAGCAAGAGGGGCAGAAACGGTTGGTTGTAAGACGAATCGTGGATGTGTAATGCACGCTCAACTCTCACGATGTTCCTGGTAAATGTATGTGTTGTTAATGGTTACTAATACCATATTATTTGGACTCGTACGATAACTACGATCGATTAGTTGATCATCAAGAAAAAAAAGTATGAGTTAACTGTGCTAACATTGTGTTTCTGCGAGGCACATGACCGATTGACCGAGCTGTTTTCTGCCAGAAAAGGGCAAGAATATTTTCCGTGCGGCTCCATTTTAAAGGAAGAACTGCTAACTGGATGTCTACTGTTACTGTAGCTATGGTCATTCGAGCATTTCAGCCTCAGACGGCCCCTGTTGAGCGACAGTGCTACCTATGGGCACGAGATGTACCACGGGGATGACTTGGACCACCAACTATGGGCTTCCTCTGGTACCGATGATAGGTCCGTATTGTCTCCTGAATAATTTATTCATATAACTGATTGTTGTATGTGATAGCTTGTGTTCTTTGCAGGTACAATTTGGGCACGTGCAGGTGACGTGAGCGCATGAGCCATTTGTGGAGCAGTTCAACTAGCTTACAGCAAATGACGTGCGCCGGGAGCCATACTCCCTTCAGGAGGTACAAGCTCGGGCTCCACACGGCCTATCCACGCTATGCTGACTGTGACTACTGGTTGACCCACAGTGTGCTTGTGTTCAACATTTTCACCGAGGACTATGCACCGCAATGGGTCATGCACCAGTTCAGGCTATGCCAGGTGGTCCCCGTACCAGTCCGGCGCCGTGTCTCGGACAATATGCACGAGTGAGTAATCAGCACGGATGTCCCTTTTTTTACTACCATCTCGTACCCACGACTACTGAGTACATGTTTCATCCTGAAGGCACAAGTAGGAAGGGAGTGAAGCATGGCTCGAACTGGTGGACGAAGATGGACACGTGGGTAGGGCAATAGGAGGGCACGCTGCACGATTGTGTGCAGGAGGACGTACACCGCCTATGACCATAGCGCATACGAAGAGTACCTTCGCTGGTACTCTCCTCAGACATGTACTAGGATGGTTCTTGCTACTGACCCGCTCCCAGTAGCACGCATCCAAGCACCAACCGATATGTACCCTTTTGAAAAACCCCAAAATTTCAAACCAGAATTTTATTTGATTTTTTTGCTGAATTTTTGAGTGAAATCTGGAAACTTTCCCTTTTTGGAAAGTTTTCCCTAAAACCGCTTTCCTCTTTTGGCAATTCCGTTTTCTCCATCTTCTTGGCGTCCCGCCCCCTTTCCGCCTCTCCCGCTCTCTGGCGCCTCCCTCCTCCTTCTCTCCCCTTCCCTGGCGCCTCCCCGCTTCCTCCCTCGCAGGCGCCGCTCTTCTCCCCGCCTCCTCCCTCGCGCTCGCGTGCACGCTGACGCCGCGGCCGCATCGCCTCTCCGCGCCCGAGCCCCGACAGCCCCGGTCCGGAGCCGACCGCACCCCCTGTGCACGCGTCACCTCGCTCCCACTCCGGTCCCGCCTGCCAGAGGCCGCCTCATCCCTCGCCCGCGCGCGGACGCGCCTCCGCCATACCCGCCGCCCACCTGCTCCCATCCCTTGTCGCGTCGCCATCACTCCCCTGCAATGCCGACGTCACCCCCCAGCGCGGAGGAGACGCTTACCAACTCCAGTCCCCTCCTGTCGACCCCAGGCGCCCTCGCCCGTTCCTTCGCCCCGAAGCTCCGCCTCCCCGCTCGGGCATATAAGCCCCTCTTCCACTCCCTCGCATTCCCTTGGTTCCCCAACTCCCCCACCACTCTCATTCGCCTCCCACTTCTCCCAGCTCCCTCCCCGAGCTACCAATTGACCCCTCGTCGCCCTAGTCGCCGCCGCCATTGTTCCCTGCGCCGGCGACCCCCGTAGCTCAATCTACTTCTCCACCCCTCCGTTTCTCAATTGTATTAGCCCAGAGCATCACCACGGTGTACTAACCTCTTGGGTAAACTCCGTTTGGCAGGAGACTCACCGCAGAGCTCCGGCACCGTCGAGCCCCGCCGCCCCAGCCGTGCTCCCGTGGCCAGCCCTCCTCGAGACTCCCCGACTCACGCCGCCGCCGCCAGTGTAATTCCCTAGCTCCCCTCTCCGTGAAACCGCCGCCAATCGGCCCCTCTCGCCGCCGGCAACCCCCTCCGCTACCAAAAAGCCGAACCACCCCCTTCTCTCTCCCGCTCCCTCCTTTGATCCCCTCGCCTCCCAAGCCCCGAAAATGGGATTCCCTTGTCAAGCCGCACCCGCCGGTGCCCTCGGTCGCCGCCACCGACCCTCCGTGCGCCCGGACCGCCGTCGCCGCCGTGGCTCCGCCCCACTGGCGCTGTAGCGGACGGAGGAAGAAGACGACCGACGTGGCTCTATCTCGGCCGTCCTCTCCTCTCCGTGCCATCTAACTTCGGCCACCCGATGGCGACACCCCTCGACCGTCGGATCTTCGTAAACTCCTCCCCTCCTGTTCGTCCGATCAAACCGTACCGGTTCGACCGCCCTCGTCGTATCGCTGCCGTCCGATCGCCCTACCCCGCATCACGTCCGCCCGCTCCCTCGCCATCCCGCCCGTCCAGCTTCACCACGCGTCGCCCATCCGTCGGGACGGGGGGCGCGCACGGGCCTCCGGCCGAGCGCGTGCGTGGGCCGCTTCTCCCCGGCCTGCTTCGTCCCCGCGCGCACGCGTTTAAACTCTGGGCCGGGCTGCACTGTAGCAAACGGCCGGGCCAGCTACTGTTCATCCCGATTTTCCAGTGGTTTTCTAATTTCTAAAATTCCAGAAAATCCAAATAAATCCCAGAAAATCACAAAAAATCCCAAAAATTCCCAAATTTCACCACTTTGCTCCAAATATTATTCCAGACCCAGTGGTGAACTCCATTTCCTCAGATTCTTCCCAAATAAATTCCTAAAATTCCTCATTTGGAGATTTATGCATTTTACTCCTTTTTAAATAGTTTATTTTCCCTCGCTTGATTAGTCTCAAGCCGGATTTATTTATTTTATGTGTTTGCGCTAGTGTCGGAGATCCCGGAGGTTCAAGTGCAAGCTCAGGATCCAGGCGTTTCTTCGTTCGAGCTAGCTGAGATCATCCGGATTGACGGCAAGTCCCAAATCCTTGATCATGTCGTATCCCATGCCATTTAATTACATTATTATGCTATTTGCATTATGCTAATTGTGAATTGTTAATTCAAAGTAAAATAAAATGTTTAGAATGACATGTTATGTAGTTAAACCTACCACCGACAAATGCCCTGTTAAATTTGTTGCCATGCCTTTGTAACCCTAGAAATAATTATCTGTTAATCTAGATAACTGTAGATTATTACTATCACTCAAAAGTCTTATACTAATAAGGTCGTGGCAGCGAGCCAACAGAATTTGTAAAACCCGACTCTAGGGTAGGGTGGTATGGGACACCGTGCCCTAGAGCGGAGAGTGCCGTCGTGCACAGGGTAGGGTAAGGGGGTTGTGGTGCATCGCAAGATGGTTATTCACCCATCTCTTACCCTAGGGTTGAAGGTAGGGAGGTTGTGGTGCATCGCAAGATGATTGTTCACCCAACTCTTACCCTAGGTTGGGTTGCGGGCCTGGTAAGGTTGCGGGCCATGTGAAAAAATAAGGATTGGAACCCTTACGCTGAGCAAATGTCATAGTGAACGCTCAACCACAGGTGTTGACTTGTCAACCCTGGTTTAGTACCTGCTCAACTTAAGTGAAACCCCGCATTGGGAGTCAGTGCAAGACAACGATAGGTCCTCACAACTCGGGACCGGCGTTCCGCGAGGGCCAACGAACGCCCGAGGATGTGCGGGATTATTATCTATCGGGTGGAGTGTATACCAAGGGTTGAGCAGCGAAAAGACCCGGCTCCTTAACTCAGTCATGAGGGTTAAGGGTGCGTGTGGGTAAAGCTGAGCAAACTCTGCAGAGTCAAATAATGGTATTCGAATACGCCGTGCTCCCGGTTATTGGAGCTGTGTCACTTGGGTGATTCCAGCAGCGAAGCTTAAGTAGTTTTGTACATACTTTAACTGGATTAGTTGGTTAATGAACTCTTCATGAAAAACCCCTGAGATCTTAAGAAGTAGTTTTGAGTCCATTTTATAAAATGTTTGCAAATAAAACTGCATCCACTCAAAGTTAATAAACCAAATATATTTCCCCTTCTTTGATGTTCCGTGCATGTAATAAGTTAGGATCCCTTTGGGATTTGCTGAGCCGGTTGATTGGCTCACAGCTTGCTTTTGCCCTTCTTTAGAGGAGCAAGACGAAGGTGAAGGTCTCCCCGTCGAGGACGTCCCGGAGGGTCTCTTCTTCGACGAGGACCCGTGGCTTTAGGTCTTCGCCGCGCTCAAGCGGATCTTGGAGTTTTTGTAATGTAATTATACTTTGGGCTTGCACGCCCCGCTGTCAAAAGTTGGATGTTAATCCTTATGTCAAATATATGCTGGACTTTTGTTGTAAGCATGCAATGGTATACTCTTGCGCGACGTTCGATAACTGTTCATGCGTGAATAGTTACGGAATGCCATGTCCGTACGCGCCCCTGGAAACGGGGGCGTTACAAGAAGTGGTATCAGAGCAGGCACTTTGACCGTAGGTTGAGACCTAAGGCAAACTAGGAAGCGATTTTATCGCAAAACTTAATTTAAGCCATAAAAAGGGTTTACGAAAAACATAAGTATTATTGCTGTCTTCTCCTCTCTTGTTGCTACCTTATCTATCTTAGTTTTCTTCTGCTTAAGTTTTGCTTTTGCAAAATGTTTATTGCCCCGCTCGTCTAGCTTCAAAATTTTGTTTCTCGGCAGCTAGAGGAGTAGCCGTCGTTCGTCAGACTAGACTGACCCTGAGTTGCAGTAGTGCTTTTGTAATGTAAAGCAGGTGTAATCATGAACCCTAAGTGGTTTGTGTACCACTTGCATATTGTAAATCTATATTTATTATCCTTGTATGTTGTTTGCTTAATTATCAGTAATTCCCCTGTGTTCAAAGTTTTCTCCTGTCCCTTTCGCTCTCGTTCTTACCTTTTTCATCCTATACTTACCTTGAAAATTCGATGTCTTACTTATCCCCTCTTGATTGCCAAAGCCGCTGCAAAGCTGATCTCAAGTCCCCAATTGGCAGATGGATCCGGCAGAGCAGAGTGGACAGACCAACAGGCAGGGTGCACCTGCCACAGATCAAGCGACACTTGCCAGTGTGATAGCAATGTTGGAGCAGAATCGTTACCAGGGAGAACAGAACATCTTACAAATGTTAGACCAGCATGCCAGACTTCTTGAACAGATAGCAGCCAGATCTCCGGGAATTCAAGATGGAAGCAATGTTCCTCGGGATGGTGCACCAATTTCCACCCGATGGGCAGACTTTATGAAAACGCGTCCACCAGTCTTTTTCACCTCAGCGGACCCCATAGTAGCTGAGGATTGGCTCGTGGACGTGGAAAAGAAACTTGACACTGTTCGATGTGATGATAAAGAAAAGGTGTTGTATGCATCCCATCAGTTGCAGGGCGCTGCAGCAACATGGTGGATCAACTATCAACACACACTACAGAACAGAGAGATTAGTTGGGAAGAGTTTTCCAATGCCTTTCGCAAGGCTCATATACCGGATGGCATCATGGAGGCTAAGCGCCGGGAATTCCTAGCGCTTAAACAAGGTGGACGCACTGTTATGGAATATTTACATCAATTTAACCACCTATCCAGATTTGCTCCGGAGGATGTTGACAGCGAGGATAAGAAAATGAGCAAGTTTCGAGCAGGACTGCAACAGTCATTGAAGTTCCATATCTCATCCATGAAGTTCAAAGACCTGCACGATATGGTGAACAGCCTGATTACTTCAGAAGAGACTAGAGGCGAAATGGAAGATTACAGGAAGCGCAAGGCAGTGCACAAATCTCAGTCTTCTTCGCATAGTGCCCAGCGAAGCAAAACCTCGGGATCATTCTCATTCCAATCCCAACCCTCACGTCAGTTTGTGAAGCTACCGAAGAACCAGTCTGGACAATCTCAACAGTACAGTTCTCCTTTACCCTTCGCCACCAAGTGCCCCACCTGCAATGGCAAGCATCTTGCTAGCAGCTGTCCACGAAGGACAGATGCATGCTTCCATTGTGGAGAGACTGGACACTATAAGCATCAGTGTCCAAGGAGGAGTTTGAAATCAGATGCAGCTAAACTCCAATTCCAGAACCAGCAGCAACAGGAAACAAAGTCACAGTCAGGCTCTAGCACCCCCAAAGGAGGCTCTCTGCAGATCAAAGCAGATGGACCTCAATCACCGGCAGGCACCGCGAACTTTACATCTGCAGGCAGTAGCAAAGGTCATACCAGACCCACGTTTTATGCAAGAGTAAATCATGTGTCCGCAGAAGATGCAGCTGAAGCTAGTGACATCATTGCCGGTATGTTCCCAATCAACACCATACCTGCATTGATTTTATTTGACCCTGGTGCAACACATTCGTTTATTTCGAAGAGTTTTGCTTCAATAAATCAGTTGCCTTCTGTTTCATTGCCAAGACCCTATGTGGTTGAAACCCCTGGGAGTAGAATGGAGTCCCAAAGTGGGTGTAGTGGGCTTAAAATAAAAATCCAAGGGGTAGACTTCAGAGCAGAATTGTTGCAGTTAGACATATCAGGATTAGATGCCATTCTAGGTATGAATTGGTTAGCCAAAAACAAAGGCAAGGTAAACTGTGAAATCAAGACCGTATCCTTGGTAAATCCTGAAGGTCAGAGAGGGATAGTGAAAACAGACCGAGAAATTTTGAAGGATGCAAAAAAAAAGCGCATGATCAACATGCTAGCAGTTACACCTGATCAAGTGCCAGTAGTACAAGAGTATC
This sequence comes from Dendrocalamus latiflorus, assembly GCA_017311315.1. NCBI lineage: Eukaryota > Viridiplantae > Streptophyta > Magnoliopsida > Poales > Poaceae > Dendrocalamus > Dendrocalamus latiflorus. Next base: position 33,811,061 of record CM029659.1, on the reverse strand, counting down.
CTGATGTATTCCCAGAAGAATTGCCAGGAAGACCCCTGACAGGCAAGTGGAACTTGCAATAGAATTGGTGCCTGGTACCAAGCCAATTGCCAATCACCAGTACAGAATGTCAGCCAGTGAGTTGAAAGAACTAAAGAAACAATTATATGAATTACAAGAAAAAGAATTCATACGACCGAGTGTTTCACCTTGGTCGGCCCCAGTTTTATTTGTGAAGAAGAGCACAAAGAGCATTTGCACATGGCATTAACTAGATTGAGAGAACATCAGCTGTATGCCAAGTTCGATAAATGCAGCTTTTGGCTAAAAGAAGTTGCTTTCTTGGGTCATATTATATCGGAAGATGGAGTCAAGGTTGATCCAGAAAAGATCGCAGCAGTTATGGAATGGAAACAACCCAAGACAGTGACAGACATGAGAAGCTTTCTTGGATTGACGGATTATTATCGTCGATTTATAGAAGGGTTCTCGAAAATTTCTCGTCCACTCACTCAGCTACTGAAGAAGGACAAGCCCTTCACATGGACAGATGCTTGTGAAGAGAGTTTTCAGCTGTTGAAGACTAAATTGACAACAACACCAGTCTTGATTTTTCCCAATCCAGAGAAGGAATTTCAAATTCACTGCGATGCCTCGAAGCAAGGTTTGGGATGTGTGCTTATGCAAGACGGAAAAGTTGTTGCCTATGTTTCAAGGCAGTTAAAGCCACATGAAGAGAATTACCCCACATACGATTTAGAACCAGCAGCCGTGGTGCATGCACTCAAAATTTGGCGGCACTACCTGCTAGGGAATCGGTGTGAGATATACTCAGATCACAAGAGCTTGAAGTATCTGTTCACACAGCCAAAGTTGAATGTGAGACAATGAAGATGGCTGGAATTGAATTAGAGATTTTGATATTGAGCTTCAATATCACCCGGGCAAGGCGAATATAGTTGCCGACGCCCTTAGCCGTAAGGCTCACCCAAGCAAAGCCAGCATGACAGAGTACCCACCAGAGTTGCAAAAGGATATGCTACGACTGAATTTGGGGATTACAGAACAAGGCAGTATGGCAGCATTAGAGCTTCAACCATTGTTGACAGATCAGATTAAAGCAGCACAAGATGAAGATGAAGAGATTCAAAAACTGAAAAAGGATATTCAAGAAGAAAATTCATCAAAGTATGCGATAGACGAGCATGGGATCTTTACTTTCCGTGGTCGCTATTGCATACCCGGCAAGAAGGAATTAAAAGAATTGATCCTATCCGAAGCTCATTCGTCACAATTCTCAATCCATCCAGGAAGGACTAAAATGTACCAAGATTTGAAGAAGAAATATTGGTGAAACCAGATGAAGAAAGAAGTGGCAGAGTATGTAGCTAAATGTGATGTCTACCAGCAGATCAAGATGGACCACCAAAAAAAAAAACCATCGGGATTGTTGCAGCCTTCGCCAATACCCGAATGGAAGTGGGATAACATTGGAATGGATTTCATTACTGGACTCCCTAAGACTCATGAGGGAGATGATGCTATCTGGGTCATTGTTGATAGATTGACCAAGGTGGCTCATTTCCTTCCGATCAAGCAGACTTATGGGTAAGACAAGCTTGCAGAGCTGTATCTGACAAGAATAATAACACTTCAGGGAGTCCCAAAGAAAATTATCTCAGATAGAGGAGCACAGTTTACATCTAAATGCTAGGAGAAATTGCATGAAGCTATGGACACCGATTTGAACCTCAGTTCAGCATATCACCCTCCGACAGGTGGGCAGATAGAAAGAACCAATCAGATTTTGGAGGATATGTTGAGAGTTTGTGCAATTGTGTGTGGTGCAGCATGAAATACTTGCTTACCGTTTGCCCAGTTCTCATACAACAACAGCTACCAAGGCAGCATCCAAATGGCACCATTTGAAGCTCTATATGGCAGAAAGTGCAGAACTCCACTGAATTGGTCAGAAACAGGTGAACGAAAACTGATTGGCCCCAGGTTACTCAAGATGCCTAAACCCATGTCAGAATTGTCAGAGAAAGACTCAAGTTTGCACAAGACCGACAGAAGAGCTATGCCGACAACCGTAGAAAAGACTTGAGCTTTGAAGTCGAAGATTGCGTGTACCTCAAGGTCACACCATTCAAGATAGTCAGGAGGTTTCAAGAAAAAGGTAAATTGGCACCAAGATATGTGGGACCATTTCAAGTAATCGGAAGAGTTGGAGGGGTAGCTTATCAAGTGCAGCTGCCGCCTAACTCGTCAAGGATACACAATGTGTTCCATATATCTCCGCTTCGAAAGTGTCTACGACAGCCAACAGATGAAGTACCCTTGTCAAATATTGAACTGCAGGATGATTGCACATATGCTGAAGAACCACTACAAATACTTGAAACGTCAGAGAGGCAGCTCAGAAACAAGAATGTCAGATTTTGCAGAGTGCAGTGGAAGAATCACACAGCGGATAAGCCCACTTGGGAACGAGAGTCAGACTTGCAGCGTGATTTCCCCAACTTACTCCCTGGACCAAGTTAATCTCGGGGTCGAGATTCTTTTAAGGGGGGTAGGTTGAAAAACCCCAAAATTTCAAACCAGAATTTTATTTGATTTTTTTGCTGAATTTTTGAGTGAAATCTGGAAACTTTCCCTTTTTGGAAAGTTTTCCCTAAAACCGCTTTCCTCTTTTGGCAATTCCGTTTTCTCCATCTTCTTGGCGTCCCGCCCCCTTTCCGCCTCTCCCGCTCTCTGGCGCCTCCCTCCTCCTTCTCTCCCCTTCCCTGGCGCCTCCCCGCTTCCTCCCTCGCAGGCGCCGCTCTTCTCCCCGCCTCCTCCCTCGCGCTCGCGTGCACGCTGACGCCGCGGCCGCATCGCCTCTCCGCGCCCGAGCCCCGACAGCCCCGGTCCGGAGCCGACCGCACCCCCTGTGCACGCGTCACCTCGCTCCCACTCCGGTCCCGCCTGCCAGAGGCCGCCTCATCCCTCGCCCGCGCGCGGACGCGCCTCCGCCATACCCGCCGCCCACCTGCTCCCATCCCTTGTCGCGTCGCCATCACTCCCCTGCAATGCCGACGTCACCCCCCAGCGCGGAGGAGACGCTTACCAACTCCAGTCCCCTCCTGTCGACCCCAGGCGCCCTCGCCCGTTCCTTCGCCCCGAAGCTCCGCCTCCCCGCTCGGGCATATAAGCCCCTCTTCCACTCCCTCGCATTCCCTTGGTTCCCCAACTCCCCCACCACTCTCATTCGCCTCCCACTTCTCCCAGCTCCCTCCCCGAGCTACCAATTGACCCCTCGTCGCCCTAGTCGCCGCCGCCATTGTTCCCTGCGCCGGCGACCCCCGTAGCTCAATCTACTTCTCCACCCCTCCGTTTCTCAATTGTATTAGCCCAGAGCATCACCACGGTGTACTAACCTCTTGGGTAAACTCCGTTTGGCAGGAGACTCACCGCAGAGCTCCGGCACCGTCGAGCCCCGCCGCCCCAGCCGTGCTCCCGTGGCCAGCCCTCCTCGAGACTCCCCGACTCACGCCGCCGCCGCCAGTGTAATTCCCTAGCTCCCCTCTCCGTGAAACCGCCGCCAATCGGCCCCTCTCGCCGCCGGCAACCCCCTCCGCTACCAAAAAGCCGAACCACCCCCTTCTCTCTCCCGCTCCCTCCTTTGATCCCCTCGCCTCCCAAGCCCCGAAAATGGGATTCCCTTGTCAAGCCGCACCCGCCGGTGCCCTCGGTCGCCGCCACCGACCCTCCGTGCGCCCGGACCGCCGTCGCCGCCGTGGCTCCGCCCCACTGGCGCTGTAGCGGACGGAGGAAGAAGACGACCGACGTGGCTCTATCTCGGCCGTCCTCTCCTCTCCGTGCCATCTAACTTCGGCCACCCGATGGCGACACCCCTCGACCGTCGGATCTTCGTAAACTCCTCCCCTCCTGTTCGTCCGATCAAACCGTACCGGTTCGACCGCCCTCGTCGTATCGCTGCCGTCCGATCGCCCTACCCCGCATCACGTCCGCCCGCTCCCTCGCCATCCCGCCCGTCCAGCTTCACCACGCGTCGCCCATCCGTCGGGACGGGGGGCGCGCACGGGCCTCCGGCCGAGCGCGTGCGTGGGCCGCTTCTCCCCGGCCTGCTTCGTCCCCGCGCGCACGCGTTTAAACTCTGGGCCGGGCTGCACTGTAGCAAACGGCCGGGCCAGCTACTGTTCATCCCGATTTTCCAGTGGTTTTCTAATTTCTAAAATTCCAGAAAATCCAAATAAATCCCAGAAAATCACAAAAAATCCCAAAAATTCCCAAATTTCACCACTTTGCTCCAAATATTATTCCAGACCCAGTGGTGAACTCCATTTCCTCAGATTCTTCCCAAATAAATTCCTAAAATTCCTCATTTGGAGATTTATGCATTTTACTCCTTTTTAAATAGTTTATTTTCCCTCGCTTGATTAGTCTCAAGCCGGATTTATTTATTTTATGTGTTTGCGCTAGTGTCGGAGATCCCGGAGGTTCAAGTGCAAGCTCAGGATCCAGGCGTTTCTTCGTTCGAGCTAGCTGAGATCATCCGGATTGACGGCAAGTCCCAAATCCTTGATCATGTCGTATCCCATGCCATTTAATTACATTATTATGCTATTTGCATTATGCTAATTGTGAATTGTTAATTCAAAGTAAAATAAAATGTTTAGAATGACATGTTATGTAGTTAAACCTACCACCGACAAATGCCCTGTTAAATTTGTTGCCATGCCTTTGTAACCCTAGAAATAATTATCTGTTAATCTAGATAACTGTAGATTATTACTATCACTCAAAAGTCTTATACTAATAAGGTCGTGGCAGCGAGCCAACAGAATTTGTAAAACCCGACTCTAGGGTAGGGTGGTATGGGACACCGTGCCCTAGAGCGGAGAGTGCCGTCGTGCACAGGGTAGGGTAAGGGGGTTGTGGTGCATCGCAAGATGGTTATTCACCCATCTCTTACCCTAGGGTTGAAGGTAGGGAGGTTGTGGTGCATCGCAAGATGATTGTTCACCCAACTCTTACCCTAGGTTGGGTTGCGGGCCTGGTAAGGTTGCGGGCCATGTGAAAAAATAAGGATTGGAACCCTTACGCTGAGCAAATGTCATAGTGAACGCTCAACCACAGGTGTTGACTTGTCAACCCTGGTTTAGTACCTGCTCAACTTAAGTGAAACCCCGCATTGGGAGTCAGTGCAAGACAACGATAGGTCCTCACAACTCGGGACCGGCGTTCCGCGAGGGCCAACGAACGCCCGAGGATGTGCGGGATTATTATCTATCGGGTGGAGTGTATACCAAGGGTTGAGCAGCGAAAAGACTCGGCTCCTTAACTCAGTCATGAGGGTTAAGGGTGCGTGTGGGTAAAGCTGAGCAAACTCTGCAGAGTCAAATAATGGTATTCGAATACGCCGTGCTCCCGGTTATTGGAGCTGTGTCACTTGGGTGATTCCAGCAGCGAAGCTTAAGTAGTTTTGTACATACTTTAACTGGATTAGTTGGTTAATGAACTCTTCATGAAAAACCCCTGAGATCTTAAGAAGTAGTTTTGAGTCCATTTTATAAAATGTTTGCAAATAAAACTGCATCCACTCAAAGTTAATAAACCAAATATATTTCCCCTTCTTTGATGTTCCGTGCATGTAATAAGTTAGGATCCCTTTGGGATTTGCTGAGCCGGTTGATTGGCTCACAGCTTGCTTTTGCCCTTCTTTAGAGGAGCAAGACGAAGGTGAAGGTCTCCCCGTCGAGGACGTCCCGGAGGGTCTCTTCTTCGACGAGGACCCGTGGCTTTAGGTCTTCGCCGCGCTCAAGCGGATCTTGGAGTTTTTGTAATGTAATTATACTTTGGGCTTGCACGCCCCGCTGTCAAAAGTTGGATGTTAATCCTTATGTCAAATATATGCTGGACTTTTGTTGTAAGCATGCAATGGTATACTCTTGCGCGACGTTCCATAACTGTTCATGCGTGAATAGTTACGGAATGCCGTGTCCGTACGCGCCCCTGGAAACGGGGGCGTTACACCTTTGCACTTTGCGTAGAACGTGCACCATGTCGTACGTTACATCCTATTTCAAAAAAAAAATCGGTTCTGGCAACCCCTTTGTAGATTTCTCCATGTCGTATTTTACACCAAGTAGTTGTACTTTGTACTTTGTACTGGCACTCCATGATGATAGCAACAGTGGAGTGCATGTAGTAAAGAAAGTTTCAAACTACAAGCGTGCATGTTCATGTGGCCTATTTCTCCGAGTTTACGTATGGGCTACTTGACCCGGTGTGTTAGCACACCTAGTATAATGCTAAGCCCAGCAATTAATTATGTTGATTTTGAGTAGTACTTTCAGTGCTGTGAATTACTCCATATTCTTAGTCATTGCCTATACTTCGAAACAATTTTTTTATCACACACAACAATTAATTAACATAAAAAACCACTCATCAACATAACAAACCATGATTTCCTCTCAACTTTGACGGAATTTTCATCACTTACAACTGCCATTGTGAAGCCAAAAAAGCAAATGATGGTGTATTTGCAAGGGACGAAAAAAGCAATATATATGTGTGTATTTACGCTTAGTTTAAAGGATGGTGTCAAATATTATTCACATATACATCCTCTATTTTTTAGTTATATCGTTTGCAACCGATTAACTTTACTAATTTTTCAAATATGAGCGTACAGGTTCATGTGGCCTATTTCTCCGAGTTTATGTACGGGTTGTCTGACCTGGTGTGTTAGCACACTTAGTACAGTGCTAAGCCCAGCAATTAATTATGGTGATTTTGAGTAGTACATTTAGTGATGTGAATTACTCCATATTCTCAATCGTCACCTATACTGTGGAACAATTTTTTATCACACACAACGATTAATTAACATAAAAAACAACTCATCAACATAACGAACAATGATTTCCTTTCAACTTGGATGGAATTTTCATCACTTACAAATGCCATTGTGAAGCCAAAAGAGCAAATGATGGTGCATTTACAAGGGGCGAAAAAGCAAAAAAATCTATATATGTATTTACTCTCAGTTCAAATGATGATGTCAAATATTGTTCACATGTACATCCTCTATTTTTAAGTTATGTCGTTCGCGACCGATTAACTTTACTAATTTTTTTTAAAATTTATTATTTAAGCTCCAGTCACCCAACTGTTGTGCGACAAGATGCTGTCGCCTAGCGGTTAGCAGACAAGATACCTGCCATCGGACTGTTGGGCGACTGGAGCATGTCGCCCAACGGCACAACGATTTCCTTCTTGTCGCTCTGCTATTCGGCGACAGGTTCCAGTCGTCTAACAGTAGGGCGACTAGAGACTATTTTGTAAAAAAAAATTAATAAAAAGCACGTATATTTATGTATTTCAAAATAGAAAGGATTATTTAAAAAATCTTGTAAAAGAGGGAGTCAACAAAAGTCCTCCCAAAGTGTCCATGCCTCTTCATCCTTGGAGTGCCAAATTGCAACCCTCCCAGTTGTTGGCATGTGGTGGTTTTCCTTGACCATGGAAACAGCACATATGCACCATACCTTTCCTTCCAAGTGCTTCTGCCCCACCCACTTGACAAACTAAAGAATAATAACCCAGAATAATTAGCACACATCCACCATAGATCACATCCATAATCGATTCCCTCGTGCTGAAATTCACATGCACACACAAAAATACTACTCTCTCCATCACAAATACACACCGTCTTAGATATATATGTAGTCAAAATTTTAAAACTTTAACTGTTAATTTGTTTTTAAGTATTTAAATTGGATTTATGAAAATTATATATATTTGTATTAAAAATATTATTACACTTTTATTATATTTATAAATATGTTATAATAGAAATTAGTTATTAAAGTTATGTTTTGAACGCTGTTAAAAAATAACATGTAATTATCATCAGAGAGTTAAGAGTGCCATATTCTTCTTCCAACTTTAATATTCTAGCGCGGCCGACGACGTACGACAAAGCCCACGAAGCTTCCTCCCAAGCCGTCCCTCTCCATCTAGCCAACTCCTCCAATATCACATGCCTCCTCCTCTGTCTATATATTGCCGCCTCTTCCAGGCCATGGCCCCTTCACTACTCGTGCACACTTGGTATCTGGCCTTCTTCGATCTCATCTACTTCCTCTTGATTATTCTACCGACTCAACAGTCAACTGTGCTGCTTACGGCGGCGGTGGAGGCGGAGGCGATGGATCCATGGATCGGGCAGCCTTCCCTGAGCCTCGACCTCAACGTCGGCCTGCCGACGGGGCGGCAAGCGCCGCCGCCCAAGGTCCTCGTGGAGGAGAATTTCTTGTCCGTGAAGAAAGATCATGAGGTACGTATACATGCACGATGCATGTATGTAGTATGTGCAATTGCGCGTGCGTTTGATTAGGGGAACGAGTGTGCTCAGATGTTGGATCGATTTCTTGTTGTGTTTAGGTTGAGGCGCTGGAGGCGGAGCTCCGGCGAGTGAGCGAGGAGAACAAAAGGCTCAACGAGATGCTCCGTGCGGTGGTGGCCAAGTACACCGAGCTGCAGGGCCAGGTCAACAACATGATGGCGGCAGCAGCGGCAGCGGCGGCCAACCACCAGTCGTCGACGTCGGAGGGCGGCTCGATCTCGCCGTCCAGGAAGCGGATCCGGAGCGACAGCCTCGACACCGCCGGCGGCGGCCACAACCACAAGCCTTCGCCGCCGTTCGCCGCGGCCAGCAGCTTCGTCGTTGTTCCCGACCAGATGGAGTGCACGTCAGCTGCCGCCGGCGGCCACGAGCCGTGCAAGCGCATCCGCGAGGAGTGCAAGCCCAAGGTCTCCAGGCGCTACGTCCACGCCGACCCCTCCGACCTCAGCCTCGTAAGTAACGAAACAACAAACTGCTATTCATCTACTTCCTCGTAATCGTCGCCCGCAAATTGTACTGCCATGTCTTTGTGTGGCTGATTAGTTTGTGATAAATTTCGACGAGCAGGTTGTGAAAGATGGGTACCAATGGAGGAAGTACGGGCAGAAGGTGACCAAGGACAACCCGTGCCCGAGAGCCTACTTCAGGTGCTCGTTCGCGCCGGCTTGCCCGGTCAAGAAGAAGGTGCAGCGGAGCGCGGAGGACACTACCATACTGGTGGCGACGTACGAGGGCGAGCACAACCACGGCCAACCGCTGCAGCGCGACGGCAAGAACACGGCAGGCTCTGCCGCGGCCGCGACGCCGCCGCCGAACGACGCCGCCGTCCGGGCTCATCCCGGACACCAGCAGCAGCAGCAGAAAGAGGCGGCCGCGGCGGCGGGGTCGTCGGAGGTGGCGGTGAGGAAGAACCTGGCGGAGCATATGGCGGTGACGCTTACGAGGGACCCCGGGTTCAAGGCGGCGCTCGTCAGCGCGCTCTCCGGCCGGATCCTCGAGCTCTCGCCGTCCAAGAATTAATCGGCGGCGCCAGTTAGCGACTTCGTCGATTAGCATTGTTAGTTGAATGCTTGAAATCACACGACCACAGTAATTTTGAGTTGCTTAAGGCATCCATTGATTGGTTGCGCTATTGCCTCTGCTTGGAAGCTAGAAGATTGAGTACAGGTGATCGTCAGGCTAGAGGTTAGTTGTATATACTTGATAGCTACATGCTGCCCGGCCAGCGCTTGGATTTGTGCGACATTCGATTAGTTGTATGCGCTGAAGCAAAGCAAGACCCTTACAACTAAGAACTTAGGATTACATGCTTCAATGTGAAGATATGTATGGGTTTGGGTCTAGATGCATGCGAGATCTAGCAAGGTAGAGCTAGCTAAGCATTAATTGATGTTATCGCATGTTGTCAACGAAAACAAAGTACATGGAGATTCTTTTCAAGTAAAAAAAAACTATTACGAATCTTTGTCAGTATAGCTCTCTCTCCCCTCGCCTTCTCTTTCCTCCCATTCTCTCCCACCTTCAGTGACTGAAAACTATCACGTCCCTTGGCTGTCAGCGATTGAATCACGACGACGTAGAACTCAACTCTTGAATAATCCCCTTCTTATTCCCCGGGGGATTCGCGCGAGGGGAGGCCAGCCACGTCAGCCAGCTCGCCCGCACGCGCGCCCCGGCCGGCGCGTGGCGCGGGATTTTCCGTACGGCCGGGGAGGCACTTTCCTCGTGTTTTCCGGAAATTACGTAGAGGTCCTTTTTTCTCGTGAAAAGGTCCCTGGTGGGTTTTTTTCGGCAATTTTTTCTGGAAACACCCCTCCAATTTGCAGGATTGCGCCCCGCGGTTTTCTAAATTGCGTACGGGTCCTCGTTTCGTTACATACGGGTCCTTGATTTTTTACGAAAAAGCCTTTTAGATTTTTCGAAAATACGCATGTGCCCTTGATTTTTTAAAAAAAACTCCTCGCAGATCATCGCCTCTTTTACTTCGGTACACACGGTGGCTGGCGCGGCGTGTCGCCGCGCCTATGAGGCTAGTTGGGTAAATATCTCATGGCTGCCAACGAGGTTCACCGCGATGTGAGACGAATTCACAGAAATCAGAGAACTAGCAAAGGAACAAGAAGGTGGGTTCCCTGGGTCTTCCTGAGTACATCACTTCCCTTTAAGCACCACCTCCCTCACTCTGCCTTGTGGGGCCCAAGGTCCATATACCAATACTTGCGACACACACATGACATCACCCGCTCAGTGATCCATTGTGGGATTTTACCCGTGTACCCAGCGGTATCGAGTTTGTGGAGGGTGAGTGTTCTTGGCTGGATTGCATTGTGTCCCGTGCTTCTTTCTGAAATTCGACGGTTATCTTCATGCTCACAAAGGCGTCCCATATATCCGGATGGAAGAAAGAATATTTCATGAACAGCATCCTATCCTGATTCACGTACTTTGTGATAAGCATGCTCTTGAAGTTCTTCCACGCCTTACCCATCGTCAGGAACGTCTGTCGTTGCATAAGGCTCTGAACTTCTTCTCCAATATCGAAGGACCTTGAGACTTCCTCCCAAAACTGCTTTTTTATCTTCACTTGTCAGAGATTTCCAGCTCGGTGTGGTGATGGAGACCTATTGTCTTGCAACTATCCCACAGGTTATCCAGAATACGGCCGCTGCTCTCTTGGGATGTAGAAGGACTCAACTGGACTAACTTCCATGATAGTCATTCAGCTCTCAGACATTTTTGATATGCCTCGGCCCTCTCGCTTAGTTACTCCTTCGATCTGGTCATTGGACGCATTCGGCGAAACTGAGCCCAAGACTTTGTAGACACTATCTCACTTAGTTTGCTATATATATATATATATATATATATATATATATATATATATATATATATATATATATATATATATATATATATATATATATATATATATATGAAGCATTCAAATTGCATTATTTCTCACCTTTGTCACTACTAAGTACGATGCACTGTAGTGGATTAAGATTATGCTGTCCCTGTTATACTAGATCAAATCGCTAAAGATTTAATTAGTGAAAAAATGCTGAAGAATAGACGTGATAGTATATGGTGTATAATTGATAAATTAATAGATTGAGCCAAGTAAGCTACACACCATTAGTACATTACAATTTTACGTACATATTGCCATTAAGATATACTTGCTAATTAGATAGGTCTCCATTTCTATGTCAAGGTCCTCTTCTCTGCATAGTAAAGGCTTGAACAAGCGCAACAATTGGGCATAAATATTCTTAGCAGTTTCAATTTATGGTAATCATTTGACACATTGTCATGGCCACCGTAACAGCTATTAGAGCCTTACTGTAACATCTACCAGAGTTGAAACTTAAGAACACTCACAGTTTCTTGGAGCGCTAGGTCACATAGAGCAGAAGACATCGATAAATGGCAATGCAATTATTAATTTGATCTGTGCTGGAAAGGAAGAAATGGTCGATAACAATCATATGAGAAGCATTCTCTTCCAGTAAGGCATATATATACTAAAATTTTGGTGCTAGATTTAGTTCAACATGCAAATCATGCATGTTTATTGACAACCTAATCTTAATCCACTAAAGTGTAAAACGGGAAGAACTTACATATTTGTCACTAAAGTGCGTCGTACTTAGCGGATTAAAATTTTGGTGCTAGTTCAGCCTGCAAATCATGCATGTTGATTGACAACTTAATCTTAATCCATCACCTTTGTCACTACTAAAGTGCAAAGCTACCCGACAGACAACAACCAGTCCACAAGCGAGCCCTTTGAACCCTGAAAATTTCCGTGTGGAGTGGCTGACGGTGGAGCAAGAACAGGGCAATGTTGGCTGGAGAGGAGGGGATCGGAGGGGAAAGAAACGGAGGCGAGCACGAGCAAGAGTAGGCCGAGGGGAACAAACTGAGGCAGTTGGTTGAGCCAAAGAGGAACCGTGATGGGCTGGTGGCAGGGTGGGGAGGGCGCTGTGGAGGAGGTACTCGGGCTGCTGAGGGCTCTGGCCGGTGGTGGGGAAGCTCCGGTGTGCCGAGGAGAGAGCTGGAGGGGTAAGTCAAAGGCTGAAAGCAACAGGGGTGTAGGATAAGGATAATCAATTAGAGGGAGTGAATAAAAGGTTCTAAAAATTTTTGCTCTAAGATTAACAATTATAACAAGAATCAATAAATGAACCTAGCACAAGTTAAGAGCGAATTTTCTAAGTTTTCTACGGCACCTCTAGCTATGTCTCTGTCAAGTATAATCCTAGCTATATAAAATATATCAATTCAATAGCTAGAAAAGTAAATGCGCAACAGTAAAGACAAGAAATATGATCAGCACTACATCACCAACCAACATTCTGGTGCTTCAGGCTGCCACCAAGCATTGTCCTGGCACTGGATCTGGTCGTGCTACCGACCTCATGCTGCATCAGCACCAGATTCGACCGACATGAACAGCTCCGCCACTAGATCTGGGCGTCCCGCATCTGAGTGCTCCTTACCCTTGCCGCTGAGAGTCAAGAGAGGAGAGGAGAGGAGAGGAGAGAGGAGTGAAGATTTTGCAAAAGAGGAACACATAAGAAGTACTTGGGGGTATAGATGCACAGGAACCTCAAAGCAAAGTGGCTGGTTGATGCTGTGGGTGAATATGCCCCTTCGGGCAAAAATGCTTTTCCGATTGTTCCATATCTTTTGCATATATTCACACATGTACCTCTTCATATATTCAACAGAGGAATACATCTGTTGGTTTATATTCACATCTGTCTGAAGTAATATATAACTGAGAACGAGGGACATGTTTTGGGCGGTTCCATGATATTTCGAATTTTCAAATTATTTCGAATTTTCAAATTAAGGAGTACATAGATTGTATAAATGTGCGTAAAAAAAAGGCCCGTCCATATGAAGAGGTGGCAGTGGCACCAAGATCATTTCGTGATATGCGCAGCTAGCTAGCTGAAGGATGAGACGACGACGACGACGCTAGACAGCTGGGCCGGTCACAGACTAGCATCACGCCTAGATTCGGACGCGTTTCACGTGTGCCCTACTGCCCTATGCATGCTCGTGTGGATGGATCGGCTCGTGCGCTAGCTGCACGGCCGGGGATGAGAGGAGACGATCGAGGAGAGCTGGATCGTCTCGTGCGCTAGCCCTGCCCAGGAAGGAGCGCGGAGAAGCAGCGCGCCTGCGCCTGTGGCCGCCCGCGGTTGGTTGACGTATGGCATGGGAGAGCTGCTCGGGGTACGCGGGCCCCACAACGAGCCAGTAGCCAGCGTTTCTCAGTCAAACACGTGAGGGCGGCGGTCTAGTCAACCGTCAATTCGTCCACGCTGGCTGCCCATGCATGCATGTTCCATCGTCGGAGCTTCTTCCATTGTAGTGCTCAATGTGTCTTGGCTTCTATCTTATGGCTAAAAAATACTGTAACTAAAATTAGTTTTTATGAATACTTAAATTTAGAAAAATAGAACAGTTATATTATTATGAATAATGTAAAGAAATAATAGAATCAGAAATCGTTTGAAACGGAGGCTAAAGGAGTGTTTGGTTGCCAGCCACAGTTTACCACGTTTAAGGTTAGGCAAGTTTGACCAACTTTAGGAGCTGTTTGGTTGCAGCCACAGTTGTGGCAAGATTCCCTTCCAGCAAATTAGGTCCCACGCGTCAATGACTCAAAAAAGTGTGGCAAGATTCCCTTAGACTTGCTAAGGTGTGGCAAAGAATTTGAGCACCTCAACTTAGGCAAGTGTGGCAATTTTTGTTGGCAAAGTGTGGCTAGCAACCAAACAACCCCTAAATCTCTCTCTTTTGAAGAGAGTATAATCTGCACCGCAGCAATGCGACCATACTGAACATAGGATAACTGTAGACGGGAGCAAGTGTACTGGTTTTCTTCCGGCCGCTGGATTAATTAATCAACTAATAATCGACAGAGCACTGTTGGTTTAGCGCATTTCGTCTACCGCTCGATCTGAAAGGTTCAATTTTTTGCGGGATCACACGCACGTGCGTACGCCACATATGGCGCCTTGCGTTACACACACAGCTAGCCAACTCAAGCTGACAGGCCAACCTTCTCATCCCATCGGCCGAGAACGATGGGTGGAGCAAGAAATTGGAGAAGGGGAACCAAAATAATTAAGCTACAAAATGCGAAGAATCATAATGGCTAACCAACGTAGAATTTGACTTCATAAAAAAGTGTAGAATTTCAAACGGAACTCCACCAAACATACGATTCCTCTTATATATCCATATGATATAGAGAAAAACTAAGGAACAATATGTCATCCCTCCCTCTCGGCCGCCACTCTCTCTCTCCTTCACTCATATCCTTCGCTCTCTCACTCGCTCACCCTCGCTCTCGTGTGATGGTTGACAAGGGACGCCGTGGCTACCGATGGATTCAATTGCCTCCTGAATGTAGAGGGAGTCCGAGAAACGATAGGGGAGGGGGAGACAGCGGCGCGTTGAGATGGCAAGCCGTCGATGGTGGTGAAGGGGGTGAAGGGATGCAAAGCTATTGCCAATGCCAAAGAAGAGAGGGGGATGCAAGAGGGAGCGGCAGGAGAAAGCTATACCATTAGGGAACTTTCAACGGTATAACGTGATGAAGATGCTCTCTATAGTATATATCCAGTAGATGCCTCTCGCCTGCTGTTTTCTGTCGAAAAAAAAGCATACACAACGGGTTGCAAGTTTCCCTGCAAGATTCCACGGTGTCGCGAACCTCACGGTCACAGCTGGTCCCTAGGAGGCTAGGACCGGTGAGAAGCTTCGGAAGTTGTCGTCGTCGTGAGTCGCAATCCACTGGCAACTGGGCGAAACCAAACATGTGGCCGGGGGTGGACTAAAAGCACTTGTTTTCCTCCTGCTGAACTTGACCAAAACGAGCAGATCACATCACTTCCTACGCCGAGTTAAGCTAAGCTAGCTGGATCCCAATGAAGAATCGCATCCGCGAATTCGGAAGATCCGATCGATTGACAGGGACAAGCAAAGAATAAGCTGATGGACGCATGCGGAATACTAGCAGATCTTCTGCTAGCTTAGCAAAGAATAAGCTGATGGACGCGTGCGGAAATACTACTAGATCTTCTGCAGGCTTAGGTTATCAGGGAACGTCCAAATTAAGGGAATAGATATCACTCGGATATTTTCTTTCTAATTATCATTTAAATTTATGACCTTTGGATTAGAAATCAAAGAGCTCCTTGTTTTTAAAGGGTAGATATTTTTTTTAAAAGGGAGGGGGTAGAATTCAAGGGGGAGAGGGAGAATTCATGACCATTGGATCTCTAATCCAAGGGTCATAAATCTGGATGATAGTTAGAAAGAAAATATCCGGATGACGTTTAACAAAAACCCATCAATTAAGTGGAATGCATGTAGCTAGCACTGTCTGATTACTTTAGTTTGCCTTTGGAAGAACAAGAGTTCGCTATGGTCATGCCTTTCTGCTCTCATGGTGGATGAGTTGCACCACATCCGTGGAAGGGAACAAGACGAAAGGGGTTTAGTCCCTCGCCGTACTCATCTGCTGGCAAGTGTGGCTGGAAAGAAATCGGCGTATCTTCAGATATGAGTTCGCGGCTGCGCACTCTTTTCTCCTAACCGTTTTGTGTTCTCGGGAGGGTGTTTTATAACATCGGTAAGTCTTTAAGGAAAAGTGTTATGATATTATAGTATGTTGAGAGACCATGTGAAGGGCACTCCATGGTTGTGATGAGTAATTGACTCTTGTTCTAGGAAGATTGAGTTTAGTTTTTGAGGTTTGTGCTAAGTTCTGCATTGTCGTAGCCCTGACGAAGTGTTCTGCAGCTAACACGACCACATTGGTCGTGGTCGAAAGTCATGCGCACTGGTTACGACCACTGTGGGCGTGGTCGAAGGTCACCCGAGGGGTCTACGTCCACTTTGGCCATGGTCGAAGGGCACCAGAAGGCAGTACGACCACGTTGGTCGTGGTCGAAGGCCAGCACGACCACGTTGGCCGTGGTCGAAGGCCAGCACGACCACGTTGGCCGTGGTCGAAGGTCAACACGACCATGATTGGACGTGGTCGAAGGCCAGCACGACCACGTTGGCCGTGGTCGAACGCCAGCACGACCATGTTGGTCGTGGTCGAAATAGGTTACGACCACGTTTGGCCGTGATCGTAGGTCTCCAGGGAAGTTTAAGACTGTTTCTGCCCTAGTCGTATCCTGGTCATGGTCGAAATGTCCCGTACGACCACGTTGTGCGCTATCGGAAGTCGGCGCTCGGGCGTTCGACCACGTGAGTAGTCGGCACTCTACGACTACGTTATTGAGAGCTGCGGTCGGAAGTCGATGCTTCGACCACCGTGGTCGGGGGCCGGCACTCGAGCTTGCGACCACGTGGGAAGGCGGTGGACTTCGACCATGTTGTGAAGCGGTCGAACGAGGTCGGGTCGGGGTCAGACTCAGTCGATTGTACTCGATACCGGTCGGATTTGGTCGTAGAGCAATCTGGCGTGGTCGGACGTGCTCGCACGCAGTTGGAATCGGTCGTATGACCTGCAGACTTGACCATTTGAGCTGGAATTTGGTCGTAGGGCTTTGTGATAAAGTCAGGGACCTTGTGCATTTGTTGGTTTATCTTTTCGATCGGTCGTAACGACTTGGGTTGAAGTCGTAGACTTTGGGCGTTAAAGCCGTAGCGAGTTGTGGGTGGTCGTAGCAAGTTAGCGATGATCGTAGACTCTTTGTATCTGGTTGTATGGCTTGATATTGTGGTCGTATGTCGTGTGCATTCATTGTTCTCTTTTTTCGACTGGTCGTAGGTGGTATACGACTTGGTAAGAGTATGATTTGAGCTCTGTTTTCTGGCTCAAGTGGTTGGATACTATTGTGAGCGGTGCTATGTAATGGTTTGCTTGTCTGTGATGGTTTGCAGGACTTTGAGACTAGTCGTGGTGAGGCATGGATGGTCGAGACTAGGCACGGGGGTGCTGAGGTCGTGATCGGCTGGGAGATGCCAAAGACGACGAAGTCTGTGAGGTGGTTGCAAGCGTGATCGGCAAGGCAGGAGGAAGCTTCCGGGAAGGCAGCGGGATGGCATTTTGGAGAAATGCGGAAAGCTGCAAAGGGAAGCTGTGTCTCTGCGAAAGCACTGGAGTGGTTGGCGCTAACGGGCAAAGCAGTGGAGCAGTTTGGCGTAACGGGTAAAGCACTGGAGCTCGTTCTCGCTAGTGGGTAAAGAGAGTGGTAAAACCCGGTGTTAGTTGGGGTTAACGGGTTCTCCCCTGGTAGCTTGAGGCTATAAATAGAGAGGTAGAGCTCGGGTGATCGGTGAGGTTGTTCCTGAGTCACTCTGAGTATTTCGTTTCTATTTGTGTGAGTTGTCTCTGGGTAGAGCACAGTTGCTCTTGTACCTCCGATGGAGTGGCTGTAGAAACCTCCATGTTCAATCGTGTCATCTCTCTTCCTCTATGTTGAGTTTCTGTTCTGTGAGGTGTTTGATTGTTTTGTTTGTGCTTTCTCTGCGTTATCCTTTTCTTGTATGCATGAGAAGCTGATTCTTAGTTGTGCTCTGGTCTTCTTGATTTGAGAAGAGTTCTAGCTGCCTTGCTTCCTCCTGCTCTGAACTGGAAATCGTACTCAAGACCATTTGGTCAAGTTATTTCCGAGAGCAACGAGTGGTCAGAGGAATCTTTGCTCGATCGTACAATATTTTCTGTTCACCATTCTTGTCGGTCTCTCTTGCTGCTGGATCTCGATTCCTCTGGAACTGGGTTTGATCATTCCGACCACAACAGAGAATCGACCGATCACAGTAAGATATCGACAGCAGAGAACTAGTTTCTTCATAGCTCTCTAGCTATCGGAGAAGAAGATCTGGTGGAAGTACTCGGGGAAGTTTGAAGGCACCATTCACCCCCCCCTCTGTTGCCATTTCGGTCCTACATATGTAAATACTTACTGAACGCAATAGCCTTATATGAATACTAGTCTCTTTATATAAGATGCAAGAAAATCACCCCTCCAACCACTATATAAAGGGTGGAGAGGGCTGAATATTGTACGTGCATACATCACTCACCAGCGAACGTAATAAAGTTGAGAGGCTGTCAAAACTATTTTTTTTATCTACTTCTACTTTTATATGTGATTTATTGTGGCAACGACCAATACTTCAACGCAAAGAAAGACAACTAGATTTTTTTTTTACAGGAGACAGGCAACTAGATGAAAGGAAGAATAAGAAAAAAGAAAACAAGCTACTGAACTAAGGCCCCGCTTGTTTTAGCTTCAGCTTTTGGTTTATTTTTCACTATTCGTAAATTTCATTTTTTTATTTTTTAGCTTTTTTGCCGGTTTTTTTCCGTATTCGTTTGTGTTGTCCGAGATGAGCTATCATATTTTTCTATTTTTAAATTTTTTAAATTTAATTACATCCAAATAAGCTACCTTCAACTACAGTAAAATTTTAGCCAGCTACAATGCATTTTCAGCCATAAACTACAGTTTTTCAGTCCAACCGAGCAGGCCTAAACCTTTGCAACCCAATAAGCGATAGCCTGTTTTCAAACCCTCGGTTCGTTGGCCTCACAAAATAGCGGCCAAGGCCCGGTCTCCTTACACGCCTCGGCCGAGCCACATAGCATTTCGTATAAATTTCTTGTTAAAACCTTTTGAGGTGAAAAGAGAAATAAAGAGCTGGACGGCCCAGATTGGAGGCCCATGATGAAAGGTCCAAAAACGGCCGAGTAATGGGAAAGATGTTGCGCAATTAGCTGTAAATGCTCCTGGCCCACCCTAAAACACGTCCCAAAATAGGAAAAAAAAGGCGTGGTCGGCAGGATTCGAACCTGCGCGGGCAGAGCCCACATGATTTCTAGTCATGCCCGATAACCACTCCGGCACGACCACTATCCCGCACGTCCATCTAAATAAGCGCTATTAGAGTAAACAACTAGAATGAAAATGGGTAAATCGAACGGAAGGTCGGAACTGGGACAGAAGGTGGTCAGTCTTTTCCCTGTCACACTGGATATTCCGTCGTCAGAGCATTCAGCAGCCCTGCTTGTCACCTGCTCGAGCAGTACGCGGATTCTTGAACTTAAAATTAGCTTAACCTTATACACTAACTTTTAAATGATTCTTTTTTAATGTAGGGTTAATAAAAAATTATAGTAAAAATATATTGAGTTCAGCTGTACCGGCTAAAATCACGTACAACTATTTTTAACTGCGTACTACCTTTCACGAACAGCTAAATTTTAAATATTTACACCATCAGTCCTAAAAAAACCCACCTCATCTCTTCTCCGCTGCCAATATTTCTTGTGGCAGGCAAAAAATACAGGGGAGTCAGAAGCATCCGTCGCTGCGCCCTGTTGCCAACCATCTCCTTACTGTACTCAACCTGGGCTCAAACGCTACAGCTTAACCGAAAATGTCGAAAAGGATCCAAAAAATTAAGAATTCTAATCGCCTTTCTTCGGATGGCCGATGACTTGATTCCGCCCCGTTTCAATCCATGGCCCTCTAAGCAACATGACGACCATGGCTTAATCGTGTAATTGGCACCGCTTACGGCGCAATAATTTACCGCATAAGATGAGCTGAACCCATCAAAAAGAAGGCGAGATCTATATTTTAGAGAGTATAAGGCAGTCGAGCACACACCACCCATTCTTTACACACCATAGAAATTTATTAGAGATCATAAGTCTCACGAATCAATGACACATGCTTTCCCATTAAATACACACACACATATGTGTGTGTATGTGTGTGTTTTTAAAATTGATGAACACTAGCATTAAATCTAAAACTCTAATCAATTAGACATAACTTACACGTCTAGCTATGAAGTTTTTAGCGGATTTAGCGTTGTTTGCGACAGTATTTACAAAACTAGCTATATACGAGACGTATTTGCAGAAATAGCACTTCTGCCGTCCGGTAGGCAAATGGCAGCGCCGGGGAGACGACACGAGGCCGCTGGCGGTAGGCACCTGCTGCCTTGTTGGCAGACGGCAGGCAGCATGCCGCCCGGCCAAGGGATGGCAGGCAGGCCTACCGCTCGGTGAGGGGACGGCTGATGATTAAGCCGGCTAATTAGCTGGCTTAATTACCTGCCCTAATTTTTTTTCCTATTAAGTGTTTTTTTGAATTTTTAAATATATCAAATGAACTAAACAAATTACTAAAATTTATGTACAACTTCTCGACACAACGTACTTTATAGTGTAATTTTTGGGTAATTTTATCCATTGTGAATATTGCTAAAAAAATTCATACAATTTTGATATTTATACAGGTTTTACATATAACAAACGAGCTTAAAAAATTACGAATTTTTGTGTAAAACGTCCCGACACAGTCATAGTTATTGTGTAATTTTTTGGGAATTTTATATAGTCCGAATTTACTATGTTTATTCGGATTAATTTAATCCTAAATTTAACAATGCTCATGCATCTTTTCAAGTGGTTGATCTCTGTGCTTCACACATGTGTCATCCAATCGTGCTATAGTTTCTTTCCTGCTATGTGGTTTGCATAATTGTCACTCTGTGTGTGGCGTGCCCCCTCGCGCGCTCTCTTGTTCGCACTAATATCATTATGTCTGTACCGTCCTCCCTCGCCCACTCTCTCGTTTGCATATTTATTATTGTTACCATGCCATCCTCTCTCAACTGAAATGTTACTCGTGACAAATAGCAGAATTCAAAATTTTAAATCATGGGCCACACCCCCTCATCTCATCTCATCCTCCAGCCATCAGAGCATGGATTAGGCTGTGATCATTTTGGTTTCAGTTTTTAGCTTCCGGTTTATTTTTCACTATTCATAAATTTCGTTTTTTCTGAACTTTTGGCTTTTTGTTGAGCTTTTTTGCTGGTTCTTTTTTTCGTATTTGTTTGTATTATACGTAATGGGCTAACATATTTTTTATACTTTTTAAAATTTAATTATACTAAATAAGCATCTATCAACTACAATAGTATGGGAAGCTAGAACCCCGGCCGGCCAGCGGCTCGCTCGTGTAGTCGTTCGCGCGAGCATCCATTGCCATGGCGAGACGATCCAGGAGCAGAGGACATAGGACATAGTTACTAGCAACCGCTGCTGTTTCTTCGTTTCCTCATCCAGACAGGTTCACTCGATATAAACATAGCATAGAAAAATTGGTAAATATATGGCTCGAAAAGATTTCCAATATCTAAGAATGAATATTTCCAATTTAATGGACTTAACACCAGAATCGCTTGATTGCTATGCTAGATTGCCGCTGTGAAACTATCAAAAACTCGCCTCTTCTTTGACCAAGAAAACCACGACATTGCACAAGCAAAGGATCGAACCACAGCCCAAGCGCAATCTTGTTTACATTATACACCGAGCAATCCCAAGAAATCCAATAAGTTTAGCACCTTTGACCCCCGAGCAAGACCAAAACGACGTATTCGATCACGCACCTGAGGTAGATACAGACGGATGCTCGCACTTCTCCACCACAATCTCCTACTTCCCCTTTAGGGATGGCAATCGGGCGCGACGGGTACGGGTAGTGCTCGTCCATACCCATACTCGTGACCCCGATTTTCGCCCACGGGCATACCCGCGAAAGACCATAGATAAAAAACCTTGCACATATCCGTCGCCCGTGCGCATACCCGTTTACCCGCGAACTAAGTGCATCACATACAGGAAGATGTTTCTGTACAAGCATGAACTTCAAAGTAGTGAACTTCAAAGCATTAACTTACAGAAGGGATTTTTCTGTACAAGCATGAACTTCAAAGTAGTGACAACAAACTAAGTTGTTGAGATTACAGTTGTTTCTCTTTGCTCCTTATCTGGGTTTCCCATAACCAGTTTAACTAGTAGATGCATCAAAAATAATTAGACAACAAGTACTCCTATTTATAAACTGAAGCATTATGCACTGCTACCGTTCAAGATTCTCACAGAATATCATCTATAACGATCAAGACTCAAGAACCCTCGTGGCATTACATGCCCAAGAAAGAACAGCAATTAGCACACGTCTTTTGGCGCCCAGGACAAAGAACCCACCGCCCAATATTCCTCGACAACGCCGGCCTCACAAAATCGCATCTCCCGGTCGCTCGCAGAGGTAGCAATATACCGCAAGAACATAGCACAGATCACCATAATTCAAGAATTGCATCGCCATCCTCACGGAGCAAAATCACGGTCAAGAATTAGTTCGAGGGCCTGACGGAGGGTCGATCATACGTGCCTGGAAGAGGATCTTGACGCGCTCGAGCGGCGCGACGGCGGTCTTGGCGACACCACCCACGACCCAGCCAGCGATGAGCTCCCGCACCGCGAGCGGCAGCGAGCCACCAACGCCGCCGCTCCCCGCTTCCTCCCACGCCCGCACCTCCATCCCACCGCCGCCTCGGCCGCCTCCCTCCTCGGGCGTGCGATGGCGGGAGGGGGAGACGTGCGTGAGTGCGGTGGAAGCGGCGGAAACGGAAACGAAGCCGAGGCAGAGGGAGGTGAAGGAGGAGAAGGAGGCCGGCGGCCGGGTGGGGGGCGGAGGAGGAGGAGGCGGATCTGGGGGCGAAGGAGGAGGCGAGGAGCGGCGAGGGGTGGCGAGGAACGACGAGGGGCGGCGAGGAGTGGCAGAACGAGGGGCGGCGAGGAGCGGCAGAACGAGGGGCGGCGAGGAGCGTTGGTGTGTCGGCGAGGAGGAGAGGCGGCGGCTGCCTGGGACTGGGAGTCTGGGAGGTTTCGGATTTTCTTGGGTGGATTGGAGGCTTAGCCGAGAGAGAGGCCCGAGAGCGAGAATTGGAGGCATGGTGGAGTCAGGTGGACTGGTGGAGTTAGGGTTTCCTGGTTTTAGGAGGGCCCACTTGTCAGTCCCTTTCACGGGTAAATGGGCGAGACGGGTACGGGTAGAGCTAACCCATACCCGTACCCGTTTACCCGATGGGCAGAGATTTTCCCCCATTTCCCTACCTGTGGGTAAAAAATCCATCCCATACCCGACTCTATTAGGGTATTTACCCACGGGTACACGGGTAAACGGGCACAATTTTCATCCCTAATCCAAACCTTGGGTTCCTTTGACCGTTAGGTTAACCTTATGCGGTCCAGATCTGTGGAAAAAAATAGTAAAGTGAGAGATTTATGCGAAAAGGCCCCTTCAATTACTCAGTCTTTCAACACACACAAGAGGAGAGGATCCTCGGGGGGGCGGCTGAGCTCTGGCGAGTCGTGGCGGAAGCGTGCCGTGGGAAACTCTTTTTCCGGCGAGTACGATCGTTCATCTGCCTTGTGTGCCGTGGTACCGCCTGCCATCCCTGTGATAACCTCTACTCGACAGCGCAGGGCGCGGCGGACATGGCGGTTGGTGGACCTCTAACTTTGCCGATGATGGACTTGCAGGACATGGACATCACCTAAGAGACCTCATCAAATTCTTGGAGTCCATCAATGAGCATGCTTTTGAATCCTCTGATCCCTAGTTTGCCCACCCTGTCATCCACACCTCAGAAGAAGATCATCTCTGCCGGCACCGCACGGAGGATGCCCTCCATCGCCATCCGATCCTCCTGGAACTCCGCATCGCCGATGCTGACAGCGTCATCATGACTCTCATCATCAACACCCGGTCGCTGTAGTTTGTCTTCGATAGGATCGGGTAGTTGGCAGAGCCGCCCACCTCCTTGACCACCCGTTGCACAATCAGCTCGCGGCCACTGGCGTCCCGGTGCCAGCCACGGCATGGTGGAGGTGAGGGAGAGCGACGGCAACCCCGTCGCCCAGGACTCTTGGAGTCGTCGTTCGCCGGAGCCGACATCCCAGAAAACGGTTAACACCACTCTTTGGTTTATTACCTCGCTCTGATACCAATTGAGAGAAAGCAAACTTTGGACTGGTTTTGTGCTACTTACTTTCTGGTTTTCTTCCCCTTTATTTATATATAGAAACTCATAGATAGATAATAGTAAATGCCTTAGTAACTCATCCATGAAGAATACTAAGAGATTACATGCAGAATAATAAGAGACATGCATGCACACAGGATTACTCTCACATAGCATTCATATTAGGATTCTAGCATTCATATTAGCATTTTTTATTTTTTAATACTAAAATGAGACGAAGGATAGCTTCCGCGACGTATATGCGGACCACGACGTTCCGGAGTCAGCTTGAAATGAACTCAATTCTAGTCCAACTGATGTACTAATCCATCTGAACCCGTCGTTGGCATCACCGGCGGTGGCCGATGACCTCGTGGGATCGAGCTCGCGACCTTATGGGAGCGGCGACTATGGGGAAGGAAAAGGATGCCGTTGGCGTTGGCCGTCTTCCCTACCAATAGTCGCCTCGGACCTCTACTTCCTGGGGCCACCGCTCCCGCTGCGTGGCGCCGTGACACATCGGCTTGGATGCCCAACTTGGGCAGCCGCTGCAGCGGATTCGACGGTGCCAATGGCGGTGGGCATTGGTGGGGACCGTGGGGCGGGGGCTGGTGCAGCCTCCAGTGGTTGGGGCCTCAGGGGGCTAAGTGGTCACGGTGAGATCTGAGCCGGCCGTGATGGATTTTTTGTTGTTTGGTTGTGATTTTTTGGTTTGATTCGGTATGCTTGCCATCACCACCTCTTCCTCCCTCTCCTTTCGCCCTCTTAACTCCCAATCCCACTCAACTCCCATTCTGCTTCCTAATGGTTGCCAAACATGCCGAACTTCAATGAAGCTACTGTGTTCCAAATGGGGCCTCAATTATCACATGGGAAAATTGCTCTCATGCCACAAACTTAAGTGACATCCTCTTATTTGCCACATACTTAAGTGACTTTGTTATTATGCCACAAACTTGAGTGTTTTGTCCTTTGTTTTGCCATTTTCTCCCTTTAATGTCTATTTTAATTTCATTTTGCATTTTCAGGGACTTGAACTGACCCTTTTGCCCCAAAATAAAAAAGGTAAGGAATTGCCGGGAGCCCAAAACAGAGGAGCCGGCCGGCGCACGGTAGGCGGCGGTGTCGTCGGAGGGGAAAGGCCGAGGAGGTCGGGGCGAGTGGAAAAATGGAATGTTGGGAGCGAGGTGGAGCTACGGGAGTCGGCACCACGGCCGGGGCGGCGGCAAGGCTCGGCGGCCGGTGGCGGAGGTGGAACGATGCGCCGGCGATTGGTGGGATGAAGAGGGAAACTTGAGCACGCCTGAGCAGGAGGGAGTGGAGGGGAATCTTACCGTGGGTCTGGCCGAGCCGGGGAAGCATCGAGGCGAGCCGGCACCGGGAGCCTACGGCGGCGTGGGGGTGTCATCGTCGCCGGCGAGCTGAGGTGGACGACAGCTCCAGATGGTGGTGGGGAAGAATTCGGGGAGTCGAGAAGGTGCTCTCCTGTGAAGGAATTGAAGGGAGCTCGACCGAGGAGGGAGCTGCGCGGGCGGCGGCGATTTCGGCCGGCGGCGGGAAAGATGGCCGGCGCGTGAGCTCCGGTGAACGATAACTTGATTAACCTGGGGAGAAGGCAGAGGGAAGGTGGAGGCACGAGGTGACGTGACCAATTCATGGGATATTTGCCGGAGGTGGCCGGGACGAAGTGGCGGCCGGCGGCGCACGGGTGAAGACAGGAGAAGGAACTGGGAAGGGAGAGGAGAAGGGCAGGAGATGAGGGAGGAGCTCTCTGAAAATGCAAAATGAAATTAAAATAGACATTAAAGGGAGAAAATGGCAAAACACTCAAGTTTGTGACATAATAACAAAACCACTTAAGTATGTGACAAATGAGAGGATGGCACTTAAGTTTGTGGCATGAGAGCAATTTTCCCTTATCACATCCTCCTCATATCCTCCCTTCTCCAAACGGGGCCAATATTGTGTGTTGCACCCGCCCAAACCCTAACCCAGAACAAAATGGAGACGACCCGTCTCTTGATTGGTTGTCGTTTCCAGATCACCTTTGAGGCCACCTCCATGGTGCACTCTTGGTAGCACGCAAATTGGGGGGGGGTGTTGGCTAGGTACCGTAGGGTGGTTGTGTCTGGCGAGGCTTGTGAATTGGGGGGGGGTGGTCATGGGAGGCGAGATATGAGCTCCTACCAGTGATGGATGGTTATTATGGTTGGGAAATTTTGATTTGGTAAGTCCGCAATTGCCACCACCATGAGCTCTACTCGCCCTCCAGCTATTGTTTCTGATGCTGAACTACGAATCAGTTCTCTCTCTCTCTCCCCCTCCTGTCCGTTTTGTATTCTTTCCGTTTTACACCCCGTATCTCCCTCCTTCTATCTATCTATGGCTATCCGAATGGAATTGGGGAGAGAAAGAGACTGTTCGTAAGATGAATGCTTCTGGGAGGCTAAATGGAAATGACAAAATTCGATATATGCCACTTTAAAATATTGCCAATTGGGAGAATGCAACATTTGGCCCTTTTTATTTGCACCAGCTGTGGGGTCAATGTAAGCATGAATGGTGATTACATAGGCGTGCCTTTGCGCATTCAGAGGCAGCCAGCTGATGGTAACTGACCCATCTCCCTAAAATGAAGAAATGGCGAAATCCTAATGAGGGGTGGTGATGATCAACCATGGCTGAAATATGCATGCCTTTGAGCATTCGAGGTGGCTGTGGGTATCAAATTAGAACCCACCCTCCTCTCTTGGGACCTTTTCAATCACAACCTTATATTGGTGGCTCTGTGTCTTTTGATGGTCATTCTGATGAGTGATTTTCAAGTTGGGTTTGCTCAAGTTGGGTTCATTGGTAATACTGGTACTAGTAGTTGAATGTGTTTTCACCTTTTACTCATGGGATAAATTGTGTCCTACACGATCTGCAGCAATTTTCCTATTCCTACGTGCCTAATTATTTTCTGCTTCTGACCTACTAGTCTCTACCTTTCTTCTCCTTCCCTCTTTGATGGCTCTCTTTTGTCCTTACCTATTTTTTGCTTTCAGATTTCAACTGAAGTGGACTATTTCATTTTGTTATCTTTTCGAAATGCTTTGTAATACTTCCGCTGAGCTAATTTTTGGCTGGTCCTTTTTTATGGCAATGATAAATTTTGCTTATTAAGAGGCACATACAAGTATACAACAGGGTGAGATGTCAATGTTTGGTTTGTCATTTTGACACAGCACAACAACTGCAAACTGCCCAGAAAGCATGCAAATTTGACGGTTTGCCTTTTGCAGACAGCCATTTGAATGCTGAAAAACATATGGGATGGCTTATATAAAAAAAAAACTTTTAGCTACCCCCTCTTCATCTTTTTCCACACCCAGTCCCACTTGCTGGATTAATAACCCGGTAGCCGAGCGATGACATGTGGGCCTTCCATCTGTCTGGCTTTTTCTTCCGCACGAACCCTAGAATGGATCCCCAATGTTCAGCACAGGAGACAGACCATCGTCGTCTATCCTCCCCAAATCCGCAATCCTCACTCGTCTCTAGTTCCAGCCCATCCTCTTCCTTGAACTCTTCTCCATATCTCGTCGCGACGGCGGCGGCGGCGGCTATTGCTTCGCCGTTTGTCTCAAATTCTCACGCCAACGCGTCGTCGTCGTCCTCCGCTCTGCCGGATTGATCTCTTCTTTCGCTGGTAAGGAAGCCCTAGCTTGCTTGGATTGTTCTAAGAGGGAGCTTTGCCCTGAGGATCTTTTCTTTTCCGTGAGCAATCTCATCCAAATCTCCTTTTCTGGCATGGATAGTCCAGTCCATGGAGTTTGTGGTGGATTTGCTTGCTGCGTTGTGGATTACCAGTAGCAGTTTATTTGTCCATATTTTTGGGGGTTCAACTGAACCCCCATGTCCCACGTTAGGGCCGCCCTACTCGCGGTGGCCGATGATCGCATCGCCCGAGATCGCGGCCCTTTCGGAACGGCGGCGATGAGGAAGGGTGGCCGTTGGCTCCGGCCGATCTCTCGTGCGGCGGCCGCCTCGGACCGCCGCTTCTCGGGGCCATCCCTCCCGCCGCGCGCCGTGCCGCGTCGCGTCGCATTGGCATGGAGGCCACCGCTCTGGCAGCCGCCGATGCTGCGGCGGTGGGTATGGGGACCGTGCGGCGGGGTCCGCGGCGGCTTCCGGTCGAGGGTTTGGTCGGGCAACGCGAAATCTGAGCTGCCTTTGTTGGATTTTGCACTGTTCGGTTGCTATTTTTGTTCGATTCGGTACGCTCACCAAGTCTCCGTCCACCCCACCCTCCTCTCTCTCTCTCTCTCTTTCTCTCTCTCTCTCTCGCGCGCGCGCGCGCGAGATAGCTCGATGATCTCGTCTGTGTGTATGTGTGTATGCATGTGTGTGTGATTGATCACACACAGTTCACACCCCCGAACCCTAACCCTAGACCAAATCGAGCCTTCTGCGCCGACCCACCTTCCGAGCGGCCTCTGCGTCAGTTCCCCACCTCTAGGGTGCCGCCTCCGCCATTCCATTGCCTTGCATTTGGTGGCGGCAATGGCTGGGAACCGTACGGTGGTGTCTGATGCGGCTTCCGAGTCGGGGGTTTGGTCGGCAGAGGTGAGATTTGAGCTCCTCCTGATGGGCGAGCGGACGGACGGATATGTATGTATGTGTATATATATGGTCAGGATGCTTTGATTTGCTACTCCTGCTGTCAATGGGCAACAATGATCACGTAAGGATGCTTGCCTTTGGGCATTCGAGGCAGCCATCAGATGTGTAAATGGACCCGATACATTTCCCTAGAATGAAGGAACGAAATGCTGATGAGGGGCGATGACGATAAACCTTTTCTGAGAAGCATGCCTTTGAGCAATCGAGGCAGCTGTGGGTATCAAATTAGAGCCAACCCTCCTCTCTTGGAGCCTATTCGATCATTCGCTAATGTTGGTGGTTCTGTGGCTAGGACGGTCATTCTGATCAAATATTGTTGCATTGCAAGACTTGCTTGGTCCCCATTTGCTCTAATTCTGATGAGTGATAACCAGCACAGCTCCACCTACATTAGGATGAGTAGATTGTGCAGCAAGAGATGTGGGGGTTGGTTTTGTATGATCGAGCGAAGGCGAATCTGAGCCCACTCAATGCTATTTTACTATTAATGGTGCTTCTGTGCTAGTATATTTTGCATATTTTTTCTTCTGCATTCATCTTTGAAGCTATTGCCAACTTCATATTGAAGTGATCGGTATGTGTTTGTGTATGTAAGCATGAGTGACCTCGTGGGCATGCCTTCAAACATTCGCTGATGTTGGTAGTTCTGTGAATAGGACAGTCACTGATAGAGTGATAACCAGCACAGCTAAATTTACATTAGGATGAGTAGATTGTGCAGCAAGAGATTTGAGGGTTGGTTTTGTATGATCAAGCAAAGGCAGCTGAGCCCTCTCAATGCTATTTCACTATTAATAGTGCTTCTGTTCTGGTATATTTTTGCTTTTTTTTTCTATGTCTTCTTTGAAGCTGTTGCCAACTTAATATTAACTGATCAGTTTCCATTGTCGGAAGGTTATCTACATGCCGCTAAATTTGAAGCGAACGAGTCGAACTTTCTTTGAATTTCAGTTGGTTAAACTTCTAGTCACATTTCCATTTGTCTTTTCTAATGCTCCATCTCTTCTATACTTTGCTTCTTGTGCTGCACAATTGTACATCACAGTAACATGATGTAGCTGATCTTTGATGTGTTAATTGTAGTCAGTTCTCAGTATTTTTCATCTTTTCTTTCTTGGGATAAAGTGCATGTGGTATGATCTGCAAGGCCATATATTTATATTTCTTATTTGTAAAATATGGCCCTCTTGCAGGGTCAGATAAGTTATTGCTTAGAGCTTAAGTGCTAACAAGTGACCTCAGACTTTCTGCTTACTGCTTCGGAACATTTGGATACTCTGCATCACTCCAACCCTTGTTTTAGCCTGAAAAACACACCGAGGGACGTTTGAGATTTGTATATTGGCTATTACCCTTGTCCCTTTCTCATTATGTCTTTTCGAATTTGTTTGGGTTTCTTGCTTTTGTTTTTGTTTACATTTAGCCAAAGGTTGGTCTGTAGGTGTTTGATTATTTAGCATGCTATGTACACCAGCATTTGTCATGGGACAAATGGGCTAAGCATTACTTTCCATTTTCTATTTGAAGTAAATACATTTCCTTTTGGTCCATTGGGTGATAACCTTGTCAGCAAGTTTGTATTTTCTTCTTTCTGTGCAGTGCAGTGCAGTGCCGCCTTTCATCTGAAGTGAACAGATGTCTCCTATTTCTTTGGTTGCCAGTAGTGCAGCCATCAGTTCAGTGTTTCAAATTAGTTTTGGAACATAACATATTTAATTTGTTTTTTATTATTTTTTATTGGTGTGTTCTATCCTTCTTGAATGCCTGTGATGATTTTGCTGTCCCTTGGTCTTGGAGATCTTTTTAACATGTCCTGAGTTGGTTCCTTGCAAATTTGCTCAGTTAAAAAGTTAGTCGTCAAACTAGGAGGCCTTGCTCTGCAGCAAGTTACCAGTCATCGCTATTTGTTGCTGATGCTGTTGTTGTTGTTGTTGTTGTTCTTGTTACATTTTCTCATGAACAATCGTACTCGATAGTTCATGGTGAGAGAGAAAGAGAGAGACATTATATTGGATGTTGCTGCTGTCAGAAACATTTGCCAACTTTGGTGATTGGTAGTGGGATTAATCTGAGCCATTCAAGTAACACTTCTTTTATTTCCGAGTATTGTATAAGTTCTTCCTCATTTGGTTATTGTTGTGCTTGCTTGGATCTGAAACTTCTATGACTTCTGTCCGATAATAGTACTATCAATGAATACTTTTTGGAATATACTCCAGAAAACAGGTTGGTTTTCTTTTGAACATATTTTTTGGTGGTTTTCGTATTGAATTTTTTTCCCATAACATTTCAGCATGCCTTTTGGGTGATTGTGAGTTGTGACTGGTTGTGGCCGAAGCCTTTGAACAATTGAGGCATTTATATTATATAGATATCGCATAAAATGGGAAAACTGCTGCTTTTCTTGAGTCATCAAGTCCTCTGCTAATATTGGTGGGCTTATAGTTTGGATAGTAAATCAGCATAGCTCTGGTGATCTTGCACTTGCAGTGGGCGCTATGGAAAGGTGAAAGATCTTCCTCTTGATGCTATTGTTTATTTGTTTATACTTCCGTTTTTAGTTATTTTTTTTGGCAGGATCTCCATTTTTACCCATTAATATAGCTTGCACATTTTTATGTTGTAGAACTCCTTAATTCCTTAACTGCCACTATTGCTGCAATGCTCGCCATCCCCATGTCCTTCTACAGCTTCATCTGTTCTGGTAAATCAGCATTTGGCCGATCAATCTACGTTCATTTTGTATATACAGTCATACTACAGGCACACTCGCAGTTTGCATGAGCTTCTACATCAAAGAAATTGGGTGCGGATGAGGAGTTGGGATTGTCGCTTGAAAGCGTGGAAACGAAGCTAGTCCTGAAGGACCCAGCTAAGCGCAATGAGGCAAAGACAATTGCGCAGGTAAGCATTGAGGGCCTTCTTCTATCTGAATCAAGCTAAGATGTTTGTGTTCTCCTGATGATCTCTCCCCTATGGTGGTGGGCCGAAGTGGACCTGATAGAAGTAGGAAAACACCACCTGGACACGTGGGATGTTGGATTCTCTTGCACGAGTGCTTCACGCCAGACACGTGCCATCGCCGCGCGTGCACTGCGGCGCATTTGGCCTCCCCACTTCCTGGACAAAAAACCCACCGCTGCTGACCACGACTCCTCTGCCTGCTTCCCTCGGCTCGATCGCTCACTCATCGGTGACAAGTGTGCGCGGCAGAGGAGCTGAGGCAAGCGCGCCCTCGCACCCGCTGTTGGCATCACCGGCGGTGGCCGATGACCTCGGGATCGAGCTCGCGACCTTTTGGGAGCGGCCACTATGAGGAAGGAAAAGGATGCCGTTGGCGCTGGCCGTCTACCCTACCGATGGTCGCCTCGCACCTCTACTTCACGGGGCCACCCCTCCCGCTAAGTGGCGTGGCGACGCATCGGCTTGGATGCCCTATTGGGCAGCTGCCGCGGCGGATTCAGCGGTGCCAATGGGGGCGGGCGTTGGTGGGGACTGTGGGGCAGGGGCTGGTGCGGCCTCCAGTGGTTGGTGCCTCAGGGGGCTGAGTGGCCACGGTGAGATTTGAGCCGCCACGTGATGGATTTTTCGCTGTTTGGTTGCTATTTGTTTTTGGTTTGATTCAGTATGCTCGCCATCACCACCTCTTCCTCCTCCCTCTCCCAATCCCACTCAACTCCCATTCTGCTTCCTAATGGTTGCCAAACAAGCCGAACTTCAATGAAGCTCCTGTTTCCCAGAACAAAATGGAGACGACCCGTCTCCTGATCGATCGTCGTGTCCAGATCTCCACGGTGCACTCCTACTGGTAGCACACCGGTGTTGGGGTTTGGGAACCGTTGGGTAGTTGTGTCTGGTGCGGCTTCCCAATCGGGGGGTTTGGTCATGGGAGGCGAGATATGAGCTCGTACTGGTGATGGATGGCTATTTTGGTTGGGAAATTTTGATTTGGTAAGTCCGCAATTGCCACCACCATGAGCTCTACTCGCCCTCTAGCTACTGTTTCTTATGCTGAATTACTGATCAGTTTCTCTCTCTCTCTCCCCCTCCTGTCCGTTCTGTATTCTATCCATTTTACACCCCATATCTCCCCCTCTTATCTATCTATGGCTATCGGAATGTAATTGGAGAGAGAGAGAGACTGTTCGTAAGATGAGCGCTTCTGGAAGGCTAAATGGAAATGGCAAAATTTGATAGCCACTTTGAAATATTGCCAATTGGGAGAATGCAACATTTCACCCTTTTATATTCAAATGATTTTAGTGGTTGTGGCACCACCCATCCCAGGGAGAGCAGGTAGCTACAGATCTACACCTCCTGGTTCTTCCTCAACCATTCCATTGGCATTGCTGCATGCTGGGAATCATTGTGTGCTTGGTTTGGCTCCTCCTGACTTGGTTGTCCATGGACATAACCCTCCTTTGGTGCAGTTGGGTTTGCTCAAGCTCCTCTCGTTGGTAGTGCTGGTACTTGTAGTTGAATGTGTTTTGATCTTTTACTCATGGGATAAATCGCGCCCTACACGATCTGCAGCCATTTTCCTATTCCTACGTGGCTAATTATTTTCTGCTTCTCACCTACCAGTCTATTCCCCCCCTTTTCGATGACTCTTTTGTCCTCTATCTACTTTTTGCTTTCAGATTTCCACTGAAGTGGAATATTTCATTTTGCTCTCTTTTGAAATGCTTTGTAATACTTCCACTGAGCTAATTTTTGACTGGTCCTTTTTCATGGCAATGACAAATTTGGCTCATTAAGAGGTACATACAACAGGGTAAGATGCCGATATTTGGTTTACTGTTTTGTCACAGCAACACAGCACAACAACTGCAAACTGCCCAGAAAGCATGCAAATCGGACGGTTTGCCTTTTGCAGACAACCATTTGAATGCTGAAAAATACATGGGATGGCTATGGTACGACCAACTTTTAGCTGCCCCCTCTACATCTTTTTCTATCCCTGGTCCCACTTGTTGGATTAGTAATAGATGGTGGTGAAAGTTTTGGAGTGTAAATGGATCGAATACGGAGCTGTTATGGGAAAACCATAATATTGCCGCATGCCCACATGTACCTCTTATTATCTCACATGTTGTGGAAATACCATGACTTGTTTTATGATATACGGGCCAACACTGAGCCTCCCATTTGATGGCTACAGCCTTTGAGTTTTCAACATTTGCCTTTCTTGCTCGCTCACATGCATGCATGCATAAATGATAAGAAAAAGTAACAAAAGAAGTGAATTATGATCTTGACGAGAGACGATGATGGTGTAAGCATGCCTTCAAATGGCTACATGTTATTTCTGGGGCTCAATATTATTTCTTATATTTTGATTTTTGAGTAGGGAAAAATGGCCACATGCCATTCCTGGGGTTCAATTTAATGATATGTCTTTTGAGTTGTATCTGTTTTATTGAATTTCTTGCAGTCACCTTAGTAATTTCTTCTGTGGCAACTTGAGCTCCTTCCCTCGCTGATACTGCTGCCGTTAATACTGCTACAATAATGTTCTGAATGATGAGTTCGTAATATTTTCTTGCAATGGATATGTTGAGTGCTTGCTTCTGATATTTATGTACGGATAAATTAGTAAAAAACATGTTCAGGTAGATGCTATGGTGGCCCATTTGGCAAGTTTCTGTTTTCTCCTTGTTCCTGTGCATTTTGTTGGTTTTGCAGTATAACAGCCATTTCTGGTGTTTTTAAGAATAATATGCATGTGAAATATATTGTTGTCTTTTGATCTTTTGTTCTGTCCTTTTCATGAATGGCTGTGATGATTATGCTGCCCCTTGGAGAGTTTTTTGCAGCTGATTGCTGCTGCTGCTGGAGGTGGGGCTACATGTTGGAACGACAATTCTACTTAATAGTTCATTTAGAGAGATAAATGGCATGCTGCATTGATAACGCCGTAAGTTGCAATTGCTGTGTTGACAATGGGGTAAATTTGAGTCATTTAAGTAACATGTTTCTATTTTTTTCGTTATTGTTTGAAATTTTGATTATTTTATGCTTGTGTTTTGCCCTCTATCTTCCTATTCCTTTATACTTTCTAGTATTATTTAGTGATATCATAAATTTCATACTGTTGTATGAATTTCATACTGTTGTATGACTCGTATCGTGCGTATTCAGATATCATGGTTCCTGGTTTCCTTTTTGTTTCCATGTAGACAATGGTTGGCTGCATGCAATTAGCATTCTCCTCACTTGTCTGATTACTTTGGACCTATGGAACACTGATTTGTCATGTGAATATGTGATAGATTGGCCAAAGCAGTGCCTTGTGTTTTCTGTTTGAAGTAGAGGCATGTTCTGGTTGATGTCTGCTGACTTGTTTTGCAAGTTTGTGCTTTCTCCTTTTGTTGTTTCTTCGGTTTTGGAATACCAGCCTTTTCTGGCCTTTTAGGAACAAATATGTGGGCAGAAGATATTGTTTTACCTTCTGAGCTTTATTTTTTGGTCTGTCCTGTTCTTGAATGGCTGTGATGATTTTACTGCCCCTTGAGAGATTTTAACATGATCTGAATCGCTTCGTTGTGTTTTCTTCAGTTTGCTGCTAAATTAGGAGGGCTTGTTCCACATCAAGTAACCAGTTTAGCAGGTAATTGCTGTTGCTGCTGCTGCTATATGTTGGAATGAACAATCTACTAAACAGTTCATGGAGAGAGAGAGAGAGAGAGATTAAATGGTGCTTCCACCATAAGTTGTAGCTGTGGTGTTGATTATGGGGGTAAATCTGAGCCATTCAAGTAACATGTCCCTGTTTTTGTGCCCCGTCATTGTTTGAAATTTGCTCATTTCATTATTCTCTTTTGACTTTTGTCTACTTCAACTGAAGTGCAATATTTAATGTCCTCTTTTACCATTCGATCTAGCACTTCCACATTTTTTTGGAATGGTTTTTTATGTGGCAATGATTAATTTGGCTTATTGGGAGGCGCATAGAAAGGGTTGAATGCCGAATTGCAAACATTTGGTTTATGATTGTAGGGTAGGGGCTAGTTTGGCATTGGTGCAACTCTCCGGAATCTAGCTTAGCAAAAT
Organism: Dendrocalamus latiflorus; assembly: GCA_017311315.1. Lineage (NCBI taxonomy): Eukaryota > Viridiplantae > Streptophyta > Magnoliopsida > Poales > Poaceae > Dendrocalamus > Dendrocalamus latiflorus. The sequence goes on along the minus strand of CM029659.1, from coordinate 33,775,063 downwards.
GTCTGTTTTGGCTCTAAATAGAAACGAAAAATGTTTTTTGAAAAACCATTGCAATGCCAAATGAAGCCTGTGTGTTCTGACGTGACTTATTTCACTATGCCAAATTTGAAGGTCTGCCTTTTGCAGACAACCATTTGAATGCTGGAAAAACCACTCAACCTATAATCTCACATCTCGTGGAAGCCTGTGTGTTGTATCATGAACGAATGAACAACGCATCCCATTCTTATTTGGTCTCTATACGCTGATCCGTTCTACTTTCGTCAGTTCTCTTGTGATTTCAATTGAAGTGTGATTTCTAATTACCCTGTTCTCTTTTACAATTCTGTCTACTTTTTTTTGGTCGATTTCTCTGTGATTTCTTTTAGTGATGTTTTGGACCGTTTTATTGATGGCAATGATGGATTTGGCTCATTCAGAGGTGCATAGAGAAAACTAAGATTAGATACAGTGCTTGATTTGAAGGTTTTGGGTTGGGGTTAGGGTTTTGATGTGACTAGTTACATTTTACTTCAAAATGGAAGCATGCAAATTGGATGGTTCTCCTTTTGTGAGCAACCATTTGTATGCTGAAAAGAAGTGTCACATAAGGGTGTAAACGGATCGGATATTGAGCGGATATCATGGGGAAACCACAATATAGCTGCATGTACCTCTTCTGATTTATCACATGTGGGGAGAGTACAAGTTGTATGACAAATGGGCCAACACTGAGCCTCCCATTCTCTTATATTCACAAATGCACTTTGTACTTTCTGAAACTTTGTAGTTGCCCTCCTGCTCACTTTGCACAAATGCACTTTCTTATTTTCGACAATTATTGGTTGGATTATTCTGTTGTTTATGCACTTACGTGGATCATACTTTTGTGTGGTTGTCTAATATAATGCTATTGTTAATGAATGCCTTTGGAATATGTTCAACTGATTGATGGGCTTCTAGGTGTATTTGGATCTTCTTGGTTCCTTTCTTTCAGCACTAATGTACGCCTATGGGGTTTGTGTCTGGTCTCAGCGGAATCCTTTGAACAACTGAGGCATCTGCAGACGGTTGCTACGTTAGTCTTGCAGTTTTGTGCATGTCGCAGGTCCAGCAGTGTTTTCTCCGGAAAGGTGAGGATTTTCGGCGTCCCTTTATTGATCAAACCGTGCTATTATTTGTACTTGCGTGTTCTGCTGCTCCTGTCGCTGCATCTCCATTTTCACTTGTATTTGCATCTTTTGATTTTCATGCTTACAGAACTTTTATGCATGCCTCTTTGACTTCCAATGTGCCATTTCCGTATCCTTTTATAGCCTCATCCGTTGCGCTAAATTAGTGTTCGACACATCAATCTACATTAATTTTTGTAGATAGGTTCAGACGTATGCTTGTACTTAGTGTTTTAATGCACCATGGTAGCACCACCGTAATAAACTTTTGGAGAATGTTGTTGCCACCGTCAATACCTTGCCCGCTGTCGCTGAGAATCTGACTCTGCTAGGGGCGAATCCAGAGGGGGGGCTATAAGGGCTCGGGCCCACCCTTCGTTGCCATTGCAACCCCCACCCCGTTGCCCACATAAACTCACATGGCCTAGGCGTCGACCAGACGAGCACGAGAGGATTGGACATGTGATGTGTGTATGCACCTTAGGAGCAGGGGTGGACCTAATAGAAGTAGGAAAACATCACCTGGGCACGTGGGATGTTGGATTCTCTTGCACGAGCGCTTCACGCCAGACACGAGCCATCGCCGCGCGTGCACTGCGACTCATTTGGCCTCCCCACTTCCTGGACAAAAACCCACCGCTGCCGACCACAACTCCTCTGCCTGCTTCCCCCGGCTCGATCGCTCACTCATCGGTCATAAGTGTGTGCGGCAGAGGAGCTGAGGCAAGCGCGCCCTCGCACCCGCCGTTGGCATCACCGGCGGTGGCCGATGACCTTGTGGGATCGAGCTTGCGACCTTCTGGGAGTGGCCACTATGAGGAAGCAAAAGGATGCCGTTGGCGCTGGCCGTCTTCCCTACCGATGGTCGCCTCGGACCTGTACTTCACGGGGCCACCCCTCCCGCTGAGCGGCGTGGCGACGCATTGGCTTGGATGCCCTATTGGGTAGCTGCCGCGGCGGATTCGGCGGTGCCAATGGCGGCGAGCGTTGGTGGGCATGGTTGTCACGGCGTCGCCTTGTCGTCGCCTAGGCGACGCCTTGGCGTCCAGGCGCCGGGGAGGAGACGCCAGGGAGGATCGCCTCGCCTTGCCCAGGTACGCCATCCGCCCATGTCTTCTCCGGCCGCGCCGCCTCCCTCCAGCCGGCGACGGCGCCTCCACCCGCGCCGCCTCCCTCGCTCCCGCCGGCGACGGCGGCTAGGGTTAGCAGATCGGGCGCGGGGAGCTGGAGGCGGTGGGGGAGGAGGCGAGGGGAGGCGGCGATGGGGAGAGGATGCGGCGGACGGGGGAGGCGGCGGCGGGGAGAGGAGTTGACGAACGGGGGAGACGGAGAGGCCGAGAGAGCGGAAGTCGGGAGAGACGGGAGAGTCGAGGGGGAGCGAGGAGTATGATGAGAGACGGGAGAGTCGGGGGCCCACCAGACAGGAGAGAGATATATAACTGAGTCGGTCACCCACAGACGCAAATGACTCGGAGACCCGTAGACGCTTCAGGATGGCGCTCGCCATGGCGTCGCCGCAGCGTCACCGTGGCGTTGCCTAGGCGTCCCGGCGATCCTCACTCGCCATGCTCGCCGACTCCACCGTGACAACCATGTTGGTGGGGACCATGGGTCAGGGGCTGGTGCGGCCTCCAGTGGTTGGGGCCTCAGGGGGCTCAGTGGCCACGGTGAGATTTGAGCCGCCGCGACGCATCGGCTTGGATGCCCTATTGGGCAGCCGCAGCAGCGGATTCGGTGGTGCCAATGGCGGTGGGCGTTGGTGGGGACCGTGGGGCAGGGGCTGGTGTGGCCTCCAGTGGTTGGGGCCTCAGGGGGCTGAGTGGCCACGGTGAGATCTGAGCTGCCCCGTGATGGATTTTTCGCTGTTTGGTTGCTATTTTTTTTTGTTTGATTCAGTATGCTCGCCATCACCACTTCTTCCCCCTCCCTCTCCCAATCCCAATCCCAATCCCACTCAACTCCCATTCTGCTTCCTAATGGTTGCCAAACAAGCCGAACTTCAGTGAAGCTGCTGTTTCCCAGAACAAAATGGAGATGACCCGTCTCCTGATCGATCGTCGTGTCCAGATCTCCACAGTGCACCGCTACTGGTAGCACACCAGTGTTGGGGTTTGGGAACCGTTGGGTAGTTGTGTCTGGTGCGGTTTCCCAGTCGGGGGGTTTGGTCATGGGAGGCGAGATATGAGCTCCTACTGGTGATGGATAGCTATTTTGGTTGGGAAATTTGGATTTGGTAAGTCCGCAATTGCCACCACCATGAGCTCTACTCGCCCTCTAGCTACTGTTTCTTATGCTGAATTACTGATCAGTTTCTCTCCCCCCCCCCCCCCCCTCCTGTCCGTTCTGTATTCTATCCGTTTTACACCCCATATCTCCCCCTCTTATCTATCTATGGCTATCGGAATGTAATTGTCGAGAGAGAGAGAGACTGTTCGTAAGATGAGCGCTTCTGGAAGGCTAAATGGAAATGGCAAAATTTGATAGCCACTTTGAAATATTGCCAATTGGGAGAATGCAACATTTCACCCTTTTATATTCAAATGATTTTAGTGGTTGTGGCACCACCCATCCCAGGGAGAGCAGGTAGCTACAGATCTACACCTCCTGGTTCTTCCTCAACCATTCCATTGGCATTGCTGCATGCTGGGAATCATTGTGTGCTTGGTTTGGCTCCTCCTGACTTGGTTGTCCATGGACATAACCCTCCTTTGGTGCAGTTGGGTTTGCTCAAGCTCCTCTCGTTGGTAGTGCTGGTACTTGTAGTTGAATGTGTTTTGATCTTTTACTCATGGGATAAATCGCACCCTACACGATCTGCAGCCATTTTCCTATTCCTACGTGGCTAATTATTTTCTGCTTCTCACCAACTAGTCTATCCCCCCCCCCCCCCCCCCCTCTTTGATGACTCTTTTGTCCTCTATCTACCTTTTGCTTTCAGATTTCCACTGAAGTAGAATATTTCATTTTGCTCTCTTTTGAAATGCTTTGTAATACTTCCACTGAGCTAATTTTTGACTGGTCCTTTTTCATGGCAATGACAAATTTGGCTCATTAAGAGGTACATACAACAGGGTAAGATGCTGATATTTGGTTTACGGTTTTGTCACAGCAACACAGCACAACAACTGCAAACTGCCCAGAAAGCATGCAAATCGGAAGGTTTGCCTTTTGCAGACAACCATTTGAATGCTGAAAAATATATGGGATGGCTATGGTACGACCAACTTTTAGCTACCCCCTCTACATCTTTTTCTATCCCCGGTCCCACTTGTTGGATTAGTAATAGATGGTGGTGAAAGTTTTGGAGTGTAAATGGATCGAATACGGAGCTGGGAAAACCATAATATTGCCGCATGCCCACATGTACCTCTTATTATCTCACATGTTGTGGAAATACCATGACTTGTTTTATGATAATTGATAAACAGGACAACACTGAGCCTCCCATTTGTTGGCTACAACCTTCAAGTTTTCAACATTTGCCTTTCTTGCTCGCTCATATGCATGCATGCATAAATGATTGGAAAAGGTAGCAAAAGAAGTGAAATATAATCCTGATGAGAGACGATGATGGTGTAAGCATGCCTTCAAATGGCTACATGTTATTTCTGGGGCTCAATATTATTTCTTATGTTTTGAGTAGGGAAAAATGGCCACATGCCATTCCTGGGATTCAATTTAATGATATTTCTTTTGAGTTGTATCTGTTTTATTGAATTTCTTGCAGTCACCTTAGTAATTTCTTCTGTGGCAAGTTGAGCTCCTTCCCTCGCTGATACTGCTGCCGTTAATACTGCTACAATAATGTTCTGAATGATGAGTTCGTAATATTTTCTTGCAATGGATATGTTGAGTGCTTGCTTCTGATATTTATGTACGAATAAATTAGTAAAAAGCATGTTCAGGTATATGCTACGGTGGCCCATTTTGCAAGTTTCTGTTTTTTCCTTGTTCCTGTGCATTTTGTTGGTTTTGCAGTATAACAGCCATTTCTGGTGTTTTTAAGAATAATATGCATGTGAAATATATTGTTGTCTTTTGATCTTTTGTTCTGTCCTTTTCATGAATGGCTGTGATGGTTATGCTGCCCCTTGGAGAGTTTTTTGCAGCTGATTGTTGCTGCTGCTGCTGGAGGTGGGGCTACATGTTGGAACGACAATTCTACTTAATAGTTCATTTAGAGAGAGAAATGGCATGCTGCATTGATAACGCCGTAAGTTGCAATTGCTGTGTTGACAATGGGGTAAATTTGAGTCATTTAAGTAACATGTTTCTATTTTTTTCGTTATTGTTTGAAATTTTAATTATTTTATGCTTGTGTTTTGCCCTCTATCTTTCTATTCCTTTCTACTTTCTAGTATTATTTAGTGATATCATAAATTTCATACTGTTGTATGACTCGTATCGTGCATATTCAGATATCATGGTTCCTGGTTTCCTTTTTGTTTCCATTTAGTGATATCATACTTTCCTGGTTTCCTTTTCATACTGCCATGCAATTAGCATTCTCCTCACTTGTCTAATTACTTTGGACCTATGGAACACTGGTTTGTCATGTGAATATGTGATAGGTTGTCCAAAGCGGTGCCTTGTGTTTTCTGTTTGAAGTAGAGGCATGTCCTGGTTGATGTCTGCTGACTTGTTTTGCAAGTTCATGCTTTCTCTTTTTGTTGTTTCTTCGGTTTTGGAATACCAGCCATTTCTGGCCTTTTAGGAACAAATATACGGGCAGAAGATATTGTTTTACCTTCTAAGCTTTATTTTTTGGTCTGTCCTGTTCTTGAATGGCTGTGATGATTTTGCTGCCCCTTGAGAGCTTTTAGCATGATCTGAATCGCTTCGTTGTGTTTTCTTCAGTTTGCTGCTAAATTAGGAGGGCTTGTTCCACATCAAGTAACCAGTTTAGCAGGTAATTGCTGTTGCTGCTGCTGCTGTTATATATTGGAACGAACAATCTACTAAACAGTTCATGGAGAGAGAGAGAGAGAGAGATTAAATGGTGTTTCCACCATAAGTTATAGCTGTGGTGTTGATTATGGGGGTAAATCTGAGCCATTCAAGCAACATGTCCCTGCTTTTGTGTCCCATCATTGTTTGAAATTTGCTCATTTCATTATTCTCTTGTCTTTTTTTTCTACTTCAACTGAAGTGCAACATTCGATCTAGCACTTCCACATTTTTTTGGACTGGTTTTTTATGTGGCAATGATTAATTTGGCTTATTGGGAGGCGCATAGAAAGGGTTGAATGCCGAATTGCAAACATTTGGTTTATGGTTGTGGGGTAAGGGCTAGCTTGGCATTGGTGCAACTCTCTGGAATCTAGCTTAGCAAAATGTCTGTTTTGGCTCTAAATAGAAATGAAAAATGTTTTTTGAAAAACCATTGCAATGCCAAATGAAGCCTGTGCGTTCTGACGTGACTTGACTTATTTCACTATGCCAAATTTGAAGGTCTGCCTTTTGACGACAACCATTTGAATGCTGGAAAAACCACTCAATCTATAATCTCACATCTCGTGGAAGTAGTGTTGTTGTATCATGAATGAATCAACAACGAGCGTCCCATTCTTATTTGGTCTCTATATGCTGATCCGTTCTACTTTCATCAATTCTGTTGTGATTTCAATTGAAGTGTGATTTCTAATGACCCTGTTCTCTTTTACAATTCTCTACTTTTTTTTGGTCGATTTCTCTGTGATTTCTTTTAGTGATGTTTTGGACCGTTTTATTTATGGCAATGATGTATTTGGCTCATTCAGAGGTACATAGAGAAAAATAAGATAACATACAGTGCTTGATTTGAAGGTTTTGGGTTGGGGTTAGGGTTTTGATGTGACTAGTTCCATTTTACTTCAAAATGGAAGCATGCAAATTGGATGGTTCTCCTTTTGTGAGCAACCATTTGTATGCTGAAAAGAAGCCGAAATGATCACCACCTATAGCTGCATGTACCTCTTCTGATTTATCACATGTGGGTAGAGTACAAGTTGTATGATAAATGGGCCAACACTGAGCCTCCCATTCTCTTGATAGCCATGACTTCTACTTTCTGAAAATTTGTAGTTGCCCTCCGGCTCACTTTGCACAAATGCACTTTCATATTTTCGACAATTATTGTTTGGATTCTTCTGTTGTTTATGTACTTACGTGGATCATACTTTTGTGTGGTTGTCTAATATAATGCTATTGTTAATGAATGCCTTTGGAATATGTTCAACTGATTGATGGGATTGTAGGTGTATTTTGATCTTCTTGATTCCTTTCTTTCAGCACTAAAGTACGCCTATGGGGTTTGTGTCTGGTCTCAGCGGAATCCTTTGAACAACCGAGGCATCTGCAGACGGTTGCTACATTAGTCTTGCAGTTTTGTGCATGTCTCAGGTCCAGCAGTGTTTTCTCCGGAAAGGTGAGAGGGTTTTCGGCGTCCCTTTATTGATCAAACGGTGCTATTATTTGTACTTGCGTGTTCTGCTGCTCCTCTCGCTGCATCTCCATTTTCACTTGTATTTGCATCATTTGATTTTGTCATGCTTACAGAACTTTTATGCATGCCTCTTTGACATCCAATGTGCCATTTCCGTATCCTTTTATGGCCTCATCCGTTGTGGTAAATTAGTGTTCGACACATCAATCTACATTAATTTTTGTAGATAGATTCAGACGTATGCTTGTACTTAGTGTGTCAATGCACCACCGTAATAAACTTTTGGAGAATGTTGTTGCCACCGTCAATACCTTGCCCGCTGTCGCTGAGAATCTGACTCTGCTAGGGGCGAATCCAGAGGGGGCCTAGTCTCATATGTCGCCACTGCCCCTCTGACGTCTTCTCGAAGCCACAACTTCCTCCTCTTTGTCTCATATGTTGTTCCCCATGCCGTGGCCGTAAAAAAATCAATTTAGAAGACATAAGCAAAGGGATGATTTGTCTGAGTGTGCTTCTACTCCCACCAATATGTCAATTAGAAATGAGTCTTACATGTCCTAATCCATCCGCAAAATCGACTTCTAATGATAATTTATGAATTTTAAGAATAAAGCATTTCCTAAATGTGATGCAAAAAATCCTAATTTGCAGTTCAATTTTTTCTAATTTGTTTCAAGATAATTTTCCCTTTTGTCAAGTCATTTATTTATTTTATGTTGAATTAATTTGGAGGGTAATGTATAAAAAATAATAGCTAAATAAATAAATAAAGCATGAAAAACAAGAAAAAAAGAGAAAAAGGAAATTCTCTAGTCTATTTTGGCTGGTCAGTTGGAAATTTAGCCATTGGATGAGATTACTGACTACCGGCAAGGACTCGAATATGGTATGGGAGAAGTTGTTGAGGATGAATACGATGGTAACGCTGAATACAATGGACTGTCTCCTGTTGAGCTGGAGAGAAGGCTTCATGAGCTTCTTCATCAGAGAAACCAGGAGCGGATTGAAGAACTGGAAACCGCACTGCGATGCGCGGAGAAGAAGCTCGTCGAGAAAGAAATGGAGGTGTGCGTGTGGAAGGACACGGCTAAACTCTCGTTACGACAAGACGATGAGCTGCAGTAAGCATCGAGCTCCCCTTCTCTTGGGATCAAGGCTCAGATACTTGTGTTACCCTGACAAATTTCCCCGTGTTGGTTTTTTCAGATGAGGAGATCGCGGAGTTGGCGTACTTTTTGCGAACAATTCATCGGCTGTACATGATTACACATGAAGGGGAGTTTTGGGACTGTTGCATGAAGCGGGGCAAACACTGGAGCTCGCCATTGTCAGCTGTACAATGAACCTGTTGCGGAATAGTATATTACTTGTCAGCAAGTGTAGTGAAGCTGTTCATACCGAAGTTTAGCCTTAGCCTTTTAGTTTGCCTGAGCACGTTTTGGTTTACGGTAAAATCGATTTCAGTTAGCCTGGCTGATGTACGGATCCATGTGAGTTTGATAATATGTGAGTTTCTGCGTATCTCTGCATGCAAGCATGTCTTGGGATCTTGTATGGATTCAGAACTTAGTTCTCCTTTTTACCCATTTTACCTCTTCGTACAACAACTCTTCCATTGAACATTGAACACTGTGTATCTCTGTAGTCAGTCGTCGAAACAACCGCATGGAAAAGTTGTCACTGAAAGATAAATTCGAGCCCCCCCTTTCCTTATTGCATTAGTAAACGTGCACGTGAAATCCACGTCAAAGTATTGATTATATATTCAGAAATAAAATACAAATTTTGCTCTATACCTTATGACTGAATTTCTCATAAGTCATGTAGTCAGACATATATCATGAGAGAAAGCCAAGAAATTCCGTCATATTCTTGAGAACAAATAGGATAATTATGCTGGACCTTAGGCGAAGCGTGGTCATTTTGGGCCCTTGTGGCAGAGAAATACCCCATTTGGCTCTCCCCCGTGAAATTCCCCTTTTGGCCCCCTCGCGAAGCCGCCGACCGCACAAAGGGCACGCCACCCCCTTCGTGGTCGAAGTACCGGATCAAAGAGCTGTGGTCGAAGTATCGGGGGCGAAGTGCCATGGTCGAAAAGTGGGTCGAAGTCGTAAGGGTCAACTTGGTCTAAGTCTGTGTATGGTCGTAGACTTGATCAGATTTGTTTATGTGGTCATAGCTACAGTAAATCGGTCGATTATCGTAACTACAGGGTCGACAGTTGTAAGTTACAATAGCTGGTTGGTAGTCGTAAGCTACAGTTCCTAGTCGGGGGCTCAGAAAATTTATGTGGTCGAAGATCGGCAGTACCGGCTTTGTGTGAGCGAAACAATTGGAGTTGCGGTAAGAGCCGTGGTCAAGACGCCTGTTGGAATTAATCATGTTGTAGATTGTAGTCGTGTGTGAGTACTCGTATGTTCGAGTACTGTATAATCGTGTGTTGAGTACTCGATGAGTCTGAGATCTATGTAGTCGGTATGTCCAAGTCTATGTAGTCGGAGACTCTGGTGCTTGAAGACCTCGGAGTCAGTAAATTGATTGTAGTTATAGTCAACTGGTCATGCTACAGTTAACCGGTCATAGCTACAGTCAACTAGTCGTCACTACAGTGAACCGGTCGTCAATACAGTGAACCAGCCATAGCAGTCGCAGTCATAAGTCAAGCTGCATAGTAGTCATAAGCTTGTTACAATATAATGATCATGGAGCTTGTTTTCCACAATCAACTAAAATCAAGAAGACAGGGGAGGACATCACAGACCTTGTGTTAGTCCAGGCATATAATGAATTGGTTGTGGCTATAGTGAACCGATCGTAGCTACAGTGAACCGGTTATAACAGTCGCAGTCATGAGTCGAGTTGCATAGCGGTCGTAAGCTACAGTAGAGTTCGGTACTCGTAAGCTCCATCACCCGGTCGATGCTCGAAGCCAGTAGTACCGACTCTGTTTGAGCGGTACTATCGGAGAAGCTATCCAAGTGTTATGGTAGAGAAGCCATGGTCAGAAAAGCAGTCAAAGTACCATGGTCTAGAAGACGGGGGAGAATATCACAGACCTTGCATTAGTCCAGACATATAATGAATCGATCGTAGCTACATTCAACTAGTCATAGCTATAGTGAACCGGTCGTAGCAGTCGTAGTCATGAGTCGAGTTACGAAGTGATCGTAAGCTATAGAAGACGGTTGGTACTCGTAAGCTACAGTGCTCAGTCGAGCTACGCAGCGATCGTAAGCTACAGAAGACGGTTGGTACTCGTAAGCTACAGTGCTCGGTCGGCTGAGTCAATGAGTTGGTGATCGTTTTCTCCATTGTTGAGTCAATGAGTAACGGCTAAGTCAATGACACGCAGTCGTGTGCGTGTGTCGTTCCAAGGAAGAAAACATGTGTGCGTTTTCTCCCAGCGAGCAGCAATCGGACTTGATGACATTAGTTCCAACAATGCCATGGTCGAAGTGCCATGGTCGAGGCGCCATGGTCGAAGGACTTTCAATAAGATAGGGGAGGACATCATAGACCATGTGTTAGTCTAGGTATGGATGTGTTGTGCCGACGTAGTGGGTCATGGGTGGCATCGAGCTGGAGGGTAGGGTTGGCGGTGGACAGCATGATAGGCATTGTCGGACGTGAGGAGAGGGCATAGGGCATGGACGTCGGAGTGCGGTAGATAGGCCTGGGCAAAATACCCGCTACCCGTACCCGAATTACCCGGACCCGAACCCGAGGTACCCGATCCCAAATTCGGATAGCGATTCTGATTACCCGAAATTAGTTTGGGTAGTTCGGGTAATATCCCCCGGTACCCGAACTACCCGAATTACCCGAATTGTCTTTGTGTTTGTGATGTGTTGTCGGTTGAACACTTGAACTTATCACTTTATTAGTATATGATTCTCTCTGTTTGAACAACTGCCTGTGATATATTATTCTATGCAAATTGCTGCTGAAATTCTATGCAAATTGCTGCTGAAATTATGTGCAAATTCTGTGCAGTTTGCTGGTTTTCTGTAAATTCGGGTATACCCGAACCCGAATTATCGAGTACCCGAAATTGCGGGTAGTGTTTTTTGGGGCTAATATCGGGTAGCAGTTTTCATTACCCGAATTTTGAATTACCCGAACTACCCGACCCGAAAAAATGGGGTAACCCGAACGCCCAGGCCTAGCGGTAGAGGAGGGGACGCAGGGCATGGACTAGAGGGGGCGGAGTGTGGCAAAGTGGCGGCATGGGAGCCGAGTAGGGCAGAGCGCGAAGGGGGATGGCGTGGTGGAACAGGTGGCGGGCGGGAGCGGAGAGGGGTGGAATGGTGGAGGGGGCAGAGCAGTAGAGCATGGGTGTGGGGCGGAGTAGGGGAGCATGGGGACACCGCCGATCGATTGCGGGCAAAAGGGGCGGCGTTGATGGAAATAATCTTATGGAAACATGTGATTGCCGGAGGTGCGCGGCCTGAGACATTGATGCTCGGGTAGACGAATGCGTGAGGTAGCGGGATTGGTAGGACCAACTTGCAATTGTGGAAGTTGGATGAATTGAATAAACGATATAGATATTCAGATGGCATGACCAACTTGTAGTGTTAGCCATTGTATTATGTTGATCTAACTATCAGGAGAGGAGATTATTAACATGGTTGGGTGACAAATGGTTTAATCAAACTGATGTTTTTTATATTAATATAGATGTGGGCCCAAATGGGCCTATGGGTTGGCTGTGGAGCCTGCGATTCAAGCGGTTAAACAAACAATGCTGCGTTAGGCCGGGCTTCTAAATCCTTGACAATCCATTCCAGCCGTTGGATCTTCTCCCACGGGCCCACGCGTGTGAGCAGCGGGCACGGGCGTACGGCACTGCGTCCTCCTTCTGAATCCGCACAAAACCCTCTCCGCCGTGACCCAAGAGCCGTAGACTCAGTCATTAGTTCGAGTGTGAGGCCACCGCGTCTGGGCGGCGGAGCATGCGAGGCGAGCGTTCGAATCTACCATTCCGGTCGTCCCACTCGTGGTGGCCGATGATCGCATTGCCCGAGACCTAATGGCAGATTTAGGATTTTATGAATGGGTGTTCGCTAATTACATTGTGTTACATTTTTTTAATATATACTTATATTGGTTTATAAAAACTGAAGATAAAAGTCACATTTTTAAGTCTATTGAACGTCAATAACACTAAAAAATTTGAAATAATAAACTAATACTAACACTTTATTTGGTGGCAGCGCAATTACAACCTTTTAGAGTAAAACTATTACAACTTTAGTTGACAACACAAGTGTGCACTTTGTTTTTAAATAGATATTAACTTTAACCCATTTCTCTTTTCTTATTTTCTATGTTAGCATCTTAAATGGTGTTTTTTTCACACACATAGAAAAAGAAGTAGTACATATTTTTATTTTTGACATATGTTATCTCTATTTATGATTTACTTCTCTCTAAGAATAACAATTAATATGGGCTCTTTGATGAACATATTGCTTCCGAAAAATAAAATTTAAATATTTATATACCAAAACCAACTCTCCCAAATGATGTATATTTTGAATTGAAAGAATTATATAAATTCTTGTGACCACTAGATTTATGACAATTATCACCATCAAATTCCTTTGAATAAAGCATCTAAAATATCTAAATATTTCTAGAAAACTATCTGAATTTAAGATCATATTCATGAGATCTCTAGAACCCTTAATTATCTACATCTTTCATGTAGATAAATCATCCAATATTCCATCCAATAATTTTAATCTACAGATTAATATATGGTACTAGAAGATGATAAATTTACCAGATAGCCGGATTACAAAATTCATAGCTTAAAATCTATTTATCTGATCAACATAAATAAATATTGTATAGAAAACTATCGAATTTCTCTACAATTATCTAGTAGATGGCATTTTTCAATTACTCTCATACAGTACCTAAAATTACAGGAGAACAATATAGCAGAATAACTGATATACTACTCCCTAACGAATACTTTTTTACTTACTCTCTAATCTCAACTCTAATATCTAATTAAATTAATAAACATAGAAAAAACCAAATCGTTATCCAAGTGAGTAGCGAGAAAGCCACGATCTCCTCCTGCCTTTTCCCCCAGCTCTTGTGCCGTCGCTACTCCTCCTTTTCTTCCCTTCCCTTGATTGACACTGATTTTCCCGACCTGCTCGCTGCTCCCTTGCACCAACAGTAAGCAGCTGGTCCTGATGGTAACCACGTGCGTGCACCAAGACAAAATTGGCGAATTTGGTAGCCGAGCGGCACCAAGTAACATGTCATGACATATATGCCTTCAATCTGTCTCGCTTTTTCTTCCACACGAACCCTAGAATGGATCCCCAATGTTCAGCACAGGAGCAGACCATCGTCTTCTATCCTCCTCCTCCCCAAATCCGCAATCCTCACAGCCCAATCCCAAACCTCTCTCGTCTCTAGTTCCAGTCCATCCTCTTCCTTGAACTCTTCTCGGGGCCATCCCTCCCGCCGCACGCATCAGCATGGAGGCCACCGCTCTGGCAGCCGCCGATGCTGCGGCGGTGGGGGATGGGGGCGGCCTCCGGTCGAGGGTTTGGTCGGGCAACGCGAAATCTGAGCCGTCTTTGCTGGATTTTGCACTGTTCGGTTGCCATTTTTTTTCGATTCGGTACGCTCACCAAATCCCCGTCCCCCCTCCTCCCTCCCTCCCTCCCTCTCTCTCTCTCTCTCTCTCTCTCTCTCTCTCTCTCTCTCTCTCTCTCTCTCTCTCTCTCTCTCTCTCTCTCTCTCGCGCGCGCGCGCGCGCGCGCGCGCGCGCTCTCGATCTCGTCTGTGTGTATGCATGTGTGTGTGTGATTGGTGATCACAGTTCACACCCCCAAACCCTAACCCTAGACCAAATCGAGCCTTCTGCGCCGACCCACCTTCCGAGCGGCCTCTGCGTCAGTTCCCCACCTCTAGGGTGCCGCCTCCGCCATTCCGTGGCCTTGCATTCGGTGGCGGCAAGGGCTGGGAACCGTACGGTGGCGTCTGATGCGGCTTCCGAGTCGGGGGTTTGGTCGGCCGAGGTGAGATTTGAGCTCCTCCTGATGGATGGACGGACGGGTATGTATGTATGTATATGTATATGGTCACGATGCTTTGATTCGCTACTCCTGCTGTCAATGGGCAACAATGATCACGTAAGGATTCGGGACAGCCATCTGATGTGTAAATGGACCCTGATCCATTTCCCTAGAATGAAGGAACGGAATGCTGATGAGGGGCGATGATGATAAACCTTTTCTGAGAAGCATGCCTTTGAGCAATCAAGGCAGCTGTGGGTATCAAATTAGAGCCGACCTTCTCCTCTCTTGGAGCCTATTTGATCATTCGCTAATGTTGGTGGTTCTGTGGCTAGGACGGTCATTCTGATCAAATGTTGTTGCATTGCAAGACATACTTGGTCCCCATTTTCTCTAATTCTTGGCACCTCCAATGGTGAGTGATAACCAGCACAGCTCCACCTACATTAGGATGAGAAGATTGTGCAACAAGAGATGTGAGGGTTGGCTTTGTATGATCGATCAAAGGTGAAGCTGAGCCCTCTCAATGCTATTTTAGTATTAATGGTGCTTCTGTGCTAGTATATTTTGCATATTTTTTCTTCCGTGTTCATCTTTGAAGCTATTGCCAACTATATATTCGAGGCAACCATCTGATGGTAATGGACCCTTTTCTCTGGAATGAAGAAATGGAATCCTTACGAGGGTTGATGATGATAAACCATTGCTGAAATAAGCAGGCCTTTGAGCAATCAAGGTAGCTGTGGGTATCAAATTAGAGTCCACGATCACCTCTCTTGCAGCCTGTTCAATCACTCGCTAATGTTGGTGGTTCTGCGCCTTGGATGGTCATTCTGCTGAGTGATAACCAGCACAGCTCCACTTACGTTAGGATGGGTAGATTGTGCAGCATGAGATGTTGAAGGTTGGGTTTGATGATCGAGCAAAGGCAAAACTGAGCCCTCTCAAATCTCAATGCAATTTCACTATCGAGTAGTGCTTTATGCTGGTATACATTGCATTATTTTTCTTCCATTTTAATCTTTGAAGTTATTGCCAATTTTATAATCAAATTATTCCTTTCCAATGTGGGAAAACCAGCTACGTGCTGCTTTCAGAGTTGAAGTTAATGTGTCGACTTACTGAGATGGTCCTCAGCTCTTAAGCACACCACATCAAAGTATCAAACTCTTTCTCTCCTCTCTACTGGATTATTGTGGAGTGGAGATCCATCCGGACTGATTTCTTTTGTTGGTAAGGAAGTCCAAGCTTGGATTGATTTCCCTTTGATCCAATTTGTTCTGGTCTTTGCTGTGAGCAATCAAATCCAAATCTTACTTTTAAGTTGGAGGCCACCACGCGTGGGTGGTGGAGGCGAGTTGTGCTGTCGAATCCACTGCCCACCCCACCTGAGGTGGTTGATGACCGCGCCACATCGCTCCGTCTACGTACTGGAAAGAAATTGACAAGATATGGCTTAGACCTGAGTTATTGAGAAGGAAAAAATTGTACATGGAATATCTCCGGAAAGGTAAAAGGAAATAAATTGTGTCAAACTTCTAAAAACAGTGTCAAGGGCCAACAGTGATCACATCATATGATCTTGAATGCCAATGGTGATCACATATATAAGCATGCCTTCAATCATTTGAGGCTGCCATCTGATGTGCAATGGACCTGGACCTGTTTCTCTGGAACTAATGAATGGAGGGCTGATGAGGGGCGATGATGATAAACCTTTTCTGAGAAGCATGCCTTTGAGCAATCGAGGCAGCTGTGGGTATCAAATTAGAGCTGACCCTCTCCTCTCTTGGAGCATATTCAATCATTAGCTAATGTTGGTGGTTCTGTGGCTAGGATGGTCATTCTGATCAAATATTGTTGCATTGTAAGACTTACTTGGTCCCTGTTTTCTCTAATTCTTGGCTCCACCACTGATGAGTGATAACCAACACAGGTCCACTTACTTTAGGATGAGTAGATTGTGCAGCAAGAGATGTGGGGGTTGGCTTTGTATGATCGAGCAAAGGCGAATCTGAACCCTCTCAATACTATTTTACTATTAATGGTGCTTCTGTGCTAGTATATTTTGCATCTTTTTTCTGCTGCGTTCAACTTTGAAGCTATTGCCAACTATATATTCAAGTGATCGGTATGTGTGTATGTATGTAAGCATGAGTGATCTCGTGGGCATGCCTGTAAACATTCGCTGATGTTGGTAGTTCTGTGCCTATGACAGTCATTCTGATAGAGTGATAACCATCCCAGCTCCATTTATATCAGGATGAGCAGATTGTGCAGCAAGAGATTTGAGGGTTGGTTTTGTATGGTCAAGCAAAGGAAGCTGAGCCCTCTCAATGCTATTTCACTTTAATAGTGCTTCTGTGCTGGTATATTTTTGCTTTGTTTTTCGTATGTTTTCTTTGAAGCTATTGCCAACTTAATATTAAGTGATCAGTTTCCAATATCGGAAGGTTATCTACATGCTGCTAAATTTGAAGCTAATGAGTTGAACTTTCTTTGAATTTCAGTTGGTTAAAATTCTAGTCACATTTCCATTTGTCTTTTCTAGTGCTCCATCTCTTCTAATCTTTGTCATTCTTCTTGTGCTGCATGTGCTGCACAATTGTACATCACAGTAACATGATGTCGCTGATCTTTGATGTGTTAATCGTAGTCAGTTGGCAGTATTTTTCGTCTTTTCTTTCTTGGGATAAAGCGCATGTGGTATGATCTGCAAGGCTATATATTTATATTTGTTATTTGTAAAATATGTCCCTCTTGCAAGGTCAGATAAGTTATTGCTTAGAGCTTAGGTGCTAACAAGTGGAGGGACCTTTCTGCCTACTGCTTTAGAACATTTGGATACTATGCATCACTCCAACCCTTTTTTAGCCTGAAAAAAACACTGAGGGACGTTTGAGATTTGTATATTGGCTATTGCCCTTGTCCCTTTCTCATTATGTCTTTTCGAATTTGTTCGGGTTTCTTGCTTTCGTTTTTGTTTACATCTAGCCAAAGGTTGGTCTGACAAGTGTTTAATTTCATGGTGGAACAGTATTATCAAGTGTTTATTTAGCATGCTATGTACATCAGCATTTGTCATGGGATAAATGGGTTAAGCGTTACTTTCCATTTTCTATTTGAAATACATTTCCTTTTTGTCCATTGGGTGATAACCTTGGCAGCAAGTTTATGTTTTCTTCTTTCTGTGCAATGCAGTTCCGCCTTTCATCTGAAGTGAACAAATGTCCCCTATTTCTTTGGTTGCCAGTAGTGCAGCCATCAATGCAGTGTTTCAAATTAGTTTTGGAACATATCATATTTAATTTGTTTTTTATTATATTTTATTAGTGTAGGCTTGGAACATAACATATTTAATTTGTTTTTTATTATATTTTATTAGCGTGTTCTATCCTTCTTGAATGGCTGTGATGATTTTGCTGTCCCTTGGTCTTGGAGATTTTTGTAACATATCCTGGGTTGGTTCCTTGCAAATTTGCTCAGTTAAAAAGTTAGTCGTCAAACTAGGAGGGCTTGCTCTGCGGCAAGGTACCAGTTGCGGCTATTTGTTGCTGGTGCTGTTGTTGTTGCTGTTCTTCTTGTTACATTTTCTCATGAACAATCGTACTCGATAGTTAATGGAGAGAGAGCGAGAGGGAGATTATATTGGATGTTGCTGCTATCAGAAACATTTTCCAACTTTGGTGATAGGTAGTGGGATCAATCTGAGCCATTCGAGTAACACTTCTTTTATTTCCGAGTATTGTATAAGTTCTTCCTCATTTGGTTATTGTTGTGCTTGCTTGGATAATAGTACTGTCATCCAGGGTTCAATATCCGGCGGTTACCGTTTCTACAGAGATAGTGTAACATCCCATTTGGGGTTTCAAATTTTTGCTTGACTTGAAAGCTTCAAACTTCAAATAGTGTTTGAACCCGAAAATGCATTGCAAATTCAACTGAAATTCAAAAATTTTGAAAATTGGAAACAACCTCGGCTTGGCCTGACCCATCCTGGCCTTTTTCTCTTTTGGGCCTAGCCCGTTTGGCCTCTAGCCTGGCCAGGAACAGCCCACGTCGGCCCGGCACACCATAGCACGCACTGTCGTGTCGCGCATGCATCTGTGCGCGCCCAGAGCCTGCACCGCCTGTGCCACCGCCCAGCGCCAAGTTGCGAGATTCTTGGCACTGCTCCAAGTTGCACCGTGCCCTCCTTGCTTTGCCATTGTCTCCCTATGCCAATGTCGGTCGCCCCTTTTTCCCTTCTCCCCTGCTGCGTGTCCTGGCCGAGCCGATCCATCCTGTCCTATCCTACCGCTTGCAAGCCATGCCTGCCAACAGTGGCGGATCCAGGAAAAGTTTTTGGAGGGGCTGAAGTACCTTCAGCTCGACCTCAGCCCCTTCTACATTATACATCTATGGCTAAAAATTTAGGGAGAGCTCCGGGGGGCTCGAAGGATCCGGTAGCAGTAGGGGGGCTCGAGCCCCCCCCCCGCCCCACCGCTGGATCCGCCCCTGCCTGCCAACCGGTCCTTCGTCGGCACCACTACCGTGGGTGCATCATCACCACCGTGGCACCACATCGGCACCGATCCCCTCCTCCCCTATAAAGGTGCGCATCTTGTTCCCTACCTCCTCACACACCTTCCTTCACCACCAATCGACCCAAGAGCCTCCACGTTGTCTTTCTTCTTTGCCTCTAGCCGAAGCACCGCCACAAATGCTGTCGGAGCTCCTCTGCACCTCCATCTAATTCCTCGCGGCAGGAGCATTACGTGGACCTCTTGAGTATGACCCGAACCACCCCAACCCCTCCCTCCTCCGGCGAGCTCTCCGCGGTGACCATCTCACTGTCACCTCAGGTCTCTATCGTTAGCGTGTACCAAGCACCCCCCCCCCCCAGCCCTGCACGGAAGGACATTATAGAGATCAATACTTGAGAGGCAGTTTTGTAAAATGAGGAATCAATCGGAATTGGTTACAAATTGATTCATCATGCAGTACAACTCAAAGATATGATTTGTTGAATCTTTTCCATGCGGATAAAGGAATGTGCCGATGCTTACTATCTTCAAGGCAAAGTGCTTATCACCTTACCTCAGAGAGGCAATGCAGAGAATATTGTATCAAGCAAAGTATTACATGGACGAATGAACCCGCTAATTTTTACCATCTTCAAGCACAATACTCCATCTGGGTCACAATGTATTAAGTCATTTTAGCCTTCTCAAGTCATCTTAAAATATAAATCGTTCTACAATTTCAAGTCACTTTTGCCCCCCTTTGTTCCCACCCTTGATTAATTTCATCAACAAATGGGCTCTTTTGACATGTCTCTACTCTATTTCGCACGTAATTCTCACGTACTCTAGTTAAAGGAGTAATACTTTGCATGCTGTCTGAGTGAATAGAGAGAGAATGTGGTAGTAGTGCAATTAATTTTGCAGGCTGTCAAGAGTTAAATAGAGAGAGAATGTATGAGTTCAAGAGCCCACTGATTGCATTTAAGAGAAAAAAAATAAGTTTGTGGGAATGGCTGAAGGGTAACAATGTTATTTTATCTACTCCCTTAATTCTTATGCTAACTCAAACGATCTATATTGACTCGGAAGGAGTACTTACCGTACATTTTAATTGAAATGAGACAATGTAGTTGTTACTATATCGGTGTATAACAACATATTTCTATTGGGAAATACTCTACAGTTCACAAAACTGTATCGGTGTATAACATGTTTTCGGGTTGAGCTTCTCTCTGAACTATGCGAAGTTTTGAAATGGTTTATCGGTATAATCTTTTTTAATCGACGTATCGGTATTCGATTCGTTCACACAAATATTTATGTTTAGATCAAAAATCATAAAGCACAGCAGAAAATAATCCACCCAAATTCCATCCACATCGCTGCTTTCAGCTCTTCTTTTCCAATAGACCCCAATATAAATTGCTTTTGGGAAATGCAGGACTTCACTACAGATAAGATTTCTTCGAACAATTCGTGTAGTACTAGGTTAAATTGCCATGCAGTTTACCGGTAGGTACCCATACTAGTTCTTTGAAAGCAGTACTCCTACAGTATTCTATCATTAGTGCAGTACTGTTTTTTAGGCTTTTGGTTTCTCTAAAAATTGAAATAAATAGTACGACTTCTTAAATTAGATTTTTCAAACCACTTCTCGAGTTCAAAATCATATACGTTATCCGTATTGGTGTATTGGCATCTCTGTCTTCCACTATTATATCAAAAGAACATAAACAAAAACCATCTACGCAACCAAAAGAATAGGCCCACTCACTAGCGCCGCCAGCCTTCGTTCGTCAGAGTACGTACGGCCCCACGTGAGAGATCCTCTTGCACAAATTTTAACCAGAGAACAAGTAGACAAGCAAGTGCATGCACCTCATTTTGGAATTGGAACATCACTGACTGTTGGCGTCAAGAGTCGTTCTTGTTCAGTGCTTGCCTTGAATAAGGACCTTGATATTTAGAAAATACAGAGAAAGATACACAAAATTACAAGTTGGTGAACTGAAACAAAGTTGCAGGACCTAGGAGACCTCAGTCTGCTTTCTTGTTGGCTTTGAGGTAGGGCAGTGCGCCCATCACATTGTTGTAGTCGCTCTTGTTAACTTGGACCTGCAAGAAATATAGCAAGTGCTCTCTTAGGACATGTAAAATGGTGTTGCAGCACAAAATGTAACTTTCTTTCAGTAACCGTCATAGTAGCGCACTCTCATACTAATCCACTAACATGGAACTGCACCTATGAGACCAGCAAGTTATTGTTATTTTTGACCAAACAAACGAAGTTACAGTTATTTTCCCCTGCGCTTACTTGTCCAACATGACTGTCGGAAGCAAACCTGATTTTTGGAAGCAGCTGATGTAAATTCTTATAGTAGAAAGCTGTTTAATCCTAAGTGGGAGTAAAGCGAATTTCAGGATGTCGGGTTGTAAGGACTGGAAAGACTGAACTTCTGAAAAAAATAATGAACCTCCATAAACTGAGCACTTCCTTACTGGCTAATGTGCAATGGTGAAAAACGATGGACTCACAAGGGTGCAATCACCAAATCCGGTTCCACAACTGCCCTAGCCCTAAGGCTACGACTTACATTTCTACAAAATGCCCATGTGTAAAACATTGTATGAGAATAATGAAAAGGAAAGGATGAACAACAATCATGGCACTACTCCGAAGTGAACTTGCTACTGTCCAGTATTTAGCAATTGTTGTCGTATATCTCCCTGCACAGTAATTATATAACCTTATCTCTAGAGACCAAATACTTTCTAAAGCCTGACTCAAGGGAACAATAATTTCATAAAAGTGTGCCATACTGCAATTCCATATTTAAAATACATTAGCAATATGTTAGCACAAATGAAAGGCATGATTTTCAGCAACAGCTCAATATGAGAACCAAACAATAGCTCACATACTATAAGATAGATTGAATACACTTGTCAACTAGACATGATAAAATAGATTGGAGCTTTGTGATGCCATTAGACTTGTTCCCACGCAAACTAGATATATACATACAAATTCAGCCACCTAAGGAGACAGTCACCACAAGATTGTTCAATGCTAGGAAAGTCAGAATTTTTACATGGCTAGGGCTAAAACGTAATACTCCGTATCATGAGCACGGTTCTGATAATCGGCCGATTATCGGAAACAACAGCCGTATCACCCTGCCGGTAAAATTAAAAACTGGTTCCGAAAAACTTGTTTTGCATGAATTTTATCAAATATAGAAGAAATTGTTTGCGAAATTTGTTTCCAAAAATTTCGGCCAATATTTCCAACCGATTATCAGTGATTTTTTTACTGAAATTAGTTTGAAATTCAAATTTTGTTTGAAAATTTCGGCCTGAAATTATTTGAAAATTTCCGATTATCGCTTGTATTGGACACCTTCGGTAAAAAAATCCATGCCGGTATTGAAAACCCTGATCAAGACTCAAGAGGGCATTTTAAGGCACACCAGCTGAATGACAGTTACTCTCGGCATTTCGACCATCCCAACACAGCAACAAAACAGCCTCGACCGAACTACAGAACCAATCACAATAGTTTTTTTCACATCAACAGCCCAACTGACATTATCAGCACCAACCATGAAGTCTGACACCTAAACAACTCTGTGCACAATCAGTTCAGCCAAAATTTGAGCAACGCTAGCTATAAGGATTGCAAGGAGAAGACAGGAAGCGTACCATCTTGGACAACCTCTTCCTGCGCTTGGTGTTCTTCTTTCCGAGCAGGTGCTGCTTCCCCGCGCGGCGCCGCACGATCTTGCCCGTCCCCGTCACCCGGAACCGCTTCGCGGACGCGCGCGCGCGCGCGCGCACACACACACACACACACACAAGAGGAGAAATCAAGAAAGCCCCAAACGAAGGAACTTAACAATCCAACAACAACCCAGCACTAAGAACCTTGTGTGTCTTCATCTTGTACCCCTTCCCCGCCGCGACGACCGCGAGCGAGCCGGAGCTGGACGGCCAGCTGGGGAGCGGGGGCGCCGGGGAGAGGGCGGTGGCGGCGAGCGGCGAGCCGAAGAAGGACTTGGCCGGGAAGGCGAGGCCTGCGGGGAGCTTCTTGGCGGGGGGAGCCCCGGAGGAGAGGCGGGGAGCGCGGGAGGGAGAAGCGTGCGATGGAGAGGGACAGTGCCATGGCTCTCGGTTCTTGCTCAGTCCCGCTCCGGTTCGCGGATTATTAGATAGGCAGCGGCGAAAGACAATGAGCGGATGGGACTAGGATAGCGGCGATTTAATTGGTTAAATATTAAATTAAATATTGAATAAGCTGATTTTAGATTATATTAAAATTTGCTTTGATACAGTTTGTTAGCTTGATTATAAGAATACTTCTAATCTGAATAAAATGATATTAAATTAAAGGGATAGGCTATTGCACATGCGACTGAAATTTTTTTATCTTTCAGTCACCTAAAGTTGCACTTTGAATCACCTGAAGTTGCACATGTTTTTTTGAAGGGGGCTGAATTTTTTGTTGATTGAGAGTGCAATTTCAGGTCACCTGAAGTTGCACCCTGAATCACCTAAAGTTGCAGCTGTTTTTTTTGGAGAGGGCTGCAATTTTAGTTCATTGAGAGTGCAATTTCAGGTGACTGAAACATAAAAAAATTTCAGTCATCTGTGCAATAGCAAAACTGTAAATTAAATTATATTAATTTTGAAAAAAAGTTCGATAAAACGAGAGACTGGGTAAGCATACGGGGAAGTAGAAGTGATTGGCCCATATGCCGACACCGCACGGCGCGCGCAGCCCGTTTGCTTCACCCGGCCCAGCGAGATTTGTTGACCTAACCTTCCTTTCCTCTTTTCCTGCGACTGTGATCCTCAATTCCTGCCACCAGCTGCTGATCGAGCCGAACCTAACCGTGGCCATTTTTATGCGCTCTACGAACCTCACCTACACTCACGGCCTCGTGAGATTTTAATGAATTAACCGGCCATGCATGCGATGACAAGGGACAATACTTACTTGCTGGTACCGTGCCAAAAACGAAAAAAAACCGAAAGTGTGAATCATGTTTTCCTTCCCTGCGTGCTCGTCTCGGAGTGTTTCTCCGATTCTTTCCATATTTTCATCAGCTGTTGGAGCGAAGATGAGCACGCAGGAAAAGAAGAAGAAAACTTTGTTGAGGAACCGTCGCTGGCGACCAGTCCGAGCGATTCCTCTGTTTAGAACAAGAACGAATCAATCACAGAATTACAGAAGAATAGATTGAACACACAGAGAGATAGAGAGAACTCCTGGTCTTTCTTTATTGCTTTAGATTGCATCGGGGTACAAAATGAGGGGGGTCTAAGTCTCTATTTATAGTCTACGGTGGGGGTGCCCAATTAGATCAGGACTCTAGAAAGAGTCCAGGTTTCCTAACACTCCCCCTTGGGCACTCACCCAACATGCTCATGCCTCGTCAAAACTCCATAAAAACCCAGTGGGAAAAATTTGGAGAAAGAGTACATGATACATGTGATGCTGCGATGCACGAATTGCCTCATTAAAAACCTTGATCGAGAAACTTCATGTAAAACTCGTCAAGGGAAAAAGAGTACAACTCACCCAATTTCATTTGGTCTTCAGGACTTTATTCCTTTGGGTACTTAATCTTCATGATCAAGATTTAATAACGGGCTTGAGAGAATTCTCCCCCTGAATTCTGCACTTCTCTAAGTCTCATCATTCCAATCCCTCACACGCACCTTTCAAAGCTAGATGCGGGGAGTGACTTAGTGAATAAGTCTTCATGACTTAGTGTGCAGTACTTCAATTTTGTCCATCTTTGCAATTCATGAGCATAGAGGAACTTGGAGTTGATATGCTTACATAGCCCGTCTGCATTTGCGCAACGCAAGCTGCATTATCTTCTTGGATAATTGTGGGGGTTTGCACAATGTTCATTCCACATGACTGCTGGATGTGGTGATCCGTTCAACGGAACCAAGCGCACTCTCGTGCGACTTCATACAGTGCTATAATTTCTGAGTGGTTCGTCGAAGTAGCTACCAGGCTTTGCTTAGACGATTTCCATGAAATTGCAGTTCCACCACACAGGAATACATAGCCTGTTTGTGACTTAGCGGTATGCGGGTCAGACAGATACCCAGCATCTGCATAGCCAATCAAGTTCAGATCTTGATTCTTTCTGTAGAACAATCCGAGGTCCTTGCTACCTTGGAGGTATCAGAAAATGTCCTTTATGCCCTACCAATGCCTTTTGGTGGGCTCTGCACTATTCCTTGCTAAGAGGTTCACGGCAAATGCAATGTCCGGTCTAGTGCAGTTTGCTAAGTACATGAGTGCTCCTACTGCACTCAAGTATGGGAATTCCGGTCCCAGGACTTCCTCCCCCTCTTCCCTAGGTCGGAAAGGATCTTTTTCTTGCTGTAAAGACCTACCGATCATCGGTACTTTCGAGGGAAATGCCTTCTCGAAGCCAAACCTTTCAAGCACCTTCTGGGTGTAGGTCGACTGATGTACCAAGACTCCTTCAAGGACATGCTCAAGCTGCAGGCCTAAGCAAAGCTTGGTCTTGCCCAAAACTTTCATTTCAAATTCTGACTCCAAATAGGAGCTTGCTTCTTTTATGTCTTCGGCTGTCCCGATGATGTTCAGATCATCTACATACACAGATATTATACAGAACCCATTTTGGGATCGCCGTATAAATAAACAAGGACAGTCTTCATTGTTCGTGTAGCCTTTCTTGCAGAGAAAGTCGCTTAAGCGATTATACCACATTCTTCCAGATTGTTTCAGTCCATACAGTGACTTTCTGAGTTTCACACTGTACAGATTTCTATTTGCTCTGTCTTGGTTCGGAAGAGGAATTCCTTCAGGGACTCTCATGTAAATCTCCGAATCCAAATTACCGTAAAGGTATGCAGTCACAACATCCATCAATTTCATTTCTAAGTTCAAGTTCACTGCCATTGAGATCAAATATCTAAAGGTAATTCCACTCATGACTGGGGAGTAGGTTTCTTCATAATCAACTCCAAGACGTTGAGTGAAACCTTGGGCTACCAGCCTTGCTTTGTATCTCACTACTTCATTTCTTTCATTTCTCTTTCGAACAAATACCCACTTGTGCCCAACGGGGTGTATGTGGGGAGGTGTGTGGCATACGGGCCCAAACACCTCTCTTTTGTTCAGAGATAGCAATTCAGTTGCTATTGCCTTCTTCCAATCTTCCCAATCTGATCTTTTCTCACATTCAGCGAGCAATGCAGGCTCATGATCAAGATCGATGATGGTGGCAATTTTCTTTGCGAAGTAGATATCGATATTAACTGTTGTCCTATTCAGGGACTCTCCCGTGTGCACATAATTTATAGCTATTTCTTCATGAGTTGCTTCTTCTAGAGTGATTGCTTCTGCTGGAGCTTTACCTTGCACATCGCTTCTTTCAATTGCGGTAGCAAGTCCCTTTAGTTTTTCGGCTCCGATGTGTGCGCACACATCCATGCCGATGGGGATATTCAGATCCGGTATGCCCTTTTCGGAAGGTGTCATACTTGTGCCAGGTCTCAACTGGCTTCCCTTCTCATTCTGGAGAACTTCAATGATCGGCTGTGATAAATCCCTCTTATCCTTCTTCACCAGGCGTCCCCGGTTACTAAGGATTCGAGGAACCGGAGTTCTCGTCCTCATTTTTTTTCTTTGAGGCCTCTGGACGAGATTAGGGATACCTTCTGCTTTCTTTGGTATTTCAACCCTCTCCGGTGCAGTGCGTGCAGGCACATGCAACTTAATCACGCTCTTCAAATCACTAAAGTGATTAGGCAGCTAATTTGCTAATGCTTGCAAATCTATTTTGTCTTCTGGACTTCTCTTGTCTTCTAGACTTTTCTAGTGCGCGGGTCATCTGCATGGATTATCCAGGCTTGCCACGTAATTTCCCGACATTCTTCATCAAGGGGTTGATTTCCTCCCCCTAATGTTGGGAAATTTTCGGTGGTGACACTTGCGCTAGTTGCATAGGTGAGTGGATGTTGTAGGCCGAAGGTCTAAGGTTTGATGAGATTTGCTGCATGAAGGACTGCGTGTCCCCAACATGTAGCTGGTAAATTACAATTATGCAAGAGGGGTCGGGCAATAAATTTAATTCTTTTGATTAAAACCTCTGCCAAACCGTTCTGGGTATGGACATGCGGTACCGAATACTCAACTGCAATTTCCATCGCCATGCAATAATCATCAAATGCCTTCGAAGTAAATTCTCCGGCGTTGTCCATTCTGATGGACTTGATATGATGATCTGGAAAAACATTTCTGATGCGAATGATCTGCGAGACCAATTTTGCAACGGCGTGGTTTCTTGTAGACAATAAAACCCACATATGACAACTTCGAGGAAGCGTCAATGAGCACCATAAAATACTTAAATGAATGGGACCGCAAATGTCTCCCTGGATGCGTTCCAGGAATGCAGGAACTTCATCCTTCACTTTCAGAGTGGAGGGTCTAGTTATTAGTTTCCCGGTGGTACATGCAGGGCACACAAAATCTTCATGATTCGGGAAATTCTTCTCATTAATATTATGCCCATGCGAGTTATTTATTATGTTTCTCATCATCCTAAGACCTGGGTGGCCTAATCTGTCATACCAGAGACAGAAGAGTTCAGAGCTTCTAAATACTGTTTTCAGAACAGTGTGCGCTGCAGGCGCCTTAATGTTGGTATAATATAGCCCAATTTCTAGTGAAGGGAGTTTTTCTGATTCCATTCTCGTCGCGCTTAGTAATGAGCAGGTATTCCGTACCGTACTCTTCTTTAGTCTCAACGAGGAAACCATTGGCGCGAATATCCTTAAAACTTAGGAGAGTTCAAGTCGATTCTGGGTACAATAAGGCTTCTTCAATGACCAAAGTTGTGCCCATTGTGGCTCTTCCTGAACCAATTATACATGAATCGCTTCTCGCGATTGTCGTAAGGCTGCCAGTGCTCTTACGAATCGACTGAAAATACTTATTCTCTCTTAAGATGATATGCGTTGTGCCGCTGCTGGCTAAGCACACTCCCTCCATAGGGCGCTACACGTGTTCTAATATAGGGTATTTATTAACATGTATGAGAAGGCAATCAACACATAAATAAAATACTCCAATATCAGAACATATCATGCCATCATAAACTGAATAAATGAATGAATTCTTCAAATATCATCCAACCATTACGAGAAAATAACAATTCTTAAGTACCATCCATGCAAATTCTAACATATTCTTCCACACAAAATAAATGACAATTAAAGTCGAAATACATTCAGTGCACTTGACTTCTTCTGTTATTTTCTCGGGGGTGACATTCTCTTCAAGAGAAATCGTGGCGGTGACTGCTTCTAGGTCGAGAGGGGTGCTGCTGTCGTAATGGTCTCAAACACCATTAGCGCAGGCAGCTGCTCAGAATGCTCCCCCTCAACCGATGCAGAGTGGGCTTCATGTGCCCTTTGCCATCCCATTTTTGGCTTGTTAGCCTTATTCTCACGTGGAGCATCTGATTTGCCTTTCTGGGCTGCGGTCTTACACTTCCTTCCCCTTTTCTCTATCAAGGGCTTTCGCACCTTGTTGCTCCTGGCGTTGGCTTCACGGCCAGTGGAGCTACCAGATGGCTGAGTGACTTAGTTCTTGCGGAGAACTTCGTCCTGAGCCTCCGCAATTTGCATCATATCAATCAATTCGGCATATTCCTTATAGCCATCTTGACGATAGTTGCGTGCGGATTGTGCTGCATTGGGGTGGAAGGATTTTCTCAATTTTCTGTTTTCGGGTACAAATCCTGTGCAAGGCATAATTGTTTTCCCTGACCGTCTTAAAGTCGGCAAACCTTAGTCTAATCCACTCCTACTCTTCTCGAGGAAGAATGGTGTACTTTAGCCTCTCAAACCTGCTTCTTGAGTGCGGTCTAGAGTGCTAGCGCGCTCTTCTCCGCCATGTACTCATTCTTGAGAGTGAGGCAGAAGTGGTGCCTGAGAAAATGAAGTGCCTGATCATTCTCTTTAGGCATGGGTTGGCGTCATTCAGTCCGCTAATCCCAATAGTCGCGCGGAGCTTACTGGCTCCAAGCACAATCTCGACATCGGATGCCTACGTCAGATAATTTGGGCCATGCTGGGCCAGCTCCCCGAACTTCCAGTTCGTTATTCTAGTCATCTAAATGTGTATAAGTCTACTGCTGGTAGACATGCACGGAATAATTCACTGCAGGTAAATAAATGGTACGAAAGGTTCTCGCAATGTTTCAGAATTTTCTATGCATTTTCTATAATTTTACTGCTAATTTCAGTGATTAAAAGCAATCTAAACAATTACAATTAACCAAAACAATAAATAAATATAGAAAATACAGAGAATAATAATGGCATAAATAAATAAGCTTCAAATGCTAAGATTGATTCAAAATTCGGATTCCCGAGGCCCTTTTATGCTAAAATATGAAATTTCAGCAAATTCTGCAATTCCAGAGGGTTTTTACGCAAATATTCAGTTCAGAGAAAAATTTGCGCAATTTTCTGATTTACAGAGGGGTTTTCTGTAAAATTCTGGACCCACTCGTAAATTTGAGGTCTTACACGTGATTTTCAGAACTACAAGACCTTTTCTGCAAAATTCTGGACTTAAATGCAAGTTTTAGGGGCCTTTCGGTAATTTTTTTTCGGCTGGCCCCCCTTTTCCTCCCCCTGGCCCATCTTTTCTCCCCCACCGCGCGGCCCACCACTTCTCCCTCTCCCCCACCCGCGGCCCACCTTTTCTCCCTCTCCCCCCGCGGCCCACCCGGCCAGCCCATCACGCCCGGTGGCTAGGGTTTACCCTAGCCACGTCACCGAGCGACGGCGGCTCTTTTGAGCGGGAGGCGGCAATTTCGGGAGTGGGCGGCGGGAGGTGTCGGCCGTAGGCGGCGCGCGACGGGAGGCGCGCGGCGGGAGGCGCCCAGGCGGGCGCGGCTGCTAGCGAGCCGAGGCGGGAGGGTGGCGGTCCAAACGAGTGCGGCTGCTGGCCGGCGGGGCGAGGCGGGAGGCCGGAGCCGGGTGCGGGCGCTGGCACGGCTGCTGGCCGGCGGGGCGGCCGCGCCGGGCTGCGGGGCCAGCGAGCGGCCTGCGGCGTGTGCTGGCGCCGTGCGGAGCGCAGGCGGCGAGCGGAGGTGAACCCACCAGTGGGCGGTTGCCGGCTGGTCGGCGAGGCGCGGCGGCGTGCGGGCCAGCCGGCCGGCCGAGTGCGACGCGGGTTTTCGGCTTCCTCGGGCATTGCGCGTGCGGGCGCGGGCGCGCGTTCTGGCGCGGTGAGTCCGAGTGGCGAGACCGATGGCACCGGCGACGGCTTCATGCCGGTCTTCGGGGTGGTGACCGTGCGGCCGGCGGCGCCCTGCGAGGCGCGACGCTTCACCGGGCGGAGCGGCCGAGCAGGTGGTTCAGCTTCGGGCCGAGGCACGCGTGGCGAGACGGCGTACCGGCGGTGCACGTTCGGGCGGCTGCTAGCCGGTGACCGGCGGCATACATGCGGGGCGCCGGCCGGCGTCGAGCCGGTGGCAGGGCGTCGGCCTATATTTTTTTTCTTCCCGCACAGAGGCCGAACAGAAAAGGGCAATGCTAGTTTCTTTTTCTCATGCAGTGATCATGCAGATTTAAACAAAACCATACAAAATTTCGTTTCCAATCTACGATGCAATCAACATCTACCCCGTTTCGCAATCTACCGATCAACATTGTGCCGGCGATTTCAGATCTGCTCGCGGTAGATTGGGGCGGATTTGCATCGTTCTAATCTGCAGTGCAATCAACATCTACCCCGTTTCACAATCTACCGATCGGCATTGTGCCGGCGACTTCAAGTCTGCTCGCAGTAGATTAGGACAGATTTGCACCGTAGAGATTCAATCTAGAACGCGAAAAGAAAATACAGATTCAAAAGCGATCTAGAAAATTCAATCTGTGCTTTGATGATTACCTCGTTCACTAGAGCGAAGTCGTGCTGATAACGTGTTGAGGAACCGTCGCTGGCGACCAGTCCGAGCGATTCCTCTGTTTAGAACAAGAACGAATCAATCACAGAATTACAGAAGAATAGATTGAACACACAGAGAGATAGAGAGAACTCCTGGTCTTTCTTTATTGCTTTAGATTGCACCAGGGTACAAAATGGAGGGGGTCTAAGTCCCTATTTATAGTCTACGGTGGGGGTGCCCAATTAGATCAGGACTCTAGAAAGAGTCCAGGTTTCCTAACAAACTTTAGCCCGATCCCATGTATTTCGATTCCGAGGCACGCAGCCGTTTGGATCGCTGAAAACCTAGTTCAAACCAGCTCTTTCTCCACTCCTGTGGAGCACAGTATGTCAGCACGCGGGCCACGAGGCTGGCTCCACGTCATCCGAACGTCCTCAGCTGGCAAGTGATCTAAGCACTTTCACTGGCCACACGTACTGCATCTGCATGCGATGCGACGCAATGCAATGCAAAGCAAAGCAGTACACGAGCTGCGTGACAGTTTGGTTCATGGCTTCGTTCCACACGGCTAGCAATTACTGCGACTGGTTGCATGCACACCGTGCATTAATCGCCCAGCATGCAGTGCCTTCCATAAAAACCCCTACCATGGTATATGTGTCCTGTCCTCCTCCTGTTCCATTCCATCGATCTGCTCCTACAATAAATCCTCCAGGTTCTTCTTCTTCCTGCTCGGCCTACGGCCTACCGCCTTGCCTGTTCGTCTTCATCTGCGGAGATCGACGACGATGCAAGCCACTGCGGTGGTGGCGGCCTTGCAGCCGGTGCACACCTCGCAGATGTTAACAGGCAACCGCGGCATGATTTTTTTCCTCGATCCATACCTGTCTACGTTTTGATATCTTGGTGATCTTGTCTCATGGTTATTCCGTTTGATGTGAGGATCCAATAGTGTTTCATGGTTCTGTCTGGTGTTATGCAGATAGGAGAGGGGCAAGTGATAGGGCTCGGTTGGGAACGAGGAAATTATCTTGGGCAGGTATACGCGTCGTGTGTTTCCATTTTTTTCTTTTCTTTTATGTTCTTTCAGTGGAAATCGACATACCAGACTCTTCATAGCCGGCCATACGTATATCACAGGCAGAAGAAAGAAATTAAAGAAAGGGACAAAAAGACATTGAACCTTTGAACCTCATATGTTAATTCCAGGATGGATGGATTCAACCACAAAGTTTTATAAAAAGAACTGGAATGGATCTTGTTTTGAACTGGATTTTGTTCAAACATATAGGGAAGTACCCTGCTGATAAAAAAAAAGTTGAATTAAAAGGAGTTTATGTGCAATTTCCCACTCAAACATAAGTTATCAAATATATTTTCGTCCAAATTGTTGCTGAGGATATATGACTAAATGTGCCAAACGTCTGTCTTCCATTTCTGCAAATCACACAGGTCGATTGTCAGTGGAAGCTTTTGCAGGCCAATGCCAAAGGCAAGTTGATTATCGTTTTGATGTGGGGTTAATCAGAAGTGGTATTGCTTCCAAACAACAGTGCTTTTGTCATGCATAAATACTAAATGCCATTTTACATGCTACTAGTCCTACAAGAAACACAAGGGGGCAATGCAGACATCCTCCAGTACTCCAAGTTAGATGCAGCGTGGTTACTCGTGATCAACACGATTGGAACGCCAATCAGTTTGAGGCAATTTGTAAAGGAGTTCCAAACAAATTGGGCGCTTTCTATCGGTTTTGCCGACCCCACACAATTTTTGGCACTGTGAGCTCTAGCATCTGTGATTCAAGTCCATATTGCAGATTTGTATGCACGCTGCCTGATGCTTTGTTTATACATGGATCATGTGTCAGATAATAGGCATCACTTCAGTCTCTCTCCTGCCAATGAAGAGCCTAGATGATTTTACTATAACGGTACTATCGGGATTTCTGGAGGTATTGTAAATTTGTAATATCTGATTAAAGCTACGCTCTAGAGATATACATAACCATTTCAGTATGACATTTTTCCTTGTGTGCAGGCTTTGGCCTCTGCTTTATGTATGAACATTTATGTGGTCGGGTTGAATCAGCTATTTGACATTCAGATTGATAAGGTAGTATTTCTTTCTTGCGGTTTGAAAACATTGTCTTCTTAATCTGTAGTAGTGCAGTATTTTCACTAAATTATACTTGTTTTGGAGGTCAATAAGCCAAGCCTTCCATTGGCGTCTGGGGAATTTTCAGTGGCAACTGGAGTAGTGTTAGTTCTCACATCCTTGATCATGGTATATTAGGTTCAACACAAAGACATAAGAACCATTTATTCTAGTACGGGTAAAATATCTTCCATGTCTATACCTTCCTCACATTTTGTTTCCATCTGTCAGAGCTTTAGCATCGGAATAAGATCCAAATCGGCTCCATTAATCTGTGCTTTGCTCATCAGCTTCCTTCTTGGAAGTGCATACTCTATTGATGTAAGTAGGCAATTCACTCCACTACTGGCTCCGAAAAGTAGGCAATAGCCTACTCTGAAATTGTGGATTGAGTTTCATCTAATGTTTCATTACCTACATTTTCAATCCATCTGGCCTTTTTTTCAGGTTCCATTACTCCGGTGGAAACGGCACGCATTTCTAGCTGCATCCTGCATACTATTTGTGAGAGCTATATTGGTTCAGCTAGCTTTCTTTGCACACATGCAGGTACTGAACACTGTTCAGAGCTACGCTGTAACTGCGAGTGCTTATTTGGGCCCCCCCTTTGGTTAGTGTTTGATGGTTCTTTTCACAGCATCATGTTCTGAAGAGGCCCTTCGAACCAACGAAGTCACTGGTCTTTGCAACATTGTTCATGTGTTGCTTCGCTGCAGTCATAGCTCTTTTCAAGGTAAATAATATCCAACGAAGGTGACTATATGTTTCAGTACCATCAATCTTTTTGTTCGCCTCTTTTAATCGACAATATTCAGTTCTCCTGGGTATTCCAGAAAAGATATTATATTTTTTTTTCTTTATGTCATGAGCTTTCAGGATATTCCTGATGTCGATGGAGACAGAGATTTTGGCATCCAATCCTTGAGTGTGCGCTTGGGCCCACAAAGAGTAAGAATAGGCCTATTCAACCATATGAAAAACAGTTCTATGAACTCAGAGTTCATTTCTTCATTTCCGGTTCTACATATCACTGCAAAATGGTGCAAATTTTATCTTAGTTTTTCCTGCTTTAGGTATATTGGCTCTGCATAAACATACTGGTGACAGCATATGGGGCTGCCATTTTAGCAGGAGCATCATCTACAAAACTATGTGGAAAGATAATCACTGTGAGTTGTCTCTTAGTTTTTCTCTAGAAAAAAGAAATGTGAATCATTTCATTTATCAATTTAAGTTAAAAAAAAACGTTTGCTGTTGCATTGATCATTCAGGTGTTCGGCCATGGCCTGCTTGCTTTTACACTTTGGCAAAGGGCACGACACTTCGACGTTAACAACAAGGCGTGTGTCACATCATTTTATATGTTCATTTGGAAGGTGATTAAGTTGCTGGCTTATACGTTGCCTTTTGTGAGCCATTAGACATTGGCTGTGTCTAATTATTTGCTTTTTATATCCCTTGCAGATATTCTACGCCGAGTATTTCCTTATACCATTTGTGCAGTGAGAATTATACAAGGGCAAGCAATTCTGAGCTATGTACATCTAAAAAAAAATTATGTGGAGCCTCATGCTGATGATAATCTATTCAATGCTTCGAATGTCTATTCATGATCTGTAATATGATGGTCCAAAGGTAGAGACAAATATGGAGATGTGCTTCAGATATACTCTAGTCAAAAGTTCTTAACGTGTTTACTTTTCATGATATCATTTGTCTTTATCGATTTCACGCAACAATTAATCATACTTGCAAAATGGAATGCGCATTCTATATGGATTTGCAGGAGAGCAAGCTCCTCAAAACTCCTAGGGTTCATGTGGAACCCGCTCTCCTGGGTCATGGAAGCCGCAGCGATCATGGCCATGCGTGCTTGCCGCGCGCGTCACGATGGTTCTTGCAACGTGTAACGCGTAATGTAACTAGCGGCGTGCAATGCGTGCTTGCAGGGGCGGCCTCCGGACTGGCATCGGCACGCTGCCCTTCGTCAACTTCACTTCACCATCAGTAGTGGCGAATCTAAGAATTTCAGAATAGATATTTAAAATTATAAAAAATATTATTTAATAGAAAATATAAAGATCTATAATAGTGAGAATTAAAGTACAATTATTCATACTAGATAAAATATCTCAAATAATATAAAGAAATTATATAAAAATAAAAATTAACGTGACGATACCTTATGTCTTGGATGCAAGATATAATGTCATCATTCTTAGCTTGCAGAAAACATTCTCGTTCAAGAAATGTAGCCAAGCAATAATTAAAAAGTATTGTTCCCCATTCTATTTCTTATCTTACTTCACATAATTCATTGAAGAAAACAATTTTCTGACAAATAAAGCACTGGGAACATTTTACTTCTTTTCGTGAAGCTTAAATGGCACTAAGCCAAACTACTACTTTGTTGCCCTGTTAACAATCAAGCTATTGCTACTAGCAATCTGAAACTGTACTAACCATGGACTCTCATCGCCACTCTTACTGTGTTTCATAAACTAAAATCCAACAAATTGAAACAGAAAAGCGGTTTGAAAATGAAAACTTTGCCAGAGAGACAGCAATAAAACAATAAAACACTCCTTGCAACAGCCACTACGGCAAATACAGATCAGACGACCCCAGGAAAAGAAGATCCTATCACCCATAGTCCCTAACCAAACCCCAGAGCACTGTACTGATCTCCAAAAACTCCAATTCACATTTACAAGCTCTTCAGTTAGCTGAAATCAGCGCGCTTCAATCCACAGATGCCAATGCAAAAGCAGCGTCCACATCCCATAGCTCATTGATTATCTCAAAGCAACACATGTCAATCCACATATTTCGATGCAATTGCAGCAACAAAACAACCCATAACAGGCCCTTCTTGTGCAATCAAATACTTATAAATTCAACCCCTACAAAGAATCAGAGCAAGAAAATATTGATAGAAAGGGAGATTTGATTTTTTTGCCCTATTTTTCTTTGCCACTTGATAAAATGCCATGACATGCAGGGTTAGGACCCGCATGTCAGTGAGACATCTATTGCCATTTCAATGAAAGATAAGGCAAACCATCAATTCATCCTTCCTGAAATGATGTGTTCTTAGTTCTCACCGCAATAGGCAAATCTACTAAAGTAGAAAAAACGCCAAAATTATCGAAGATATACCATCTTTCGTGTGCCAACAATGAGATCTCACCATAAATGTCTATTAGAGTAGCGATCCAAGAAGAAGTCTCTCTCACCTCGGACTGGAGCGGCGAGGTGTCGAGCAAGGCGTGGAAGGCGACGAGGAAGGTGGTGCTAGCGGGCATGAGGACGCTGCTCCCAACATTGTAGAGCAATGGGAAGAGCGCGGGGTCGACCTCCGTGTCCCCGAACGGCGGGCGGGTGACGTCGGGGAAGGAGCCGAGGAGGGCGCCCAGTCCACGGTGGACCAGGAGGGCGGCAACGTGAAGGCAGCGCGGGGTTAAGGATGGGATATGTGGTGCACCTAGAAAGAGGTGGTGGTGGCAGAAGCGCTCGGGGAGCGGGCAAAGACCAAAAGGCTCCTGCGCCGTCAAAAAGAGAGAGCCAGAGAAGAGATTGAGTGAGATCTAGAGCTTCTATTATATATCATGTAGATTACAATAGTGGGATCTAACTAGTAGTATACATATGTATTATAAAAAGATGTTAAAATTGACCATTAGGTCTTTATCTTAATTAGATTAATCTTTTTTAAGTGTTCGTGAGTAGATATAATTCACTGTCTGTTTGCAACTGAACTTTTGGGTTGTTACGGAATATACGATGACCCTGTTTCCAAAAACAAGCACCCAACAAACAAGAGACCAATTATACTCTGTATCTTCTGGTTTCAGATAAGTCATGAGGGTCTTGTTCCTAATCCTTTTTCTTTTTGAGGGGTTTTCCTAATCCATTTATATGCCAAACAGCACTTGCTCCTTGAAGCCTCAGTCATACCTCCTCCTGTTTAGTATTAGTGTTCCTGTACTTTCTATGAAATACTTTTTTCATGCAACCATGTAGCTGACAGATTATTATGATTCATTTGTATTCTAGAGAGAGATTATGATTCAATTCCGGCCCAGAGATTCATTCTGACATTTTCCTATTCAGGGTTCATGAATAATTTGCATTAGCTACAGCACTTGCGCATGCAAGAAAGCAAGGACAATGTGCTTGATGTTTGCCGTCAATGGTGGAGCCGTGGGAACTGGGAAGACTCGAGAAGAACTAGTTAGTCATTAGCGATGGCAGTGGCAGCGCCTTGTGGGACGTTAGCAATGTCAACGTCCCTAGGGACGTGGCCAGTGGCCAGCGGCCTGCCTATACTTCAAAATTCAGATCTGGTTTTCCTACTTATTTAAATTCATTAATTACTTTTCCCATAACTAAAAAAGTCGGGTATATTTCATCATATCATATAGTTGCGAGTGCTTGGAGAGCTACGAGGCAGCTTGGCCCACGGAACAGCTACAGGCTACGCGGCCGAGGCAGGCAGCGCCAGGCCCACTTCCCGACGTTGGCCCGAGCAGGCCGCAGCGCGGGCTGGCAGATTTTTGGGCACGCCGACGGGTAGGGAGCCCACGCACAGGCGTATCCATTTCGGTTTGTCTCTTGATATAAAATACGTTGATATAGGTGTGGTTTGACTCTTGGTATAAAATACGTTGGTATCGGTCTGTTCTAGTGTACAATTTTAAAGTATAATATAATAATATATAATTATGAATGTATGTAAAGAGTAATAGATACCAAGCTGCCTAATAAGTTTGTCTAGTAAAATTTTAAGCCCCAAAAGATATAAGACGGTTTACTTGGGCTAGATGGATTCGGAGGATACAGTGCTTCTTGATTTCTTGCTTTCTTCTTAGAGCTATGTAATTTTCCCTTGATTTCTTGCCAGTGAAATGGATTGGGAGGAGATGACGAGATGTTACTTATTCTTTATCCGGTAGCGAGACGAAAACCCCTCTTCCGCCTGGAATGCCCGATTCCCTCGGAATGGCTGGGATTAATCGGAATCTTAGCCGGTACGGGATAAAGCCTCCTCTATTCCATTTTGAACGGCGGTATGGTATATCCAGGCCGGTACCGAAATAGAATTACAAGCCTGATGTGGAGCGTGCTGGAACGGCACGGTGGGCAATGGACGGATGAGCGCCCACGGGAGGGAGCGGAGGCGGGATGAGCAGCCAACGACCGCGAACGGCTTCCCTGTTTTCTTCATCCTGTCTTCTTCGTGTTCTCGTCGATGTAGCGAAGATCTAAAGTACCACAGAACTCATGAGAGAGACAAGGAGAATACTCTAAATCTTTACTATGTTGACAGGAACACGAGGGGAACAGAAAAAAAGGAACTTACAGAAAAAAGGAACAGGGAAGTGACGCCTCCATCACCCGCGCGCGGTTGCCGACTTGCCGTCAACGAAGAGGATTGTGGGGTCGATCGACCTGCTCTTTCCGGCTCGGCTACAGCATGCATACAACAACACAACTGGGGGATAAACTGCCAACAACACAACTGGGGGATAAACTGCCAATGCGTCGTGGTCAATATTACAGGAGTACAGTGTTGTGCGCTAAAACAGGATCACTAGAAGTAGATCTAGTGGGGTAGACTTGCTATTCGGTATGAACAAGGGTAATGCGAGTAGATCTAAAAGAACAGAGAGTAAAGAGAAGGGGGTTTGGTGTTACCGACCATCCGTGGTCTTGGTTACGGGTGCAGAGGCGTCCGCCATGGAGTCGGTGGAGTCGGGAGACGTCGGTGGTGAAATCCGGTGGTGGCGCCGTCCAGGGGCGGCGTGGCAGTGGTGCTTCCCGTCACTGGCTGCGCCCCCTCTCGAGATCGGGTTTAGGGTTTTGTCGGTGAGGCAGTGCGGCTCCGATCAACCTCGTGAAATGAGCCGCCGGCCCCCACCTGTATTTATAGCGCAGTGTGACAGGGGCCCACCAACCATTAGGGTTGGGCGCCCCCGATCAGGGCGCGAGCTCAAGGCCCAGGTGGCCGTTGGGCCAACCATGGGGTGGAGATCATCCTAACATTCTCCCCCTTGATCTCAACTTAAACTCTATACTTGTCACTCATTGCTTTTCTCATTCCATCACAGATCAGTGCATAGAGCGTGCCTCATCGTCACGGTCTTATGCCATTGGATTGAACAGCCACAATGCACTTCTCTGTTTTGAAATGTACTCTCAACTGGGCCCTTATTGTCCAGGAATCATAGGCTTTCCCGTAAACCCATGCCGGCTAAGTGTTCTCTGAAC
Source organism: Dendrocalamus latiflorus (assembly GCA_017311315.1). NCBI lineage: Eukaryota > Viridiplantae > Streptophyta > Magnoliopsida > Poales > Poaceae > Dendrocalamus > Dendrocalamus latiflorus. The sequence continues at coordinate 33,735,547 of CM029659.1, read as the reverse complement.
ACATTGGGCGGTAAGCCTTTTGTGAGCGGATCCGCGAGCATCTTTTCTGTCCTTATATGCTCAAGATTGATTATATGATCCCGGACTTTATCTTTCACAACATAGTACTTTATGTCAATGTGTTTGGCAGCACCACTTGACTTATTGTTGTGGGCATACATTACTGCGGGTTCATTATCGCAGTACAACTTAAGTGGTCTATTGATGTCGTCAACTACTTTTAAACCGGGTATGAACTTCTTTAGCCAATTCACCTGCCCCGTAGCCTCATAACATGCTACAAACTCGGCATACATTGTGGACGATGTAGTGACGGTTTGCTTTGAGCTTTTCCACGATATAGCTCCTCCAGCGAGAGTGAACACATATCCGGATGTCGACTTTCTATCATCTCCCGCATAATCAGAATCTGTATACCCCACTATATGGAGTGAATCTGATCTTCTGTATGTCATCATGAGGCCTTTTGTTCCTTGCAAATAACGTAAGACTTTCTTTACCAATTTCCAATGTTCTATTCCAGGATTGCTCTGGAATCTTTCAAGTAACCCGGTAACAAACGCTAAGTCAGGGCGCGTGCACACTTGAGCATACTGCAAGCTTCCGACAGCTGAAGCATATAGAACCGCTTTCATTTGATCGATCTCATATTGGTTCTTGGGGCATTGAAATTCCACATACCTGTCGCCCTTGACTATAGGAGCAGATGAAGGCTTACAATTTTGCATACTATATTTCTTTAGAACCTTTTCTAAGTATGCCTTTTGAGATAAACCTAAAAACCCCTTAGTTCTATCTCGGTGAATCTCTATTCCCAGTACGAACGAAGCTTCACCAAGATCCTTCATATCAAAATTCGAGGACAAGAACTTCTTTGTCTCCAGTAATAGGCTAACATCACTACTAGCAAGTAAGATGTCATCCACATACAGGATTAGGAAAATGTATTTCTCATTCTTAAACTTTGCATAAACGCAATTGTCCTCTACATTCTCCTTGAACCCAAAACTTCTTATTGTACTATCAAACTTCAAGTACCACTGCCTTGATGCTTGTTTCAATCCGTAAATGGATTTCTTCAGCCGGCATCCCATACGTTCTTTTCCTTCCACAACAAAACCTTTCGGTTGTGCCATGTAAACATTTTCCTCCAAATCCCCATTTAGGAACGCCGTCTTTACATCCATCTGATGCAATTCTAAATCATAATGAGCTACAAGCGCCATTATTATTCTAAAAGAATCTTTACATGAGACTGGAGAAAATGTCTCATTGTAATCTATGCCTTCTCTTTGCGTAAAGCCCTTTGCCACAAGTCGCGCTTTAAATCTTTCTATATTCCCTCTAGAGTCATGTTTGGTTTTGTAGACCCATTTACAGCCTACTGTCTTGGCTCCTTTAGGAATTGTTTCTAAGTCCCAAACACCATTGGTGCTCATTGACTTCATTTCATCCTGCATAGCTTCAAACCACTTGGATGAATGAGCGCTTCTCATGGCTTCTTCAAAAGAGGTGGGATCACCCTCCATTTGAAATTCCTCAGTTTCATAGACTTCGTAATCATTAGGGATAGCTGATCTTCTGGCTCTTTGAGACCTTCTGAGTCCCTCGCTATTTGACGCTTGTTCTGTGTGAGGCTGTTGTTGCTCTTCCTCTTGGGTGACAATGGGTTCTATGGGATCCTGAAGGACAGGTTCCTCATGTTCACTCATCGTTTCCACAGGAGAAGTAACAACAGGTGCTGTCACTACAGTGTCTGGAACTGTTGGTGTAGCAACAACAGGTAGCGTGAAAAATGGTTCCTGAACCATTGGAGTGGGCACATGTACCCGCTTTTCCTCTAGGTTAATTTCTCGCGCTACTCTGCTCCCCCTGATCATCTCTTCCTCCAAGAAGACAGCGTGTCTTGTTTCTACAAACTTCGTATGTCTGTCAGGACAATAGAAGCGATAACCCTTCGATTTTTCTGGATAGCCAATAAAATGGCAGCTGACTGTCTTGGGGTCTAGCTTCCCTATGTTTGGGTTAAAAACTTTAGCCTCAGCAGGACAACCCCACACACGTAAATAGTTAAGTGAGGGTTCTCTTCCTGTCCACAACTCATACGGTGTTTTGGGTACCGACTTGCTTGTTACTCGATTAAGAATATGAATGGCGGTTTTTAACGCCTCCATCCATAAACTTATCGGTAGCGTGGAGTAACTTATCATACTTCTCACCATATCCATTAAGGTACGGTTGCGTCTTTCAGCCACTCCATTCTGCTGAGGTTCGCCCGGTGTAGAGTACTGGGCAACTATACCATTTTCCTGTAAGAACCTTGCAAAAGGTCCAGGAACTTGGCCATACGGGGTGTGCCGACCGTAGTACTCCCCCCCACGGTCGGATCTTACTATCTTAATCCTTAAATTGTGCTGATTTTCTACTTCAGCCTTAAATATCTTAAATTTATCCAATGCTTCTGTTCTTTCTTTAATTGGATAAATATAGCCATAACGCGAATAGTCATCTGTGAATGTTATAAATGAATCATAACCATCCACACTTTTCACAGGAAATGGACCACAGATATCTGTGTGAATTATTTCTAAATTTCCTGTGCTTCGTTTGGCATCTTTCTTTATTTTCTTAACATATTTTCCTTTTATGCAATCAATACATTGTTCTAAATCTGAAAATTCTAATGGCGGAAGAAGTGTTTTCTTAATCAATCGTTCTATTCTCCCCCTCGAAATATGGCCTAAACGACAATGCCATAATTTCGACGATACATCATGATTTATCTTCCGCTTTTTACTTACATTCATAGACGAAGAGGTATTCTCATTCTCAATAGTCACATGATTCACATTCTCAGAAAGTGATAATAAATAAAGCTTGTCTTGTCAGAAGGCAAGACCAACACATTTATTATTAAACACAAGTCTGCATTTGCCATTACCAAAATGGCAATCATATCCATCATCATCTAATCTCGACACACTTATTAAGTTTCTGCGCAAAGAGGGTACATAAAGAACGTCTGAAAGCCTAAGTACAAAACCATCATGAAATTCTAAAGAGAGATCTCCAATGGCCTCGACTTCGGCTTCAACTCCATTCGCAACTTTAATTGTTCTTTCTCCTCTTTGTAGGGTCCTCCTCGTATGGAATCCCTGTAATGAATTAGCAACATGAATAGTTGCACCTGAGTCAATCCACCAAGTAGATTTTTCATAACTTAAATACAAGGATTCATCTATAAATGTAATGACATCCTTACCATTCTTCAACAGATGCTTCAGGAACTCTGGGCAATCCCTCTGATAGTGCCCTGCCTTCTTCTTACAAAATTTACAGGTGTCTTTGTCTACTGTAAATTGGTTGGGCTTATGAAACTGGGGAACCTTTCCCTGTGACTTAGAAGAGGAGCTACTATCCCACTGAGGTTTCCCTTGTGGTTTGGCATTAAAGTTCTTTCTTTTGTTGTTCTTCACAAGGTTTGCAGAGTCACCCTGTGAGGTTTTAAGCCTCTCCTCTTCTTGCACACACATTGCAATGAGCTTTTCTATGTCCCATTTGTCGGGCTGCATGTTGTAATTAACAACAAAAGTGTCAAATTCTTTTGGCAGAGAAGCAAAGATCAAATGAATTAGAAACTCATCCTTGAGCCCCATATCCATTGAATTTAGCTTAGCTGCCGTTGTGCTCATCTTTAGTATATGCTCTCTTATTCCACCACTAGAGTATCTCTCATTCACTAGTTTCTTAATCAGCGTGCTTGCTGTGGCCTTTGAAGAGCCAGTAAACTGATTCTTCACTTTCTGTAGATACTCTGTGGCAGTGTCACAGTCTGGGATGGATCCCCTTATTGGATCTGCAATAGTGGCCTTAGCCACCATTAGGCACTTGCGATTCGAGATGTCCCATTTCTTTTTCTCAAGATCATATTTCATTCTGACTTCTGCATGATCACACTTTCGGGCAGTGAAATCAGCATCAGTCTCATTTTCTGCCCTCACCGGGTCCTCTGGCTCAGTAAGACACGGAGAGGTGAGGGCTAAGTCATTCTCGGACAGCGCAAGTGCCAATCATACTTTTCTCGCCAGACCCGATAATTGTTCCCATCAAGTGCCGGGATGTGCGAGATGTATGCCATTGGGTTGAGTTCTGAAACAGTATCAGAAAAAATGAGGAAACATAATAATATAATAATTGCATGCTTTGATTTAACGTTGGTCAAAATTAAAACATGCAAAATTCTTGTACATTAATTCTACATCACCGTTGGGCAGAAGATAGAATTAATGCATAAATTCATGAATAAATCAATTTATAATATTGCTATCATCAACTTTGGTCAGAAAATAGCAAAATTATAAACATCAACTGTAAATAAATGTAACTATTCCTCTAATTTTAATTTTCCCGTTGGTTCTAATTAAAATTAGAGAAAAACATAAAATTTCTGCTCTTCAAAATTAAATTCTCCCGTTGGTTCGAATTTAATAAGAAGATAATAAACTTTAGCTCGCAGCGGAAAAATTCTGGTCTTGGATCAAAATTGAACAGAAATTTGATCTCAAACTTAACAAAAAAACATCAAATGAATGATTCTGGAAAAATAAAACAGAAAAAAAATACTCTTTACTGTGCATTCGGCCCGAGTTCTCCCGTGGTCCAGCAGCAGCAGCGCGGCCCACTCCCCCCGCGCGCCTTTAGCCCCGCACCCAGGCCGCAACCTGGGCCTGGGCCGGGAGATCCCGATCCCGCCTGGGCTCAAAGGCGGTCCGGCCAACGCCAGCCGTTCGATTTAATCCAACGGCTGAGCATGCGAATCGGGAAGAACAAACCCCCCCCCCCCCCCCGGCGCCGGCCGGGAGCTCCCGAAAACCCTAACCTTCTCATTCCTCTCTCCCTCTCCTCTCTCTCAGCCGCCGCCGCAGGAAAAGAGCGGTGCGACATCGGCCAAAAAGAAGAGAGCGGCGGCGCCGCCGTAGGTCCCTTCGCCGGTGCGCGCGTTCGCTCGAGGGTGAGCGCGCCGCCGTCGAGCGGTCCTTTGGCGGTGCCCGATCTGGAGCTCGTGCGTGTGGCGACGAGCGGCGGTTCTTCCCGCGTGCCGGCAAGGCGACGGCGGGGTTTACTTCCCGCACGACCGAGAGGTCTACGGTGCGGGGAAAAACCACGGTAGGTCCTCCCCCTTTCCTTTCTCGACGCACCTTGCACTAGGGTTAGGATTTGGGGTTTTCTCTGTTCGGTTGTTCTAGGGTTAGAGTTCTTCTTCCTTCTAATCTCTTTCTTTCTACCCAAAAGAACTAGATCTACTAAAAAGAAGGCTCTGATACCATTGTTGTTCGCTAAAACAGGATCACTAGAAGTAGATCTAGTGGGGTAGACTTGCTATTCGGTATAAACAAGGGTAATGCGAGTAGATCTAAAAGAACAGAGAGTAAAGAGAAGGGGGTTTGGTGTTACCGACCATCCGTGGTCTTGGTTGCGGGTGCAGAGGCGTCCGCCATGGAGTCGATGGAGTCGGGAGACGTCGGTGGTGAAATCCGGTGGTGGCGCCGTCCAGGGGCGGCGTGGCAGTGGTGCTTCCAGTCACTGGCTGCGCCCCCTCTCAAGATCGGGTTTAGGGTTTTGTCGGTGAGGCAGTGCGGCTCCGATCAACCTCGTGAAATGAGCCGCCGGCCCCCACCTGTATTTATAGCGCAGTGTGACAGGGGCCCACCAACCATTAGGGTTGGGCGCCCCCGATCAGGGCGCGAGCTCAAGGCCCAGGTGGCCGTTGGGCCAACCCTGGGGTGGAAATCATCCTAACATACAGCACCACACAGGCACAAAGCTCGTACAACACTTCTATTCCACGGTTTGACACCTTATGCTTCACAAAACACATCATTGCAAAATAGTCGTATACACACACTCAATTACAACAGCACGTCCCAACAACTACAAATGCACACTAAAACACAATAGCAAACGTGAAAGCTACTTTCTGGCAGGTCACTATATAAATATAAGTTCTTTAGTTTCACACAACCAATTACAACAATATATGATTTCTTTGCTATCAATATTGGGTCCAACAAACTCCCGTCCGAACGGTCGTCTCGAGAGCCATAAATATATCGAGCATCCTTCACAATAGAAGCTTTATTTACATATACGTTCTTCTCCAACCGTGCTCTACCAGGATTGCTCGGCATTGCCATCACCTGCATTGCTTCTTTTTTCCAAGCATAAACAGACACGAAATGGAAACCAGAGAGATGTCAAGCTTGTAAAAGAAACTTTCAGTAGAATTTTCACGATACCGTACCTTTTTCTCTTGCTTTTGTCTGATGAGGATGACACGGGATTGCTGTGCCAGTTCCGTTTACGTTGGTTGATGAACCAATTGTTGATCTGCTTTAGTTGCAACCCTGTTTCCTGCACCAGGCGAGCCTTGTCCTCCTCCTAAACAAGTTACGGAAGATGCTTATCAGTGGCAGAAAAAAAATTGCAGGTAAAAGGTTGATAATGGTATCTGTGAGCTGCTACATACAGTTGGGTATGGCCATTTTGAATGAGCCTGCCACCAAGCTTTCAAAGTAGATGCTGTGTCTCCTGGGAGTTTTCCAGCTCTTCGCTTCCGAAGTATCTCTTCCCTAATATCCACAAGCTTTTCTCTGTACCCCTGAAAGTTGGGAATTTTGTTTAGACAACAAGCTAACAGCTGAAAATTTAGAAGGCTGTAACTTTACCTGTTTAAGCTCATGCTTCAGCTCTTTCCGTACACGCTCAACTAAGGATCTCTCACCCTCGGTCAACATTAAGGGACCAAAGCCCATACCATCTGACCCATCATTTCCATCAAACAGGTTGCTGTCATTGTCGACCTGGTTGTCTTCATCATCAGACATAGTAGCTCCAGTGCCTTCACCAGGAGAAGCCCCTACAGGAAGAATCCACATTAGCACAACTAAGAATAGGCCAATCACCAGCTTATCTTGGTCAAATTAATAATTCATATTGCCTTTGCCAATACGAGAGTATACCTAAGCCTATGTAGACTTAAACTGGCTCTAGGTTTAACCTTGAAATTTCTCTCGAACACAACGCTCACTATTTTCTGCAGGTACACTTCCCATGCCCAACCATCCATGTGTCCCAAGCCCAATTGAAGAATGTGGCATCTTAGTGGTAAACTGATGCAAACCAGTTGATGCTAAGTTGCTAACACATTCAAACAGATCAGGTAAAGTTGTAATGCCCACAAAACATTGAAACCCTTCCAGTTTTCAGAAGGTCATAAGTCATAACTTTGGTTAATGACAGCCGTTTTCATTGATGCATGCCCATTAATGCCAACAGGCAGAAATGGTGTCCATTGTCCTTCACATATATATCTTAACAAAGTCAAAAACTATAGTACAATATAAGGGAAGGCCACTCGAATTTTTTTCTAGCTCTGTCAGTGCCTTTTGTACCCATGAATCATTTTTAAGTTTCAAAAACATATTTGGAAGCCTTTTTTGTTGCGCAGAATTCCTTTACACTAAAAAAAGGGATTTCTGGGCCTATACGGACTAGTGATTGTTACTTCAAATTTCCAGTAACGCAAAATTAATATTGCTACTCTTTGTACTTGTAGTGCTGTCTGTTTTCCACAAGCAACATGAAGTAGTTCAAATGGTACACCTTGTGTGATGGTTCCCTGTTATATATTCCAGACTGTTCTGTGTGGAAGCTAATTGCATTACAGACATAGTAAGGGAAACTTTGATCAGGACAATTTAGTTGAGATTATGCTCACAAGGTACAATCAGTTCAGTTCAGTGGCTGGTGCAACACAAGGTTCATGGAGAACTGCCACATATACCGAACTCAAATCTCAAGAAGGTACTACTTTAAAGCCGGGTTCGATAACTTCAATTTGTAACTCTTGTATGTAATAAAGACTTAAGAGGGGAACGATACTTCTATAAAGGTGGACTCAATGTGTATTTTCTTGTATCCAATAGGACTTACAAGGGTGTGAATTTTGAGCTCAATTTTCTATCAGGGAAGGCAACAATTGAGGAAAGGGTCAAATGAGTATTTGTTGTGGCGGAAGCTTCAATAAGATGGTGCACATCATTGCTTGCATGACTTTTACCATCAGTATGAATAAAACAGTGCAAAAAATAAATATCTAGAGTACAGATTGTAAATTCCTCTTCCTAATATACTCAGGACGCTCCTATCTTCCTGTCAAACACTATCAACAAGAAAAGCTTTGTGCTACCTGTAAGACTTTGTAAAGTTTGTTCAAGCTCCCAGCAAGCCATCACTGCTTCCATCGCGTGAACGCGCACATGCTGCTGCAGTTGTTCCTTGAACGAACAAAGAAGCAGCACATAATGTGTCTGCAAGAAAAACAAAGTATTTTAGGGGAGAAAAAGGAAGTTGGAACAGTATGATGCTACCTACGGAAGATTATCACTGCCAAGCAAACGAAGAGCTACCGACAAAAAGAAAAAACACTTCTAGTCGGGAAAAAAATGGGGTCGCTGCTCATAACCTTAGCGAGCAGAAATTCTTTGCAAGTAGGAAGTAGAAACAAGTGATGAATTCGCACATTCAATTCAAGAGCCTATTTTACACCTAAACCATCAGCACCATTGCTACTCGACTACTCGTACAGAATTAATCCAATCCGTTCCAAATTCCAATTCCAATCATATAACTACTTAACTAGCCAGTTCATTACCATTTCCATTCCTTATTTTTTGCATCACACGTCACGCTATTTTTTTAGTATGTCAATTACAGCATCCAATCGTACAGTCAAGCCCACACACAATGAGAATTCGATCGCAAAACGCACACAGCGAGACACCAGTCAACCCCATGTCTTCATAGTAGGAGTTAAGAGTAAGACCGTGAGAGAGGGGGGGGGGGGGGGGGGGGGGAGGAATCGTCGGTCTTACCATGAAGAGATCGAGCTCCTCGCCGCCGGAGGGCGCGCCGACCGCCGCGGCCGCGGCCATGGGCGGGGGCCGCGCGGCTATCTGCGCGTCGATGCGCGGCAGCTGGTCGACGGGGGTAGCGACGCGGAGGCACGCGACATGCGCCTCCAGCAGCCGCTCGTAGAGCGGGTGCGCCGCGATGGCCGCCTTCTCCATATCCCACCCGCCACCCCCACCACCGGCCGCGAAGCTAGGGTTCGGCGACGCGGCGGCGGCCGCCGCCGCCGCGTCCATCGCCAGCGCGTGGTCGGGGTAGTGGAACGCCATGCGCGATCACGGCAGCGGCGGCCTTGGCCTTGCAGCGCCGCCGGCGGGGCGGTTGGGCGTTGCAGCGGAGGCGTGGACGCGCAACTACCCGGGGAGTCGAATCGCCGAGTGGTACCACCTCGCGAGTTGAGAAGTGGTGGTGGTGGCTTCGGAGGAGTAGATAGTGGTAGTGGTAGGGGACCTTGGCTCGGGGCAGAGGAGTGATAGGCACCTTTGTTTTCGCGCTCGCACGTGACTCATTGACTCAAGACTTGCAAGAGTACATTGTACAATACGATTTTTTTAATCCATCTTATTATTATCACTGTATTATATTTGATTTCAGCTCCTACTAATATAGAGTTTTTACCCATTTGTAAAGTTTTCAGAAGATATTAGCTATTATCGGTACTTGCAAGAGTAAATTCTTGGTACCTGGATATCAAAAATTTATATAAAACCCTCCCCACTAATAACATGTACAGAAGTAGTATCATCAATTCACATGGTACTCCTACTTCTGAACAAAAGCCATATCATATTCTCAAAAAAAAACTTAAAAATGAAAGCCATATAATGACGATTGATCGTCTTCATGTCTTGGGGTCCTGTGGATCTTGTGATCGGGTTTTCCCCCAGTTAAGAGCTGAAAATTTGGTTAACCTGCTGACTAATGATTGTTGGGCGTTAGGGCACGACGGCTACTCGCTCAGTCGCTCTCGCTCTCTCTCTCATCTAATAGTGGCGTTCTGACACAGTTTGTAATTTTAGGATTTTTTTGAGTACCGTAGAAGTTTTAAGAGGTTCTATTTTTTAGTTATGGTTACTAATTTTTAGCTATGTCTGCTGATTCTGTTTGCGTTTTTTAATATAGTAGATATATTAATATAGATAATATATATGATTTTAAATTTAAAAAATCGTTTAAATAAGCGGTGTCGAAAACCTGTTAAAAAAAGACTCTGTTTAGAAGCGAAAATTGACAGAAAGGACGGAGAAAAACCCGAGACGATGGATGCGTCCATTTTTGTTTCTTTTAACAGGTTGCTCTGATTCCTTGCCCACTATCTACTTGAGGGTAAAAGCCACACGGGCAGGCAGCGGGAGACGGGACTGGAAAATGTGATATTTTTTCGGTGACCCGCCCGGAAGAAAGCAGGACAGCGACGAGAAACGAAAAATGGACCATGCGTGTGGGGCCCGCCGCTTGGACGGAGAAACGGCCTGGCGTCCGTCCAATCGGGACTCGACGCGTCTCGAGGCTGCTAGGGCGCTGCCAACCATTTGTCCTCGTAACGATGTTTAAACGTGAGTTGGACTTTAATTAAGCCGTACTCTCCATGCGTTTCGAAATGTTGGCACCCCTATCTTCAAATATTGGGTATGAAAGTTAAAAATAAGCCTCCAACAGATACTCAAAAATACGTCTAATAATTTTGGTACTCCAAAATTGAGGTGGATCACCATCAAATATACAGTGCCTAGATGGTAATTTTAGGGATCCAAATTTAGAGGAGCTGCTGAAGGAGGGGAAAGATTTAGAGGACAATTTTTTTAGGAAGACTCCCAATATGAGATTTTAGAGGACAAAATATTGAACCTCTCTTGGAGATGCTCTTAACAGTTTCCTAAGATTTTGTTTCACGGTACGAGACGCGCATGCGAATTTATATCATTTTTCCCTTTTGGCATTATCCATGGTCCTCGTCGACGTCTCCTTAGGACATTCTCAGTGGAGAGTTTCATGGTGTTGTTTCCAAGACTGCCACATCATATAAAATGAAATGAAACATGGATGAAACATCCATCCTCAATGCATAGTTTCATTCTATTGTTTCATAGATATTTAATTTCATGACTCATATAGAGTTGGTAATCGTGCCAAGAGAGTTTCATCTAGATGAAACTCACTTCTCTCTCTTTTTAAAAATGTTGCCATATCATCAAAAATGCCTATGTGGCAGCCTATTAAATGCAGATGAAACTCCCACTGAGAGTGGCCTTAATAGTAACTATTTTCCCTCTTATTTCTAAGATATTAATACCATGAATATCTTAATCATTTTCCTCCATAATTATCTTGATCTTAGTACCTCCTTACTTAGCCTCGGTGCTCGGCCAAAATATACCTTAGGAGGGACCGAGGGAGTGCTTTTTTATTTATTTTTGTAAGACGTTTTTTATAAGAGATTTGCTAAAAAACAATCGAATGTTTTTTAGGAGGGAGATAGTCGAATTTCTGACCATAAGATTTTGCTTAGAGATTCATTTTCCAGCGGTGATTCTTCCTCTCTAGTGATGGCAGCAAGGGCAGTAGTTCGTTGGATTAGGGTTAGAGTTTAGGGTTTACTGGAGACCCTAAACTTAGAGGGAGGCCAGAGCTGTTGTACATCTGAGGGCATTTTGGGAATTTCCCAATTGAGAAAAGAAAAAAATATATCACCGGTAGGGCCCACCTGTCGGTCAGCCGATTGAGGAGATAAGGAGGAGACGAATCGTCTCCTCCCCACAAGCCGGTGCGGGCTGTTGCGGTTCATCTGGATCTACGCCTTCCTCGGGGCGACGGCGGCGACTGGGTCATGGGGCGTTGGCGACAGAGGCGCCGTCGGCGCGGGCATTTCGACGCCAGCCACACCGTAGCCCGCCGCTCCCCTCTTCCCTCCGCTCTGCTATAAAGCCCGGGCCCTCCTCTCTTCGGTGAGTGGTGGAAAAAACGAGTGAGCTCTCCTCCCTTCCTCTCTATTCTCCCCGGTGGAAATCTCTGGTCTTTAGGGCTGTTGGCTGTGTCTGTGTCCTCCGCCGGCAGCCGAGGGTCTTGACCCTTGATTAGGGTTTTTGATCTGAGTTTGAACCGGGAAAGTCACTGCGAGATTTGGATTGAGATTCGAGTGTTCTTGGCCGGAACATTCGTGTGGTCTTGTGCGGCAAACCTCTACCTCGATTTCCTGTTGGTTGCGGTTGAGACGGGAAGAAGGGCATTGTATCTCCGGCGACCATCTCCCTGCTCGATTTGTGGGGTCATTGGTTTTCTGGGACAGCGCAATCGCGTGCCTTGCTCATTTTACAGTTACTTCAGCTGATTTTGAGTATCACCCTTGCAGTGAGTATCTTGTTCTTGCCTCTGTGCAGTCTGGTGATATATTTTCATATATCTGTTAAGGCTGTTTAGTGAGGGTTTGCAAAGATTGAATTCTGTGGCCTTTTTTAGCTCTGTGATGAAATGACATTCTGCTGAGATTATATATATATATATATATATATATATATATATATATGAATGTGAAGGTAGATTTATTTTGAGCATTCAATTGAATCTGCTATTTTTGTTGCTTACTGGTATCAATATCTACTAGCTGCTCTAGCTTAATATCTGTGTGAGGTCTGCTTTGGTCATTCCTGACCTCTGCCGAACTCTGTTAATTTGGACTACAGCTAGTTTTGTTAGTATCTGGTCTATGCCGAACTCTGTAAATCAATTGTTTACTCTGTGTGAATGGAAGATTGATTTCTTGGAGGTTTGGCACTGACCAGTCAGTTTAATTTTTGATTTGTAAGTCCTTGTCAATAGCAAGATTCAATTGTAGCTCAAGATTTAATCTATAACTGTCGTATATATAATCAAGATTAGGTTTTGTCATGGCGGTGATGGCCAAGATTAAATCTTGTGCAACTCGCTTTCTGAGAGCACTCAATATACTTCAATATGCTGAACATATGCTAGATTTCAATATGTTTGATAATTCTGCAATGAGATTAGCATGTAGACACATATGTATACTTGATGACATGCTAATTTTGAACTTATATATGGCATCTATGTTGAGCACATGTTTTCTTTGCAATGGCTTAAAAAATTGACATGTCAGTGTGTTAGCTAAGTCATTTATGTGCCATGTTTATCATGCTTGGACTATTATAATTATTGCTGGAATTCAATTAAAAATTATGCTTATATAGCAATTATTACAAAAATCCAGAAAACCAATTATTAAAGAAATGGCTTCATCGTCTGATGTCGTTAAGCCGGAGATTTTTGACGGTATCAACTTTAAACGTTGCAAGCTAAAATGAAGTTATGACTGATTGATTTCAAACTCTTTTGGGTCATTTCGAATCCTCCAATGTTTCCATTGGAAATTCCTGAAATGATGCGATGGGAGGATGCGAACAACTCGGTCCTAGCTCGTTTGTTAGCAGTCTTATCTAATCGGCTGTTCGACGTCTACGTGAACTTCAAGGATGCCAAACAACTCTGGGACGAACTTGATGAGAAGTACTCTGAAGGAGACAACGTAAATGAGTCATTCATAACTGCAAATTACTTGAATTATAAGATGGTAGAGGGGCGGTCGGTGATGGAGCAGCTCCACGAGCTTCAACTCCATGTACGTGACTTAAGTCAGTACGACTGCATCCTGCCAGAGAAATTCCAAGTAAATGTCATTCTGGCTAAGTTACCACCTTCGTGGCGTGACTTTGTGACCGCTCGGAGACATATAAAGGAGCACTTGACACTTAATGAGCTGTCAGCCGCCATCAATGTCGAAGAGCGTGCTAGAGCCGGTGACGGCACGAGTAAGGCTCAGATTCAAGCTCATCAAGTGGAGGTCAAGAGAACTGGAGGCCCTGGGAAACCCAAATTCAAGAATCAGCCCCAAGTCAAGCTCTAACCAAAGAATATGAAGAAGAAAAAGGAGGACATCGTCTGCTTTGTTTGCGGTGAGGCTGGCCATAAGGCCAATTATTGCCGCAATCGGAAGGGTAGAGGTCCATCTCCGGGTCAGCACAAGAGCCGAAAGGCTGAGGTTAATGTCGCGCTGGCTAGCACCAGCTCAGAAGAGTACGTACCTATGGCCTTTGTGGCAAGTCCATCTATTGATTGGTGGATTGATACAGGTGCTACTAGACATATATGTGCTGATCGATCTTATTTCTCTTGATTTCAGGGTGAAGGTGGTGGATCCGTCCTAATGGGCAATGGAGCCGCCGCGACAGTATGTGGGATTGGACATGTTTGCCTGAAACTTACCTCGGGCAAAACACTCATCCTAAGAGACGTGTTGTATGTGCCTGCGATGGCTCGCAATCTTCTTAGCGGGTCAATGTTAGTAGGCAAGGAATAAAGCTTGTGTTTGAGTCAAATAAGGTCATTTTGACCAAGTTTGGTAATTTTGTGGGCAAAGACTATGATAACAGAGGCATGTTCCGCTTATCCATTCTTGATTTGAATAATATAAACGTTTATAATGTCTCCCATTGCAATAAAGTTCACGATATTTGGCATTCACGGTTGTGTCATGTTAATTTTGAAGCCATTATGCGGTTGAGTAAGATGAGTTTAATTCCTAGCTATAATTATGAGAAGGGTTCAAAGTGCGAAGTGTGTGTGTAAGCTAAGCAGCCCCAAAAATCTTTTCATAGTGTTGAAGGGCGGAGTACTTCTCCACTTGAACTAATCCATTCTGATCTTTGTGAGATGAATGGAATATTAACTAAAGGTGGCAAACGATACTTTTTAACTCTGATAGATGATGTGACTAAGTATTGTTATATTTATCTACTTAGATCGAAAGATGAAGCACTTGATTACTTTAAAATCTATAAAGTTGAAGTTGAAAATCAACTAGGAAAGAAAATCAAACAGTTAAGATCGGACCGAGGCGGTGAATACGTCTCACATGAGTTCTCCCAATTCTGTGAAGAAAGTGGAATAATTCATGAAGTCACTGCACCATACTCACCCCAATCTAATGGAATAGCCAAAAGAAAGAACCGAACTCTTTGTGACTTGGTTAACGCCATGCTTCAGAGTTCAGGTATGCCGGACTATTGGTGGGGTGAGGCAGTTCTCACAGCTAATTATGTCCTGAATAGGGTTCCACCGCGCAATCAGGAGGAAACGCCCTATGAAGGATAGAAGGGGAGAAAACCCAACTTATTCTTTCTTCGAACGTGGGGATGCCTTGCAAAAGTGCATGTGCCGTTGCCGAAGAAAAGGAAGCTTGGTCCTAAGACCGTTGATTGTGTCTTTCTAGGATATGCTATAAATAGCACGGCTTATAGATTTCTAATGGTCAAATCCGAGGTGAGTGACATTGCTACAAATATAGTGATGGAATCTCGTGATGCGACATTCTTTGAGCATGTGTTTCCTATGAGACCTACTGAAGACAGTGGCCATATCGGTATAGATGACCTCTCTACTCTTCCTAGTGTGGATAACACCGCTCCAGAGCTGGAGTTGAGAAGAAGTAAGAGGCAGAGGACCGAAAAGTCACTTGGCGATGACTTTGTCACTTACATCGTGAATGATGAACTACGAACTCTTTCAGAGGCATACACATCTCTGGATGTGGATTACTGGAAGGAGGCAGTCCGTAGCGAGATGGACTCCATCATAGCTAACGGAACTTGGGAAATTACAGATCTCCCACCTGGTTGTAAGCCAGTAGGTTGCAAATGGATCTTTAAAAGAAAGCGTAGACCTGATGGTACTATTGAAAAGTACAAGGCTCGTTTAGTGGCTAAAGGTTTCACGCAGAAAGAAGGAGAAGACTATTTTGACACATACTCTCCTGTGGCTCGTTTACCCACAATTCGAGTGCTTTTAGCGCTAGCCGCTGCATATAAACTCCTAGTACATCAAATGGATGTAAAGACCGCTTTCCTAAACGGAGAGTTGGATAAGGAGATTTATATGCAACAGCCTGAAGGATTTGTGGTTGAAGAGCAAGAAAGGAGAGTATGTCGATTGATTAAATCTTTGTATGGTCTAAAGCAAGCTCTGAAGCAATGGCATGAGAAATTCGATAGTACAATGACATCTGTTGGCTTTTGTGTAAACGAAGTCGATAAATGTGTTTATTATCGGTTTAGTGGGGGCGAAGGTGTCATTCTATGTCTTTACGAAGATGACATATTGCTATTTGGGACCAACATAGATGTGATCAATAGCACAAAGTCTTTCCTTTCCGAGAATTTTGATATGAAAGATCCGGGTGAAGCTGATGTTATCTTAAACATTAAGCTTATAAAGGGTGAGAATGAGATTACTCTTTCACAGTCCCATTATGTGGATAAAATCCTAACCAGGTTTGGATTTACGGACTGTAAGCCAGCAGCCACACCCTATGATCCAAATGCAAAGCTACATAAGAACACCAGGCATGGGAAGGACCAACTTAAATATTCCCAAATCATAGGATCCCTGATGTACCTAACTAGTGCAACGAGACCAGACATCTCATATGCTGTAAGCAGATTGAGTCGTTATACGTCCAAACAGGAGATGATCATTGGATAGCACTAGAAAGAGTACTAAGATATTTGAAGGGAACCTCTAATTTCGGAATACATTACTCTGGTCATCCGGCAGTCTTGGAAGGATTCAGTGATTCGAACTGGATCAGTGACTCGGATGACATGAAGGCTACGAGTGGTTATGTATTCACTCTAGCAGGTGGGGCCGTGTCGTGGAAGTCTTCTAAACAGACAATTCTTACACAGTCCACCATGGAGGCTGAATTGGTAGCTTTTGATTCAGCGGCTGTAGAGGCAGAATGGATTCGAGAACTCCTTTATGACCTACCTATGCTGGAAAAGCCTATTCCAGCCATATTGAGAGACGAAGAGTAGGAAGGACAATATGAAGTCCTCAAAACACATAAAGAGACGACTTAAGTCGGTAAGGCATGCCAGAGAGACGGGTGTTATTTCTGTAGAATACATCCAGTCTGAAAGGAATTTGGCAGATCCTTGCACTAAAGGATTGGCTCGGAAGGCCATCCAAGCAGCGTCTCAGGGAATGGGGCTCATACCTGCATAAAGGCTCACATTGGTGGTAACCTATCCTAGGAGATCGGAGATCCCATGAACTAGGCTCTAGGACAACAACCTGAGTGAGATTAGAGAGCACATCTAACGAGTCCCATTAGCTGCAGTGCTTTTTCTATATGGAAGGTTGAGCATTAGCTCTTAATGAATTCGATGTCTATACGACTTCGGGAATCATCCTACAGGATTCCTAGAAGAATTCACCTACGTGAGTGAGATCGTGAGGTCGCGATCAAAGAAAGTTGAGGGTATATTTTCTTAAGCACTCATGAGACAGATACGGGACATGACCGGAACGTCCCAACCCGAGAGGGGAAGGGCAAGCCGCCTAGTACAGAATGTGATTTGGGCGAAAATTCTCACATCAAGGCATTGGATCAAGGCAAAGTCCCCCTTTGTCTATGCAGAGTCGTAGTCCTTGTTGCAAGGCTTTGGGTTCAAACCCGCAAGGTACCCATCGTCGAACAGCTGTATATTAAACAAGACATTGACATCTTTTATCAATTGATAAATTGGTGGGGACTGTTGTATATGTGAGGGCATTTTGGGAATTTCCCAATTGAGAAAAGAAAATATATATATATGCCAGTGGGGCCCACCTATCGGTGGGCCGATTGAGGAGATAAGGAGGAGACGAATCGTCTCCTCCCCACAGGCCGGTGCGGGCTGTTGCGGTTCATCCGGATCTGCGCCTTCCTCGGGGCGGCGGCGGCGGCCGGGTCATGGGGCATTGGCGACGGAGGCGGCGTCGGCGCGGGCGTTTCGACGCCAGCCACACCGCAGCCCGCCGCTCCCCTCTTCCCTCCGCTCCGCTATAAAGCCCGGGCCCTCCTCTCTCCGGTGAGTGGTGGAAAAAACGAGTGAGCTCTCCTCCCTTCCTCTCTATTCTCTCAGGTGGAAATCTCTAGTCTTTAGGGCTGTTGGCCGGGTCTCTGTCCTCCGCCGACAGCCGAGGGTCTTGACCCTTGATTAGGGTTTTTGATCTGAGTTTGAACCGGGAAAATCACTGCGAGATTTCGATTGAGATTCGAGTGTTCTTGGCCGGAACATTCGTGTGGTCTTGTGCGGCAAACCTCTACCTCGACTTCTTGTTGGCTGCGGCTGAGACGGGAAGAAGGGCATTGTATCTCCGGCGACCATCTCCCTGCTCGGTTTGTGGGGTCATTGGTTTTCTGGGATAGCGCAATCGCGTGCCTTGCTCATTTTACAGTTACTTCAGGTGATTTTGAGTATCACCCCTGCAGTGAGTATCTTGTTCTTGCCTCTGTGCAGTCTGGTGATATATTTTCATATATCTGTTAAGGCTGTTTAGTGAGGGTTTGCAAAGATTGAATTATGTGGCCTTTTTTAGCTCTGTGATGAAATGACATTCTGCTGAGATTATATATATATATATATATATATATATATATATATATATATATATATATATATATATATATATATATATATATATATATATATATATATATATATATATATATATGAATGTGAAGGTAGATTTATTTTGAGCATTCAATTGAATCTGCTATTTTTGTTGCTTACTGGTATCAATATCTACTAGCTGCTCTAGTTTAATATCTGTGTGAGGTCTGCTTTGGTCATTCCTGACCTCTGCCGAACTCTGTTAATTTGGACTACAGCTAGTTTTGTTAGTATCTGGTCTATGCCGAACTCTGTAAATCAATTGTTTACTCTGTGTGAATGGAAGATTGATTTCTTGGAGGTTTGGCACTGACCAGTCAGTTTAATTTTTGATCTGTAAGTCCTTGTCAATAGCAAGATTCAATTGTAGCTCAAGATTTAATCTATAACTGTCATATATATAATCAAGATTAGGCTTTGTCATGGCGGTAATGGCCAAGATTAAATCTTGTGCAACTCGCTTTCTGAGAGCACTTAATATACTTCAATATGCTGAACATATGCTAGATTTCAATATGTTTGATAATTCTGCAATGAGATTAGCATGTAGACACATATGTATACTTGATGACATGCTAATTTTGAACTTATATATGGCATCTATGTTGAGCACATGTTTTCTTTGCAATGGCTTAAAAAAATTCACATGTTAGTGTGTTAGCTAAGTCATTTATGTGCCATGTTTATCATGCTTGGACTATTATAATTATTGCTGGAATTAAATTAAGAATTATGCTTATACCGCAATTATTACAACAAGAGTAGTGGAGGATCAGCGGTAGGAGGCGGCAGTGGCAAGACGACGGTGGCATTGTCGGATGCAGATTTGGGGGAGAGCAACAATAGCATTGGGTTTGACGAGAATCACGGAGAGGGGAGGTGGTTGACGTCGTCCACCACCGAAGCTGAGGAAGGAGGCAGCGAGCAGAGGAGGAGGATGGCGGCCGCATTGGGGGGGGGTGGTAGTGGCGGCAGGTGGCAACGCATGGGAGGGGCCAGGGGCGGCAGCTATGGTAAAAGTCAGTTAGGGTTAGATTTTGGGATGGCTTTATATATAATTGACCTGGAGTGATATGGGTCTTTAGATTTCCATCTAATGGTAAAAAAATGACTGATTTGTGGACTCAAATCAGTCAAAATCTGACTGGTGTATAGTCATTCCCGAAATAAAATTATAAAACAAAAAAATTACATGGAATGACCATGATAGAAAAGGATGTCAATATCTAGCGTCAGAGATAGTAATGGTTAGTGTGAGTTTTCACCAGAAGACACAGCGAAGATAAAAATCAGAGGAAAAAGTAAGAACAAGATCGTTAAATTATTATGCACATCTTATATTTCAAAATAAAATTGCTAGAATTACATGTCTCATATTTTTAAATCTGATGGAATACTACCTAATCTGGGCCTTGAGAGGACTAGCAGTGTGAAATAGCCAGATCGACTTTCCTAGGGCGGTTACTCTTGGGTCTTGGCAAGTAAACCTTGATTGGGTAAGGCCGAAATCGGTCTAAACCGGGCCGTAGAAGACCATGTCGAAATTTCGGCTCGATCAGGACCGAGAAATTGGCGAGCTTCGCCATGGTGCGAGCTGCTCGAGTTCTATCCCGGATTGATCCCGGTTGTCTTTTATATATAAGTAATCCAAAGATAGAAAGATTTAGTGTTCAGACATCATGATGCCCCTGTTACTCTATATGTGTGTGTGTTTAACGAAAAACATATGTTAGAGCTCCATAAGATACCGCATAAATCAAAGATTAATCCAACTACCTCCATTTAAGTCATAGCGTGTAATTCAGTAGAACGCAGACGTATGTTTTCATTAAGACACGTGTGTGCGTGTAGGATGATTTTAAAAACTGTAGGATTTATTTTGCCCTTGGTGGTCCTCTAGCTCACACAATCAGATTTACTGGTACGCGATGCGTAAAAGAAACTAGAAATATCTGGATTCATATGTGCGTCTCGGATGTATTAGAGCGTCGCATACAAAACCAGGGGTCTTGCACTGACGTACGTGCATGAGATAAGCTGCGTTTCCAAAATGACATATACAACCGGGCGCTTGTAACAAACTGTGTCTAAAGAAAACGCTTACACAGCTTAGCCAGATCCTCACACTTCAACATTCACCGGATCAAACAAAAGAACATTAACAATCTCCTTAACCGTGTTCAGATGAACCCCAGCTGCACGGTCTGAAACTTGAGACTACATAAAATCTCCCTCTGCCTCATCGATAAAGAAGCGCGGGGTACAAACTACGAAAAAACTTCATCAGATAAGGTAAAGGTAAAACCAATCCTCCTTTCTGCTCCTACAGCACCAGCACTCACATTCAGACCGGAGGATCGCAGTGGCGCTAATTAAACTCTAGTAAATTTCAACAACTTTTCAGACAAACAAACACAGGTATGTATGCCCTCCTTCAGTCCTTTTAACTCGTGCCTGCATGATCAGATCATCAGAGCCCCTTCTAGCCAGCTTCCTCTATACACGGTTAATTTATCAGGTTAGCGACGTCGCGGTAATAATCTGGAGCGATCAAGGAGCTGCAGATCCATCAGCGATGTCCTGCACTGGAAGGTTGAGATCCGGCAGCACGAAGCCGTTTTGAGCGTCCTGCTTGGCCGCGCCCTGATCAAGCTGTGGCTGTCTTTGTTGCTCGTCGGATTCGATCCCCTTTCGCTTACTCGACTGCTCTAACCTTGTCTGCAAAATGGTAAATGTTACTACATAGCAGTACTCTTACAGGGGACCGAAGAGCACTGCAACAGGCAAGGTAAAATACGGAGTAGATAATCTACATGACTATACACTAATACCACAAACTTTAAAAATCAGCTAATTAACAAGACAGGCTAGATTCTGAACGGAAATTTAGACAGGAATTAAACATAAATGGGAAAGCAGAGAAAAAGGCCCAGCGAGCCGGCAGCCTGCCACCATGATCAACGCATTAGGAATTAAACAACATGGAACAGGACTTAGCAGATACAGGATGTTTGCCATCACAATGGCCGGACCTAGCACTCCCCTACTGCCAGAAAAGAGGAAATGACACACGAGTGGAGAACAGACAGGGACCATTCAGTCGGTTGGCCCAATAGCCACTACAATTTTTTAGAGGGTACATGTCAGGAGTAAGGCGCACACAACTCACACCACTACGTGCAACCTCGTGTACACGTCTTCTAACACGCATTTAAAAATTTTACAAAGACACCAGAGGCTTATGGTACGGAGCGTGAGTTGACACTTTTCCACTGACCCGGTTGCGGTTACGCATTAATTCGGTGAGCGTCGAAGCCAGGCTCCGGTGAAGGTATCACAGCACACCAACGGAGGGTACCAGCTACAATTTTCAAAGCGTGTTGACACTTGGGCACCACAAACTATCACATTACACAGTACTACTAGTACACTTCAGGTTACCCGGACCAAAAGATGTTTTATAGGCTCTGCTTATTTAGTCTTGAGCTTCTGATTTCCAGCTTATTTTTATTATTCCTAAATTTCGTTTTTTTATTTTTTGACTTATTTTTAGCTTTTTTGCCGGTTCTTTTTCCCGTATTCATTTGCATTATACGTAATAGGTTAACCCTTTTTATTTTTATTTTTTAAATTTAATTATACCAAATAAGACACCATCAGTTACAGTGTAATTCAGCCAGTTACAGTGGAAATTTAGTTATAAGCCATTAAAATTCAGCCCAACTGAGCACCACCATAATTGGGGAGCACTGATAGCAGCACTGCATGCAGTGGCACGCACGAACACAAGAGCATTAAAGAAGGCCACGAAATTAAATTGGGTGGGTTTTTTGACTGTATCTTATTGCTAATAGTTTAAAATTTTAAATTATGGTTGTTCATAAGAGACAATACATAGAGAAAAATATTCACATATGATTTTAGTCGGTACAACTGAATTCAGTACACTTTGTACTATAATCTTCCTGTTGATTACTATTTAAAAACTAATTACTATAATATAAACTATAAATTATACATCATAAGTAAAAAAGAACTTAGCCAACATCCAACTCAGCCATTATCATGTGCGGGATTCGGGTTGGTGCGCATAGATTGCAGGTGAGCTGGCATATTGGTGTTCTTTATTTGGAAAGATTGTAGACAGTGTACGGCCAGTGAAAACGAAACATGCATGAACACATCGGACTCCTTTGCTATCTACTGCATCCATTTCCACAAATAGTGCACTGACTGAACTGCACCTGTTACACCAACCGTGGGTGTGAGTAGACCCGGCACGGAACTTGCTAACATGCCATGCTGTGCCAACCCGACTCAGGCACAGCTCAAAGCAAGATTGGCCGGCATCGGACTGTGTCGGCCCTGGCCAGCCCTACATATATGTAAACGGCAGATTCAGGGACGATAATGCTAACGACGGTCGCCATCCCTATTCCTCTTGTGTTGTGGTTATACCATATGCTTGCTTCTTCGGTGTTGTCACCGTCGAGCCTCGCTCAAGCACAGGGGGCGTTATGGCTTCTCACTCGGTCACCTCCACCGTGTCTCTACCGCTGTGGTTAGATACCGACATCGTTTCCGCCCAACATAAAGACGAAACGGCAACACGGATTGGCATAAAACCCATGCGAGCTAGCTATAACCCCTCAGACACACATTAGGGCCGTAGAGCATGCTCTCTCACCGCTTGGTCTAAAACTCGAACTCCCACGAACGTCGGACAACGAGGATGCAAGGCGACAAACACTGCAGTGCAAGTGGGGATATGGCTGTATCAAATTCGGAGCCAAACGCCCTGGACTCAGACATGGCGTAGTGGAGGGCGGCAACGGAGGGCGTGGCGGAGGTTGGCAGCACAGTGGAGGACGTGGCGAAGGCTGGTCGTGATGGAGGGCGGCGTTGGAAATAATCTTGTTTAGAAGTTATATTCAAGGTTTGGTCATGGTCGAAATCAAGTAGTCAAACTCGTGTTGAAGTCGTAGTCGAAGTCGAGTTGTAGTCGGAGTCGGAATCGAGCTGTAATCGTAGTCGTAACCCGAGTAGAAATTGTAGATCCGGGTATAAAAAGGGGTGGAGTCATGTAACCAGAGGTGCATCGAAAAGACGAGAAAAAGTGTGAGAAAAGAGGAGGAAAAGAAATAAAGAGAAGAGGAGGAAAAACTATCGAGTATCGACTTCATCATGTTCTCATAGATGTGGTCGTAAAACGACTTACGACCACGACATCGCAGAGGTGGTCGGAAGGCGTTACGACCACGGCAAACCAGAAGTAGATGTGGTCGAAGGGCAATACGACCACGGCAGAAGGAACTGAATGTGGTCGGGAGGAGTTACTAAGTGAACGTGGTCGGAAGGGGCTTCGACCTCGTTGTAAAGACTGAACGTGGTCGGGAGGTGCTACGACCATGGCTATGCAAGGTAAACGTGGTTGGTAGGAGTTACGATTACATTTGGCGGACGCAAGGTCACTTGGATTAGTTGACAAAGTCATTTTGGTCATTTTGAATAGAAACAAACTATTGTCTAACCGTGCATTGATCAAAACTGACAAGTATTTGTGAACCGAAGGAGTGGAGTGTAGAAAACTTCAACTTACCCTAAATTAACGCCCGGACGCATGACCAAATCCGGACGTTCATTGGTCCATCTATTTCTAAGACACATATCATGGGCATATGGCTAATGTGTCACTCGCATCGCATCAACATCAAGCACACTACCCCCCGTGCTATCTTGCACCTTTCGTTAGTCAGAGTAACACTAACGAAAGCGGGGACAGCTCAAGGCCAAGATCCTTAGCCGCTGCCCAACCAGCTCAAGACGAGACACTGCAGGTGGATCCAGCATTTCATCCGGCCCCACACCCACGCCACACGCTCTCCGTTCAGTTCGCCGCTCACCATGCGTGCTCAGACGGCAAAAAAAGCTAATCCGGAAGATCGTGAAGTCAAAAAAAAAGCATGGAAATCGACGTCCAAACCTGCCAAAAGCTTATCGTCGGCAGCGATCGCCATCCGTTTTCCAAGGACAAACGGTGGTTGAGACGAGGGATGTGAAATGAAGCTGCCCACAAAACCAAGCCATATCATTGCTACACCATAGTAGCACTAGCACGTCTCCTAGGAAGGAAAAATATGGAAAGGCATAATGCTAACTAGGGACCAAATCGCTTCACTTAGAGCAAGTATAATAAGAGGCTGTTAGTAGGCTGTATGCTGAGGTGGAGGAGAGAGAAGAGAGGTGGACTGTAAGTTTACAGCCAGCTGAAGCACAAGAACCAAAAAACTTTGTAAGAGAAAGGGGTGGGTCATACAGCCTTCAGCTGACTGTAAACTACTATATAAATAGGCTGATAAGCTGTAAATGTCCATACAACCAGCTGAATACTGTATTATTAGCCTTGCTCTTATGCTTTAGGCTATACCAACTGCACAAGCAATTTTTCTTTTTTTTCTTTTCTTTCTTTCTTTGTGATTATAATTGTACACTCGAGTCGCAACTGGAAGCATACGGTGGCCCGCACGCCACATGTGCACGAAAGGGAGAGGAGTTAAGATTTGGTGGTGTGCCACTAACCTCTAGTTTGCCGTTCTCCTTGGACAACGCCGTGCAAGCTCTCTGCAACGCCTTCATCTCCTGCTTCAGTTAAGATATAAGAAAAAGAAAAGGCAGCCTTGAGTAAAATTAACTGCAAATTCTACGCGAGAGAAGTACGGATTACATAAGGAAGAACTAATAATCACCTCGCGAAGGCCATCGTTCTCCACCGTCAGGGACTGCACCAGCTGCTGGATCTCCGGGAGCCTCTGCAAATCACACCAATAAGCAACTTCAGGCCAAACCAACCCATAAAGCGAGACAAGAAACAGACGTGAATCTTTTTCTCTCTGAAATTTGATTTCTTCCGTCACAGGACCATATCCGGTGATGATGAGGTGAGGTTCTTTTTGGGCAGGTGGCCTTTGTCCTTCGGATACCACTTTTGCCCCCCACCACCCCTCTTTCTATCCAATGGCAGGGCTGGGATGCAAGCATGCAGCTGCTTTCGAGACCAAGCTACTACAAACATATAAATAAAATTCCAGCCATTTGAACAGCATTTCTATAGCTTGCGACTGGGCGCTAGACCCTGCCTGGCAGGTTACTGAGATTAGGCCGAAGACTTTCTTTTGCCGGGGCCTGTGCGAACGCGTAAATGATGGAGAGGTGCGGTAGGTGGGCTGCATTCAAATTCAGACTCAAAAGCTGTCTACTACGAATCCTATCTGCCCATGATTTTTTTACTGCACCACAGTGAAACCTGCTTCCTTGCAACGGAGCAGTAACTAAGTAGTACGAATAAGAATAATGGACCGTGCTGTTTGAGCTTGTGTGAGCGAGGGGCTCAATAGTGGCTTACCATCTTCTTCCGCGTCCGCTGTCCGGCGGGCCGGGGCGGCTGGACCGGCAGGATCGACGGGCGCCGTCCGGCGGAGCTGCCCACCTGCAGCAGAAAGGAAGAAAGCATATGCATGTCATCAGATGCCGACGTAACTGTACTAGCACTAGCTATGTGGTCCAACCAACGCATAACAGGTGCGGAAAGCAACAAGGGACGCATGTTCTTTAAAAAAAAAGGGCATCCAGATGGAAAGCAATGAGTGAGCAAGAGCATAGCCTTTGCCTAGGTACCGCTCATTGGAAAACGGCACCTAACAAACCCCCACCAAGATTGCACCCATTTACTCCATTAATTAACGAACCGATGGTTTAGTATTTTCTTTCTTCGTCTGGTTGTGCCTGCTTCGGGACGATGACAGGTGGGACCCTGTACACAGTCTCCTTCCGTCACCGCGAGGAGCTCTAAAAAGCGATACACGTCACCGGAAGGTGGGCCCGCCGCCCAGCAGGACACGTCCGCGCGGCGTAACCGAAAACCTTATCGCTGGCACGTGGGCCTCATCCACGCCGGCTCCATGCGGACACGTGACGGCACCAAGTGGCCACGGCGTGCTGCATCTACTGCCGTCTTCGCCTCCGAGACTCGCGCCACGGCCATACGGTGCACGCGACCGGGCACGCACGATCAAAGCCAATGGGCGGCGCCCACGTGGCGTGCCACCTCGGCGGCGCCCGCTCTGCCCGTGTCCACCAAAACCAAACGCCGCGCCGGTTTTGACTCCCACCACCACTACAGGAGGAACCGAGGAAACCGAAGGCACGCACCGGAGGATGGGGGGCGGCCGAAATGACCAGATTGACCACGACGGTTGGGCTCCCCCGTGGCCGACGAGGCGAGGGTAGTTTGGGAAAGCCGAGGAGGCATGGAGCCATGGAGGCCGCAAGGCCCGCAACCGCGGCTCGTGGTCGGAAATGGGAGCCGAACCCCACCAACCCTTGTGAATTGGCACCAGTGCGCCTCCAAGGTAGCACGAGTCAACCACGCCAAACAAACACGTATGTATGGTGTGGACGAGCTATCCGCGCCAAATAAAATTCCAGGATTTTTCCAACGTTTAGTACTATGCTTTTACTACGCCACTCGAGAGCAGCAAGTGGAGAGAATTTGAAATTGTTCAAACGAGAGATCTGTGGAATATCCACGGAGTTTTACCGAAATAACCTTGGGAAAAAGGGGGAAAGAGAACAAAAGACGACGAGGTTAAGAAAAGGTCGCGCGAGCAAAAAGCGAGTGGGCGGGCGAGAGACGGACGGACAGAGGGGAAGGAAAAGCCATGTTTCATCGAGAAGTCATCAGGCCCGTTCTTTGTGCACGTAGTTTATAGTTTTTGCTAAAAATTTTAAATTTTACTATTTATGATAGAGATTATAAATCATATATAATATGATGACTTTTCAACATATATTACAATTAATTTATTAATCATGACCTAAAAGATACTCCGTGTAAAAAAACTAAAAGCGGCAGAGAAAAACTGTTTAGAAAAGGGCCATCTTGTTTGCTGACACGGAGGAGCAGTTTCGTCAAACCAGCCCCGTGCGGAACGGAAAGCAAGTGTCCAGCCACGAGACGGCGGGGAGAGGGAAGAAACCCAGAACCGCAGAGGAACAGGAGATGGGGGATGATGCACGCGCGTACGCACCTTGGGCGCGGATGGGGTGGGCGTGGGCCCCGCGTGTCGGTGGCCGACCGCCGGTGGCGAGCAGAAGGCGCCGTCCTCGCCGCCGCTCGTCGACGCGCCGGAGCCGCCGCTGTAGTCCAGGGGCGACGCCGGGCTGCCCCGGGCCCACCTACCCTTTGTCGCCGCCGAGCCCGAGCCGGAAGGCGAGCGGCGGCGCGACCGCGACCGCTTGCCCCGCGCCACCGCCGGCCAGGCCAGCTCCTCCTCCTTCGTGCCGTCGCAGGCATGGGGCGGCCTGCACCAGGGCGGAGTCCATCCCGCGAGGTCGGCGACGCGGAGCGAGCAGATGATGTCGGCTGCCGCCTCGGCGGCCGCGGTGGTCATGGCACCGTCAGGTGACTGACGCAGCTGCAGGCCAACGAACGAACTAACGGACCCCAACGCCCAACCAAAGGGGAGCGGAGCAGAGGCGTGGAAGAGAGAGAGAGAGAGGAGGGAGGCGAGGGAGGTGTGTGTGGCCGTGTGGGGGTGGAGGCGAATCAAAGCCGTCCGGCCTTTTAAATGACGGAATAAAGTACTATAAAACACACATATTGCCAATAAAACAATCCTCGCCACCACCACCTACAGCTACATGCCGCGCCGCGACCCCTCACCCGCCACGCCCTCCCACGTACTGCGAACTCACATTCACTTATACGTGGGTCCCAACTCTCCGCCCCACATGTCAGTCACGGGTGTGAGTAGTGCGTGACGGACCGGCGAGACGCCGACCCGAGGGGCGGGTGGACCCCGACCCGGCCTTTTCCGTTCTTTCGCGCACCGTGAGGAAATGTCGGGGCTACCACCGCGGGACCGCGGTGTCAGTGAGAGAGGCACCAGGGGTGGTTTGGTAAAACTGAGAGGCCTAGGTCGCAACGTAAGAGCAAGTACAATAATGATCTTATAGCCAAGCTAGTCAGCATTTTTGCTGATGTAGAGGAGAGAAGAGAGGATAGAGATGAGAGCTTAGCTCTCATGCAAGCAACAAGCTGGGCACGGGAGCCTATGCAGTGGTGGGCCTAGATAAAAAATGTATGTGAGGAGGAATAGGAAAGATAATGTGAGACATGGTACCACATAATAATAAAAAACCTTTTGTAGACAAATTATTGTATAACTTGACTCTTATAACTTGACTTATAGCCAAACACTTGGCTCTATTATTGGACTTGCTCTAAGAATAGAGGGGAGGGAAGGTGGCAGTGGCCTGGGTTTCAGCGTGGTGATGGGTGTGCTATAAAAGCGCCTGCCCGCCTGCCGGTGGTGGGGGAAAAATGCTGCTGGCATTTTCTTCTTCTACTAGAAGAGGAGAAAGCGGGAAAAAAAAATAGTCGTTGCTTTCTGACGTGTGTGAACCGTGAAGCCTCTCTTGCCATGCTACCCCGCTTGCGTCGATTTTTACCGTTTTGGCCTCGTTTCCAACAGCTATCTATCGATCTATCGACTTCAGTAAATTATGAACTACGTGACCAACGGCGACCGCCTTGCACCAGGGCGGACCTATCGGAGGGTCAAAGGGGCTGCACTCCCCTACCGTCGATCGAAGAATAGGAACCTCTAGCCTCTCGTAGCTGGTTAGGTGGACATCATCGGCGTGCGATGGTCGACGTCAGCTACGGGGGCTTCGTTCGCCATGTTAAAAATAATCTTGTTGTGTGTAGTCGAAGCATCGTACTTGTGTGTCGAGTATTGTACTGTGGTCGTAGCCACAGTGGTTGAAGCCAGTAGCCGACAAGCCGTGGTTGAAGGCGCAAGCTGTAGTCGATGCCACGGTCGAAGGCGCAGTCGACAAGCCGTGGTCGAAGGCGTAAGCTGTGGTCAATGCCATAGTCGAAGGCGCAGTCGACAAGCCGTGGTCGATGCCGCTGTTGGAGGAGTGGTTGAAGTCGATAGACAGTAGTCATGGTCGATAGTCAGTAGTCGTAGCTACATGGTCAATGGTCGGTAGTCGGAGCTACCGTGATCGATGGTCGATATTCGTAGCTACCGTGGTCGATGGACAATAGTTGTAGCTACTACAGTCGACAGCTGTGTGCACTGGTTATGGTTGAAGCCTGGTCAATGCCGTGGTCAAAGCCATAGTCGAAGCTACAGTAAGACGGTCGGTGTTTGAAAACCTGCGTGGTCAGTGAAGTGGTTGAAGGGAAGCCATGGTCAACGTTGTGTGGTTGTCATAATGACCAGCATCGCAGTCGCTGGTGTCGTGGTCGAAGCACCAGTACAGTGGTCAAAGACAAGCCAAGGATGAAGCCAGTGGTCGTGGTCGTACGTCGATCATTGTAACAGTTGGTAGCAGACGTCAACACGGGCGGTCGTGGGTGACGCAGATCTTCCTTGGTCGGCTAACTACCCGATATGGGCAAGCGGCTGGTCACTGTAGTTGTCAGCATGGGCTGGTTGAAGCAGTCAGCAGGTGGCTGAGCGAAGCGGCATGGGCAAGTGCAGGAGGGCATGGGCTAGAGCAGCTGAGCAGCGTGGTCATTAGAGTGTAGCAGTAGTGGGTGCGTGTGGTGGTGTAATCATATGTGCGTGAGGCCTATTTAAAGGTACGTACATCTGTAGAGCTCAGTGAGAGTTTGAGAATACAACGAATAGACGTCGTGGATGGTGTGAGTTGCCGGAGACGAAGAAAAAAATTACTCTGTGTTTTGCTTGTTCCTTCTCTGCTCCCCCCCCCCCCCCGGCGCGCGCTTCTCCCCTGAGTGGGTGTAACATCCCAAAAATTTAAAATTTGAAAATCTAAATTTCATGAATTATTTTTGCAATATACTCTATTGGAATTTGGATTTTACGGAGTTTTCCTCAATTTGATTGAGGTTCTAAAAATTGAAGAAATTCATAAAAGACAAAGACAAACATTAGTAATACCAAAAAGTGAATATGCAAATAATAGAAAATTAAAATCTTAAATACTAATCTGAAAAGATCATCCAACATAAGGAGAAGGAAACCTGAGTTAATAAAATATAAACTTTCATTTTGAGAATGATAGTACAAGGGCAACAAAAATAAATATACTTGAATAACAAAGTTAGGTGAGCAAGAGGGAATGAATAAAACATGAACTTTGTATATATATGTATACACACATTTATATGTGCACACACAAATAATGAATAAATAAATGGATAAATAAAAAGAAAAAAAGGGGAGATGAAGCCAGGCCGGCCGAAACGGCCCGGCCCAGCTCCATCTTCCCCTCCCGGCCGTCTCACTGCGCTGCGGGACCTGCGCCCCCGCTCGCACTTCTTCCTCCTCCCTTCTCTTTTCTCTGCGCCGCCCAGAGCTCAGCTTCTCTCCGCCCCGTGGCACTCATGCGCTGGCGTAGCCCTGTCCGAGCCATCCCGTC
This sequence comes from Dendrocalamus latiflorus, assembly GCA_017311315.1. Lineage (NCBI taxonomy): Eukaryota > Viridiplantae > Streptophyta > Magnoliopsida > Poales > Poaceae > Dendrocalamus > Dendrocalamus latiflorus. The sequence goes on along the minus strand of CM029659.1, from coordinate 33,704,615 downwards.
ACCCGGCTGGGGCACCCGCGAAACCACCGCCGCCCATGGTTTCGTTGCCTCGCCCCCGGTACGGCTCCACCGCCCGCAGCTTCTCCTCCGCCCGGTCGCGTCGACTTGGCCGCGTGGCGCGAGCATCCTGCCGTCTAGCACGCGCAGCGCAAAGCTGCAGCGCCGCGCCTGCCCTGTCGCCATCGCCTTGTGCCCTCCGTCGCGTCCCCGCCTGCGCTCCCGCGTCGCCATCACGCCACCCTGCCTGGACGCCACTCGGAGCTCCATGGCGCCCGCCTCCTTCACCGCCTATAAAAGCCATTGGAGCTCACCAACGCCTTTCTCATGCTCCCCTTATCCTTCCACCGCGGAAAATTGCCCCCAAGACACCCAGAGCACACCGCACGCCCCTCTTCCCCGAAAACGGCCGCCGCCGCCATTCGCGCCGCCGCCGCCTCCTTGGGCAACCTCCCGTCAATTCCTCGCCTGGGGAGCATCTGCTCGGCTCCCCCGAGCCTCCCCAACCGTCGCCGGAGCCCCTCCTCCACCCTAGCTCGCCAGCGACGTGAGCTCCCCCGTGCCGCCGCCCGTGCAAGCCGCTGGCTCGCCGTGACCTCTTCTCCGCTCGGCCAAGTCCTCGGTGAGCTTCCCCGTGGCGCCCTCATGCTTCCCCGCCCTCCTAATTTCGCTCTCTCCTACTCCAGAGCCGGCGCCCCTTTCTCCCTCACCGTCGGCCGCCTGGCACCGCCACCAGCAAGCTGTGGCTTTTCCCCCCGGCCGGCGCCAGTACCCCTGGAGCCTCCTCGGCGCTCGGGGACTCCATTTTGGTGGCCGTCGTCACCTCCCAACCACTCCCCGCCAGCGTCGCCGCCGCCATGCCTTCGGCCCACCTCCCCTGTTTCATCTGCTTCTGCTCCCTCTCTGTCAACTCAGCCGAAGGTAGTCTCCTCTCTGTCTCTGTTATGACATATGGGCCCCACTTTAAATAAGCATCAAGCTAATGGATATCAACTGCCTCCTCCCAATTTTCTTCAAAGAGCAATCTTGAACTATAATTTGTACATGAAAAATGGGAATAAAAATGTTGATTGCGTGATAAACTAAAAGGGTTATGAAATGAGTTTACACATTTAAGTTTGGTTAATTGCATGTTAAGACATTGTGCATGAGAGTAAAAATAAGAAATTATTTATAAATTCATAATGAAAAAATGGAATTGGTTACATGTCCAAAGTTTAATAAAGAATTCAACTAAAAATACCCTCAAGATTAAGATTAAGGAAATGGATTAATCATTATGTACTAGTAACTAATGTACCGTTGATGTTTATTTTAAAAGCTTAAATATTAATCAAAGGCATAGTAGGAAATTTAGAAAGGATGTTGTTAGCCACTACATGGGTTAAACCATAACTATTATTTCTATGTCCTAGAAGTTATGAGAAATCTTCTTGACTATTAAATGACTTTGTTTAAATGACCAAACTTAATATCAAGGCACCCTTAAATTATAATTAAATATATGCCATAACATTTGGTATGCAACCATAAAATAAATCTTAAGAGTAGATTCGATTAAATGATGACCCCAGTAGTTTCACAAAAATAAACGATATGCCAAAGTCATTTAAAATGAAATATATATTTAAATTAGAAAGTCATGATTCATAAACCCCACCATTAGTTTTGGTACATCACCGATAAATAAATCTCAAACGCTAGATTTAGTTAATAATGACAGTAGGTGTTTAGATTAGCACCTCACATAAAATGACTATAGAATATATTGTAAAAACTATTTGCGCAACGAAAGCGGTATATAGTTAAGTAATACACAATTAACCATTTAAAGTATGACTATCGTTACTATATCTTTGAGAAGTCATAAAAATACTTTCACAAACAACCCTTAAATAAACTGAGGTGCTAAGTTGTTAATATTTAAACTATAAATGCGTGGCTTGTACAACTTAATGTCATTCAAGAAATAATAGGCTTAAAACTATCTATCAATGAATAAGTTTAATCTAATTAGTAAGTAAAGGCCTATACCAGAGATTATTCTAAAACTTAATAAAGATATCCAAGTGTTATAATACTTTCGATTAAAAGATTTATAGAATAAGTACAGATCTCATCCATCAGTCTAGTTTGCATTTACCATAACCTAAGTTACAAGGAATACATACCCAGCCAGACTCGCACTTCGATACATAGGTCTAACCTAACTCATGGAACTTCCTTGATAAATACAAAAATAATAAAAGAGGTGATCAATAGAAAGATCGAACCATTATATCCCTCCACCGACCCTGTCTCAAATCACCCAAATCATCCATTAACTCATAATAAAAACTAAATTGAGTTTATTCGGATTTATTTTGATTTCTTGAGTTATTTGTTTTTATTTGGATTAAGTCGTTTGTCGCGTAATTAGAAATTGGGAGTCGTGAAGATTCAGTGGATCCAGCGAGATTAAGCTTGAAGTGAAGATAGAGACCAGAAGCTCAAGAGCAAGCATTATGTGAGCTCAAGACTGCGGTAAACCGCGCCAGGCGAGTTAACACCTTGATCATTTTGAACCTATGATTTTGCAAAGTTAATTTCTTTTAAATTATCAACATGCATGCTGTTATTTTATGTGATGAAATATGTTCATTTCCAGAAAGTGGTAGTTAGATACCTAGTATAATGCTTGCTAATAATGATCCGTTACAATGCTTGGACATGTGAACCTTGTCGCCCTAGAAAAGCTTATATTATCATATCTTTTACCAGTAAGTCCAAATAATTATTTCGTGGCTTAGTATTGCTAGATAAAAACGGGGGTACATAGCTGCCCCAAAAACAACACTTGCAAAATGTGATATTGTTTGGGGGACAGTCATGGATGGAATGACTGTAGTAGGTGGACACAATATTTTCTACCTCTGAATATTCTAAAAATGCTTAAATACCTGGATGGATGGTTTGGGGGCTGGTATGTGGTGCAGTGGATGCACAAAATGTGAAATGTGGCAGAACCATCCAGGTAGCCCTAAGGCCTGAATCTTGTCATGTCAACCCATGTAAATCAGTACAACCACAAGCTGGCAAAATGTAGGCAGGGTTAACTAATTTGTGTAGCTCCAAGGTGGTTACGTGAAGGTATGACCACGAGCAAAGGGATGGATGCGTAATATTCCTCGCCTTTGCCCGTGATGGCTCACGAGGGACCCTTCCCGCGGTATGCGTAATATTACTACGGAAGGTTGACCTTAGCGGGCATAACCACAGTGGACTATGCATTGTAAAGGCCCTGTGATAGTCTATTCAACCACATGGCTAAGGAATCATGTGGGGCAACGAGTAGATCTATCTCTTGTGGGTAAAGTGTGCCACTCTGCAGAGTCAAAACTATTCGAATAGCCGTGCCCACGGTCAAGGGCGGACATGGAAACGTAACTAGATATAGTTCTGTTTACAAAATAATTGGTACTTGGGAGAAGGGACATTTGTAGGGCGAATGACTGCCCTGGTTTTGGAATTGTCCTGGGTGTTGTCCCAGTGGTAAGTTAAGCGGCTATAACGCTGAAAGATACTATATGGCGCAGATGCCATGTAATGGTGGATGGAATCTGTGTCAAGTATAAAGATCAACTTACTATACAAACAAAAGTCTTGAGTTTAAAATTGCTAAGTCTCAGGGATTTTTCTATAATTGTATTCAAAAGCACTCTTCGCAAAATAAAATAAGCCCAAGCCATCCTTTGATTAGCCATACATGTTTAAATATTGCATTCTGTGTGTTGGCTTGCTGAGCACGGGGTCGGAGTGCTCATACTCGCTTTTGCGATAAAATTCAGAATCAGGAATCAAATCACCTCGCCTCAGCAACAAGATTGGACAAGCTGGCCGAGAAGATGAAGATATCAAGGGCTAGGTCGCGAACCTCCAGTTGGCTGCCTGTGGGCATGTCCTGAAGGTCCCACCTGTGTGCTTCGTTCTTCCGCTGTTGCAGTTTATTAATTTCGGCCTAATCGGCCCATGAGTAAGTTTACTATTATATTTACGCTTCCGCATGATATGTATTTTGATATTCAGAACTATAAACTGTGAGCACTATCTACTGATCCAGGGAATAGTGCAGTGAATCACAGTGGATTTGGATTGAAAAATCCGGGTCCGACAGTGGGGGGCCTGGGCAACGCGCCCGCCACCCCTCATGCTGTTCTGCTTCCTCAAGAACTATATAAACCTCGGCTAATTAACCACTTTCTTCGTTAATTTCCTTTTCTTTTGCTTACGCATATTATTAGTCCTCTAGTTGATTCTATTAGTGCTGATTCATCTATTGGGTGCATGGTGTGATGGATGCATCAGTTGATGGACTCAGATCATGTCCAGGAGATGACTGAGCTGCTGCATGCTCTTATCAACGATAGAAAACTTTCAGATCTTCCAAAAATTAGCCAGGTCGTGGTAGTTTCTCATTGCAAAGAACTCAGAAATGGCCTTGAAATTGAGGCCAGCATATGAAATCAATGATGTGGTTTCATTTGATTATGCAGCCAACATTGATAATTTGGGGGGAGCAAGATCCAGAGGTGTTTTCAGTGGAGCTGGCTCATAGGTTGGAGAGGTGTGCTTGTTTGCTGCTTCCCTCTGAATTTTGATAGAATGATATACCAAACACAATTCCTTCTACTAAATAACATTACAGTAAGTTTTACAGGCACCTTGCGGGGAATTCTCGGCTGGTCATTGTAAAGAACGCTGGGCATGTAGTCAATCTAGAGAAGCACAAAGAGGTGTGCAAGAATATTGTCGAATATTTCCAAGAACCGGTTTCGAATGCTTCAAGTGGCGAGAAAATATGCATGGCTGTTCTTCCAATTAAGCGTAAATACATTTCACAAAACCATACAGAAATAGATTTGTATGTTCAGTGTGAAGCCAATTGATAGCTGTCCAAATAGCATACCAAGTTCTAAAGTTGTATTTCAGTAATTGACAAGCCAATCAAATCGTTGTTTTGTATTGGTCACAATTCACCGACAATGGAATTTGACATGCATGTCGACAATAATTAAACGATTAACAATCCTTGTTGCTTGAATCGGGAGGTGCAGCTACATTAATGGTGGGTAATTCTGAACTAGGGGATCTCCGTGTGCTAGAAACCAACTGGCTTGTAAAGTTTATGATGATCTTTTCAGTTCTTGTATATAGATAGCTGTTTATATATATTTATGCACTTTGCGAGGATAGAGTCGGAGGGGGAAAACAAGAAAGGAGGGAGTCGCTTGCAGGTTTTTGCCAGGCACTTGGTCACCGGATAACAGAAGGGACCAAGGCCAAGCCCATTCTGTTTGATTTGACCTGTCTAATGGGCCATCAAATTTTTTTAGAGAGGATTAGTGGTCCATAAATAGTGTGTTTGGTTTCCTGTATAGGATAAGCCAGGCTCGTTTCCGCCAGCCAGGCCAGGGAGAAACGAAAATGAGATTCGTTTCCGCGCGGCCAGGCGCATGCATGTGCAAAGCATCGCTACAGCCAAGCCAGGGAGCAACCAAACATTGATGTCTGCATGCACAGAGCCAAACCCAGGGTACCAAACACGCTGAAAGTGCCTAGGCCTAACTTCAGAGCCAACACCACGAACAACCACATGGCCTTTGGGCTTCTCCACATCCATCAGCAAATCGCATCCAGACCCAAGTCATGCAGATGTTTGAGGTGGTGCCCTGGCCTGGTGGGGGACACATGCGTGGGAAGCCTCGCGAAAGTTGCGGGCCATGGGCTTTCCTCTTTTAGCTTCTTTAAAATTGATGGATTTGGCTTCATGATACTCTTTGATTTTAACCGTGTCTTACCTTCATGAGAGCAATAAAATGTGAAATATTTGAGTTCTTTATCATCATCATTTTTTGAGTTTCTTCTAGTGACGCCGAAATCCTTTTGCCTGGCATATTCTGTAATATACAAGAGCACATCCTTCTTACTATTAAATACCATTCCAACTTTTGGCTTCTCGACAGTAGTTGAATATCTGTTTGGCTTTCTGATTCTTCAAAAATATCGCTGGCACATTGCTCACTAGTAGCATCGTCATCATCAAAAGAGATGGATATATCACCCGTAATGCTATTCTTACTCCCTCAGTACTCCTGAGCGGGCCTAGGCCAGCGTGGCGTTGCACTCGTGGAACCCTAGACGTGCCTATTGTTTGGTATCCCGAACCAAACCCACAAATGCTGCTACTTTTGGTTCGTTTCCTCGCGACTCCCTCGGTGACATCTTTGCAAGCGGTGCAGTCGTCCCACGGCCCCGTTCGCCCCGCCCCCTGTGCCCCCGCCACTCGGCTGCATCTTCGCGAGCGGTGCAGCTGTCCCATCGCGTCGCTCCGTGCGCCCCCGTCGCCCAGTCCACTACCGCCCCACCCTGCCGTCGTTGACATCGAGCCCTGCCATCACAGGGAGACCCCGCCTTCATATCTAGTGGCGCTCCGTTGACTCGAGTCGCCTGTAGAGACTCCCTCACTTCCCGCTCTCTAGTCTCCAAAACCGAGGCAGAAGAGTTTGATGCTGGCTGGCGGCGGCGAGATGAAGGTCACGGTGATGACGGCCGAGGAGCATATTCTCGACTTCGACCCCGACGTAAGCCTGGCCTTCCTTGTCTCTCTCCCCATCTCGATCTTCTAGGGTAGTAATGCATACTACTTCTCTTGGCCAAATTTGGGGCACTGGGGTGGAATTCGTGAGAATATGATTACAGAGCTACGGCCTTGAACTATGGTTGTAATCTTCGAATTATTGCGGCAATGTTTGTCTAAATTTGTGTGTCCTGCGTGCTTGCACGTGTGGATTTTGAAGGCATTGTTGAAGTGGTGGTGAGACGGGCCTGCAGTTTTGCTTGAGATTTCCATATTATCCTGCCAGAGTTCGAGGCGACGCCACCAGTGAGGCTGATCATCTTTCAGCTTAGTGGTGAAGCCCAGCCGCTCCATCCTGGAGATAGCCTCCATGATGGCGGCCCCCCTCTTGCAAGTCCTGAATTGCAGATTCATAAAAGGTTGAATTGAAGAAATTTGGTTCTTGTAAAATCGTGTGGCTCAATGAATGTTCCTGAGAAATCTTGTATTGGTTGTGTTGCGTCTATACGTAAAATCTTATTTGTTGTATTGTAATGAACCATTTGAGAACGATCCAAGCTGATCTGTGACGACGTTTTGAGAATGTGTTCCAGTGTTGTATGAAGTGTTGGCAAGCTTGTCAATTGAACTAGCAACAGTTTCAGGTTACTAACACCATCTTGCATTTTTTATTACTAGAAGCATGGGTGTTTTATAACATTTTTCAGTGAAAATTTTGTGTATGCAATGGAAGCTTCTTTGTGAATTAGTATCAGGATGCCTGCAATATACTGCGCCTATATGTACTCGTCTGATACGCTGTTCTCAGAAAAATGCCAATATAATGCTGTTTGTATATACTCATGCTAGATATGCTATTCTCAGCAAAATGCCCACTGCCTGATACTGTAGATTATCAGAAAATAGAGTACTGATTGAATAATTTCACAAGGAAATTCCTTCCAAACATAGTACTTCAAAACAAAAGTACACAAGGGATAGTTTCAGCCAAAAGTGAACAGAGTATATAAGAACTGACTTGGTTCATTACATGAATTGATACTATTCACATATCACGCTGCATGAGTACAGAAACTAGCCATTTCTTAGGAGCTTCTAGCGAGTAGATGAAACGTTATTAACAATAGACCGACAACATAATAGCTTTGCACCTACGCTTGAAAGAACAGAAATGTATGTAAGTATGTGGTTTCTATCTGAACTTGTAAATGTGTGGGGGAAGGCTATATTAATTATACCTCTTCACTGAAAATGACGGATGGAAATTATATCTGCCTCATCAAAGTAGTTAGTAAAATCGTCATGTGCCTACGGAAGTACCTGTTGTATCATGATTACAACAGTGGGTACAAAGTGCTCTTCTCCATAGAAGATATAGTCAAGAGAACCAGAGAGAGAGCTGGTGATAAAATGAGTGGATCCCCCTCATACCCTCTTGGGGGTTTATATATATAAGTGGGGTAGGACGGGAATTTCTCATCCACCACTTAATAATTATAAAAGGAATGGGTATGTTGGTATATTTCTCTATACTATTGGGCCTATAACAAATTAGGCCAGTTGCAAGACCCAGTCACGGAGGGTTAGACCATCCATACAACATGATTCCCTCGACAGCAAGCGCGGAGGTCTCGATGGGCAAGCTGACGTGACCAACTATCCCAGCCCTCCCCTATTTTGGGGTGGCTCAACCCCCATGTCTGGGTCTTGCAAATGACCCAATATGTAATAAGGCCAATAGTATAGAGAAATGTACTAATGTACACCTAACTTTTGTAATTATTAAGGGGTAGGATGAGAAATTTTCATCTTACCCCACTCATATATATAAACCCCTAAGAGGGGCATGAGGGAGGGATCCACTCATTTTATTACCAGTTCTCTCTATCCCTAGTTCTCTTGGCTATGTCTTCTATGGAGAAGAGTACCTTGTACCCACTGTTGTAGCCAGGCTACAACAGTACCATTTGCACATATATAAGATAATTAGATAAGATAGTTTGCAAAGGTAACCACAAATATTTAGCCAACATAGGTTAAAAGGCACTTGCGATGGAGCCAATTGACTAATGGACATTGTTGATTTGGCGATGTCAGGTCATGAAGAATTGAGTTGTTTTACATGCTTTCTTCTCCATTGAAATGAGCCTAAAATGAAATAAAGACCATTGAGGACTGAAAACGTGTGTAGAATTAGAAGAATAGAAGGTGAAGTAAAAAAGAAAACAAATACCGCTAGAGCCGCCCTAATTTTTCAGGAACATTTTTCATGATATGCCACAAGCACTAGTGGTACCGAGATTCTGGAAATACTATTTCAACCGCATTTTGAATTGCTCTACATTGATCGGTTATGATTGCTTTTGGTTGGTGGTTTGATATACAAGTTAACCAGGTTTGAAATAACCAGATGAAGACTTCAGTGTTCTCATTAGATAACAAACCACAACCTAGTAGAATTGATTGACCTTGATGGTTTACTCCAACAAAACACGAAAAAGGCATATCATACTTATTTGTCAAGTATGTAGTATCGAATGTAACATCACCGAAAGATTCATATGCTGCTCTACATTTTGCGTCAGCCCAAAAACAATCCGTAAGCGTGACTCCTCGTCAAGATCCATTATACTGAAAAAGTTTGAATTACTGGACTGTATTCTAATAAAGTAGTCATGAACTGCCTCAGCATTGCCACCTTGAAGTTGTAATCTTCTTGTTTTATCCAAGTAATTCTGACAATCTTTTTCATCGAATGATAAATTTTCATGCCCGCCTGCTGCCACAATAAAGGAATTGAAATTCTTATTCACCCAAATTCCAGTCTAATCATTCAATTCAAGTGTTGTTTTCACATGAAGATCTATTTCTGGTTGCATCTATAGAATTTTGCTTTTTGGGGACACATACCATGCTTATACTCCAAATAAACTGTTGTCAGTTGAAAGTTACCACCAGGTCGAATACTTGCATTTATTTTCGCTGACTAGTCAGTTTTAGTTGATGAATTTGGCTTCATGATATTTCTTGATTTTGATCATGCCTTACTTTCATGAGAACAACAAAATGTGAAATATTTGAGTTCCCTATCATCATCATTTTTTGAGCTTCTTCTGGTGACACAAAAACCCTTTTGTTTGTCATACTTTGTATAATGCAAGAGCATACCCTTTTCATTATCGACGGTGGTAGGGTGGGGCAGTGGCAGACGGGGGAGGCACGGTGGGAACACCACTCCGAAGATGGAGCCGAGTGGTGGTGGGGCTTGGTGTTGATATGGCGAACAAGGCGGCGGGGGTGGGCAGGGGTGGCACGGTTGGACGGCTGCACCGCTCATGAACATGCTGCCGAGGGAGTCGCGATGAAATGAACCAAAACCAGCAACCGTGTGGTTGGTTCGGGATACCAAACTATAGCCACGTCAAGGGTTCCACGAGTGCAATGCCACGCTGGTCTAGGCCCACCCAGGGAGTACCGAGGGAGTAAGAATAGCTTTATTGAATTGAAACGAATGGCGCAGTTTGTTGAAGCGGATTTTTCAAATAGTTTCATGAGTCTAAAATCGTATACGTAGTTCACATCGGCATCTCTATCGTCCGCTATCGTTTAAAAAAATACAGATAAAAGCCATCAGCTACGGTGCGGTTCAAAAGAGCAGGGCCACAATTAGGTGGCTTGGCTGCTCCTGTGAGCGAACAACGAGTACTCGATCACGGATCGGCGATCAACGTTCAGGGGTGGGCCCGGATACACCGATCGCATTATTCGTGCATGATACTGGACCGGTAGATGGAAATTGCCCCCAACCCAATTTTGTGTTTTCATGTGGCACCGTTCGTGCGTCGCCTCGCGCCCACCTCAGCTAGCCGCCCAACTTGCGCCGCGACGCTTCTCGTTTCGAGCTTGTGCTTAATTGTATTCTTAAACTAGCATATACGCGTGTATCCTTCTCGTTGAACGGTCACGTTTGGATCCATGCATGAATGCCTGGACGGACGCATCCGAGTTTAAACTCTTATTAACCAGCCCCGACAAGCTCCTGAACCGAATAATTTGAGCGGGTCAAACAAACACACACGGAGCATCATCTGTATTCTTCTTATCCCGTACTACTGCTGCTGATTGCTGAACAACTCCTCTGGGCTCTCGCTGTCCCGGTACTGAACGTTCGTTGGAGCCAGAAACTGCGGCCAAAGTCACCAGATTCTGGCTAGCTAGTCAAAAATAGTTCCATAAAAAAGGAAGAGGCCCTGGCACATGCTCTAGCCCGCATTGCGTATATCCATCACATTTTGCGACGGGATGTTCACGACATTTAGGCTTTACTTGGTTGGGCTGAAAAGCTGTGGTTTATGACTGAAAATGCACTGTAGTTGGCTGAAATTTCACTATAACTGAAGGTGACTTATTTGGTGTAATTAAATTTTAAAAAAATTAAAAATAGAAAAAATATGTTAGCTCATCTCGGACAACGCCCATGAATACAGGGAAAAAAGAACCGGCAAAAAAGCGAAAAAATCAGAAAAAAGATGAAAATTATAAATAGTGAAAAATAAGCTAGAAGCTGAAACTGAAATGAGAGGGCTTTAGGGAAATACTTTGGCTCTTGTGTAAGACCGTCGGATCGAGATCTGACAGCCCCAGATTGGCTGTGAAGGCCACCCCAACAGTACCAGAGATTACCATCGAGCTGGACATCCCAAGTACGATGAAGTAGTACTAATGATTCGCCGAGCTCGTCCTGGATACGCAAACTACCGTGGTTAGTTAGTTCTAAACTTCTAATAGGGCAGGAAAGGAGAAAAGCACAGGTAGGAATAAGGATGGTCCCTAGTGAAGGAGAAGGACATTTGGTTTTCTCCTTCTCTTTTTTTTTTAAAGATGGAGGACACTGGGTTCTTGATGACTACCAGGCAGGGCCCAGACTGCCAGACAGAACTGATGCGGAATTAATTTTGAACAAAGCTTTTCTGTCTCTTTTTCTGTTTCGGCCTTGTTCCTTCACACGTATTAGCATCTTATTCGTTCTATTTTATTTTTTATGGGGTTTATAACAGCACCCACCTCTTTCAGACTGCTGCTATGTGTGAGAAAACACAGTAAAATGATATGGAAGCTTTGTTCATTAATTTTTGGGGGAGAGGCGACGGATCCGGAGACAATGGGGGGAGGGGGCATACCTCTCATGGCTACTGTTGCTCGCTTAATCTCCTGCCTGTTTTGGTCACTTTGGTAGTTCGGTATATACATTGGTATTCACCATTACAAGTTACTACTTATTTTAAGTGCAATTCAGGGGAGAGATCACTTCATTTACTCCTCTTTTTTTTTCTCTCTCTGGTGACTTATGCGAGAGAAGGCGAAACTAAACCCTTAGGGTATCTATAGTGTATAGAACCCAAGAGACCTTAATGTGGGTTCCATCTAAATTTTAAGGCCAACTCCATAGTGTATATAACCCAAGGGGCCTTAAGACGATCCCACTCGGCAGATAAAGAAAAATTGTATTTTAATGCTTGTGGCCAGGTCTTTAGCTTGAGGACCAGCCTTAAACCTTTTTTTGCTTATAGCCTCCTTAAGGTCACCTCTGTAATATATAAGGTTGACCTTAAGGTGTCTTAAGACCCTCTATTTTCATACACTACAGATGCCCTTACACAATAGTGCAAACCACTGAAGTAATGGTGTCATGCATGATACAGTTTGCAAGATTGTGACCATAGCAATGTGTGCGTCGATAACTCGGTCTACGATATTGCCATGGATTTTTTTAAAAGACAAACTTTTGCCACTGAATATGCGACAATATCTTAAAAGTAACTCAAGGAACCCAATACTCCCACCTCAGTTTTGTTTCGTGCAGCCTGATAGGTCCAAACGAGGGCATTACATGAACTGAAGAAGAAGCCGAGGAGATGTACAACAAAACAAGGAAATATTTTGAGCCCTTGCCTATTTGGCCCCCTTGCACATTATTTTTGCAAGTATGGTCCCTTTTCATTCGAAATTGCATATCTGACCCCTAAGACAGCTACTGATGCGATAATAGGTGTCCCGATCTTTCGATGAGAACGATAATTCGATTGGAGAAGACGACCCTCACGATTTAGCTACCAATCCCACACGACCAATATGCCCAGCAATCGTTGAACTAACTTCGAATTCATTATCGACTTTGCTAGAAGCATGATCGACCTGATCACGAAGGTCTATTTTGCATGCAATCAAAGAACAAGTAAGAACACGATAGATAAACAATCTAAAATTGTGAATATGAATCAAGAATTGTATTGAAAAGTGAGATTTCAAAGAACAATGTTGTTGTTGTACTCGTCGAACAAGAGAACACTGCATAAACTAGCAAAGCTAAACTTCAATCTAACAAAACCGAAAGATTTCAAAGGGGGGGGGGGGTGATGACTGAATATATGAGAGGCCAGGAGATGGCGGCCAAGGGGTTGGGCATGCTAGCCTAGGAGATACAAGGCCCATGGCCCAAGTGGAGGTGGCGCAACACTTGAACTCGGATTCAGAATTAGCTCTGACTTGTTTTGGTGATTGTGGCACGCTCAGAAGGAATTTGGAGGTGAGGCTGGATCTATTGGAAAGAGAATGAGATAAGCTTTCAATCAAGTATTCGTGAAACTCAAACGAAGTCAGTATGTGAAAGTTATGCTCATTTGAAATCGGCGCTATCTCCAGAGGCCGAATTAATTGCACATGCTTTCTTTCATATTATCAAGGTATACTTATTAGTTCTACCATGATACATTGTATTTCTATCATATTATCAAGGTCTACCTAACAACAAAAAACATGCTTGCATAGGTACTACATTGCAATCAGTATAATCATGATAAGAACCAACAGAAAAATATACTCTCACAATGAGTGTTACCTTCAGCTTACCATAACTGTTGAACCATTGAATGTAATATAGACGAGGGTGCTGTTGTATGGTTAATGCAAGCTTCTCAACCATATCCATACTTGTCAAATTGTTACAACTTCCTCTATCAATAATCACACGACATGAACGCTCTCGAATGACAAGTTTTGTTTGGAACAAATTGTGGCGTTACAACGAAAAATTGTCGTATACGATTTTGACCAGTACAACTGAATTCAGTATATTTTTTTACTATAATCTTCCTATGATTCTGTCTTAAAAAATGTATCATTTAAAAGATAGTTATTGTGGCCCTGATCAACTCGGCTTCGGCTTCTGGTTTTTGAACTTTTGGCTTTTTCTTGAGCTTTTTTGCCGGTTCTTTTTTCCCGTATTTGTTTGTATTATACGTAATGGGCTAACATATTTTTTTATTTTTAATTTTTTTAAATTTAATTATGCTAAATAAGCCTCTGTCAGCTACAATGCTTTTTTCAGTCAGCTACAGTGTTTTCAGCCATAAGCCACGAGCTTTTCAGCCGAACCGATCACCACCGTAAGCTCATCCGAACCCGCCTAAAATTTTTTGCAAGAGGGGGAAATAGGCGAAGGCTTCCCAGGTCCACTACATTTTTGTAAGACTGCAACTGCACTCTGCACATGGCTTCTCTTTCTGTCATATGGGCCCCACACGAGCAGTCAATCTCTCTCTCCCCCTCAGTCCCTCACCCTCGCGCGCGCGCGCCCTCTGTTCTCTGTGCACACCCAAATAAAAAGGGCAAGCTAACTGCAGACACGAACCACATTGCCACAGTTTATACAGTAGTAGTATTTCTTTTCCTTTTCCTTTCGCCTTTCGATTCTCTCACTTTTCATGCCATCTTGCCACAAAAGGCGCAAACTTTTGTGTTCTTGGAGTAGGATTCCTTGCGCAAACCAAGTAAACGAAATCTTCTTGTTTGTCTCTCCCTCTTCGACCAAAGAGGAGAGGAGAGGAGGGAGAGGCGGGGAGTATGAAGATATCAGCGCCACTTCCATTGCCGCTTCTGTGTTCTTCCATCTTGTTCTTGCTGCTGTCTTCTTGCTCACGGGCCAATGGGACGGTTGCGCCTTCTTCTCCGGGGCCTTCGTCTGTGGCCACGAGCACTCGCGCCGCCGCCAATGGGACCACCTCCTTTTCTCCGGCGGTTCCGGCTCCTCCTCCCGTTGGTAGGTGGCTGGTGCTGAGGGACCTGGCTCTGCATTTCTGGTTTCGTCTGAATTGCTGTGTGCACTTGCTGTTTTTTTTTTGTTTCAAGTTCGAAAGAAGTTTTTCATCTAGAAATTTTCAGAGTTTTTCCCCTGCGAATTTTTTTGGAAGCTATTGTTTCTTTTGGAATGGCAAAAAAAGAGCACTTCTGGGATCTGCCTAGTTTTGTTTCGCAAATTTCAACGAAGAATGCTGCTTTAGTGTTCTAGCTGGACAAAAAAAAAACTGTCTTTTATTGGAGTTCTGATTAAAAAAAGCATTTTAGGATCTTACGTTTTGTTCAAATTTGAAGGGGAAACATGGCTTTAACGTTATTGCGGAGATTTCGCTGCGAGTTTAATGTCATAAAACTTGTTCTTCCGTTAGAGTTCTCTGTCATCAAATCCTTCTTACTTCAGGGCCGTTCCAAAGATTTTTTATGTAACCCCAAAAGAAGCTTTAACAATTCATCTTCTCGAGTTAGTAGATACACTTATTGAAATGCCTAAGTACGTAATTCCAACATGTTGTTGAGATGCCTGCTGTGTTGCAGTGATCATAGTGGATAGGCACCACTATTTCCACCGCAAGCTGGTCATCACCACCGTGCTCGCCTCCATTGCCACCGTCATGATCATCCTCTCGATGTTCTACGCCTGGATCCTGTGGCGGCGATCTCACCGGATCCCAGACGGCAAGGGCGCCAGGAGCTCAGGTCTTGCCTCACTCCTCAGGACATTCTCAATTGGTTCTTGAGTTGTTAATGTGTTGGCTTAAGTCAGATTGATATCATCGACCTACTTACATTGTTCAGACATGGCAAAAGGGATCACACTGGTGCCAATCTTGAGCAAGTTCAACTCGATGAAGATGAGCAAGAAGGGGCTTGTGGCGATGATCGGGTACCCGTCGCTGGAGACGGCGACAGGAAAGTTCAGTGAGAGCAATGTGCTCGGTGTCGGCGGGTTTGGTTGCGTCTACAAGGCGGTGTTTGATGGGGGAGTTACCGCGGCGGTGAAGAGGCTCGAAGGCGGCGGGCTGGACTGTGAGAAAGAGTTTGAGGTGATTGTGACTGCCCGTTGTTTCCAGTGCTAGGGGTTCTTGTGCTCTTGATGTAAATGTCTCGGTTGTGGTTGTTGGCAGAATGAGCTGGATTTGCTTGGCAAGATTAGGCACCCCAACATAGTGTCCCTCCTGGGCTTCTGTGTTCATGGTGGGAATCACTACATTGTTTATGAGCTGATGGAGAAGGGATCATTGGAGACTCAGCTGCATGGTATTTTCTTCTATGACTGGCCTTGCTACTTAATGGCTGCAGCTCTTTCTTGAGATCTTCCAGATTGGGAGCTTTTGATGTGTCTTGTGGTTGTCTTCAGGGCCTTCACATGGGTCAGCTCTGAGCTGGCACATTCGGATGAAGATTGCCCTTGACACGGCGAGGTTCTTATGATCTTATCCCGGCACTTTCCTTCACACTGAGTGATGATTTTTAAATTGATGTGCTGATGATTGGCTGTTTATAATATGCATTGGTAAATTAAAACTGGGCAGGGGATTAGAGTATCTTCATGAGCACTGCAGCCAACCAGTGATCCATAGGGATCTGAAATCATCTAACATACTTTTAGATTCAGACTTCAATGCTAAGGTACACTTCTTTCATTTTTTTGGGTTAAGGTCAACTTATTTTTCATATTGTCTGCTGGTCATAGTATTGGAAGGAAGTGAAAATTGTAAATGTTCATTTCTTTTTTCTCTCTCTCTCTCTCAATTGTGCAGATTGCAGATTTTGGGCTTGCAGTGAAAGGTGGGAATCTGAACAAAGAGAATCTGAAGCTTTCCGGCACTTTGGGTTATGTAGCACCAGAGTACTTGTTAGATGGTATGGCCTCCTTTTCTTCTACACTTCTGTTTGTAGACAAAACTTCATTGTCAACAACGAAATTCTACTTTCATTATGTAACCATTTAGCGCTTGTCATTTTTAGGGAAGTTGACTGAGAAGAGCGATGTATACGCATTTGGAGTAGTGCTTCTAGAGCTCCTGATGGGAAGGAAGCCTGTCGAGAAGATGTCACCATCTCAAAGCCAGTCAATTGTGACCTGGGTATAGCGCACTGTTTACATTGCACTTGCTGAATATTTTAGTTCAGATTGCACAATTTTGTATGTTAATTAACAAAATCTTGAAATACTACATTTTATTGCAATATGCATATCACCATCAGAGAGAAATTCAAGCAGTCAAATTGCAATATCTCTTTTGAGTAATATTTGACATGTTGATAATCATGCACAGGCCATGCCTCAGTTAACTGACAGATCGGAGCTCCCCAACATAGTTGACCCAGTGATCAGGGACACAATGGATCCCAAACATTTGTACCAAGTACTCATCATGAACATCTATTAACACTTTATTATAGATACATTTAACTTTTCAATTATTTAGGTTGATGTTCCATAACTGTGCAGGTTGCAGCGGTGGCTGTTCTTTGCGTGCAGCCCGAACCGAGTTACAGACCACTGATAACAGATGTTCTCCACTCTCTTGTTCCTCTAGTGCCCGTGGAGCTTGGAGGGACACTAAGGGTTGCAGAACCACCTTCCCCAAACCAAAAGCATTCTCCTTGTTGAGATGTGATTCTATAAGTTCTTCAAAGCGGAGCAAAAATTTATACCGTCCAACGTAGATTACTGTTTATTGTATAACTTATCTTACTTGCTGGTTGTCTGAGGATGAGTTCCAACCTACTGCTTGTTGGTTGGATTGAGAGAGAATTCTTCTTTCGAAAGAGTTGTCTCATATATCTTTGCTTGTACAAAGTGAAAAAGTGCGACGCCCCATGCCATTACCCTGAGGGTAATCATACCTAAGTAACGGATTATTATTCATCTGATCAGTAGAACACTACTCTAATGAATAATAAGCTTAAATGCAGTTATATTAAATGTACAACCTACATTCTGTATCATTACTATATACTTGCATTAAAATCTTAATTGAAAAACTAAATTGGATAAAAAGATGAAAAACATGAAAAGAGATAAGAAAAGAGGAGAAAAGAAAAGAGGCATGAGAAAGAAAAAGTAGTCCGGCTGAGGGGAGTAGCTAGACTAAAAGAGCATGTAATAGGAGGGTAAAGGGGACCCTGAATAGGAAAAGAGAGGGAAGATGAGACCCCTTTACATGTGGATAGAACATATGAACTAACAAAACTCACTCGGAAAAGAAACCGTATTTAAGCTTGCCTGAGTAGTAGTAAGTGTTGGAGTTAGCTGCAACTTGGTCTGCTGCCTCGGCCTGAACCGACTCGACTTCTGCATTTACAAGTAGACACACTACTGAAGAAAATATTTACTTAGGATATTCATAGATTTCTAGAAAATCCCTTCTCCCGTTTTGGTGGATTTCTAATCTACCACCCAGTTTTAAAGTCTACTCAGTTTCCCTCCTCTATTACTGCTCGTGTGGTCGAACCAGCCCATGCATTTGGTTTGGACCAACCTGCTCTCGGCCTGGCTTAGCCGGCACAAAATGCCTCCCCTCCTTGGTCTCATACGCACCCAGCTTAGCCAAGCATGGCACAAAACACCTTACCTCCTCGATCACATACGCACTCGGTTGACGCTTTGGCTCTCTGCCGTCATTCTTCTCCCTTCGCTCCTCCTCCTTGGACGCTGGTGCTCGTCTCCTCCCTTCTTCTCATGGTCTGGCATCTCCTCGGGGTCCTCTCTTACTGGAGCTACGACTGTCACCTCTCCTCCCCGCTGGATCTGGCAGTTCCGCTGAGAGTGATGGCACAGTTAGTCCTCTTCTCGCCGGATTTGGGGGCTATCTCATCGGATCTGGGGTTCCAGGGGTTCTCCTTGCTAGATTTAAGGGCTACCTCATTGGATCTAGCAGTCCCGTGGCCTCTCCTAACTGGATCTAAGGGCTACTCGCCGGATCTAGCGGTCCTGTGGGCTTTCTTCGCTAGATCTACAGGCTACTCACTAGATTTAGCGGTCCCATGGGCTTTCTTCATCGGATCTATGGGCTGCTCACTGGATTTAGCGGTCCCATGAGCTTTCTTCTCTGAATCTATGGGCTACTCGCCGGCTCAGCCGGCCCATGCACTCGCTGCGCCTTTTGGCTACTTCGACCTACTAGCTCCCTCGGCTACCTCCACGCTGTGGTTCCCTCGGCTACTTGGTCTATTCGGTCTCCTCGGCTACTCCGACTAGGCGGCTCCCTCGGCTTCCTTCACCCTCATAGAGGCTACCATCGGTTAGGGTGGCTCCATGGTGGGGCTCGGTTCATGGCCGATGGTTATGGTTGAGGTGGTCTTTCGGCTCAGCTTCCTCTCCTCACCGGTTCATACTTCTTCCTACCCCCTTCCAAGTTTATGCACTTTCTTTATTTATTTCCAAGTTTATGCGTTTTCTTGATTTAGCCACTATTTTTGTTATACTTGCATCTTTTTACCACACCCAGTTTTTGCGAGGTTCTAGGGGCTACGATGTTAGGACTCGGTCATGGGGGGTCTTGCACTCGAGAGCGAACTCCCTTGCTGAGGGTGCTCATGGCTCTCTAGGACGTGCCGCCAGTCACTGTGGTAGCTGCCGGTTGGGTGGGTGGCTTCTCCTTCCCTCTCGACCGCCTTGCTCAACCGGCCGTGCTGAGGTAGAGTGTGTTGTGCATTTATGCCTTTCTGTGATGGAACCAAGAAGGGAAAAAGTTGGGGGAAAAGGATGGTGGGAGGGAAAAGTGGGCCTACTTGTGTCGGGTTGGAAATGGAAGGTTCATTGGTGGTGGTTACGGTGTGGTCCTCACGCGGATACGGACATGGATGAAGACATGGACTATGCTTCCTTGTCACTATCGGGGGTGTTGCCTTGTGGTCCACACGGTCGGCCTTCTGGGTCCCAGTGGTCCACGCCCTCCTTCGGCTTCCACTACTTTATGCCCCCCTTCTCCGACTCTCCTCTCTTCGGCTTTTTGGGGAGGAATGGCTTTCTGGCCTTCGGCAGAGAGAGCAATGCTGGGATTTTCTTGGCTTTGTTTTGGGAGCTCAGTGCTTTGGGATTATTCTTAGTTGGCTTTGGTGTTCTCAGTTGTGGAATGCTGTGAGCTCTCGGTTGGCTGCGGTGCTCTCGGTGGTTTTGGAATGCAGTGGGTAGGGTGTGAGGAGGGCTTAAGAATGGGAAGCATTCAGTTGTCTCCCCTCTCTTTGGCACTGCTCATGACCCTTTTACCCTCACTCTATCCATAATTGAGTCTTGGGATACTATGGGCTTTATGGACCAAAGGTCTGAACTATGGGTTGTGCACTGTTCAGGGATTTTCTATGGCGGAGGTAAGTTGGTAAAAATGTGGGCATTGGATTTCTAAAAGCCGGATGATGAATCCCACTTATGGTGAGAGGCGCCAACTGGCTCGGGACGATTTGGAAATCTCAATGAACGCCACTCTATACAACTCTAGTAGTTGGAGAGTACTGACGGCGATTCTTTTTCCTCTTTCTTTTTTATTCTCTCTTGGATTGTTCTTTTGTTCACTCTTCGATTGCAAAAATGAAAAAAAGGAGGGGTGCGACTAGGGTGAGGCCGGCTTGGCTGCTAGACGTTGGCAGTACACAGAGACTGGGCAAGGCAAGGAATGCAATGTTACACCATTTTAGTTTCTATTATAATGCAATTTTGGTTATGAAAGTAGTTTTAGTTGTTTATACTTGCATAATTCTTGTAATTCACAAAGGGTTGTAATAATGTTTTTACTTCTTTTGTTGGGGCCTAGGGCCACTGATTGTAATCTATTCTTGTAATTAAATGCGTTGAAATAATTTTTATTATTTCTTGATTACTGCTAATTATATTACTTAGAATTAATTAGAGTTAAGGTTCTTTCAAAAAGCATATTTTCTTTTCTTTGGATCTGATGCCTGACAGATCAAATTTTTCCACACACTGTAAACTCAACAACATTTGAGAAAGCTGTGCTTTGGGCCCCACACAGGTGTCAGCAATTTGGTTTGCTACATAATGTCGTATACTACCTGAATCTGGTGGACTGAAGATGTATTTAGATCGTCATCTAGCTCATGTTTTTTTACCTAAGCATTTATGATAACACATTGCAACAACTGCAGATGCCCACATTAGGTAGGAAATAATCATATGGTTACATTATTTTAAACTGTGACCATAGAAGTGTACATGAACAAAATAGAGCAAGTAATCATGTGGAATTACGCAAGTGTAGGATCGTATGCCTAAATCAGAGGGGAATAAATGATTTCCGCCGCTTTTTGGAGTCTCCTAACAGTCGATGACAATTTTCGATCGCTTGAACAATCACAGACTCTATCCGTAAGCCTCCAATCTTATCACGTGATGAAACCTCTAGAACAACACCTTATGCAACTTCACCACGCACCATCACAATGCATCGAAGTCTCCAGAATGCACCTTACATATCTTCACTATATATCAACAATCTCTGTGATGAAGCCTCCTGGACCGCACCGCCCGTACCTTCTCCATGAATCACCATCTTTGATCTCTATGTGCTCCAGCATGTGCCCAATCACCTCGCGTGACATCCACGATCGCCTGGTCCTCAGACTCCCCCGTCCTAGTCCATCCTTCTTGTCACCGACCATAATCGTCTTCACGCCCACTTGCACATCAAAGACCAAAGAAATGTTTTCCATTAGCACAATTCTCCACAACTTGACTGACATCAGCGCACACATGCAAACCACACTCTTAACCAACCATCAATACCAACTAGTTCATCCACAACCACAAACACTATCGCTATCCAAAAATATGCCTCATATCACTTATTACAACCGTTAGCTCATGCAGTATACGAAAACCACAAGTACTCGGAAAATACCATCTGTCCACTCAAAACACTCAGGAATAACTAGCATAACTACCGACCAGAGACATCGAGTATCGACTACTGAGTACCGATTACATACCACAAGTCTCTAGCAACTCATCACAACACCTACGACAACTGATCACCGATCATCGAGTACCGAGTCCTTCCGACTACTGAGTACCACCACCTGACCAGCGAGCATCAGCCAGTCATCCCACTGGTCTAACTCGGAGTACTCGAAGATCACAAGAAGTGAAGCACTCGTACCGACAAAGAAGTCTACGAGTACCGACCATGAAGCCTACGGTAATCGATCGCAAAGGCTTTGACTACCGATCGCGTGGTCTACGACAACCAACCAAAAAACCAAAGACAATGACTGCATACCATGAAGTCTATGAGTATGACAACAGTCTGTGAAGTCTACGACCATTGACTGCAAAGTCTATGACTATCGATCACAAAGTCTACGACTATCGAGTACGACCAGTAAAGTTTACGACCATGAAAAAGTATTGTCGCTATGATTATTTTCAGTGGTCGTTGTGTCGTGGTTGAAGCCGGACATGGTCATAGTCGAACGTGGTCAAAACCGGACGTGATCGAGGTCAATCGTGGTTGGAATGCCGCAGTTGAGTTACCGTGGTCGGAGCCAGGCGTAGTCGAAAACAGACATGGTCATTCTTCCGTAGTCGTGCTGCGGTGCTCGTACTGCCATGGTCGAAAGCCGCAGTGGTTGAAGTCCGTCGTCATCGAAGTTGGATGTGGTCGTAAATGACTCTGAGTGGTCAAAAACATCAGCTGGGCCATCACTCTTCGAGGTTGAAGGCAGTTGTGTGATCCTCCGATGCCAATCGAGTGTCATCCAATGTTCTGATAGCAGTCGAAAGCCATCCGATGTGCCAATGCTAGTCGGACATTGTTCGATACTTCGTTGCTATTTGAAAATCATCTGGTGCAACTCGGACCCAATTGGACTGGTTCGAAACTTGTCAAAATAGGCCAAAACCACTCGGAGCAGATGAAAACCACTTGCACGTGACCGAAACCACTCGTAGCAGACTGAACCACTCGGAGCAACTAAAACCACTAGGAACCGACTGAAACCACTCGAAGCAGACCAAAACTTTTGACTGCGATCGACTGAAACTTTCGCAAACACAAATTCCAAAACAAACCAAATGTTAATTATTTATCATCACTTTAATCATAATCATCCACATAGTTTAACAGCAGGTAACATGTCCATATATGTTTATCACTGGAGCAAAATCAGGAAGCAGTTAGAGCTTAAATACTTATTTATTGACCTGGGCCTTTCTGTAGTTATGCTGACAATCTCCTCTCAACTAGAGCACCATGGCCGCCTTGTGCTGAAGGTAGGACATCATGGGCGGCTATGGTGGTTAGTAACATCAGGTCTTTTTCTTGGAGATATCTCTCTGCCTCAAATGTGTTTGTTTCAAACGAGAGGCAACCATCAAGGTTCATCATACTTTACATGAATTACTTGACACGTTATCTTTAAATTTGTCGTCTCTCCGGCTCTGATGACATGCTTATCATGCTGGATTTGATCAATTATTCAGAAACATTGATGAAGGAAGAAATGCTTGTGCCCCACTGGAAAATCAACCACTCGATCCAATATCTCCTGGACGCATCTCATTTAAGCCCTGCAGGTTGGCAAGAAGAAATGCTGGATACTGGATAGCTTTGTTTGATAGGGAGATGGCATCTGCTTCATTCAATCGGACAACAATTCCACGTGCCTTGCATTTGCCAGCTTGAGCAGAGCTATTGCATCTCACAGAGTCACAGTGCCATGTCCATCTCTTGATTAATGCTTGCAGATTAGTACATGGGGAATTGGCGCTCGCTGTTGCTGTACTGCACTCGAAAGTCGAAAGTTTCAGTTAGCCATTTCCGGTACATGCTTTCTGCCTGCCTGTACTTGCTTCCTTCTTTATGAACATTAATTTTGCATTTGAGGACGATTTGACAAGTTTATCTTATCAATCCTTCAAGATATCTCTGTATCTACAGCTCAGTATTCTTGTTACTATTTCCAAGAGAATGCTTTGTGATGTATAGGTGCCAACGGTTGGATGTAAAACCGAGCATATGGAATGCGCAACATTACCATCTCTCTTTATTTAAAAAAAGTTGACAACCTTATCCCTCGCAAGAAAATAAATAAATAAACAAAATCCACAATGTCAACCATAATACAGATAAATCAAATAAGGAAGCTGATGCAATGGCAACTGAACTTTGTATTAGCATATCAATTGAACACACACACTGACACTGACACACCAGAAAGTAACAGATGTAAAATGAACTGACAATGAAGTGCCGGTTGTTAGTATCAGTTAGCAATTGCAATCGACGCAAGAGACAAGATTGTAACCACGGCCTTGAGCGTTGAGTAGGTACCAAAAACGAAGTAGGAGGAGGGAATACAGGAGAATTAAAAACGAAGTAGGAGGAGGGAATACAGGAGAAACGACTTGGGCCAGCCAATCATGGATACTCACTGCAACACGGGGAGGTGGCAACAGTAGAAATGGACCAAGTTATAATATAGTGTGCAACAACCCACTTCGATGAGCAATGCTCTCTCTCTGTCTCTTTCAGAAGAATGAACCATGCTCCTTGGCACAAGAACGGCATTACTTTTTTAAGCCGGCCTCGTTTTCTTCTCGTTTTACGTGTTGCTGGGCTGCTTTTGACAGAGACAGTTCGATTGAAATCACGGCACTCATGTGCCAGGAATATCAGGATGAGATCATGAGATAGTACTTTGGTTTGTGTCCGAAAATCTGAGTCTGGATTTGAAGTTTTGATTTATAATAGGTATCTCACCACTAGGTTATAAATAGAAAGTATTATTAGCTATTTTATACACGCATGAGAAAGAGAAAGCAATAAAGAAAAACAGTAGTTCTCCCTATCTCTATATTTCAATCTACTATTTGCATCTTTTATGATTGATCTGTTTTTTGCATAGCAGATGAATCGATCGGATTGGTCACCAGCGACGGTTCCTTAACACGTTATCAGCACGAATCGCTCCAGTGAATCGAAAGGTTATCATCGAAGCATTAGTAGATTGAATTGTCTATATCTAGATCGCTTTAAATTCCACAGATTTCGCTTTCTAGATTATTTTCTACGGTGCAAATCCGCTTTAATCTACCGCGAACAGGCTTGAAGTCGCCGGCACAATGTCGATCGGTAGATTACATGAAAGAGCAGATGTTGATTGCA
This sequence comes from Dendrocalamus latiflorus, assembly GCA_017311315.1. Classification (NCBI taxonomy): domain Eukaryota; kingdom Viridiplantae; phylum Streptophyta; class Magnoliopsida; order Poales; family Poaceae; genus Dendrocalamus; species Dendrocalamus latiflorus. The sequence continues at coordinate 33,679,739 of CM029659.1, read as the reverse complement.
TTGTATATTGAAAAAAAAGAAAAAAAAACCTTGCATGGCCGACCCCGTACGGCCGTCGTGCGTGAAGCCGCCGCCGGCCTCCTCACGCACACTGGCTTGAAGCCGCCGCCGGCTGTCGGCCTCCCCTCGCGTGCCGGCCGCACGCGCCCACTGCCGCTTTCGGGTGTTGTTGCCGCCGCTGGCCGAAGAAGCGGAAGGAGCCACCCGACTGCCACCTCGGTCCCTGTGTCGCGCACGGGCGCTGCACGGTCGCCCACGCTGCTTCGGTTCTCGCACGGCCGCCCGCGCCGCTTGGGTTCCCGCACGGCCGCCCACGCCAACCATGGCCCCACATGGCCGCCCGCGTCGCCGCACGGCCAATCGCACCCCGCACGGCCGCCCGTGCAATCCTCGGCAGCACGGTGAGCCCCCGGCCGCCGCCGCTCCCACATGAGCCACCAGCCGGAGGCACCCCAAGCGCCGGAGAAGCTCGTCGCCAAGACCGGCCGGCCTCACCTCACGCCCGCCGCCAGGAGAGGAACCGAAGCTATAAACTATGTGCACACAGGTGAATCCTTGAATAGGACAACAACCAATGTTGATATCTACTTTGCAAAGAAAATTGACACAATCATCGATCTTGATCTAGAGCCTGCATCGCTCGCTAAATGTAATGAAAGATCAGAATGAGAAGATTGAAAGAAGGCAATAGAAACTGAATTATTATCTCTGAACAAAAGAGAGGTGTTTGGGTCTGTAAGCCGCACACCTCCCCATGTGCACCCTATAAGCCATAAGTGGGTATTTGTTCGAAAGATAAATGAAAGAAATGAAGTTGTAAGATATAAAGCAAGACTTGTTGCGCAAGGTTTCACTCAACGTCCAGGAGTTGATTATCAAGAAACCTATTCCCCAGTCATGAATGTAATTACCTTTAAATACTTAATCTCAATGGCAGTAAATCTGAACTTAGAAATGAAATTGATGGATATGGAACTGCATACCTTTATAGAAACTTGGATTCAAAAATTTATATGAAGATACCTAAAGGTATCCCTGTCCCGAAGCAAGACAGAGCAAATAGAATCTATACAGTGTGAAACTTAGGAAATCACTGTACATACTCAAGCAATCAGGCAAGATATGGTATAATTGCTTAAGCGACTTTCTATGCACGAAAGGCTACACGAACAATGAAGATTATCCCTGTGTATTTGTACGACGATACCAGAATGGATTTTGTATAATCTTAGTATATGTAGATGATCTGAATATCATCAAGACCTTGGAAGACATAAAAGAAGTAAGTTTTTACCTAGAGTCAGAATTTAAAAATGAAAGATTTGGGTGAAATCAAATATTGCTTAGGCATGCAACTCAAGCATGTCCCTGAAGGGATATTAGTACATCAGTCAGGCTACGCCCAGAAGGTGTTGGAAAGGTTCGGCTTTGAGAAGGTATACCTATCAAAAGTACCGATGATCAGGAGATCTATCCAGTAAGAAAAAAGATCCATACCGACCTAGGGAAAAAGGGGAGGTAGTCCTAGGACTGGAATTCTCATACTTAAGTGCAACAGGAGCATTTATGTATTTAGCGAACTGCACTAGACCAGACATTGCATTTGCCGTAACCTATTAGCAAGGCATAGTGCAGAACCTACCAAAAGGCATTTGTAGGGAATAAATGACATCTTCTATTACCTCCAAGCAAGCAAGGATCTTGGGTTATTTTACAAAAAGAACCAAGACTTGAATATAACTGGCTATGCAGATGTAGGGTACTTATCGGACCCGCATACCGCAAGATCACAAACAAGCTATGTATTTCTGTGTGGTAGAACTGCAATCTCATGGAAATCGTCTAAGTAAAGTCTTGTAGTGACTTCAGCGAACCACTCGGAAATCATAGCGTTGTACGAAACCGTACGAGAATGTACTTGGCTTCGATGAATGATTCACCACATCCAGCAATCATGTAGGATAAATATCATGCAAGCTTCCATAATTATCTATAAAGATAATGCAGCTTATGTTGCATAAATACAGACGGGCTACATGAAGAGTCATCTCACAAACCATATCAACTTCATGTTTTTCTATGCTCATGAATTGCAAAAGATAGATGAAATTAAGGTACTGCATACTAAAGTCATGTGCAAATTTTGCAGACTTATTCACTAAGTCACTCCCAACATCTAGTTTTGAAAGATGCGTATGGAGATTTTGAAATGATGAGACTTAGAGAAGTGCATAATTCAGTTGGATATTTTTCTCAAGTTCGCTATTACAACTTGATCATGAAGATCGAGTACCCAAAGAATAAATCCTGAAGATTAAGTGAAATTAGGTGGATTATACTCTTTTTCTCTTGATGAGTTTTCCTGAAGTTTCTCGGCCAAGGTTTTTAATGAGGCAATTCGTGCAACACAACATAACATGTATCATGTACTCTTTCTCTAAAGTTTTCCCACTGGGTTTTTGGAGTTTTGATGAGGCATGAACGTGTTGGATGAGTGCCTAAGAGTGAGTGTTAGGAAACCTGGACCAGGGCTTAATGTCTTAGCCCATGGTGGGCACCTCACTACTAGACTATAAATAGAGAGTATTATTGAATATTTTGTACACGCATGAGAAAGAGAAGCAATAAAGAAAGGCCAGGAGTTCTCCCTATCTCTGTGTTTCAATGTACTATTTGCATCTTCTGTGATTAATCTGTCTTTTGCATAGCAGAGGAATCGATCGGACTGGTCGCCAGCGACGGTTCCTTAACAGTTTGTTCTCTATGAACCGAATCCCAAATTTTGCTTTGCTGCATGTTTTTCCAGGGAAATTTCATAATGTGCCACTTCAAAAATCATGCTTCTGTGAAACACCACTAGAGATTTTGCTTTGTTAAATGGCACTTCATAGGTGTGAATATTTACAATATGCGGCTTTTTTAGTTTTTGTTGTATATTGGCCCATCTGAGGGACCAATGGTGTAAACACTGTACCTACACCAGGCCTATTAGAAGTAGCAAACCTATTAGACCCATTAAGATAGTTTAATCATATATGGCATATTCTATGTCTTTTAACACCTCATCTCTCAGTATACGAGAGGTAGAACCGTAGCGGATGTATATTATATACACATATTTCAATCAATAAAAGTTGAAAGAAAAGCTTAGGACTATATCTGATGCCTTTTGTTTTACTTTTATATTTCTGTGAATTAAATGTTTGACCTAAATATGCAACAGTTTTACCATGTTTCACCCTTTTTAGCGCATATATATACCATCCCGGAACATGCTCTGCCGTTCTTCAACGAAGGCAGAGGTGCACCGTAACGAAGCACACACAAAACGGTAAAACTGTAGCTGTGGACACTGTTCATAGCGCTGTACTTTTTTACTGTTCATCGATGCGGGCCGTTTGCTATAGCATTCTTCCTGTGGCAGACGATCTTGGCCGTCCATATTCTGATCGGACGGATAAAAGTGACCTAAAGGCACAACAGTAGCTCTCTGCCATTTGTGCCAAGGGCAGAGGATCTGCTTCCGGAAAGGATGCCTTTGCCGCCTCCTTTTTCGTGACGTCATCTTTCCCTGGGAGCATTTCTTATTTCGCCCTTCATAACAAACTAATAGAGAGTTAATACTTTTGTTAGGCCCAAAACTATTCCTGAATCACATGTTTAATGGGCCCGAATGTAATCTTATAGCCTGATACTAACGGTAGTGAATGGGCCTACGAGAAGAGCCCAAGAATTATCCTTTTTCCTACTTTCTTTTTCTGTTTAGACAGTAATTTCTCTGAGTGGTGAAATACTACCATAGTGTCAGCTGATTTTATTTAGAACTAGCAAGATGGTCCACGCACTTGCACGAGTATCATCCTTAAAAGCATGTTTAAATAACTTGACAATATGTATGTGTTTTTGCTTTTTGAAAAATAGATCGTTACAGAACTCTATTCGTGATATTTTAATATTATATATTATAAGAGAGAAAATATTTACTCAATTTCCCAATACTTGTCACCTATAATCAAAACTTTCTTTCCTAAATAATTGCATAAGAAAACAATAAATATAGCATAAAATAATATTTTTCATTTATATCACCATCATCCCTTTGTTTCATTTTTGCAATGCATGACATACTACATGCTCATAATGTATATCACATAGATTATACCGGTATAGTCGAGTGAACACTCAATGTATCACTCCCAATCCCTCCATCCCATAGAGGTCCACCAAATAAAGAGTTAGAATGTTTTTTTTGAATTATTTTGGCATATTCTCTTTTTTCTTAGCGATGGTAAACCACATGTCATCAATTTTGTCACATAATAGATTTTGTCGTACGTACGTACACATACATACATACATACATATGCCTCCCACACTCCCTGAAGTTGGATGTCAACTCTCATGATGAGAACCCATTCACTATTCAGAGTAATTCATCCACGTGAGCTGCGGATAGCGCAGAGTCACACCTACCTCCTTGGGCACCGTCTGTGCCACAAGCTCTCGGCGGTCGCTACTGCTTCCACTCCCGAATGGTGTCGACAAGACGGATCTGGCACCTCATGGCATCTTCACAGGACCTGCTACAAACCGCTTTGATACCAAATGCTACAAAAACCAACGCAACTATGATCTCTGAACTGTGCTGGACAACAAACAGTGTTGTCAGACAACGAGAGTGCAGAGAGTTTCAAAGAGGGTTTAGAACACACGCGAGAGAGATTTTGTGCCGCACTCAACTACATGCGACTTTTCCATTTTCTTCCTTTTATTCATAGCTACATTAGTTAGTTACATGCAATGTAGTGGCTTGAATCTTTCTCAGATTAGCCCACAATCTAGAAAATCAATCCACCGAAAAACTACTAAAAAACAGAACTTCGACTCACTCTACGACTACTACAGACTCTTATTAGTACGACTTTCAACCACGACTACTACAGTACTATCAGACCCAGATTTTTCAATCCGGAATCTACTGTGTTTCACTGCACTAATCCCTGGATCAGTAGTTAGTGCACACAGGTACATTGCTGAATTATGACATACATCACATAATAATACTACAGAGTCTGAAATACACCACATAGGGTGAATGTTTACAAAAGGGCCGCTTTGGCCAAATGTCTTCATTACATAAATGCAGCGGAAATAGTAACAAAAGTAAACTCAAGTCCACAGGCAAGCGACCAGTAGGGTAATGTGTACAGTATATGTCACCGAAGAACAGGTAACATATATGTACACAAAGCCAGGAGTCCACTTGTCTATGTCTATCCATCGTGGCCTACGCCTTAGTTATCGCCTTTGCTTCCGCCAACGTTGGTAAGGGCCTCCTCATAGGCGTAATGTCCTTGAGTTCCTGCTTCTGTATTTTGTCGCAAAAGCGAGTGTGAGCACTCCAACCCCGTGCTCCGCGAGCCAACACACAGAATGCAATATGTAACATGTATGGCTTGTCAAGGATGGCTCGGGTTTATTTTATTTTTGTGAAGAGTGCTTTTGAATACAATTACTTAAAAATTCTTAAGACCTAGCAATTTTAAACTCAAGACTTATTTGTAAAGTAAGTTGATCTTATAGTTGACACAGATTCCATCCACCATTACATGGCATGGCATCTGTATCCTATACATATTTCAGCGTTATAGCCGCTTAACTTACCACTGGGACAACACTCAGGACAATTCCAAACTAGGACCATCAGCAGTCCTACACATTTCCATTATCACCCACCAAGATTTTTGAAATAGAACTATATCTAGTTAAGTTCCCATGTCCGCCCTTGACCGTGGGCACGGCTATTCGAATAGTTTTGACTCTGCAGAGTTTGTACACTTTCACCACAAGAGACAATCAACTCATTGCGCCACACGATTCCTTAGAAGTATGGTTGAGCAGACCATCACAATGACCTTTCGAAATATCTAGTCCCCTTTTCTCATCTCACTTTATGGGCTTCTCCCACTTGCGATGGGTCCCATCTATGCACGGGGTGTTTTCCCACAGTTACTAGCGCAGCTGGGCTTCTCAACTCCCCACAACGCCTAGAACAGCTGGGAAAACTTCACCCTCCACTGGTGTCCCTTAGGGCCCCCCTTGCCCGTGCGTATCCACTCCCTATCCACTACCGGTGAGATGAGTCCGGAAATTCGATAAATGTACTGGGCCAAGTTGTATTTTACAGACTTGTGGTTGCACTGTTTTACATGGGTTGACATGACAAGATTCGGTCCTGTAGGGACCCAGATATTAACATCCGGATTCCTCTGTGATTACTGCACTATTCCTTGGATCAGTAGATAGTGCTCACAGTTACAGTAATGAATATCAAAATACATATCATGCGGAAGCGTAAAATTTAATAGTAGACTTACTCATGGGCCGATTAGGCCGAAATCATTAAATTGCAGCAGCGGAAGAACGAAGCACACCGGTGGGACCTTCAAGACATGCCCACAGGCAGCCAACTGGAGGTTCGCGACCTAGCCCTTGACATCTTCATCTTCTCGGCCAGCTTGTCCAATCTTGTTGCTGAGGCGGGGTGATTTGATTTCCTGATTCTGAATTTTGTCGCAAAGCGAGCATGAGCACTCCGACCCCATGCTCCACGAGGCAATACACAGAATGCAAATAAATAGTATGCATGGCTTAACAAAGGAGAGGCTCGGGCTATTTTATTTTGCGTAGAGTGCTTTTGAATACAATTAATTAAAAAGCCCTATGACTTAGCAATCTTGGAATAAATCATAATGTACAAGGAAATGCATTATTAATATCGATTCAGATTCCATCCACCGTTACATGGCATCTGCACCATATAGCAATTTCTTCAGCGTTATAGCCGCTTAACTTACCACTGGGACGACGCCCAGGACAATTTCAAACCAGGGCAATCCTTCGCCCTTCAAGTTTCCATTCCCATTTTCCAAACATTTTTAAATAGAACTAACTCGAGTAAGTTCCCATGTCCGCCCTTGACCGTGGGCACGGCTATTCGAATAGTTTTGACTCTGCAGAGTTTGTACACTTTCACCACAAGAGATGAATTATCTTTGTTGCCAACATGCTTCCTTAGGCATGAGACCCAGATAATTTATCACAAAGTCTTTACCTTACTCCGATCTAGCTAGACACCACCCACGCTGAGGTTTCACCGCTGAAGGGTTACACCACCATAGTCAGAAGCCCCCTCTTGCGCCGTGCGAGTACAGTACACCCCGTGCCTCACTGTGAGTAAACCAGTACACCCTGGCACCCACTTTCCTCGGTGATATCTGAACTAAACCCTTGCAAGTTATTCAGCTAGGTCGTACCCATTATAGACTTGTGGTTGTACTGTTTTACATCAGGAGATCATCACAAGATTCAGTCCTTAGTATTATCTGAGCGGTTCTACCACACTCCACAATTTGTGCTCCCACCGCACCACATACCAGCCCCCAAACCATCCGCTCAGATATTTAAGCAAGTTGGGATTTTTGGGGGCATAAAATAATCATGTCAAAATATACCAGTCATTCCCACCATGACTGCCCAAACCAGTTTCTCATGATTTCAAATGACAATGATGTTTGGGACATTTCAGTGCCCCTGAGTATTTATGCAGTACTAAGCATGGCATATAATTAGGGACTTATTTTCAAAAGTTACCATTATAATTTTGCTAGGGCGACAAGGTTCACATATTCAATGATTCCAAAGGAGGTGTAATATTAATCAAGCAAACAATGGGCATATAACTAAAATCTTAAATTAAACATGTATTGACATATAAGATAACAGCATGCAATTTGATAATTTAAACAAAAATAATTTGCAGAAAATGTAGGTTCAACATGATCAAAGTATTGACTCGCCTGACGCAGTTTACCGCGGTCTTGAGCTCACTCAAAGCTATATCATTTGATGGTCTTGAGCTTCCAGTCTCTATCTTCAACTTGATCTCGATCTCGCTTGATCCATTCATTCTTCGGGACTCCAGTTTCTAACTACGCGATAAACGAATGAATCCAAATAAAAGCAAATAACTTAAAAAGATCCAAATAAATCCGAATAAACTCAATTTAGTTTTATTACGAGTTAATGGGTGATTCGGTGATTTGAGGCAAGGTTGGTAATAGCATACGATAACTTGATCTTTTTATTAATAATCTCTTTTTATTATTTTGTTATTTATCAAGGAAGTTCCATGAGTCGGGTTAGACCTATAGACTGGTGTAGGAGTTTAGTGTACAAATTTTATCTCTAGGGTATGCATTCCTTGCAACTCAGGTTATGATAAAGGCAAACTGGATTGATGGATGAGATCTGTACTTATTCTATAAATCTTCAATAATCCCATTATCATATTTTATGTATCTTCATTTATCGCTAGCTCAAGTTTAATTCGAGTTAGGATCCTTTGGTACGGGTCCCAGCTTGCTCTGTATGCCATTTGCTAAATTTTATTATGTACCAAAGCTAGTGTTAGGAATAAGATTTGATTGATAGCACTATTTTTATCTTGCTTATACCTTAGCTAATTTTATGCTTAGCTATATTTCTAATTTTAGTTTACACTTAGCTATCTGAGCAAAGGTTGATATGTATCATTTTATGTGGAATGTTAATCTAAATACCAATTGTCACTATTAACTAAATCTAGCTCCTGGTGTTTATTTATCGGCGATGTACTAATGGTGAAGGTATGTATTATGAATCCTGACTTTCCAATTTAAATATGTATTTCATTTAATTTGGTGTTAGCATGAATCAATAATTATTTAAAGCTTAACCATAAGTCAGTTGCATACAAGGTAGCCTCTATTTCAATTTGAATATCATGGCCTAAAGGTTTGTTTATTAATGTTCACATTATTTAATAGTCAAAAAGGGTTCTCCTAACTGCTAGGGTATAAAGACAAGGGTTTATGGTTTAAACTTTACAGAGATTAATTTTATAACATTTACTAATATGCAAGGTTTTAGGCTTCATTGATTAATCAAATTTCATTTGCTAAGTTGTCATTCCAGGAGAGTATACACCTAACAACTTCCCTACCAAGTCTTTAATTAATAGTTAGGATTTAAAATAAATATTCAAGGCATACTGTTCACTAGCATATAATTATTAATCCCTGATTGGACATTAAGTAAGCCCACTCATATCCTAATAACTTAGGTTATGGTATTTTACGGGGTTCTATTTGGCAATTACTCGAGGTATGCACCTAATGGTTGATTTAATGATTCATTGCCGTACGTGCGTATTTAATTATCTCATTGATGTTTAATAGAAATTTTTAGTATATTCTTATTTGCTACTCATCTGCGACTATTGGTCATAATATTACATGCTTCTTTGAGTGGTGTATTGGTGAGATTATTTCAATGTCTGATGATCTAGGGCTACTATATTTTAGCATCTGAATATTAGTATGACCTTTTAATCTGAGTGCTTTCTGAAGTACTACTGCTATTGGTATTTTATCCTTTTATAACTCAAGCCTACCATGCATGCCATCCGCATCTCTCTAACCAGGTATTTTGATATATATATATATATATATATATATATATATATATATATATATATATATATATATATATATATATATATATATATATATATATATATATATATATATATATATATATATATATATACTTGGAAAGTCCCTAAGCTTTAGATTTATTTATCTTGGCAGGGATAATTGTACAAGGTAATATTTCATCAGTGCTATTTAATAAATATATCAATGATATATATATTTTTTTTATGGGGGCAGGACAAACATTGGGCCATATATGTTTACGTTTTAATTAAGAGCAATCTTTATTAAGTTTAGGGCATTTAATCAAAGTCACTTCTCTTTATTATTGCCTCAAATTAATAATTAGTCCTTTAGGCAGTTATCCAAACCATATTAATTGTCCATATGATAACTAAACAAATTTAAATATTAAATAGTCTTGTTTTATATCCTAACATATTTTTGCATCATTTATTAGTTATTTTCTGATTTTCCCTAATTTCTCCTTTGCTGCAGCCACTAGCAAAAATGTTAAAACCTAAATCTATGCGACTGGGGGGGTCGAACTCGGGCCGGCTGACTGCGAGCTCAAGCAGCCAACCAACCGAGCAAGCGTTGTTACCTGTTGTGCTGAGGCAGGGAATACAAATAAGCCGAGCGGCTTGGAGCAGCGATCGGGCAGCGGCGTCGCCGGTGAGAGGGCGGCCGGGGAGGCGCCGGCGACCAGCAAAATGGAATGCCCAGGTGACGACGAAGCTCACGGTGGCAGTAGCTCCGGCCGGGTGGCGCCAAGGCGGGCTGGCGGCGGTGTTAGGCGGCCGGCGGTGAAGGAGAAAAGAGGCGGCGGCGCTGTGGTGGGGGAGAGAAGAATTTGACTGGCGCATGAGCAGTAGGGGGTTGGGAGGAACCTACCCATGGCGACAGCTTGGTGGGAGAGGTCCCCAGGTGAGCCGGCGGCGAGCGCGGGCGGTGGCGCGTGGGAGGCCACCATGGCCGGGGAGCTGGGGCGGCGAAGAGCTTCGGCCGGGAGTGGGGGTGAGTCCGGTGTGCTGAGGTGGTGCTCCTGCCACGCCGAATTGGCCCGGCATTGACCATGGAAGAGGCGGCGGTGAGGATGGCGGTGGTGGCCGGGATTGGGGAAGAAGAACCATACGGCGAGCTCGTCGCGGCATTTTCCAATCCAATTTAACGGGGAGTAGCTGAGGGGTGGAGGCTCGCCGTGACGCGGTCGAAGTGGGGGTGGCGTCGCCGAAGCGCCCGGGGCGGCGCGAGGCAATGGCCGGCGCTCGGGTTGAAGGGCAGAGGGAGGTAGGGGAAACGGGACAGGGCGCGGGGAAGCAATGGGAAGGGGGCAAGCGGCTTATAGGAGCGGAAGGGGGTGGATGCGCTGCCCTGTGGCCGACGACCGAGGGCGACAGGACGGCGGGGCAGGTGCACGCGCAGGGCGTGGGCGGGGGAGTGATGGCTGAGCGACGGGAGCAGGTCGGCGCAGAGAGGGGGATTGCAGGTGCGGCGCTGCGCATGGCTGCCACGGGGCGGAAGAGAGCTGCGCGACAGAGGAGGTGGCGTGAGTGCGCACTGCGGAGGGCGACGTGGGCTCACGGCAACCACACAAGGAAGAAGAAGGAGCAGGCTGCAGGGGAGAAAGAAAAAGGGGAGCCGTGCCCAGCTCGGTCGGCAGGGGAGAGAGAAATGGATGGCCCCCCACATGTAATAGAGAGAGGGTAGGGAGAAGGGAGAAAAAGAGAAAAGAAATGCTCAAGCCAAGTTTTGTAATTTTGGACTTTTAATTCAAATCTTGGTTGCATTTTACTATTTTATTGACCTCCACGAATTTTTTTTTGAATTAAATTTAAATTGGACTTTTTGGCTTGATCTGGTTGTAACCGGATTTATAAAATTTACTTGTTCATTGTTTGCACTTGGGATTATTCCTGATTATTAACTTGCATGCCACAAAGCTCAAAATTTTCAAAATAAATATTCAGAAGAAATTTGAATGCCAGCAAAATGTAGGAAAAATTTTAAAACCTCCACATTTTGAACACTTGAAATTTCAGGATGTTACAGGTCCTTAGGGTTACCCAGATGGTTCTACCACATTTCACATTTTGTGCATCCACTGCACCATATACCAGCCCCCAAACCATCCATCCAGGTATTTAAGCAATTTCAGGATTTTTCAAAGGTAGACAATAGTGTGTCCACATACTACAGTCATTCCCTCCATGACTGTCCCCAAAACATATCATACTTTGCAAATGTTGTTTTTGGGGCAACTATGTACCCCCGTTTTATCTAGCAATACTAAGCATCGCAATATTTATTTGGACTTACTGATAAAAGCTATGATAATATAAATTTTGCTAAGGCGACAAGGTTCACATGTCCAAGCATTTCAACGGATCATTATTAGCAAGCATTATATTAGGTGAATAACTATCATTTCTGAAAATGGACATAATTTACCACATAAAATAACAGCGTGCATGATGATAATTTAAAAGAAACTAACTTTGCAAAATCATAGGTTCAAAATGATCAAAGTGTTAACTCGCCTGGTTCGCGGGGATCTTGATCTTGGTCTTCTGGAGCTTCTAAGCTGGCTGCCTCAACCTCCTCTTCTTGAGCCTCGTATGCTATTTAATCGTGCGAAATACCCAAATAAAAGAAAAGCAACCAATCACTCAAAATATCACCAGAAATTCAAATGAACACCAAAAATTATGGTTCTAGTTCCATTGTATAGATCTTGAATTTAAATGAATTTAGAAATTTGTCTCACTTGATTGGACTTAAAATGAATAAGTTATGCTCATTTAAAGTTCTCAGTCCAGTGAAATTCCAGAAAATGGAAAAATCCTGACATGTGGGGTCCACTGGTTATTTTTAATTCATTTACTTTTTATTTTATTTCTTTAAGTACTATGCCTCTGACATGTGGGTCGAGCTACTGTTCAGTGGGGTCCACATGTCAGTACGGGTTCTGTGTAATGTTCCATTGACCAGTGGGGCCCAGTGGTCAATGGGCTGCTCCGGCTACAGCGGCTGACAGGTGGGGCCCACCTGTCAGACGGAGAATAAAAGAAAGTTCGACCTCGGTGCGCAGCGGAGTCGGGGGCTCGAACGCGCGCGGCCGAGGGAACAGGGGGAGAAGAGACGAGCGCTGCTAGCCAAGTGAGCGGGGAGGCGTTGCCTACCCTATAAGGATGAAAAATCCTTTTGGAGTATGTCGTGGACGGGGCCGGCAGAAGAAACCGAAGGCGGCGGTGGGGCTGAGGCGTCGGCGGCGAGTGGTGGTTGGGGAGGCTCGGACGAGTGCCAAAACGCGCTCCCGGGTGTGCGTCGATGCCGGTGGTGGTGTCAGCTAGGGCCGAGGAGATGCGGTGGTGGTCAGCGACGTGCGGTGGCGGCGGCTCAGGGATGTCCTTGGTGACGGCGAGCTACGGCCGGTGTGGTGCTCGGGCGAAGGTCGGGAGAGCTTTGCGACGCTCCGGAGGTGGTGTGGGTGAGAAGAATCGGGTTTTGGTGGCTCGGATCAATGGGGAGCTCGAGCGGCCGGAGTTGGGGACGGAGGTGGCTCGCCGGCGATTGGAGGTGTTCGGGCTCAATTACCTTCGACGCAGCGGAGAGTGAGGCGTGGGGAGCTCAATGGAGGGCTCAGTGCCTTTTATAGGCGGCCAGGCGAAGCCAGCAACGGGCAACGGCCGTTTGGTCTTGTCGGAGCAGGTGGCGGGGGCAGTCGGTGACGCAGGGTGACTTAAATGCCAGGCGGACTGTGGAGTGACGCAGCGTATCCACCCCTCGTGCGGTCTCCTCAGCTTTACTGCCTCTCACGCACGAGCGGCGCGGCAGACGACCGGCGCCACGTGGCCGGGCCGAAGCGACCGGGCGGGGGAAAACTGTGGGCAGTGGCGCCGAACCGGGGGCGGAGGCGGTGGAACCAGGGGCGGCGACGGTTCCGCAGGCTTTCCACCAAGGCGATGGGACGGCACGGGCAGGGCGACGCCGGCGCATGAGCGCCACGGGGAGCGCGAGCTCTGAGCGGGCGGAAAGGGGAGTGAGACGGGGGAGGAAGAAGAGAGCGGGCGAGGGCGGGGCCACCGGCCAGAGGGAGCGGGCGAGGCGAAGCCGGGCCCGCTGGCAGCGGCAGGAGGCGGCAGTGAGGGCGGGCCCGCTCGCCAGTGGCGCGCGCACTGCGCACGGGATTGGGCCGTGCGCGTGCGCGGGGAGTGACTGGGCCGGGGTGACGGCCGGCCCGGCTCTTATTATTATTTTTATTATTTTATTTCTTTTCTTTTGTTTTTGTTGCTTCATATTTCTTGCTAAATTTTGGTTTAACTTTGGTGCAAATTCAAGTTTAAATTCCTCCCTCCTAATTTCTGGATCATCTTTTCAGATTCTAATTTACAATTTGAATCTACCTCCTTGACTATATATTTTCTTTTTATTTACGCATGTTTGTTTATCTCTTGACCTTTTAAATTTTTGGAACCTCAACCAATTTCAGAAGAATACCATAAACTCCCAATTCAAATAAATCACATTTGCAAAAGAAATTCAAAAACTTCATATTTTCAAATTTCAAATTTTTAGGATGTTACAAGTACTCTTATGACTACGACCAAAACAGAACCTTACGACCATGACTGAACCAAACGTGCTCAACTGCGACTACTTCCTAGCATGCAGACCACTCTCTTACGATAATGCAGTGAAAATACATCAACATTAAATGTTGGGAATAGTCCCACATTAAATGGGTCAATTATGGTAATCACTAGGTGGAGTTTAGGCAGCAGCAATGATACTATGATTAAATAATAATAATGCTACTAAAAGTGATTTTTGGCAAATAAAATAACCCGAGCCTCTCCTTTGATAAGCCATGCATACTATTTATTTGCATCCTGTGTATTGGCTCGCGGAGCACGGTGGTTTGTGCTCACACCCGCTTTCACCACAAATTCAGAATCAGGAATCAGATTACTACGCTTCAGCAATACTTTTGGGTCATGATGGCGAAGAAGATGAAGATGTCAAGAGCTAGGTCGCGAACCTCCAGTTGGCTGCCTGTGGGCATGTCCTGAGGGTCCACTTGTGTGCTTCGTTTCCGCTGCTGCACTTTGTTGATTTCGGCCCAATCGGCCCGTGAGTAAGTTTACTATTATATTTATGCTTCCGCATGATATGTACTTTGATGTTCAGAACTGTAATCTGTGAGCACTATCTACAAATCCAGGGAATAGTGCGGTGGAATCACAGAGGATGCCGGATGTGAAAATCTAGGCTCTTACAGTAAACCACATGTCATCAATTTTGTCACATAATAGATTTTGTCATACGTACGTACACACACATACATACATACATATGCCTCCCACACTCCCTGAAGTTGGATGTCAACTCTCATGATGAGAACCCATTCACTATTCAGAGTAATTCATTCGCGTGAGCTGCGGATAGCGCAGAGTCACACCTGCCTCCTTGGGCACCCTCTGTGCCACAAGCTCTCGGCGGTCGCTGCTGCTTCCACTCCCGAATGGTGTCGACAAGACGGATCTGGCACCTCATGGCATCTTCACAGGACCTGCTACAAACTGCTTTGATACCAAATGTTACAAAAACCAACGCAACTATGATCTCTGAACTGTGCTGGACAACAAACAGTGTTGTCAGACAACGAAGTGCAGAGAGTTTCAGAGAGGGTTCAGAACACACGCGAGAGAGATTTCGTGCCGCACTCAACTACATGCGACTTTTCCATTTTCTTCCTTTTATTCATAGCTACATTAGTTAGTTACATGCAATGTAGTGGCTTGAATCTTTCTCGGATTAGCCCACGATCTAGAAAATCAATCCACCGAAGAACTACTAAAAAACAGAACTTCGACTCACTCTACGACTACTACAGACTCTTATTAGTACGACTTTCAACCACGACTGCTACAGTACTCTTATGACTACGACCAAAACAAAACCTTACGACCATGACTGAACCAAACATGCTCAACTGCGACTACTTCCTAATATGCAGACCACTCTCTTACGATAATGCAGTGAAAATACATCAACATTAAATGTTGGGAATAGTCCCACATTGATTGTGGGAAAGGAAAACGTACAACTTATAAGTGTAAGGGAGACTTCACCCATTGGACTAGTTTTTTGGGGGGAGAAGGCCCAATACCACTTATAAGGTTGTTGCTTTAGGGTTTGTATATGGCAACCCGTGGGGTTAGGTGCTCAGCTCATTTGGACCTGTGGCCCAGAGAGTGAAACCCGGTTGGACCTAAGCATACGGCCAGGGTCCGATCTATCAAGCGGTATCAGAGCTCAAGCGCCTTACATATCCTTAGACTTAATGGTTGCGGAAGTGCATAACCAATATGTGAGTAGAAGAATATTGAGAATAATCCCACATTCGTTGTGGGAAAGAAAAAATACAACTTCTAAATGTGAGGAAGACCTCACCCATTAGACTAGTCTTTTGGGGGGGGAGAATACCTAATACCACTTATAAGATTGTTGCTTTAGAGCTTGCATACGACCGCCCATGGGCCAAGGTACTCAGCCCATTTGGACATGTGGCTCAGAGAGTAAAATTCGATTGGACATAGGCATACAACCAAGGTCCGATCTATCAGGAGAGATGAGAGAATAAAGAGATGGTCATGCACCAGTGCAACACTAAGTTAGCTGACTTGTGGATCCACGAGCAAAGATAGAGCAAGATAAAAGAAGAACATGTGGGGCTTACCTGCTACTTACATGTTCATGAGAGTAAAATGGTCTTTGCACTCTTAACGGAAAGCAATTGACGACCTAGTTGACAATGATGGCATGGAGTGAAGAAAATTGAAAAGGCGATGGCATGGTATGCATATGCAATTATTCGGTGGCAAATCATGAAAGAGAGAGTTATTTAGCGGTAAACAATGAATTTTATCAATTTAAAAATACTTAGTTGCCTAAAATCCTAGAATGCTTAAGTTTGAATAGTGAAAGCCCGGTTCGGCCCATTATGTGATGCTCACGACTCACAAGTCTTCATGCCGAAGATTTTGGACAAGTGACCTGCTGCAAATTAAATATAGCTCCTTCCAGTTAAGTTGCAGGTTTTCATTTAAAAAAAGGGTTTTGTTAAACATCATCCGGATGTTTTCTTTCTAACTATCATCCAGATTTAGAACTGTTGGATTAGAGATCTAATGGCCATGAATTTCCCCCTTCCATTTGAATTCTACCCCTTCTTGAAAAAATCTCCTTTCCCTAAAAAATAAGGGACCCATTAATCTCTAATCCAAGGGTAAAAGTTTGGATAATAGTTAGAAAAAAAACACCCGGATGATGTTTACGCTTCCTTTAAAAAAAAGAAGTTGCGGGTTCTGTTGCTTCAGGCGCAGCTTGATTTACAATTATGATGCTATAATAGATGTAGACCCTCTTCATATATATAATAATATATATATCAGGTGTCCTTGAGATGTGTCACTATATATAGACTGTACAGTTTTACAGATATTATTTAACTAGAAGTCTACTAGAATTGGAACAACACGAGCAAGCATGCATTCAACTGTAATAATCCATAGAATTTTGACGTTATAAAATTAATTGAAGAATAAGAACAAAAGTTTAAGAACAAGAGCACGTGAAGATAGTACATCTCCTGAGATATCCTTAAATCCTAGTTAGCCCTAACAATGCCGACGTACGGCAAGTCTACTGATCCAATCCATATCTCGCCGCCTTCCCTCTCCACCGCCTCGCTCGGCCTCACGCTTTTGGGGCCCCTCATCTCCTGTAGCACCTTGCCGTCGGCGCTGAGCCTGATGGCGACCAGGTGGCTGTCCAGACCAAACGGAAACTCGTTCTTCTCCCGGTGCAGCGCTACCCAGTATCCTCCTTTCCCGTCGGGTCTCACGTTATCCGGATAGCCCGGCAGCTCCGCGAACGGCTGGGACGTGCCGGCCTTGGGTCCCTGGATCCAGTACCTGAGCAGCTTGCAGGGTCCGGTCAGCGCGACGACGAGGTGGGTGCGGTCGGCGCTAATGGCGACGCCGTTGGGGTAGGTCACGCCGGACTGGAGCACGGTGACCCGGTTGGTCCGCGGGTCGTACTTCATGAGGCGCCCCGTCGAGTCCCCCGTGAGGGTGACCGCCTGGTTCTGCGCTCGCGGGTAGGTCATGCTGCTGTCGGTGAAGAAGACGTCGCCGGTGACCTGGTCGACGTCCACCCCGTTGGTGAAGCGGAACGGCACGCCGTCGGCCTCCGTCGCCAGCACCGTCGACTCCCCGCCTCCCGGACCCACCCGCAAGAGCCCCATGTACGCGTCGGCTATGTAGAGGTAGCCGGAGTCGTAGTGGAACCGGAGGCCCAGCGGCCGACCGCACCGGCTCTCCGTGATGATCGACGGGAGCTTGGACGCCGCGCACATGTTCTTGCTGTAGCTCGGGCTGTAGGCGAACGTCGTCCAGCCGGCTCCCTCGCCGCCCCACCTGAGGACGCGGCCGTCGGAGACGCTGACGTAGGGCCCGCCGCCGCGGCCGTCGAACGCGACGCTCTCCGGGCCACGCAGAGATCCGGCAGGCAGTTGAAGGCGCTGGCTCCGGCTGGCGTCGATGGCCCTCGTGGCGACGGCCGCCGCAGGAGAGGGCAGGAGCAGCAGGACGGTAAGCGAGAACGCCAGCAGAGCTAGCTTCGACGTGCTCCAGGACATGTTTACTCGGGTACGTACGTGCAAGTCGATCTCCTCTCTTTCTGTTGGCTAAACGCGCGCTTTGCTTTGCCCTCTGGGTTTGTGGAAGAAAGGCGTGCCCTGCCCATCCTTTTATTTCGCGGTTTCTCTTTGTTCGATTCGGTCTCGGCAGCCGAATCAAACTCTGAGCCTCCCTCGATCGCCAATAGAGGAAGAAGGAAAGGAAGACGAAATAGATACGGACTCCGAATCTGTGGACTTTGTTAGATTTGTTGTGATATGTAACATATATTAGCATACAACCAAGAGTTGTTATCGCATAGAAATAGGATCTTGTGACTTCCTTTGTTAGTTATGCAGGAGATAGAATTCAGTTGTTTGTTCTCCATGTAAGCCACGCCAAGGGTAGGGATGCAAACGGATCAAATACGGACGGATAATGTCTCTACCATATTTGTTTTCATATTTTTTTCTCGGATGCGGATACGAATACGGATACCTCGGATACGAATACAAATACGAATAATATCGAATACAGATACGGAGCGAATACGAATCGAAACGAATACGGTCACGAATATTTATCGGAACATGAAAACCCCTTAAACTATACATCCAAAATCAATGAAAATACATAAATAGTTTATCTTATCAAAACATTCATAAAATCTAAACAAGCATAAGTATTTTTATCCACAATAGTCATGTTGTTGTACAGATTTTAAATCTTCAAGTGGCAGTTAATTTTTTCTAAAGTCCTAAATAACTCTTAATGGATTTCTACCATTTACATGTGACTAATAAATTAATCAAGTATTTAAATTTGCATCAAAATGAGTTAAACGGGAGTACATCAATTTAATCGGTACAAATTTTAATCCACCGACAATATTAAATTTATTTTTAATAAATATAAATATTTGCTAGTGTGTTTGTAATTTAATATGACTAAGGAACCTAATGCCTAATGGTAATGGAGGCTTATGGCTTGGTTGGGCTAGTGGCAGGGGAGATGAGAGAGACTGACTTGGTCTGGGCAATGTTGGGCTGAAATTCCGGATATCCGTTTTCGTGTTATCCGGATAATCCGTATCCGTATCCATATTCACCGGATATCAGGCCTACTGTATTTGTATCCGTATCCTACAAAAAAATCCGTATTCATATCCGATCCGAGAATTATTCGAAGAAAATCCGATCCGACACAATCTGTATCCGTTTTCATCCGGATTGGTCAGAAACTATCTGATCCGTTTTCACCCCTAGCCAAGGGCTCTTCTTGGCTCATATAAATACACACATGCGGCCTCCCAAAAAGAGGTGAGAACGCTTCCATAGATTCTTTCAGACTTAATTAATTTAACTGTATGCAATACAGTGATGGAGAACACAAATAGACAACTTGCATATGCATTCTGTGCTAGCATCTGTGTCGTGAAAAAAAGTACAAGCTCCTTAGACATATAGGCACTAAGCTATTAATCGCGGGGATTGAGTTCGACTGGCTTTTCTTTCAAAAAAATCGGTCAATATGTTGACCGTTGGATCTCAATCCAATGATCAAGCGCCCTCCCCATTGCTATACACATTCATCAATCTCAACACTACCCTATCCTATCCTCCCGAGCCACCTATTCCCGCGCTGCCGCCTCGATGGCGTCGCCTTCAATGCCGCCCAGCCCTCCTGCGAGCCCACCAATGCTATCTCCCACGCCGTTAGCTCCCACATTCTCCTCCTCTATGACAACACCAACTACACTGCCGCCGCCACTCTCCTTCCTCGTCTCCCTCCACCGCCACCGAATTCGCCACCGTCTTCCGTCGTCTCCTAACCTCTCTCGCTCTTAGCGCCCCTATCAACTTTCACAGCCCACCGCCCTCCTCTGAGCTCGTGGCAGAGACGGCACCACCACTGCCTCACCACATCTTAGCTGCATCGTTGTGCCTCCGCCGCCCCCTCCCTCCCTCTAAGGTTAGGGCTTCACCAAACCCCGAACCCTAACCGGTGAATCTAAGTCCTAACCATGCGACGCCAAAGAGGAGGACAAGCTCATGAGAACACGAATCTTCAAGTGGATCAGAAGGTGAGAAATTCAATTGATTTTAAAAATTTTCATTCGATGGATGATTAGTTAGAATTTAGCGAACATTTATGGGTTCTTAATAATATATTTTGCTTATATAAAAATTTTCTATAAAAAATTATTTGCCCAAAATTATGGTAATTTATCACTCTAGGTAGCATCATTTGCCATGCTTCACCTTTCCTACATCGTTAAGCTTCCGAAAAGGCCAGGCCAAACAAGGATACATTGGAAAATCCGGCCCACAAGGCCCAACTCGTTGGCCTCCAAACGAAGTAATGCCATACAGACAATTCAAGACTCAAACCAGTTAACAGCAATATGGGCCAAAAGGGCTGCCTGAAATGGGCTTGTCTGCCTGCAATACCTGAAACTCGTCCAAGAAAAGGAAAGGGGAGGATTGTCCCGGGTATGATACCCATGAATGTCCGGCCCATAAATCTTCGATCAACCCATCCTCGTCCATGTGTCGCTCATCCATGGGACTTGGCACCGATCTGATCGACTTGGGGATGGATGCATCAACCGAACGAAATCCCCGGATTTTTGCTGACGTTTTCACTCGACAAGATCCCGGTCCCTTCACACCCGATTTTTCGGGGTAATGATCGAGAGCGTAGTACCCCATCCACAGGGCTAAAATTGCCCGCGTCGCGACTCGCCAGGCTAGATCTATGCTTAACATTTCTCCAAAAATCAAAATAAATAGAATATTTTTTATATAGATTCTTCAAATGACTTTTGATTAAAATAATATGTGCGTCGTTTGTATCGATGTTTTTGTTACCTACTGTCGTACCAAAAAAACGCATATAAAAATCATTAAACAAAATCAAAGGTTACCGGTCACAGCAAAACAAGAACAAGACTACAGTAGCATCGAAACCACAAACGCACGGGGCAAAACAGTCAATCATTCAATCGGAGTTGGGCGCAATGCGTGCAGACACGCATCCCAAAGCGGGAGCAAACCGGGCGTCGCGCCAGGTCACGATGGCCGCTCCGCGCCCCCCGAAGTGGCCATCGCGCGCGCGTCGCCATCATCACACGGCCATCCAATCCACCACCGTACCGCTAACTCACGACGCCTGCGACGCTGCTGCATCCGGACACCACACCGTCGGCGTGCTCCGGTCCTGGTTGGTTAGGTCAACACGCGATTGCGCACCGGCTAGCTCCCTCTGCTTGGATGTTGTAGCTTTTGGTTGGGATATGCTGAAAAGCAAATTTGCCTGGTCAAGTTCAGCGAGATACACCGTCCTATGGAAAATAGGGCAGGGTGCGAAGGAAAGTGCTCCCTTGTGCGCAATAGATGTGGCAATAAGCCAAACCGCAAGCGATCAAACCGTGCTTTAACCTAGCTTGGCAATGGCAGTGAACCAACCAGCCCTGTTGACAGTTGCTCGCTTCTCTAGTCGTCATAACCGTAGCTGCGACGGGAGATTTGAGAGGTCCATGTTTTCGAGGAATATGCAAAATGACAAGCTCAACGCAATCCGAGCAACCAAGATGGCATGATCCCGCACAAGCTGATCATCGGTAAGCATTCAACGTGAGACCGAGCTAGGATCTGGACTCTGGAATCTGGATAACATTTCTTGCTTGTGTCGCAAATTTGCTACACTTGGTAGTACCTCAACGGACAACGGTTCGCAGGCATGCTGTCAAACCGATGGGCGTTATAAACCATTGCGTATTCGCATGCAGCCAACTCTAAGAACTTCGTGTCCAAATTCATGGCAATGCAAAATCGGTACCATGAATCAAAATTCAGTTCTTTCAGGCAGAAAAGCATCAGCATGAACACAAAGAATTTCAAGACAACCCGCACAGCAAGATTGACAACACAGGTATCAAATAACTCAACTTTTACATAGGTACTGAACGATTCGGTATATCTCACAATCACAAAAACCAAGCAGCTCTTGTTACAAGCAAGGACCTCACTCTCCGTTCCCCAACTTGTAATAACCAACAAACATTAATTACCCTGCGACAATCAGTTCACATTCAGACTGACCGACCGACGACATCCACATAACTCAATTATTGCCCAGAAATGGGGACAAAAAAGGAAAAAATATATCGGACTCCCTATAACTGACACTAGACTAACTTATTAAACGCATCTCTAAGCAAAAAGTATAAATGAAATAATATGGATCTGAGACATCCATTGCGATACTTCTAGACACACGGCTGGTAACTTTTGATTACAAGATATGAAACAATGAAGAGGTATGAACAGATCTTAGGGACACAATGAAGCCATATATCAGTGCTGAATACCTAAATACGCAATCTGGCAGTAGAGAACTCATCCATGGGTGCCCCAGAAGTTCGAAGACCGCTGTCCCAGTACAATATCTGCAGGTTGGTGACCTTAGGGTTGCACCTTCTGGGATGCAGCCATGGAACGCAACCTGCCAGCAATCTCTGTAAAGGTTGGCCGTTCTGATGGTTCTGTCGACCAGCATTGCTCCATCAGTGATCTCCACTCTGGGTCACACGAGTCAGGCACAGGCGGTCGTAGTGTGTTGCTCACAATGCCACCTGCCAATAAAAGAACAGTTTACATCTAGTTTGATTACCGACCATCTCGCCATCCATTGCGCATATAATTTCTATGAGGGCATCACGCGAGCATTATTTAAATATGTCATGGCAGATTTGTACCCACCTATAATAACACCATAATGTAAATCTGCATAAGGTTCTTCTCCTGTTAGGAGTTCCCAGAGAACAATTCCAAAAGAGAACACATCAACCTGAGGGTAACATGGCAGCATTAACATGTGAGTTCTACGTGAACCTGAATATAGCTGTCCAAGTGATACAGACACAGAGGCAATATATAAATGGATTAACAGACCTTTTCAGAGACCAAGCTGCTACTTCCATTCAGAAGTTCTGGGGCCATCCATGGGAGCGTTCCCCTCACACCACCAGAGATGAGGGTCTGACACTTTACTTTTGAAAGCCCAAGATCACCAACCTGCATCATCCAAGAAAATCAGTGCAAATATATAGGGAAAAAGGATGCAGTTAACCCGAATTATATAAAAGCCAATTGGCCCGAGTAAGGGTTGGAACGCAGAAATTTGACAGGAATTTCGCAAGATTTCACAGAAAACAGTTCGATTCCCACAGGATTATCCTGCAGGAAAAATTCCGGCGTTCCAAGCGTGGCCTAAAGTCAATTTGTTGACAGTTCACACAAGCAATATTGGTCCAACCGCCAATGTGCATTGGCTCGTGACATGTGCAAGACATTAAAATGTGACAAGTATCCTATAGACAATCTGACACAGGATGGCTAGTTGATCAACCAAGAAAATGCAAAATTCAGATGCCAAATAACTGGTTCTGAAGTCTATATACAGAGGCCTTTGCTAGATAGTAGATATACCTAAAATAATGTCACTTCATGTGGCTAGGATGGCTAGTTGATTAACTAAGAAAATGCAAAATTCAGATGCCAAATAAGTGATTCTGAAGTCTATATACAGAGGCCTTTGCTAGATAGTAGATATACCTAAAATAATGTGACTTCATGTGGCTAGGATTTAGATACTTTCTGTCTTATTATTATATTGTGTAGCCATGCACCCCATTTGTGTTGCAGTAACATAAAACCGCAATGAGAGCAGCTCCATCATCCGACATACATATCCTACATCCCTTCAAGTGTCACCGAAAGGTGCCTTTAAGTTTATCCACAATGGATCCCAGCTAACTTGAGGTAGCTCAAAATCAAAGGTGCATAGGTTAAGCCACAACTCATAATTGCTAAGTAGTGGTAGGTTCTGTTGCACGTGAAAGTCCAGTCCTATCAACAATTCTCGAGCAGCAAAACTAAATGTCTATCTGATTATCACAGCAAGCACTGTATGTTCCTAACTACAGAAATACATTTGCAAAAGTATGTGGGGATTACGTGCTAAAATTTATCATTAGAGCCTAATTTGGAATGTTTATATAGGATGGATTGCCCAATATCAAGCACCATGGATACAACATACAAGGAAACAAATGACAATCTAGCAACGAAGTGCAACAGAAGAATGATAAAACAGAAGTGTGCTTCTTACCTTGCATATTGGACGCTGAGGGTCCCTTAAATTAACAAGCAAATTGTCACTTTTCAGGTCAAAGTGCACTATGTTTTTGTTATGCAAGTACTCCATTCCGAAAGCTGTATCCATGGCAATTATTAATCTCTTACGTTTATCAAGGGTCCTGCACAGAACGAAAATGTTAATCCCTTCAACTCCATGTAAGATTACCAATTTCCTTTTTTTAAGATGTAGCAGATCGATACAGAAGATGATGACTTATAAAACATATGCTACATATAATAAGGGGCATACTTGGCATTCTTCAGCAGCGCCGTTCTAAGTGATCCATTAACCATGTATTCTGTAACCGTGGCAATGGATCCCCCAGGTCCATCTAGAACAACACCGTAAAAGGCCACAACATTTGGGTGGTGTAGATCGGCAAGTTTAGATGCTTCATTCCAGAAGTCATTCCGCTGCAAAGATTCAGGACCTATCAATGTAACGACAAGCATAACCAAAGGAAAAAAAATTCTGGATAATGAGAACAAACCATCTTGTCTTGCTCAGATGGCTTCCCAGCGAAACATCTGTCATTAATTCTTTTTATTGCAACATCAGAGCCCCTCCATTTACCATGATATACAGTTCCAAAAGTTCCAGAACCAAGTTCTTGGAGCTCTTCCAGGTCGTTGTTCTTTATAATCTGGAACATGAACATGTGCATGGTAACAAAATTATAAATAAGTACAATATATAAATGTTGTGCACATTGAAAAGGATATATTTCATGATTTGTCACCTGCAGGCGTCCAAGGTCATCTGTAACTGGATATCCTGAAATCCAATCTGCTGGTCTGCTCTTGATAACCTGCACAGCTCTTGTGTTTAGCATTAAGGATGACATAAATCAGGACATACAGGAGCGTCAAACGAATCACTTCCTAACCTCGTTGGTGTGAGCTTCCTCATCTACTTTATTAGTGACAGCCCCAACTTTTTCATTCAGCAAAGGAGGTTGAGGCTCAGATGACTGAGTATTAGATGTAGCTAAGCCGTCCTCCATACCCAGCAAGTCTGGGTTAGTGATATCATCGTCTGGATTGATCATAGACAGGAATAAGACTTCGCAACTTACAAGTACACATACTGATGACAAGGTTTTATTGAAAGTATGGTTAAGCAATGAACCTTTGATGAACCAACCATGTTCTGCATGTGCATCTTTGTGATCTGATTGTTGATGGAGAGCAACATCTTCAGCTGGGATATTCAAATCTGGCCCTTTGCAATTCAACAAAGAGTTGTGGGAATGGTGATCCTTTGGGCTGATGTTCTCCCTGCTTGCTACCCTCTTAGGTCTTGGTGGGAGTGCATGTGCATTCGTAACCATTTTCCAACCGTCCTCATTGCTAAATTGTTGACCTGGTAAACCAGACTCTTGGATTTGCTCCCCACTTGGACCATGATTTGCTGATGCTAATGTTGGTACCTGAGCACTAGTGTTCGGAGCAGCAATGACTTCATGTGGAGCTTCCTTGTGATAAACTTCAGGCAGAACATCCTTCCGCTCGCTCATTGGATTAACAGTGGCATTTGTATAAACAAGATCAATACCATAAGCCGATGGAGGCACTCCACCAGGCCCAACTGTAGCGACAACATAACTAGAGTAGGGACCCCCAATGCTCATCATATGGGGCAAATGGCTCACATTGGCATGCTGGACATTGTGCAAATAAGAGCTGGCCACAGAAGGTGGTGGCATTGGTTCAGTTTGAAGAACTACCTTTGGTTCATTGACATCAAAAAAAGTGTTGGTGTGGCTCTGTTGAACCTCTTTTGCCTGAGTGTGTTCTGGTATTGCATTCTGGGGTAGACCATTTTCAGGTGCCGCTGTATGCTTCCTTTGTTCAGTAGAGCCAGAAGCTTCGCTGGGACTCACCCGGAGTGAATCCATCATCCTGTCCACATTTGCCATATAGGTTGGCACAGCCACAGGTGCCACTGGAGGCACATTATCATGACGCGGCTGTCCATCCTCACGATGCCTTGCATTGCCACTTAAACTACCTTCGCCTGAAAGCTGATTGTTGGGACTACTTTGCTTCACTGGATACTGAGCCATTCCCTGGCCTGAAGGCAATTGCTGCTGCATAGTTGGAGAGACTACTCGCTCCTTCTCATTAGGAATCGCTGGGATATGGCTAAATCCGTAGGTCGATGGCAACTGCTGTGGCGGCAAATGCTGCTGCTGCACATACACATGCTGATGCAAGCCAGATGGATCAACGAGCACTGAGTTTGTGATCCCTTCCACCTTTTGCGCATACACTCTCTCCCTCTCAGGCGGCACTGGATGCAAATGCGTGTAACCATAAGCCCCCAATGGAGGAGCCGGCACTGCCCGCTCGGGCATTATAATCCTTGCCACATCTTCAGGCCGCAGGCTCATGTACACTGGCACCGGCTCAGGCGCAGCCCCACCGTGCACATCGCTGCTATACTCATTCACCACTGGATCAGAGTGTGAGTGAGGCAGCGCCTTCAAGCACATATTGCAGTCTTCCAACCTTGCGCCGTTTCCTGGTGGCGGCTGATTCATACCATGCATGGCCTCTCTATGATCATTCAGGAACACAGGCGGCAGTGGTGGCAGCTGTGACAGTGGCTGCCGGTACTTTGCCACCTCCGGATGTGGATGTGGGTTCACCTGTGGAGCCCTCACTTCGGCGGCACTCTCCTGTGGCTTCACTGGGACAGGAGTGGCATTGCTGAAGACATCAACAAGGGGGGGCGGAGCTGCCATACTAAACGCCAATCTCGCGGCATCATTGGAGCAAGTGGAAGTGGGGGAGAGCGCAGACGGAGAGCCGCCGCCGCCTCCTCCTGAAGGCAGCGGAGGAGGAGGCCCGCCATCGGAGTTCTGCGTGGAAGAGAGGCTCGCGAGGCTATCCTTGCGCACAATGCCGTTCACAGCCTCCAGATACCGAAGCCCAGCGTCGTAGCCCCCGCTCTCCATCTCCTCTCCACCCGCGCCACCCACCGCGTCCGAGATGGGGAAGATGAAAACCCGTAGCTTAGGGCTGGCGCAGGCCAGCTTATCGTACTCCTCGATCATATTGTCGAGATCCTCCGGCGAGGACACCGAGATGAGCGCATCGAGGCCCTCGTCGGGGAGCTGGTACTTCACCGCGAAGCGTGGCCCGGTGGCCCCGCCGTACGCCTCGGCAAGCCGCGCGAAGAGGTCCGGGAGCGCCACCCCGCGCGGCACGGACACGATCCGGGTGTCGCCGCCGGCGTACCGCAGCGTCCCGTCCCCGGGCCGCGGGAGGATGCGGCCGCCGAGGCTGCACAGCAGCTTCATCCGCTCCCCGCCGCCGTCCTCGGCGACCCCACCGGTGGCAGCCATCGGCGGCGGCGCGGGTCCCCCCTCCGTCCCTCCCTCCCCCCCTGGATCTAGCTAGCCTTGGGTTTTTGGGGACGAATCGAAACCCTAAACACCACGCGACTGCGAGCTCTAGCACCGGACGGATTCGAGGATTCGAGGGGGCGAGTCGCTCGATGATTAGCTCATGGCTTGGTGTTGCTTGGTTTTAATTTTTCATTTTCTGTGTGTGTGGGGGATGGAGGGGGGAGCAGGAATGGAGGGGGGAGGAGCAGAGTGGGGAGGGTGTGTTGTACTCAAAAACCCTTGGCTCGCTTCGGCTGCTGGTTTTCTCTTTCTTCTTTTCGTCGTCGGGTTTTCTTACGTGGGATTTTGGAGCTTTCTATTTGGGTTGTGGTTTCCCCCCCCCCCGTTTTCGATTTTTTTAGTATCTTTTTTGGTTTTTGCTTCTGGATTATTGGGAAACTTTGGTTATGGGTTTTGTGGGTTGTTAGAGAGGAAACTATATGTGATACACGGACGATTTTTGTGCACAGAAGGATTGTACTATGTGGTTAGTGATAAATTGAAAATTTATCTATGTGAAGAGTCCAGTGGTAACGTACAGAACATCTGGAAGTAGACTTGAGAATGGATTTATTGGCTCTGTTTTTTTGTCTTTTAAATTGGTTTTTGTTTTAGTTCTTTTAGCGATAATTATTTATTAGACTATTGATAAGTTGTAGCTCGAAAAAAACATCCCCATTATATATCTAAAGAAGTGTAGGAACAAATTCGTGTGTAGTGCAAACAAAATTGAGGTCAACTGCTAACGATATAAGCCGTGTAGCCAGATTGTCAAACCACTGTCCAACTTAATGGAAGTCAACATTTCCACGCACTCGAATCTGGATATATGTGTGGGTGTTCTAATATTGGTTAGATTATTGGGAAAATAATAATTGTCATTTAGCATTTTCTGTGATGCCAGACAATTTAGTTTTGTTTAGCGTTAATCTTTTATTTATTTCTGACCTATCCTTTTTATTGCCTTTGCTTATTTTGGTTTGAAATTTTTGAGGTTTTTTGTCTTTTGTTTTAAGTCACGAACAAAATATGACATAGTTTGCAAACTTGGTCAAATGGGTTGGGTCAACCGTGCCGTCCCGAGGCATGGTACTATTGGCCCAGCCTAGATACAGCACGGCACGAGTAGTAAACGGGCCATATCGGCTTGGCCCACTCAGGCATGTTGTGATTGGGTAGGTATGGCGGGTGGGGCGGGCACGGCATGGTCTGGCCTAGCATGGATGGCACACCATTTAACCCCTCTCAACCCTTCCAAGAGGCTAAGTCTGTTCAAAAAAATGTAGTAACTCTCATATGGTAGTGCGATAAAATTGCTTGTGGTTGACTGTAAATTACTTGTGTTTGGGTAACTGCACTCTTCTAAGCTCAGACGGATGACTTATCAGTAAAATTACTTACAACTGACAATAAAATTACCGACAATTGACAATAAAACTACTACTAGAGGCCCCTTTAGCCCTTGCTCGGTTGTCTCATTCCCCTTGGCCCCTGCCACTACCGCATGCGTCAGCGGCACCAACAGTACTAAATTATCTACTTTTCATTTATTTGAAATACCATGTATAATTAATGGTGGAGAACAGTTATTATTGTAATATTATCGGGCTAACTGTGTACCTAAGACCTTAAGCCCTACGCGACTTGGTGTTATAATAATAACATATTCTGTTGTAACTACTCTAATAGACTTATTATTCATTGGAGTAATGTTCCACTGAATAAATGAATAATAATCTATTGACTAGTGTTATTACCGCTTGGTAATGACACATGTCTCCCATATGAGTGGTCAAACCAACCTGCGGTATGACCGCTCTATGCACGGTGGTTTGACCCAGGCGACCAAACCGGCCTTGTGTGGGCAGTTTGTCTAGTCACGGTCTGACTGGCCGTTAGTTGATGGTCTAACTGGGTCATGACATGAGTTAGACCAGTGCGATATGATCGGCCCTGTGGTACTACCGGGTATTTGTTATCGGTAGTTATTTTCCAAAGAGCTCCATTTCAACTACGTCAGTTTTGATCACACAGATCTCGACCATGTCGGTTCTAACCACGCTGGTTTTGACCACACTGGTTTTGATCACACAGATCTCGACCACGTTGGTTTCGACCACGTCGGTTCGACTATGCTAGTTTCGATAACACAGATCTCGACCACATCGTATCCGACCGTGTTGATTCGATTATACTGGTCTTTGATCACACAGATTGGACCACGTCGGTTTCGACCACACTGATTCAACCACGTCGATTTTCGACTACATCGATCTTCAACCATGCAGGTCATCAACCACGTCGATCTTCGACCACACAGGTCATCGACCTAGTCAATCTTCGACCACACAGGTCATCAACCACATCGATCTTTGACCTCGTTGGTTCGACTACGTCGGCTCGATTATGCTGGTTCCCGACCACACAGGTCTGCGATCACATTGGTTCGACCACACAAATCTTTCAACCACCAACAAACGCGGTAGTTTCGTGATTACAACACCGGTAATTTTGTTCAGCGGTAGTTCCAATTTCCCTGAGAAGTGAATATACTTCAACAGATTTTGCAAAACATATTTGCAAACTACAGTATCATGCACACAAGGATTATCCATGATTCCCAATAAGTTGTAAAATACATTTACAAATATAAACCTCATACTACAAAAAATAGAAACGTAAACTCCAACACTTCCAAAATACATTCGCAATGTATAATCCCATGTTACAAGGGTTCAACACATGAGATTAAACTATTTACAAAACACATTCGCACATACAAACCTCATGCCAAGGAGAGCTAGATCAAGTGAGGTTGAGTTATCAAAACATGTTGAGACTCAAGTTACTAGACATGACCCCTCTTAATAGTACAATAACCTATACTAGCAACCCGGTCTTCCAACAAAACACCAAGACCGGTAAAAAAACTAGGAACACATCTTTAGTCCTAGCTAGCCACACCTTTGCTTTGAGTCATAGTCTTGACATGCATCAACCCATGATGCATCCTTTACTTCAACTCCATCAACACATGATGGATCTTTACTTGACTTGATTATCAACACATGATCATCTTCTCTTAGACATATATCAACTCATGATGCATCTTCTTCTTGACGGCATTCAACACAAGATGTCTTCTTCCATCTTGACTTGATGACCTTCAATCCATAAAGTTATCCCAAGTCATCTTCATTTGTGGAGCCTAACCTATTCATCTAACTCATGAAAAATGTTAGTCCACAAATCAATTGCCATCAATTACCAAACTTCACTATTAATATATAAATGGAGGGATTAGATTCTACAATATTCTCTTTTTGGTAATTTTTGACAATTTCAATAAATAATGAGATAGAAATTGAATTATGAGTATACAACATGTACACAACATTTGTATACTCTAAGATAAGCTTTTAAAGCAAAACTTACTTATCCGGTTGTTATTAATCATCCAACCATTAACACATAATAGAAAAACTAGATAACAAACTAATTATGAGTATATATGAACTACACAAGCTATATATACTCAAGGGATATATTTCAAAGTAAAGACCCTTAATATGTGTATTAAAGAAAATATTAATCAATACTTATGAAATCACAAAATATAGAGTTAACTCCCCTCAAATGTCTGCATACAAGTATACGTAATGAAGACATATGCACATATTTATTTTAGACTATTTGTAGAGTTCAATTTATTTTTTGATTTAAGAAATGCACTAATATATAAAATGTGATTTCGAATGCATACATCTTTGTTTTTCACCTTTTTATCCAAATGTGACTAAGTAATATCATAATCAATAAACATATTAGTCTCACAATTGTATGTATCATTATAATGAAAACTAATTTTATTGAGCTTAAACCTATAGTTGTGCCCTATCCGGATCCGTACCATGATGTGCCGAGGGGCCTATTTGGCTAGGTCTAATGGTTCAGCTAGGTAACTACTCTTTAATAATAAAAAATGCCATTTTTTAAATACCGATGGTAAAAAAAGGGGAAGAGGTCCGTCACAATAATCAATGCCTCCTTTGACGTCTATAGGGACTATTTGGTGGTGATCGGTTCGGCTGAAAAGCTCGTGGCTTATGGCTGAAAACACTGTAGCTGGCTGAAAAAAGCACTGTAGCTGACAAAGACTTATTTAGCATAATTAAATTTTAAAAAATTTAAAAATAAAAATATATGCTAGCCCATTACGTATAATACAAACAAATACGGGAAAAAAAGAACCGGCAAAAAAGCTCAACAAAAAGCTAAAAGTTCAGAAAAAGACGAAACTTATGAATAGTGAAAAATAAGCCAGAAGCCGAAGCCGAGTTGATCGGGGCGTTTATCATCACTGCATGGAGGTTTGATTGGCCAATGAGGAGACGCAAAAAAAAAAAGGAGTATACATTTCCTCTGGACAGCTTTGCTCTCCCCAAATGCTTTCAAATGAATGAATTCCCCACTATTTTCTTATGGTATTGATTTGAGCCCATAACTAAAAACCATTATCCACTTCCATAATGGTACTATACCACATTCACACTGTTTAGATTATACATAATGCATCTACCGCGGAACCCAATTAATCTGCACCCACTAACCCGGCCATTCACATGCACAAACCACTGATCTCAGTACTGCACGTGATATTCCCACACACCACTAAGGGCCTGTTTGAAACAGAGGAATTTCACAGGAATTTTGCAGAAAACAGTTCAATTCCCGCAGGAATCGGGAAAAATTCCCGCATTCCAAACAGGGCCTAAGACTTCACGGTATTCTCACCTTAAAAAAAAAAGAAAAAGAAAAAACTACTGAATTTACTCCTCTGTGATGAGGTGTTGTCAGCTTATATAACAATCATTTATGGGGCTAAAATACGACGGATCCTGTACGTCTTGCAGTCACACAAGAACAAAATTGAAGAGGCTTTATGTTCAAAAAAAAAATTTTTTTGAAGAGGCTTGACCTTAGCTGGCATACATTTACGGGGCACCCCCTCATTAAAAAACAATACAAGAACTGGGTCTACAGGAATGCACTCCCATTAAAAAACAATACAAGAGCTGGGTCTACAGGAATGCACTCCCAGAGTCCTAGGGGCATTGTATAAGCTTTCTATTGCAACTTATAACTTTTGATTAAAAATAAATAATAATAACTGAGAAAAGTGAATTTTAGAAGAAGAAAACGAGCGGTAAAAAGTGTGTGAGAGATATGTGCACGTGATGGGAACGAGAAAAGTGGGTGCATGATACACCCATAATCTTCGGCCTTATCTCCGGAGTGAGACGATAGCGAAAGGAGCTAAGAACCCACTTCGAAAGAGAAATTTTGATATTTGACACTGAATACGTGCGCCTCTCAACTTTTAACCCCCAATTCGCACGCCTTTGGAAATTTAACCCTGTCACTGCGAATTATTTTGATTCAAGGGATTCTCTTCATTTTCGCAGTGACAAGTGTCAAAATAGAAAAGGAGAGAAAATGAGGAGAATCTCTTGAATCAAAAGAATTCGCAGTGACAGAGTTAAATTTCCAAAGGCGTGCGAATTGGGGGTTAAAAGTTGAGAGGCGCACGTATTCAGTGTCAAATATCAAAATTTCTCACTTCGAAAAACCACATATTTAGGCCTCGTTTGGCAGAGCTGGTCATCTGTAGCTTTAGGAAATCCTGGATCTAGAGTTGCAGGTATGTTAAATGCATTTACATGACTCATTTCATTTATATTATATATTAAATAAAAATATTTAAATCACTTTAATTTAGTCAACAAACTACAGATCCAGCATAGATCTCGGAGTTAGAGCTGTGCCAAACGGGGCCTTATATTAACTTTTTTAACATTTTTAAACAGAAGCTAAAACTAGAAGCTAATACAAAGAGTACCTTAAAGTAGTAAGGAAGTTTTAGGGTGTAATTGAAGGGCTTAAGCTTTCAGATGAGGCAGGAGATAGTTGGCTTTAGACTTTAGCTTTTTTTTAATTACAAATGAGGACGAATACTCATGTATATTATACTTATATCACACGTATATATGTGTATTTTACTAAAACATACGTTAGGTCTAAAGCGGATATCGCTGAATAAATTCTAGATCTATCTAGTATCTCAGAGAGTGCAAGCACGTATTTTTTCACTAAAAACACGTACGTATGTGAAGCTGAGAGCGTACATCAAACCCGGGGGTTCGAACGTGGACGAGTAGGCCGCTCGATGACATTCTCAGCTCGCTGGGCTCAGTTGTCTTAGCCTTTAGCATCCACTAGTACGGGAGTTGTGGTTTCAGCTTTGATAGTACGAAGTCACTTATGCTTGCATTTCTAAGCCAAAGCTAAAGTTTACTTCCATTAGGAAACAAACGTCTCTCTTGCACCAACAATTTGCAATTTTTGCAACTATTTAACTTCTATCTTATCAAATACTCCTATACTCGCTCATACTAACAGCTGTAAAGCTGTAATATTAGATTCTTTAAAACACACCTTTTTTTGGAACTTCAATACATACTAAATCTACTTTCTTTATACAAAAACAAGGCAGTTGTAAGCAAGATGATGGTGCACTAATCTGGCTGGGCCCGACCAAAAGATGAAACCTAAAACGATCGACCCCAATTAGCACGGCAAAGCGAGGAGCAAAATAGAAAGGCGAAGGCAGCCAGCGTTGTTCCATGCTGCTGAGTGGGGCCACGGAGCTCGTGCCTCCAATCGGGGTGTTGGTGTCCGCCCCAACATGTCCATTGGAGAAGAGGATACCCCGCTTTATCATGGCCTTTGCCAGCTTCCTCACAGGTGGTGCAATCATCAACATTGATCATCTTTACCTATATATATTTGATCAATACTATGTGTGCTACCTAGGGAGACAATGAAGGGAGAGGAGTCCCTGATTTTTTTTGTAAATAATCTATATCTTATTCAAAATAACAAAAATATACCAGTGTAAACATTTTTTTTTATAGAAATGGCCTCTAGTCGTCTAATCTTTGGACGACTAGATCCTATCGCCCAATGGCCGCGCGATGTACAAGCAATCCGTGGGCTGTTGGGCAACATAATTGCAGTCGCTAAACCGTCAGGCTACTGCTTCCAGTTACCCAATCCTTCAGCGATTGGAGGCCGCGCGGCCGAGCCCCCGGCATTCTTCTTGCCCACGTTGCGAAGTGAAGAGAAGGCAGAAGGGAAAGAAAGAAGAGGAGAGCAGAAGGAAGAAAAGAGAAGAGAGGAGAGGGAGAGGGAGGAAGAGATGAAGAAGGAGAGGTTCCACTACTTCCGTTAGGTAAAATTTTTTGTATGTTGTGGTCAATATTTTTTGTATGAAGTAAATAGTTTATTTAGTGTATAATTAGTATCCATATAAAATTGTAGCTGCCGAAAAGAATAGTGCAACTTTGGTATAGAAAATTTAGTCAATGTAGTTATAGAAAATTAGCAGCCGTAGAAACCTGTAGTTGTAGAAAATTTAGTAAATATAGTTGTAGAAAATTAACATCCGCTCTAACTAAATAGTTATACAAAATTAGTCAATACTTTTGTACGAATTAAATAGTTTACTTTGTACAAAACAATAATACATAACATTTATGATTAATTATGAATGAATGTAATGTCATTAGTACAATGAAAAATCATATGTACCGTTATAACTGGTATATTGGCATTTAAATGGAAATGTCATTAAATTGTCGAAACCCATTAGGAATTATTTATAGTAGAAAAGAGCTCGAAAAGTGAGACAATAGCAGCGTTGGTGCACGGTCTACCGATATGGAGTTAATGCTATGAGGGTAATGTAGTACATCAGTATTTCTATAATGTGTGATGCAATTTGACTAGTTGCGACATTGAAAATATGTGTAGGCAGACATCAGTAATGTCGATAACCACTACATTGAAAATGCATTACGGTGTCGGCACCGTTCGTGAAGGTCCGAACGGTGTTGATTTGAGCGGTTTTGCGTAAGCTACTCTGGTATACCCGGATAGCAAGAATCATTCTCGAATCGCAGATGTGATGTACTGCCTCACCCGAAGTTTCTCCTTAGACCCTGATGTGTGCAGCGTCATACAATGGCTTTAGAGTCGGTCTCCTACGGACATTAGATGGGAGTTGAGAATATTGATGTGCACTGTTGCATGGAAGGGGTTTGTGCAAGGGTGCCAACGCCATATATACGAGTGTGTAATGTTTGTGCAACTATACCCAATAGAAATTGTACAAGGTCATGCCGACGACTATCATCTGGGAGGTGCGAGCAATTTGGGACGCCCAGCATGTTGGTCAAGAGAAGGAAGTTACTCGTGATGAGACCGATGCGGTACGTAGAGGAGAAGAAGAATAGTCATGGCATGGTGAGGCTGAGGATAATCTGATGAAGGGGAACATATGGAGTACATAGTGTATCAAATGTAAAGCGATGACCAGATGGCTTGGGCTAAAGAGAAAGCTGTACAGGAGGACGATGAGGAAGTTTGGATGAGGATGAAGCTCCCATCCTGTAGGAATGGAACCGGTTTGATGATAAGTGTATTGCCACACATGACGAGCACGAATTACCCTGGGAGTATCATGGTACAGAGGTTCAATTGTATTCAATGTTTGCTGACAAAGTATCATTGTAGGATTCTAACAAGTTGTAGGCCCTGTCCATGCAGAGGACTTTTCGGGTCGTGAAATCTAACCAGGAGCAGTATAGCGTAAATTGCGAGCAGGCTAATTATCCTTAGAGGGTGCACGCACGTAGACCGAAGTATGAGACTCACTGGATTGTATCAAAGGTGGAGCCTCACTCCTGTATTCTCAGTAGTGTTTGGCAATCTGATGTATAGAGAGATAGTGGAAAAGAAGGACATAGAGGCAACACACATCATGGTGGCTATCGAGAAGAAATTCAAGTACAAGATTAGCTACACGAAGGCATGGCATGTGAAGCAGAAGGCTTTGGAAAAATGGTTTAGGTCTTTCGAGGCAGCGTACGACAACCTTCCTCGTATGCTTCAGGTGCTGCAGGACAAGAACCCGGGCACATACATTGCTATGAAGGATAAGCCATCTACAAAGCCGCCAGGTTTTGCAGTGTTGTAGAGGACCTTCTTAGCTTTCGGTGTGTGTATCGAGGTATTCAGGCATATGTTTTTTGTGATCTCAGTTGACAGGACCTTTTTGACTGGCAAATACAAAGGCTAGAACCTTACAGCCATTAGCATTGACAACAACAATAAAATTATGCTCCTGGCCATCGCAATTGTGGAAAGTAAGAATTACGATAGCTAGTTATAGTTCCTTAGACATGTGAGGGTTGGAGTTGTCAATGCTTGTCCTGGTGTGTGCCTGATCTATGATTGCCACGCCAGGATAGTGAAGGCCATAAGAAAACTTCAGGAAAACCTCGAGGAGCCCTTCCCTTGACCGGATATAAGGAATAGATGGTGCATTCGTCACCTAGGGGCGAACTTCTTTAAGCAATTCCCGAAGTAACCGTTGATGAAGCTGCTCAAGAGATTGGCTATGCAGAACCAAAAGAGAAAATTTGATGCTTTGTGGGCGTTGTTGGACAAGCACATCAATGAGAAAAACAAGGGACTAGCCATGGCTGGGGCGACACAACTCGAATGCCTCACAGCACTGGCTGAGCCTAACGCAGCTGGCCCGACGAGGAGGAGCTCACGGAACATCAAGTGCTTCTTGCAGTGGACCGAGGGAGAGCTATTGGAGAAGTGGTCCCTGCTGCATAACATGGACGGTGCGAGATATGGCATAATAATAACTAATCTTGGCGAGGTGTACAACTGGGTTCTCAGGGCCTTCATATTCAGCCTCTCATTGCCATCGTAGAAGGTGTTCTGCATAGCACAATCGACTATTTCAGGGAGAGATGTGTGTGTAAGATGTTCCATTTGAGACTTGGGTACTGTGTTTTTGTTATGGTATCTTTGTTTGGTATTGGAGTATCGTTGCTTGATTACGTGCAAACAACATGATCTTTACATATACTTTTGCAACTGTAGTCTGTAGTCACATTCGGACTAGTTGTAGGTCAGTAGGTGAAAGGAACAATCCATTTGAATCTACCTCGGAAGCTTTGGTGAATTTATTGCGTTTCTTCTTGTTGGAGATTTTAACTACTGTCAACTAGATAAGAGATAGTTAAGCAGTTAGTTCTACTTCAAGGATCTTTTTTTTATGAAATATTGAATATTTCAATTGTTAAATTTCAAAAATGAGGATGTTATATTATACACTAATCTAAACATTTTTATTTTGTAGATTCTCTTTTGGGTGTGTGATTGGATTTTTGTTGGCAAGTCATCAAAGCTTTCGTAATATCGTACCGAGGCACTTATTGTTGTATATTTCTTTTCTTTTTATCTATAGATATTCAAATATGTGTTGGATTTTAAAACTATTAGGGTTATCAACTTTATATATGTCATATGTATATGAATTTGTTCATACTTATTGACTATACTTGACTCATAGCTCAGCCAGTCTCTCAGATTTGCCTGGCTCCGCCGATGCTGAGCCGTGATCGTTTAAGAGCAAGTACAATAAGGGTCTTATAGCCAAGCTAGTCAGCATTTTTGCTGATGTGGAGGAGAGAAGAGAGGAGAGAGAGGAGAGCTTGGCTCTCATGCAAGCAACAAGCTGCACACGGGAGCCTATGCAGTGGTGGGTCCAGATAATAAATGTATGTGAGGAGGAGTAGGAAAGAGAATGTGAGACATGATATCATATAATAATAAAAAAACTTTTGTAGACAAATAGGAGACAAATTATTGTATAACTTGGCTCTTATAACTTGACTTATAGCCAAGCACTTGGCTCTATTATTGGACTTGCTCTAAAGAAGGTTTTAGGGGAACACAATGCGAAGGAAAATCCACGTATAAACGCCTGGACGCATTCGTTTTGGACGAACCGTGAATCTTTATCAATCCGATGAACTCTGCTGCTGTGCGCGTTCTTGTCTCGCAGTCTCGGTTTTGCTGTGATCAATAGTAGCAGAGCATAGTTCCTCGTTTCGCTGTCAAAAACTACTATTTTGCTTAAGATTCCTTGTACCTCGCGCTTTATTGGAATCCAGCTCCAGTTAAGCGACAGTCAAAATGGCACCACCGTGAGCTGCCTCTCGTCCTGATGTGATCATAACCTATCAGCTTCAGCGTGCTCCTCGACTCCTTTGCGAAATATACATCTCAGCAACAGATTATCACTCGAATGTGCATCTTAGCAACAGTTTCCACTAGATATATCACCCCAAGTTATACACCAGTAACCTTGAAAAAAAATTACCTTCTGCTCCGCGTAAAACCACTTCACTCATGTGCGATTTTTACCGATATAAATAAAGTCAGTAAAATATATATACAATTAATTAGTAGACATTATCTTAAAATAATACTCCGTTTAAAAACTAGTTGCTGTAGAAAAGCTAGAAAGCAGCTTTTAAAAACTAAAAAGAACATAGCCAAAAACACATGACCCCAACATTTGGCCTGTGGACTGCACGAGGTCGAGTCAAAGCCAGGAGGCTCTGGCACAGATCTCCGCCTCTTCTTCCATGGCAGAGTAGCTCGCTCGCTAGTCGCTACAGATGATTTGGGAATACTGTACCAATAGCAAATCGGACGCTTAACCTAATGTAATGTAACGTAATGCGCCTAGTTTGGAGCGAGAGGCCCACATGGGGGGGGGGGGGTGACGAGGCCATGTGTCCATCCTTGCCCAGGAATCCAGCTCACCGGACCCCCAGCTGGCTTGCAGCCGCACCTGACCACTTCTTTACAGGCGTCGCCGGTACTCGCGCGCGCCCTGAAACTCGCGTCGTCCCCCTCCCCTCGCCTCGCTCGGCATCGCCACGGCACCGCACCACCACTCGCGTCCGCGTCGCGTGCCGCGCCGTTTTGTTTAATCCTTTCCTCCTGTACTCGTCCATGTCGGCATCCTGTTCACTTGTTTTTTCCTCTCTTCTTTTGCTTTTCTTTTTCCAGTGTCGTGTTTCGTCGTCGGCTCACCCGTTAGCCCCGCTCTAAACAGCTCCGTTTTTTTGGCTTTTAAAAGTTAAAAATAATTTAAAATACATTGATTTTTAATATGTATTTTTTTATTATCTATAAAGATATAATGATTTTTTATTTTTAATTAAATACATCAAAAAAAATTAACTACCGCTACCGTGCTATTTCATTCAAAAGTTATAGTACTTTGCAACTGGACCTTTGACTGGATGAGGAGGTGATGGGTGCTGTGGGGGTAGAGCGTGCATTTATTTGGTCATTGTCTTTGATTTGATTCTGCGGGGGTTTTTTTTTTATGATCTCAGGTTTTGTTTGGATTAGTGCTTAAGTATGTCTCTCATGATAGATGGCATATTCAGGGGCGGAGAGAGGGGGGCGGGCAGGGGCCTGGCCCCCCCAATGGCCCACCAGTCACTAGACCCCCCACCCAATCCCAATGGTCCACCAGACATCCTCACATCCAGACCCATGCAAAAAGGAAACGAAGTCGAAGAGTCACGTCCTCACGTCCCCCAATCCCAATCGGTGAATGCGAATCGACTACTCCGCGCGGCGTGCTGGGTGCTGCGACGACTCGTCTCCCATCTCCATCTCCCATCTCACCGTACAGACTACAGAGGCAAGCCGGCAAAGCCGCAAAGGTGAGCAGAGGCAAAGCTCCGAGCGCGAGCGCCGAGCGGGCGGGCGGGCGGGCGGGCGGCTGAGCCTGAGCAGAAAGATCCAAAGCGCAGCGGGCAAGCGGCAAAGCATTTGATCAATCACAGATGACAGATCCAAAGCGGGCAAACAGTACGTCTCCACAGTTCACAGTCCACTACGTGTCTACGTTTAGTAGTTTATTTATTGATTCCTTTCACTGTTTCACAATCACAGATCACAAATCGCTGTTAATTCTATGATTAATTTCCTTTTCAATTTTTACCTTCAATTTAGGCATTTAGCATTTGATCAAGAATTCAAGATGAAGAGATTAAGAATGATCGATAGTTTTTTACGATCGATAGTACCTTTCTTTTGTGTTACTAGACGTATGCTACATTATTTTGCCATATGTGTTATGATTGAATTTATATGACAATATATATGCGTATGTTTAATTATATATGTGTATGTTTAATTTTGCCGACACACGGCGCCCAGGGCCCATGACGCCGACGCATTGGCGAGTCGGCCCCCCCTTTGTCTGGATCCTGGCTCCGCCCC
Source organism: Dendrocalamus latiflorus (assembly GCA_017311315.1). Taxonomy (NCBI): domain Eukaryota; kingdom Viridiplantae; phylum Streptophyta; class Magnoliopsida; order Poales; family Poaceae; genus Dendrocalamus; species Dendrocalamus latiflorus. The sequence continues at coordinate 33,638,694 of CM029659.1, read as the reverse complement.
TGGGCATATTTGCGTGTGCGAAAGGAGTTGGGGAGCTTGTTTAGGAAGAACAGTCGTTGGCATGCGGAACTGCAAATCTTACATCAGATGGGACTAGCTTTTGTTACTCATTAGGAGTACAATCTTGGAGCAGGCAACTACAAAGAAAATCGAGCACTTGATTAAGCCGAGCGCACTAATGCCTAGTCCTAGAAGCCTGTTTAGCACATAAATGAGCAGCCTGGTGGCCCTGGTTACACTCCGAGCGCGAACATCAGTTTAAACAACAAACAACTTCTACTCAGTCCCTGAACTTCGGAGAGAATAGCAGAAATCTCCGAACGGTGAAAGTTGCCATTGCTCCAAAGATGTTAGAAACAAATTCATCAACGATGGTTTCATCAATCTTACAAAATAATATAAAAATTCTTTAGAAGAGAATGGATATGTTCTTTATTACTATAAACTGGTTACAAGATGTCTTTACAAAGGCTAGAAGCTAGCTCTAGTTTATTTTTTTTCTACTAGATGGAAGATTATGGTTCTTACGATCTACTTCTATGAGCTATCTTCAATCTTCTTGAATGTGCTTTGGTCTGGGGTTTTTTCATTGTCCTTTTGACTCCTTTCGTTACCCCTTAAATAGCCTTAAAGGGGCGCCAATTATCCATTGAGGAAGACGTCTTTCTGGAACCAGTGCGTCCGATCGGGGAGGTAGTTACTGTCAGAAAGAGAGGGTGCCTGATCGTTGGTTATTGTCAGTGGGAGACGAACATAGAGAATAACTATATAGCAGTTGTTGTTAGAGACTCAGGGTTGAAAGCATCGTATTGTTTTGAGTGGATAAGACACGTATTTTATCCATCACACGGAAGAACCAATGGGTGATGCAGAAGTGTTTGCACTATCCCGACCACCGGGTCTTGGGGGATCCTATCGTGAAGAATCATGCATGGCATCTTAATTGGTAACACTGATTGTGTTAACTCCATGCCTCCAGCAGGAATCTTCCAATGAACTTCCGTCGAAAATAAGGAAGTGCTTTCCATCGCTTTAGCAAGTAGCCTCCATGATGGAGAACTGTTGAAGACCACCACCTCTGGAGGACTTTGCAGTGGACTCAACCTAGTAACTTCATTGACACCGCGATCAGGTGTCAGTTGGCTTCGAAAATATGTAGGAGCTATTGGCAATAGTAGTTGCCTATGACCGTATTGAGAGTACCCTGACTTCCAGATCACAAGGTCGATCTCTTATCACCGTGTTTGCCAATCGGAAGCATCGGGCTTGTAGTGAAACCTGGGCATTCCGATCTAGTCAGAATGGCTGATTCCTCTAGGAGTGATGATGATGATGATGGGAGCGACTGGTCTTTTTCCATGCAGTGGATCTCACTGGTCTTAGCGATCGACAATCCTAGAATGGATGAGGACGATGAAGAGGCATCATGTTCTATGGCACGAATGCATGCCTTCATGTCGAGGTTGATGTAATCTGCCAAGTCGAACCAGTTCTCCGCGTCTCAGGTTCCTGTCATGATCACATGAACGATACCGAAGGAAACAATGGAGGATGATGATTGCTGAATGAAGAAAGCTTCAAGGATCCAACACCTTCCTCCCCCACAGACGACGTTAGCTGTCGATGATCGAGTCGCCGATGTTAGAAATAATATGAGAAAGATGGTTGAATGTAACATCCCAAAAATTTAAAATTTGAAAATAGGAATTTCTTGAATTATTTTTGCAATATGTTCGATTTGAATTTGGATTTTACGATGTTTTTCTGAGTTTGGTTGAGGTTCAAAAAAATAATAATAATAATTTGAAGACTTCATAAAAGACAAAGAAGTGGATTAATAATGCCCTAAAAAGGAATGCGCAAACAATGGAAGCAAGTAAAGTAAATACCAACATTAGTTGGAAATATTTTTATTAAGTTCAAAATGTCATCAGGAACTTCTGTGTTTTTTTTTCTTGAATTTTTGGAGCTTATTTCATATTTTTCAGAGCTTAATTGAATTTCCTATGCTTTTCAGAAAATAAAAATAAAAACAAAAACTTCCTCCCCTTCCATCCGGCCGCCACATGGACGGCTCGGATCCGCCGCGAATCCCGCCTAACGCCTCCCCGCTCTCGCCACGCGTGCGGCTCGGATCTGCCGCGCATCCCGCCCGCGCCTCTTCTCCCTCCGCGTGGCAAGGGCGCCGCTCCCACTCCGCCTCGCTCCCTCTGCCCGGTGGCCCCGCCTTCGCCCCGCGCGCGTCTCCCTGCCAGCGGGCCCGCCCTCGCCCGCTCCCTCTCTTCACCGCGCGGGACCGCTTCCCCCTCCCCTCCTCTCCTTTTTCTTTTCTTCCCAGAGCGCTCGCGCCACCTCTCTTCTTCCCTCTGCCGCGCGCAGCAATCCTCCGCCACGTGGCCTCCATGCGCAGCCCCGCCCGAGGTTTTCCCCGCGCGCGCCCACGGTTTCTCGGCCACCCGTGAGCATAAGTTGTTTCCCCACGCCATCTCCCTTTCCCCTACCTCCCTCTTCCCTTCAACCCGAGCGCCGGCCACGCCCGCCTGCGCCTCCATGCCGCCCCGGCCGCTCTGGCGAAACCCCACCATTTAGACCGCGTCACGGAGTGCCCGCGCCTCTCCTCTACCCCCTCCTCAAGTTGATTAAGATTCCATTCACCGGAGCCCACGCGCCGCCCTTCTTCCCCGACGCCGGTCAAAGCCGCCGCCACCGCCTCTGTTTCCTGGCCGTCGCACCTCGGCTCGATTCCCTTCGCCGGGAGCACCACCAAGTCACCGCCGAGCTTCCCCGAGCGCCGCCTCGCTCTCTCCCCCGCTGTAGCCCACCGGCGACGTGACCTCCTCCGCGCCGCCGCTGTGCACGCCGCCGGCCCACCGTAGGCACTCCCCGACCCAACCGGCAGCATGGTAAGCTTCACTTGGCCTCCCTTATGCTCACGCGCATGCTAATGTGCTCCCTCTCCGGCGCCGTCGCCCCACGCTCACCTCACCGCCGGCCGTCCCGCGCAGCCGCCCGACCGCCTCGCCGCCGCTCCGGTCAAATCACCGCCACCCTCCTCTTCCCTAACTTCCCTGGAGTCCATTTCACGGGTCGCCGTCACACCCCAGCCATTCCCTCGCCAGCGCCGCCGCCCAGTCCGAGCGCCGGCCAGTTCCTCTTTTTTTCACCCAGGCCGGCCTCGCCTTATCTATATTAGCTGGCTCCTCTCACTCACAAACGAGCGCGTGCTCAGTTGGTTAGCCGACCTGAGTCCACCCCGCAGGTCTGTGGTTCAAATCCTCTCTGCGCAAGTTTTTATTTTAATTTCTTTTAGCACCTTTCAGCTGGGAAAAGACTAGGGAACAACCTAAGGGAGCTAAGGTAATTTGATTAGGTTCAAGTAAAATTGGTGTATACCCCAAAATATAGAATCATATGCATATTGATAGTTAAGTAGTTAGGAGAGTTAAAATTTAATTCATGAGGGCTAAGAAAAATTCATTAGGATCAGTTAGCATTGGAATAATTACTATATAAGAATAAAAGTGCTTTATTACTTAGTCTAAATCTACTTATTAGTTAAGGGTATTAATGAAGAAGACTTTGGTTAAATGTCCGAATTTAACAGGAGTCTCAATTGAAAATACATCCAAATTAAACTTAAGGGAAATAAAATTGATAACTATAAAAAATATATATATGAGGTTTTAAATTAAAAAGACTACCCTCAATGGTAATTAAAAGTTATGCCCTAACATTTAACCTGCCGACATTAGATGGGTCTCAATAGTAAATTTAATTAGATAATAAAGGTCGCGTCATGAAATTTAATAACCGATAGGACGTGACCATAAACATTTAAATTAGAAGGCCTCCAAAATATATATGCAAATACACCAAAATAGTCTCGCTAATATGTAATAGGGTGTCAGTGATACTAGGCATAACTAGGAATAGCATAGAAAGGCTAATACATTTAATTAGGCCATAAAACCATATTGCGTAAGATTTAAATGTGGAATAGTTTTTATATGTGAATTAGCAATACTATTTGAATAATTAACTCATAGTCTAAATACTGATTAAAGGCATTAATAAAGGCACGTTTCTTCGGGTAGGTATTCAAATTAAATAAAAATCATAATTGAAAGGAAATTCCAAATAAAGCTAAACGTTTAGAAATTATATCTAGACATGAAATCAGGGCTCTAAACTAAGGACAACCTTTAATTATAATTAGAATCTATGCCCAATGTTTAGCGTACCTCCAATAAATATATTTTCATAGGGGGATTTGCTAGCTAGTAGGTATTGAAATATGACCTATATACTGAGCTGTGTCTAGATAGCTTCGCTAAACTAAAAATTGGAAACAAAGCTAAGCCCAATAGTAGCTAAAGTAAGATCGGAATAAAAATAGTGTCGTCAACTAAATTTTGACGCTAGCTTTAGTACATAATGGTATTAAGCATAATTGTATATATATAACAAGATAGGACCCATATGAGTGGATCCTAATTCTACTTAAATTTAGCCTAGCTATGAATGAAGATACATAAAATATGATAATGGGATTATTAGAGATTTAAATTCCAATTAATTACCCTATAAGAATAAATATTGAGCCTTTGCTATTTATCTTAATCTGATTAGTAAGTGAAAGCCTATATCAGAGATTATTCTAAAAACTTAATAAATATATCCAAGTTAAAGTTAAGGGAGTAAAGTGGGTTGTATTGATTCGTCGGAAATTATGATTTAAAAGACTTAAGTTCTAATATAAGAAATTCCTAGACCTAGCTTTTCGGACAAGTGTTATAATACTTTTGACTAAAAGATTTATAGAATAAGTACAGATCTCATCCATCAGTCCAGTATGCCTTTACCATAACCTAAGTTGCAAGGAATATATACCCAGCCAGACTCATACATCGATACATAGGTCTACCGAACTCATGGAACTTCCTTGATAAATACAAAAAAATAATAAAAGAGATTATTAATAAAAGATCAAGTTATCATATTCCACCACCAACCTCGCAACAAATCATCCTAATCACTCCTAATAAAACTAAATTGAGTTTATTCGGATTTATTTGGATCTTTTTGAGTTATTTACTTTTATTTGCATTCAGTCGTTTGTCGTGTAATTAGAAATTGGGAGTCGTGAAGATTCAGTGGATCAAACGAGATCAAGCTCGAAGTGAAGATGAAGAATATAAGCTCAAGAGAAAGCATCGTGTGAGCCAAAGTCCGCGGTAAACCGCGCCAGGCGAGTCAATACTTTGATCATGTTGAACCTACATTTCTGCAAATTACTTTGCTTTAAATTATCAAATTGCATGCGGTTATTTATATGCAAATACATGTTAATTTAAGATTCTAGTTATATCCCATTGTGTACTTGGTTAATATTACCCCTCCTTTGAAATATTTGAACATGTGAACATTGTCGCCCTAGCACAAATTATAATAGTAACCTTTCGAAAATAAGTCCGTAATTGTATGCCATGCGTAGTATTGTTTAGGTACTCATGGGCGCGAGAGCGCCCAAGCATCACTTTTTAATCATGAGAAAAGTTGGTTGGGCAGTCATGGTGGTAATGACTGGTGTATGTTGGATATGGTTATTTTATGCTCCCAAAACTCACAATTTGCTTTAATACCTGAGCGGATGGTTTGGGGGCTGGTATGTGGTGCGAAGGAATGCACAAAATTGTGGAGTGTGGTAGAACCGCTCAGATAATACTAAGGACCGAATCTTGTCATGTCAACCCGTGTAAAACAGTACAACCACAAGTCTGTAAAATACAACTTGGCTAAGTAAATTTATCGAAACCCCTGGAATCATCTCACTGGTAGTGGATAGAAGTGGATACGCAAGGGCAAGAGAAGGCCTAAAGGGACACCGAGTGGAGGGTGACGTTTCCCAGTCGTGCTAGCGCAGAGGGGAGTGGAGCCCGTACGCTAGTATCCGTGGGGAACATCCCGTGCATAGATGGGACCCACCGCAAGTGTGAGCAGCCCATAAGGTGAGATGACAAAAGGGACTAGATACTTTGAAAAGTCACTGTGATGGTCTGCTCAACCACATGTCTAAGGAAACGTGTGGGGCAACGAGTTGATTATCTCTTGTGGTGAAAGTGTACAAACTCTGCAGAGTCAAAACTATTCGAATAGCCGTGCCCACGGTCATGGGCGGACATGGGAACTTAACTAGATATAGTTCTGTTTCAAAAAAAAACATTGGAAACTGGGAATGGAAAACTTGAGGGGCGAAGGACTGCCCTGGTTTGGAATTGTCCTGGGCGTCGTCCCAGTGGTAAGTTAAGCGGCTATAACGCTGAAGAAATTGCTATATGGTGCAGATGCCATGTAACGGTGGATGGAATCTGAATCGATATTAATAATGCATTTCCTTGTAAATTATGATTTGTCCCGAAATTGCTAAGTCATAGGACTTTTTAATTAATTGTATTCAAAAGCACTCTACGCAAAATAAAATAGCCCGAGCCTCTCCTTTGTTAAGCCACACATACTATTTATTTGCATTCTGTGTATTGGCTCGCAGAGCACGGGGTCGGAGTGCTCATGCTCGCTTTTGCGACAAAATTTAGAATCAAGAAATCAAATCACCTCGCCTCAACAACAAGATTGGACAAACTGGCCGAGAAGATGAAGATGTCAAGGGCTAGGTCACGAACCTCCAGTTGGCTGCCTGTGGGCATGTCCTGAAGGTCCCACCTGCGTGCTTCGTTCTTCCGCTGCTGCAATTTAATGATTTCGGCCTAATCGGCCCATGAGTAAGTTTACCATTACCTTTACGCTTTCGCATGATATGTATTTTGATATTCAGAACTGTAAACTGTGAGCACTATCTACTGATCCAGGGAATAGTGCAGTAAATCACAGAGGAATCCGGATGTTAATATCTGGGGCCCTTACAGCTTTGGTATCAGAGCATATCGACTGCAGGTCGTGACCTAGTTAGCCTGGTCGTTAGTTTCATGACTAGAATTATTTCTTCAAAATCTATTTCGAAACATATAAGTGGTATTGCTCAATCTCCTCTCTCTTAGATGATTCCCTCTCACCTATATGCTGCCCTAGCCATTTGTGCTTCTAAAGCTCTCTTACCCCAACTTCAAAACGATACCACAGGAATGAGTGCTAATATCAATTTGCCCCCAAATACGAATCTGTCTATCAATTAAAAAGGAAAAATTTGATCCTCTTCTCATACCCTTATTCCAAAAATTTAAGGTTAGGAACGCTGAAGATATTCGTGAAGATAAGGTGGTTTCGTTCTAAAACGGACTACGCAGATAAACCCGGTGCCCCATTATGTGTGCCTTTCCCAGGTAGACGTTGTATTGTTGTAAGACTTTATTTGGCTCTGTGCACTGCCTTCTTGCCCTCGGGCGTCCTATTTCGCAGGCACAGGAAAAGCTTACTTTTAAAAATTTGTGTGGCTCAGTATCACTCCAGCTCCCTGGGAGTGCTCTTTTAAAATTTTTGTATGGGTTTAGAAGTATCTTATCTCTACGATGTAACATTCATCTCATGCTGTTTCCTCTCATCTTTTCTGGAAAACCCTACCAGGCCATGGATGGATACAAGACAACTACTACAACCAGACGCAAGAGGGGAAGAATAATAATTGATGATCCCAATCACCCCAACCATACGTATAGGCCGTCACCTGCCCTCACCCTACGCGAAATAGAACCAACAATGGTATCAGAGCGGGCAAAGGGGATCGGGACTTACCGCTGGGGCCACCGCGCCGCCGCTTTGCGAGCGCCGCGCCGCCGCCTTCGGGTCGCCGCAGCGGGCCGCCCTCCGCGCGCTCGGCCGCTGCCGCGCTCCGCTCGTGGCCGCCGCGCCCGAGTGGCCGCGTTCCCCTCCGCGCGGGCCGCGCCGACGCCTTGCGTCGCCGTCGCGCGCCCAGCTGCCGCCGCTCCGCCCCGCATAGCCCCGCCGCAGCCATGTGGAGCCGCCGCTCCGCCCCGCGCGGGCGCCCATGCGCCGCCGCTCCCTCCCCTCAGATCCGTTTTTTTCGGGTCAAGCCGGCTGAATGAGCTAGGGTTAGGGTTGCGGGTGTCCTTTGTGCCGGCTGCGATGTGCGTCAGCCGTTCGATCAGATCGGACGGTCTTGTTTTGCGGGCTGAGGAGCTTTTGGGCCGGCCGTGCGGGGCAAAATTTTGGGCTGCACTGGATTAATGGGCCGCGGCTGCGCAGGATGGGCCAAATGGCCATTTTGCACAGTAAATTCCAGAAAAATGAAATTTAATTATTTCAGAAGCATTTATGAGTGAATTTGAATGAAATTTGATTTAAAATCTCTGTAAATTTTTGCACCAACGTGTTATTTTTCCAGAGATTAGATGAGTACAGTAATAATGCTTCTGAGTATGAATTATTTTAGAATAATTTCATGTTTCCGCTGCAAAAGTTCATGTTTCCGCTGCAAAAGTATGAATTATTTGAGAATTGCTGTGAATTATGATATTGTTATTTTCTGACCAACGTTGATAATAACAGTATTATAATTTTAATTGATGTTTTTATGCATTATTTCTATTTCTGCCCAACGGTGATGTAGATTTAATGTATAGATAAAATTGTATGTCGTATTTTGACTAACGTTGGAAATAAGACATATAATTTTGCTGTTAACAGTATTATAATTTTAATTGATGATTTTATGCATTATTTCTATTTCTGCCCAACGGTGATGTAGATTTAATGTGTAAACAACTATATGTTTTAATTTTAACCAACGTTGAAACCAAGGCATGCAGTTGTTGTTATTATGTTAAAATGTTCTCACTGTATATGAATTGTGTTTTCAGGAGGATACTCTTTGATGGGCTACATCAGAGATATCCCGGTTCTCAAAGGAGACAACTACGCTGAATGGAAGAAAAAGATTGACATGACCTTCATCTTGGCTGAGGTGGACTGGGTAGTCACCACACCGTGTCCCACAGAGCCTGTGGCACCGGTGAGAGATGAAAATGAGGCTGGTGCTGCTTGGCAGACCAGACAGAGGGACTATGCTCCCATAAAAATGTCATATGATCTTGATCATAAAAAGTGGGTCACTGCCAACAAGAAATGTTTGGCTGTGATAAAGAACACGATCGAGCCTGCAATTGTGGGCTCAATCGCAGAGTGTGACACTGTCATAGAGTACCTTGAGAGAATAAAGAGTCAGTTTACTGGCTCTTCAAAGACTTATGCTACACAGCTGATTAAACAGCTTGTGACAGAAAGGTACTCTGGTGGTGACAGTGGCATAAGAGAGCATATACTAAGGATGAGCAACTTGGCATCCAAGCTTAAACCAATGGATTTGGCTCTCAAGGATGAGTTCCTTATTCATTTGGTTTTTGCTTCCTTGCCGAAAGAGTTTGACACCTTTGTTGTCAACTACAACATGCAGCCCGAGAAATGGGACTTAGAAAAGTGCATAACTATGTGTGTGCAAGAGGAGGAAAGAATTAAATCCTCACATAGTGGTTCTATCAACTATGTGAAGGACTACAAGAAAAAGAACTTTAATAATTCCTCCTCAAAGAAAGGAAAGCCTCAGCAACAAAATTTCACAGTGGAGAAAGATCAGTGCCTTCATTGCAAGAAAAAGGGACATTACAAGAAAGATTGTCCCGATTTCTTGAAAATGATTATGTCAAAGAAAGGTGATGACATCATTACGTTCATAAATGAGTCCCTGTATGTACAATATTCAAAATCTACTTGGTGGATTGATTCAGGTGCAACTGTTCATGTTGCCAATAATTTGCAGGGATTCTGTTCGACAAGGAATACGCAAAGAAAAGAAAGATGCGTTAAAGTCGCAAATGGAGTCCAAGCTGAAGTTGAAACTGTTGGCGATCTTTCATTAGAGCTAGCTGATGGTTTCACTCTTTTACTTAGAGATGTTCTTTATGTTCCCTCTTTACAGAGGAATTTGATTAGTGTTTCATGTTTGGACAATGATGGTTATGATTGTCATTTTGGAAATGGCAAGTGTGAAATAATGTTTAATAAATAATGTGTTGGTCTTGCCATCTTATAAAATGAGCTTTATTTGTTATCGTTATGTGATGATGTGAATGTCGTATGCGATAATGGGAACGTCGCGTGCGAGAAAGTGATTGAATCCTCGTCTACAAATGTAAACAGGAAACGAAAGAGAAATCTAAATGCGTCGTCGAAATCATGGCACTGTCGTTTAGGCCATATTTCGAGGGGGAGAATAGAAAGACTAGTTAAGAATGATATTCTTCCTCCATTAGAGTTCTCAGACTTAGAACAATGCAGAGAATGCATTAAAGGAAAAAATATGTAAAGAAAATTAAGAAAGACGCCAAAAGAAGCACAGGAGTTCTACAAATTATTCACACAGACATTTGTGGTCCTTTTCCTGTGAAAAGTGTGGATGGATATGACTCGTTCATAACATTCACGGATGATTACTCCTGTTATGGATATATTTATCCAATCAAAGAAAGAAATGAAGCCTTGGATAAATTCAAGATATTTAAGGCTGAAGTTGAAAACCAACATGATTTAAAGATTAAGATAGTCCGATCTGATCGTGGGGGGAGTACTACGGTCGACATACCCCATGTGGACAAGTTCCTGAACCTTTTGCAAGGTTTTTACAGGAAAATGGAATAGTGGCCCAGTATTCTACACCGGGCGAACCTCAGCAAAATGGAGTAGCTGAAAGACGGAACCGTACCCTGATGGATATGGTGCGAAGCATGATGAGCTACTCCACACTCCCATTGAGTTTATGGATGGAGGCGTTGAAAACCGCCATTTATATTCTCAACAGAGTGCCTAGTAAGTCGGTGCCCAAAACACCGTACGAGTTGTGGACAGGAAGAGTTCCCTCACTAAACCACTTACATGTGTGGGGGAGTCCCGCTGAGGCTAAAGTATTTAACCCAAACCTTGGGAAGCTTGATCCCAAAACAGTAAGTTGCCATTTCATTGGCTACCCTGAAAAGTCAAAAGGTTTTCGTTTCTACTGTCCAGACAGATATACAAAGTTTGTAGAAACGAGACACGCTGTCTTCTTAGAGGATGAAATGATGAGGGGAAGCATGGTAGCTCGAGAGATTGACCTTGAAGAGAAGCGGGCGTATGCGCCCACTCCGATGATTCAAGAGCCATTCTTCACACTACCTGCTGTCGCTGCACCGACGGTGCAAGACACTGTGGTGCCAGCACCTGTTATTGTTCCTCCTGTGGCAACAATGAATGAGAATGAGGAACCTGTTCTTCAGGATCCTATAGAACCCATTGCCACAGATGAGGGGGAGCAACAGCAGCCTCAAACAGAAGATGTACCAAATGAGGAGGCCCCGAGGAGGTCTCAAAGAGTAAGAAGATCAGCTATTTCTGATGATTATCAGATTTATCGTACAGAGGAATTTCAAATGGAGGATGATCCCACCTCATTTGAAGAAGCTATAGGAAGCGAAAATTCTTCAAAATGGCTTGAGGCCATGGAAGAGGAAATGAGGTCCATCAAGGCTAATAAAGTCTAGGACTTGGAAATTATTTCTAAAGGAGCCAAAACAGTAGGCTGTAAATGGGTCTATAAGATAAAGCTTGACTCCCAAGGGAATGTAGAAAGATACAAAGCGCGACTTGTGGCAAAAGGCTTTACGCAAAAAGAAGGGATTGATTACAATGAGACCTTTTCTCCAGTCTCATGTAAAGACTCCTTCAGAATCATAATGGCATTAGTAGCACATTATGATTTAGAGTTACATCAGATAGATGTAAAGACGGCATTTCTTAATGGGGATTTGGAGGAAAATGTTTACATGGCACAACCGAAAGGTTTTGTCGTGGAAGGAAATGAAAGAATGGGATGCCGCCTAAAGAAATCGATTTATGGGTTAAAGCAAGCTTCAAGACAGTGGTACTTGAAGTTTGACAGTACAATAAGAAAATTTGGGTTTAAAGAGAATGTAGAGGACAACTGTGTTTATGCAAAGTTTAAAGATGGGAAGTTTATCTTCCTAATCCTGTATGTGGATGATATCCTACTAGCTAGTAGTGATGTCAGTATGCTTCTGGAGACAAAGAAGTTTTTGTCCTCAAACTTTGATATGAAAGATCTTGGTGAAGCTTCGTTCGTTCTAGGGATCGAAATTCACCGGGATAGAAACAAAGGGATATTGGGACTGTCACAAAAGGCATACATAGAGAAAGTCTTAAAGAAATTTGGTATGCATAAATGTAGTCTTTCACCTGCACCTATAATCAAGGGCGACAGATATGGGGATTTTCAATGCCCCATGAACCAGTACGAGCTCGATCAAATGAAATCGGTTCCATATGCTTCAGCTGTTGGAAGCTTGCAGTATGCTCAAGTGTGTACGCGCCCTGACTTAGCGTTTGTTACCGGGTTACTTGGCAGATTTCAGAGCAATCCTGGAATAGAACATTGGAAATTGCTAAAGAAAGTCTTGCGTTATTTGCAAGGAACAAAAGGCCTCATGATGACATACAGAAGATCAGATTCACTCCATATAGTAGGGTATACAGATTCTGATTATGCGGGAGATGATAGAAAGTCGACATCCGGATATGTGTTCACTCTCGCTGGAGAAGCTATATCGTGGAAAAGCTCAAAGCAAACCGTCACTACATCGTCCACAATGTATGCCGAGTTTGTAGCATGTTATGAGGCTACGGGGCAGGTGAACTGGCTAAAGAAGTTCATACCCGGTTTAAAAGTGGTTGACGACATCAATAGACCACTTAAGTTGTACTGCGATAATGAACCCGTAGTAATGTATGCCCACAACAATAAGTCAAGTGGTGCTGCCAAACACATTGACATAAAGTACTATGTTGTGAAAGACAAAGTTCGGGATCAAATTATAAGTCTTGAGCATATAAGTACCGCAAAGATGTTAGCGGATCCGCTTACTAAAGGCTTACCACCCAACGTGTTCAGAGAACATGTAGCCGGCATGGGTTTAAGGGAAAGCCTATGATTCCTGGACTAAAAGATGGCCCAAAAGATTAAAGTAACTATTTCAGAACAGAGAGGTGTATTGTAGCTGTTGAATCTATCGGCGATTGACCGTGACGATGAGACATGTTTTATGCACTAATCTGTGATGGAATGAGTAAAGTCAAAAGTAATTAAAGTTAAAGCATAGATTGAGATTAAGGGGGAGAATGTTAGATTAATCTCAGCCGATTAGCCCAACGGCTAATCGGGCCTTGATCCGCGCTCTGATCGGGGGCGCCTAGCCCAACCACTGGCTGATGGGCCCCCGTCGCGCTGCGCAATAAATAGAGGGTGGGGGCCGGCGGCTCGACTAACGAGGTTCGCCTAAGCCGCAAATCCCCACCGACAAAACCCTAGACCGATCTAGAGGGAGGCGCAGTCAGCGACGGGAAGCACCATCGCCGTCTCCTTCACCGGATCTGCGCCGCCACCACCGTCTTCCTCTTCCCCGACCGCCGCTGCCCGTGTGCAGACTTCATCGACGAACCAGCCATGGCCAGCTCCTCCTCCAATGCATCGGACGGTCGGTACCCTCTCCCTCTCTCCCTTCCCTCTCGGATCTAGACTCCGAGGCGCGAAATAGAACCCAACAATATTACGAAGGAAGAAGCTTCAACTTTGACTAACTTGGGAAGCCCTTCGTATACCCTATTCAGGATTTCTGAAGTCCCTAACAGAGCTTGGTTGGAGATCAAATCCTCTCAAAACAAAAACACACCTATGCACCGCTCGTGAGGTCAAGTCAATGGATGAGCTGAAGCGGTGAGGAAATAGTTGAAATACAGCAGTAGTAGTACAAGCTGAGGCCCGGCTCAACATGGCGGCGAGTACACGAACGAAATTAACTCTTTTTTGCCTTTCAGGTTATGTCCGCTGTGGTTGGGCAGTTGCAGCATTTACGGCTGGCTAGCTGCAAGTGTGTAGTTTCTTTAATTAGGGCGGTACTCTCATACCGGCGCCTCTCCGCTAGCGGTCTAGCCAGTCATCTCCGGTTCTCCGCACCTAATTTGCTTTTGTTTAAGCCTAGGCTAGATTGGTGCATTTTTTTCTCCCTTTCATTTAGCTTTTTATTTAAGTGCACTCATTTCGACTGTGGTTGATAGTTTATTGCTATATCTGATAATTTATGATTCTAGCATGATCGTTTGTACGAAAAAACAAATATGTTAAGCCATTTTAAAAAAAACTATTCTGATAAACCATTTTGAAAAGAGTATAACAAATGTTGATAAGCTATTTTGGCTTTTATATAACAAAGTCATAAACTACAAGTTAAAAATAACGAGGCCATTGAACGAATTCCCTCTCCCGCCTGGTTGTCTACTTGTCTTGAAGAAGCTACTGTACTAGTGCCTGATTGTGTTGCTAGTCGTATCTAGTACCCGTGAATCATGATCACCTAGTACGGAAAGAGCACATCTGTGTGGGGGTTATCTTAGATTTTTTTTTCTCCTTCTGCAACTCGATATCTGTGTTTATCTCACAGGTTGAGAGCAGGCACAAAACAACCATTTTGCATTTTGTGTGGGCCGGGCCGTAAAAAGGATCGAATCTTTTAGAATGGGCCAATATGGACCGGCTAGACAAGGCTGCCACAGCCTGGCTAGGAGTCTATGAAGGGCCGGACCGAGTGATACATGCTGTGATTGGGTCGATACTGGGCGGGACAAATCTGAGTGGGCCAGATAATGGGCTTCGCTGTCTATGAACTATACGGATCCAAGGTACGAGCTGCTTTCGCTTGGAAATCTCCGTAGATATGGACCGTCCAATCATGTCGTACCATACGGGCCGCCACCGACTAAGGCAGGGTTCTGCTTTGGGCTCGAGGCTATGGTGGTTAGCAGTAAGCAGTTCGAGTAGATACGGATAGATATCGCTTATTCTATATTATATTCTATAGTTTTATTTGGAGTTAGAGTTGTACCTCCTGAGGTAGAGTCGATCAAGATTGATGTGAGAGGAATGTGAGAGGAAACAGTTAAAAGAAACTTGATGGATTGGAATGCATCTAAAGAATTAGTTTTGGATAGAAGCGCATGGAAGTTATCGATCCACGTACCGGAACCATAAAAAAGTTACGAGCAGTGTTTTTAGGCTCTCGACTCGGATAACAAGTTGTACGACTTAGAATTTTAGCATTGTAGGTTTTATTTTAAAACTCCCATTTCTTTGATCTTGAGAAGATTTCATTTCTAACTTACCCTAACTTGTTTGGGACAAAAGGCTTTGTTGCTGTTGACTCATTTATCTATTCCTATTTGTTCCATAAGCCTTTAGACGGTCAGTCGGACAAAAATTATCCGCTTCTTTTGCACCCTCTACACAGGATATTAGACAGTAGGGTGCAATTAGAGCGAACACAAAGAGACTAATCTCACCAAGATATCAAGGAAGATCACTGAATATTCTCCTTCTGGTTAGATATGATAATCCGTCTATATGTTATTTTGTTTCTAAGTGAAATCATAACAGACTTTCTCATATCACTTGACGTACAGATATATACGAATGGATATCACTCATCCGTATCCTATCCTATATTTTTCTTGGAGTTGGAGTTAGACATAAATAGTACTGGATACCCATTTACCTATTTCGTATTCGTTCCGTGAGCCTTCGGTCAATCAGTCGGACGAAATTTATCGCTTCGTTTGCACCCCTGTAATACTAGTACTAACCTAGGAATCTACGGCACTACTAGGCCCAAACCATCACAAGGCCATGCAAGCAATAACTCGATTCTCATGTGAAATTGTGAAATATGTACCGCAGATTTTGTAGCGATGGCAATTTCCCCACGAGGAATTTCCTAATTGGGGGTGGGGGGCAATCATCTCCCACAGGGAACAGGGATGGAGCCCCGCTAGCTTAGCGGGGTGGGATGGAGGTCATCCTCCCCTATGGGGCCCACAAGGACCGATAAAAATAAAAATATTTTTAAATAATATATTATAGTTTTAATATGGGAGATACTATTCTTTTCTTGTATATTGGACTAAAATTTAAATCTATATGTTAGAAGCTATATTTTGTAAAAAGTATGTCTAAATAATTATAAATTAATAAACAAAAGTCTCATTATTATTTTTAAAAATATTTTATCATATTTTTTTTAATCTTCGTAGGGACCACGGTAGAGGGCCGGGTTCCTGAAAAGGCTAACAGGCCGGTGCCAGGGCCAAGGCAAGTTGACAGAGATCAGTGCAGGCCAAGGGGGCCTCTCTGGACCTCGCCGCATTGCCAACCCTAGGCTTTTGGACTGGCCACGACAAATTAGATGGCAAATTGGTACGTAGAGAACTAGATACAAGTGGCACGCGAAACTTCATCCGTGAGTCGTGGCAAATCGAATGGGCAAATCATTGAAATCGACGTGCGGTGCACCGTGGCAGCTCACGCCGTTGGAAGCGGGCCATCCTTGAATTGGTGCGATGAGACTGTACCATTGACTATTTGCTTGATTAGTAAAACAGGAGCAGTACCATCCACCTAGGCCGTCACGTCGCCAGCTAGCACAAAGTTTTTATTGACTGTACCATTGACTGTTTATGTTCTTTTACTGTAGTCCATGATTGATTATTTTATCTATATTCTTAAGATAATAAGAGACGATGAAGATATTGATATAAACAACACATAATTTTTATTTTAAAAATCACTTAGAGAATATAATTTAAGAAACCACTGTTTATTTTAACTTTAAAAAAAATCAAAAGACAAAATATAAAAACTCAAAAGAACATGTCAGTCATGTAGACGATGGTTTGGTAGCGATCGAGAAGACGTAGCTCTAAGCGTGGCAATGGGGGGTGGAGGGTTCCCGTCCTGATCTCGCTAGCCTAGCCCCATTAGGCTTACCGAGGGTGTTGTCCCTAGTCCCCGTAGGGAGTTGAACCGATGGAGATCTCCACGAAGATTAAAATAAGTTAAACTATTTTTAAAAATAATAATATCACTTTTATTTATTTATAATTATTTAGGTATATTTATTAAAAATAGTTTTAAAATATATATTCTAGTGAATAGATTTAAATTTTAGTTTAAATATGCAAGAAAAAAATACGATCTTCTGTATTAAAAACTGAAGTCTAATCTATTATAAAATTTATTTTTATTTTACCTGGTCCTTAGCCCCGCGGGGGAGGGCGATTACAAGGAATACAACCGGATCATTCCTATATGCTACTAGTGTACTACCTCACTATGTTGCTAGTATTTGCTTAATATATAATTCAACCTCTCTACAGATACAGGCAGGAAGATTAGAAAAAAGGTAGTACAATTAGGCGATGGCCGTGGGCCGCTGCGCCGGCGCCGGCGAGGGCGGCAGCCTCGAGGAGAAGTTCCTGTACCGGAAGGCAGCCGCGGCGTCGGTGTCCCCGTATTCGTCGTCGCCGCCCTCGTCGAAGTTGAGCGCGTAGCTGAGCGGGTCGTACCTGAACTCCCGCGCGGCCACCTGCCGCCGCCACCTGACCCTGCTGTCGCCGGCGCCGCGCCTCTCCCCGTCGCCCGAAGCCCAAAAGCAGCAGCACACCGTCAACCTCAGCTTGTGCCTCAGCGACGGCGACGATGGCGAAGACGACGCCTCCACGTCCATACTAGCGTAGGGAGTGTGTACTTGGGATGGAAGACGTGCTTTTCTCGAGTTGTGAGGTGTTCGGATGGAGACGACAGGGTGGGGGGTCGTTAAATAGGGCCTTGGAAAAAGACGGACAAGGACAGGCGGCGTGAAGGGGAAGTGACGGGGAGGTGGGTCCACGCGGGGGAAGCGCCGTTACGCGTCGGGATAGATGCAGGGTGGTTTGGGGATTTCCTAGGGGGGGGGGGGGGGGTCGGGAGCCGTTTGGATGGGGTCCAGCTGAGCGGTGGCACAGAGCCCACGCTTTGGATAAGTAAATAGATGATCTTTTTATTGTTTTTAAAATGATTTACTAGGATAGTTTTTTTTAAAATAATTTATTAGTATTTAGTTTGTTTACATAAATATTTCTGCTAAGATCAAAAACTATCAGCTATATCTATGAGCCATAGTAGTAGCCAGAAAGAATCCATCCAGGTATCTAGACGTGTAGCACGTCTGCGAAGCTGTCACAATTGATCCATGATCATGGATATTTTTTTAGGATGCACCCCAAAAATTGCAAAAATTATCTATATACCTCTACTTTCAGAAGGCCAAGGCCTGGTTTAGACCCAATAATTTTTAGATTTGAATTCTTTCGTATAAAAATCATATGTTCCAAATGAAATATGGAATCGCTACGAACCATAGAAAATGGCATCACTGGTAACGTGATTCAAACTCTCAGTTTACTCTGTAAGCTTTTCTTTTGTTTACCGTGACCTGACGTGCGTGTTCTTCTGAGACGGTATGAAACCACGTCACATGAAGAGTCAAACATCTGGCTCTTAACACTTCATTTTCCTAGTATACAATACTACCATTACTAGTTAGCACTTTATGTTACTGCAAAACCGGATAAGAATTAAGAAGTGTTCCACGGCCGAGTTCTCCCGTTCCTCAAAGGCAAAAGGCCTAGCGCGGATGGATGAGGCGGGGATAGCCGACTCCGCATCTGCATTTCGTGACGGCGAGTCTCGCGTGGACGGCTCGGAATCACCAGCTACCGCTCAAGTTGTTACCCCCCCCCCCCCCCCCGGGCAATCGGCATGCATGTTCCACTGGTTTGATCTCTAGCTGGGCATTGAGCCGGACTTATCCATAACAGTCTGAGGCCTGGCTAACCTGGCACGATCCAAGTATGGTACGAATACACCACGTGGCAGGCTGTGCCAGCACTAGTAATCCGCCCTATCGGGCGGTATGGCATGGCACGACGTAGCATGTCATGCTTGGGATGGTCCAGCATGGCAGACACGGCTGGCATGACGGCGCCCGCCTCGGCTCCCATGCAGCCGCACGCGCGCACGCCTCGGCCTTGCTGCCTCCTGTGCACCCGCCTTGGTCTCGGCCACCGCCGCCGCGCGCCTGTCTTGGCCTCACCGCCTCCTGCGCGCCCGCCCACCTTGCCTCGGCTCCCACGTAGTGCGCCCCCTCGGTGCCTCAACTCCCGTGCTGCGTCGAGAGGAAGGAGAAAGGAGTTGGGGCAACGACAACTGAGGGATGGCCGGATGGGGTGGGATTGGAATGAGTTAGGTTTTGGAGCTTGGAACCAGGTGTGATGCATATATACATTAGAAGAGGAGAAAGATGAGGATGGTTGGATCTTAATCCAATGGCTGAAAAAGTGACTGAGATATACTATGATTTAGGCTAAGTTTATTTTTGCACTTGTGATATGAGGTGTCTTTTGTTGTTCTTTCTTAAGAAACATCATCATACAAAAATAATGAGCATTTTCAATGTTCCTCCTCCTTGGGACGCCACCACCGAACCCTAGGTCGCATCCTCACAGCTTCGTTGCTTTTTCGCGTAAAACCAGTAGGACTAGAGAAGAAGATTAAACTAATTCAATAGGTCAAACGGATTTTCTGCATTAAAAGGTATGGTTCTGACCACTTTGTCACGCTGGATGACCACCTCGTGTGCATTAGAGAGTTAGGTTGACCATGTCTAAAAAATTATATGAAAATAGGCAGCAGAGAGAGTTCCAAAGAAATGTATACTAATAGAGGTGAAAGTGCCATAAAATAGCTGTATGGGAAAAGTCAAACTTTTGAGGTACTTCCAAGTGTTTTTTTACAATTTTATCTTTATAAATAAGCATATTCTAACATATATTTATATTTTTTTACACCATAGCTCATCCATTGTGATTTTATTTTATGTAAGCAAATTACTACTACATACACTTGTAATTCTAACATTGCTCCATTCATTGACTACTTTTTTTTAATTCTAGCATTTGATGAGATAACCACCCCATATATGTTGTAATTAACCATTATGTAAATAGAGACAATCTGTTATTAGTGTGTCTATTCCAAGTAGTTACTGAACTTTCGAGAAATTATTTAAAATTGATTTCTTGACTATAGCAAACTACACTCATGACTTTGCTTGAACTTTTCTACTTGACCAGCTAGGCAACCATATGCCGGATGATGTGCTAGATGGCCACGTACGCCACAATCCGATTTGCACTCAGATATGCATGCCGCTGGACTAGATGGCCAAATTCGGAGGTGGAATGGCATGTGACAATGGTATGAAATTTTGACTAGGTTTTTAATGAGATGAGCATGAGAGGAATGAAGATGGTGACCACCACCGTCGTCGTCGTCTATAAGTTACTTGGGGCTAGGCTTAGGTTGGCACAGCACAATACTTGCACAATGGGTTTTGGGTTGTGCCTGGTCCTGGCCGAAGGCGAGCCAGGCTTGCACGGCACGGTGAAGTGATTGGGCCGAGCCGGAACGGCACGATGCGGCCTGAAGCACGGTGAGCCCGTGTCGTGCCAGCACGGCACAGCCCAATGCCCAGGTCTTACTCCATACAACTTGCAATACCTGAGACTGTTTCCAATTAGGGTGTGTTTTTTGTCTAATGGCGTATGGCTACAGCTTATGTCTTTTGTCTCTAGTGTAAGTGTTCATGCGAACAAACCAAATATCGATAAGCCGTTTTGAAAAGGCTGTCCCAATAAGTCACTTCGAAAAAACAACGAAAAGGTTGTTTTAGTTATTTGTTTAAGAGAAATTATAAGTTAAAAAGGATGACTTAATTTATTGTTAGCAAGTTCAATTATATGAGAGGTTTCAGCGGTTAGTGGCACTGTATATCACTGCCCTTGTACTACAAAGATGGAAACTAAGCTCTACATCAGATAGTCTGATCAGTTCTGAAAAAGGTTACTGCTATACAATTGGTCAAATCTTCGCATTAAGCAGAGCAAGAGCAAGCTGAGTAGTCTCTTGTGCCTTCACTTTTCTCCGTGTGTTGGTGCTAGCATATTGTTCGCGTAGAGAAAAAAACAAGTTTTGATCGTGTCAACTGTGCCGGTCCGAGGCGTGATATTATTGGCTCGGTTTAGTACAATAAAATTATCTATGGTTAATAATAAATTTATTTATGCTAGGGTTACTACACTCTTCTGAGTGTGGACGAGTAACTTGATAGTAAAATTACTCGTAATTGTCAGTAAAAATACGTACGACTTAACGACTGACAGTAAAATTACTTATGACTGATAGTAAAATTACTTATAACTGGTAATAAAATCAACAGGTCATCGATAGTCCTTTTGGTTAAACGTACCTTGGTCAAACTGGTACATACCTAGATCGAAAGGTAGACACGTAAACGAGTACGATACATTACGATAACTTGTCAGGCTAATGGAGCTATATCCTGTCTAGATCCGTACTATATCGGACGGCCTATTCAACCACGTCTGTGTAATATCCCCATTTTTGGGAGTATTATGAAACCCTCGCAACTGCTCAGGATTGTTCAGCTGCGAGTACATCCATCGAGTGTATAACATTGCCAACACATGTTTAAGATAAAAGCCAACTTTATTACAATATAGAGGCATGAAAGCCAAGTTTACAATTGGGCAAACAACCCTTAAATACACTACAAACAAAAGAACGCCACAGGCACGCCTGAGCGGAGGACGACCCTAATTCCTCGTATCATCGATATCATAAAACTCCACTTCTTCGCCTTCATCTGCCTCCTCATTGCTGGCTATTTCTGTTAATGTTTTTAGCAAGTATAAGTATAACTACCGTACTCAACAAGTCACACGGAGATTACTATTAACTACATGCAGGATACATTAAGTGATGGGGAAAAGTTTATTAATTTATGTGGATGCAGTTTTATTTATAAACATGTTTTAAACTTAAAATCATAATATCTATAAATTTTAGGGGTTTTTTCAAGGTTCAATTACCAGATCACCAACATTAACAAATCCTTCCAAATCTACTTATGTCTTGTTGTTGGAATCACCCATTAAACATAGTTTCATTTACCGGAAGCACGGCGTATTCGAATACATTTGGTCATGACTTTGCAAAGCTGCCCTGCTTTACCACACAAGATTCCTTAACTCCCGCTAAAGAATAAAGGAAACAAGGCTGTTCACTGCTCAATTCTTTATATAGTCTCCACCTAGTAGGTTTCCTCAACAAGCTCAGGCCACCACCTGACTTATCTCGGCCTACTATTGTGTGGACATCTGATAATCAAATCAACAAGAAAAATCACAACAGCGCCAACTTTCATACGGCCCTTCTCTGCTCCCTTCCGTATGGACTTCACACTTTGCCTTCATCAATTCTTTATATAGTCTCCACCTAGTAGGTTTCCTCAACAAGCTCAGGCCACCACCTGACTTATCTCAGCCTACTATTGTGTGGACATCTGATAATCAAATCAACAAGAAAAATCACAACAGCGCCAACTTTCATACGACCCTCCTCTGCTCCCTTCCGTATGGACTTCACACTTTGCCTTCACCTTGCGTTTGTAGAGGTTCAATCGAACTTGAGCAGTTACTAGACCAGGTTTGACGTATCAATGCTTGTGGTTGGGCAATCTCTATGTTCTTTACTCAGCATAAGGGTCTAGTCCTTGTATTTTCACTGGTGGCAAATTCCCTTCTACAAATCTGTCCAGTGCTTTAACACTCCCATTGATTTGTAACATTTGCCTTCACCCTAGGCCGCGGGATTCAACGATTCTCGCTTACCCTAGAGCCACTTCCCAAATAAATACCAAATCTCTTAGTAACAGTAGATGTTGATTCTCTAAACTATCATATTTACATTACCGCTATATTTAACATTACTATGTCTTGTCAAGGTGAATGTGGCCATCAAATTAGACTGGGCTTTTTCGGGTGGTAGACATAACTAGTATCATGCCATTCTAAGCATTTATTGTATACAAAATAACAGTGCGCAAATAACGTAATGAAAATACTGATAAATAAATAAATAACGGAAATGTAGGTTTAACATGATCAAAAAATGTGTGACTTGCCTTGCGGGTTTACGATTTCCATTAACTTGTATTCTTCAGCGGGCTGGGCCTGGACTTGAGCTTCTTCCGTCTGCTCCTGCGAATCTTCGACTTCGGAAGCTAACACAAAAACAATTTAAAAGAAATTAATTCCATGCTCGAAGGATTAAGCTAGGAATGAAGAAAATAAAAGAATAAAGAAAATCCAAAAAAACTCCATTAAACTGGGCTTTTGGGCTTATAGGAGGGCTATATGAGGAAATGGGCTTGAGATTTGGGTTGGCGGGCTCAAAACTGATCTAGGGAGTACCAACATGTGTTTTTGGGTTCGAGTCCAACACTATTCATCGGGCTCGGCACTATTCCTCGGGCTCGGGGCGAGTGGACTCGGTCTAACCGCGTCACTCGGGTCCAGTCGGTTGGAACGGGCGCGGCCGAGTTGGTTGGACTCAGCCGAAACCGGGGGTTCGATCGGGTGAACAGTAACTGAACGGTTACTGTTCTTCTTCCTCACTCGGTTTGAGCGCGCGCAGGGAACAGGGGAGAAAGACGGCGGCTTGCGGCAGGGCTAGGGTGGCTTGCGACAGCTTTTGGAGGTATGGACGGGTTCGGGGAAGTCACGGGGTCCCATTTTTGGGGTCGGCCGGGACGGAAAGTCCGGTGATAGCCGGCGGCGAGCTAATTTCTTTCACGGCCATTTTCGGCATTGTGGGGAGATGGGAGCTTAAGGGGGCAATTGGGTCGGCATTTGAGCATTAGTGGAGCTAGAGGGAGCTTATAGGGGTGATGGTACAGGCTGGGAAGGCCGGGTTTTAGCTGGCCACGGCGAGGTAGGTTGGCCGTGCGGTGGCTCTTGGTGCCGGGGTAGGTGAGGCTTTGGGGAGCTGAGGCAGCGATTGGGGAGGGTTCAAGGGAGCTCGGAGGTGCTACTGGAGTAAGGAATTGGAGAACTAAAGGGTGGAAGACCGACATTGAGTTAGGGCTCAGTTTTGGGGGTTTTTGAAATTACCGGAGTTGGGGAAGGAGACGGGGGCTTTAGGGGCGTCGGTTAGCTTCAGGGGGATGTGAGGTTCACATCAAGGGACTTGGCTCGCTTAAATATGTGGGGGAAGGCGGTTTGCATCGAAGAGGGGAAATATCTACGGTGGCGGCTGCGGTTTTGGGGAAGCCGGAATGGCTCGAGGCTTCCAGGCGGACGTAGCTGGCTTGGGCAGTGCAAGGTGGCTGTCAAAAGGTCCTGGCGACGCTCAGGTCGGCCGTGAGAGGAAGGGGCGGGAAGGAGCAGAAGCGGGACGCGCGAACGGGCGGGGGCGCTGCCACGCGATGCGGCCGGGCCAAAGGCCGTCAGGGCGGTGCAAGCGAGGCGTACGACGGGCTGACAAGCGGGGACAGGTTGGCAGAGGCTGGAAGGCTCGGGAGGGCTCAGGACAGCGTGGCGACTAAGGAAACGGGAGCGGCGGCAAATATCAACGGCAACGGCGAAATTTCAGACAGTGAATAGTTGCCGCGCATCCTCCTCTGTTCAGGCCGAAAATGATGGGGATTAGGGAATGGTTTTGCTTTGAGATTAGTGTGGTTTAGGGCTAGGAAACAAGGGGAATCAAAATCAAACTCAAAATCCAAACATTTTACAAAAACCGGTTTTGTTTCAGTCTGCGCTGAAAATATTAATGGCTTGATGAAGACAGCTCTCGTCCAGCGATCAAATAGGTCAGAGTACTTCGATTTCCCAAATTAATGGCCGAGCGCTGCATCCATCCATCAGCTAGAGACAAGGATCGATTCAATCAACTAATTGTTCCCTGTGAGATAAGCTACAATAATACCCCGCATCTAAGCGCCGAACGAACGGTCGATGACAAAGTCACACATGCTGGGAATGGGATTAATACCTTTCCTTTTCTCATGCATCATCGCCATCTATCTCAGACCTTCCTCCAACCAGTTTTAGCTTCTAAACTTTTTAATTTTGTTTTTTTGGGTTTTCTTTTTTTCTTTTTTATTTCTTTGCATTGTCCCAAAAGATGTAGTGATGTTTTTTAATTTTTATTATTTATTATTTATATTAAAAAAAACTAGTTGCCGCTATAGTGTATTTGCAACTAAGATACACATAAAAAACCAAAAAAATCACGGCTTTAGGTGGTGATTATTTGGGCTTTTTTGGTGGCTTATGGCTGAAAAGTATTGTAGCTGGCTGAAAAAACACTGTAGCTGATAGAGACTTATTTAGCATAATTAAATTTAAAAAAATTAAAAAATATGTTAGCCCATTACGTATAATACAAACAAATACGGGAAAAAAAGAACCGGCAAAAAGTTCAAAAAAACCAAAAGTTCAGAAAAAGACGAAATTTATGAATAGTGAGAAATAAACCAGAAGCTAAAAGCTGAAGCCGAAACGATCACAGCCTAAGCTGTTCGGAGCAAACTCTCCGGAGATCTTTTCCACACTCAAAAGGGTCATTCCAATCAACATAGCGAGTCAAATCGCACCATTAACCCTAAGCAAACCAAAAGAAATTCAGATGTGGCTATTTAAGGCTTGATTTGCCACTGCCTGCAACTGTGGGTTATCATACGTGGCACAGACAGTTTGGTCTAAGGAAATAGAAAGCGTGGTGCACCTTCATAGTCCTATCCCCACACATTAAGTGATAAGCCTCTCGCTGTCACTAGAAAAAGCCTCCTAAATTCTACTATTCCAGTTGATACATATTAGCATCTTGTTTTGGGGATTGCGCAAGCCAACAGGCTGCGTCTGCTCATACTTAGGTGAATTCTTTTAGGTTGTAGCTTATAATTTTTGATTTAAAATTTTGAATTTTGGTTATTCATGAGAGAGAGTATAGAGAGTTACTTACATGCAATTTTGATCGATATAGATAAAGTCAGGATAGTGTCTACTACCATCAACTTGTAGACACCATTTTGAAAAGACACTCCATTTAAAAGCTAATTATTGTAGAAATCCAAGCCATAAGCTCACCAGAACCCATCTTATGTAATGTGCCAGATCATGAACAGTAGTCAACAAGGAGATTACGGGCTTATTTTTCTCAACTTTTGCTTTTGACTTTTTTTTATAGTAACTAGCTTTTAAAGATAGATTAGGGTGCCGCTTGGTTGGGTTGAAATAAGCTGGCTTATGGCTAAAATTACACTGTAGTTGGTTGAAATTACCACTGATGGTGGCTTATTTGGCGTAACTAAATTTTAAAAAAATTAAAAATAGAAAAAACAAGTTATCCCATTACAGACAACGCAAATGAATACAGAAAAAAGAATCGGCAAAAAAAACTCAAAAAAGCTAAAAAATCAGAAAATGATGAAATTTATAAATAGTACAAAATAAGCCAGAAATCAGAAGTTTAACCCGAAATTTAGTAATGATTGGAATTTTGTCTTGCTTTTGCAGAGATTGGGGCTTACGGAAATGCAAAAATGTACATGGGCATGTTCGCACCGTCTGCTGAAGGTGCACTTGTGTATTTCAAAGAAACATAAAAAAAATCCATAGATGTAAAACACGCCAAAAATATGTGCACTTGCAAAAATTTGTACAGAAATATAGTGATTTCTTTTCTTGCACAGCGCACAAATATGACCATATTTTTGTATAAATTTTTTTTTGCAAGGGCAAATACTATAGCGTGTTCTACATCTTTGATTTTTCTGACACTTCGAAATACACAAGTGCACAAACGAAAATGGGTGCAACTGCAACTGCACCCATGTGCACGAAATCCTTTCTTGGCCTTGTGCCCTGTTTACGGCATTCTTCTTCTTCTTCTTTTGCGAGATTACAGCATGCTTCTTTCTTCTGATTTTACCATGATTTTAGGTTAGTGTTTCGTAGATATGGATTTCATTGGTGTTTCCTAGACGTGGGTTATTGTTCTTGTGATGTAGTATTGGAGTTTCATGTTTTTTTTAAGGAACATGCTTTTTTATGTTCGATCGGTAAAGATTGGTAAAGCAGATTTTTCTTCGCGAGCTGTTATTTCACTTTGAACCATACATTGCCTTGTCCAATACCATTCCCTAGTGCAACCAAATGAAGTAGGTGGTCATCCATTACACCATTAAATCCTCTGTAATTTCATTCCCATCAAGGTGAAATTCTTCATCCAAACAGCAATCGTCTTTTGGCAAACTCGTTGAGCAAATCCTTTCCATTACAATCAACAGCTGATCAGCAGAAAAAAAAAGGGTTCATATCCCGAGGACTTCTGTGTCTTTGCGGAAACAACTTTCTTGTCCCCCGCGAGGAATAATGCATCTCAATTGTTCCCTGCTTAACTGTGCTTATATAGTTTGTTTTACTTCCTCCGATACAAAAGAGTGCATTTTGAACATCGGTATGAACTTCAAAACACAACTTTGATCATTATTATTTTTTATAATGTATTTATAAAATCGAGTATAATTATTATATTATGACAGGTACTTTTCAAAATAAATCTACATATATCAATTTTTTATGTGCCCAATCAATATATTCAGAAAGATATACGATAGCCATAGTTGGAAAGTTTCACTGCAAGCATCCCAAAACATCACTCTTTTGTGAGCAGAGAGAGCGAGAGAGTACACCACAGATTGTTGGACCAGTTAACACCAACTACAGTTTATTGAAGGAGAGCTTGAAGAAGGCTTGGGCAAATTAAATCATATGGTTTACAAATATGAATAGTATAGTTGGAGTGTTGTTTACACCGTCGAACAAAATTAACTGTCCCATGTAATCATCAAAAACAGTTATTTTTACCCACTAATTACAATAAACAAGTCTATAATGTTGTCTATAGTATGTATGATAGATGAGGTATAACATCTAAAACATGAAGCACGGCAAATGATGTTTCATAGAGTGATAATTTACCATAATTCGAGCACATAGATTTTTACAATCAATTTTAATATAAATAAATACAAGGATAAAAATATAGCAATGTTCAACTTTTATTAAAAATGTACATCTTAGTGTGACATCATATACTAGCAGCTACAAGTATCATCTCAAAAAAGCAGTTACCTGCTCATGTCATAGGTGCTCAAGACCTATTGCCTCGACTAAGGGCTTGTTTGGGAGAGCTCCACCACTGAAAACGTGGATCTAGAGCAGCAGCTCCACCGTGGATTTGGGATCCCACCATGGAGTGTTTGACTTGTACAGCAGCTCCAGATCCACGAAATTGAGGTTTTGGTGGGAATGACCACTTTTGGTGGGATGGGGTGTGTAACCAGTGGCATTGGTGGGTAATTACCACCCAACTCCACAGTGGAGCACCCCTTGAGGAGCTCAATGAAATCCATGGATCTGGCCCTCAGATCCAGGATTTTGGTAGATCCAGATTTCGCGGAGCTGGAGCGTTTGGGTAAAATTTCGTGGAGTGGATCTGTTTTTCATGGATCTGGAGCTGGTGGAGCTCTCCCAAACAGGCCCTAAAGCCGATGATCCCAGCAGCCAAATCAAGGTTTAGAATCGATGGTCAAACATACCTCGCTTTAACTGGCTTCAGGTTCTGGCTTTTTGGGCTTTCAGCTTATTTAAATTAGAAATCATTCAAATCGTGACGGTTTCTAATTTTGGTTTTCTTTGGTTTTTTTCTCTTTTCATTGCCTGTGAAGATAAAATGGTGTTTTTTTCCTCATTTTTCTTTATTTTTAATTGAATAACTCAGAAAAACTAACACTGACTAAATGCAATTTCAGTCTTAAACCAGAAGCCATAGTCGTAAACCAAAACTTTTAGCCGATTGGAGTGGTCCCATAATCACATACCACTGTAGTATCATAGAACAAATTTTGTAAGTGCAAAGAATTAAATTAAATTAATGTTTTCACGAGGGGAAAAAAGTTTTTTCACAACACAGATGCTAGCATAGACGGCATATGCAAGTGATTTAGGGCTTGTTCTTTTTGGCTGCGGCTTATGGCTTATAGCTGCAGCTTGTGGCTTTTTGGCTGTTTGTACAAAAGATTACAGAGTAACAGAAACTCACGTGCGATTTTTGCCCATATAAATAAAGTCAGTAAAGTATGTACTACAATTAACTAGTAGACCTTATCTTTAAAAAATACTTCGTTTAAAAATTAGGTACTATAGAAAAACCGAATAGCAGCTTTTAGAAGCTGAAAAGAACATGGCCTTACTTTCTGTTCACGATAACTGTATCACATACAGCTAATTAATGCCTATTGGCGCCAACATTTTCACAGAAACTGATACAGACTCGGAGTTGGGATCTATTTCGTCTTCCCTTGCTTCTTCGGTTCTTCCTTCACAGGCAATTTGGCGAGGGAGACTCGGCTGCCGAGACCAAATTGGACGAAGAGAAACCGTGATATAAAATGATGGGCAGGGCACGCCTTTCTTCCACAAACCCAGAGCATAAAGCAAAGCACGCGTTTAGCCAACAGAAAAAGGGGGGACTTACGTACTCGACCGAGTAAACATGGCCTGAGCCAGGCTTTTCAAAATCGGATGTAGAAATTTATCGGGGGACTCAAATAGCCGATATTTCTGATTTTTAGAAATTTTTGGCCTATTTCGGCCAAAAATTTTAGATTAGAGTTACAAATATTTCTTATATTTGACAAAAAATTCAAAAAAGGTTTTTTTGAGCGTCACCAAACTTTACCGAGGGAGGTGGACAAATCCAATTTTCCCAAAAATCGGATGATTTTCGACTGATTTTTGAAACCTTGCCTAGAACATGTCGAAGCTAGGTTTGCTCGTGTTCTCGCTTACCGTCCTGCTGCTCCTGCCCTCTCTTGCGGCTGCCGCCGCCACGAGGGCCATTGGCGCCTTCAGGCTTCAGCTGCCAACTAGATCCCTGTGTGGCCCGGAGAGCGTCACGTTCGACGGCCGTAGTGGTGGGCCCTACGTCAGCGTCTGGATGACGTTCGCCCCTGTTCCCGAGTGCCACTAGCTCACTCCCATTCACCACCGCTACCATTCACACCGCCGTGGCCAACATCGTCAGCGCCTATACCGTGATCCGCCACCTTCTTCAATGTCTGTCCCATCGCCTCGGCCACGCGCCCTTGCCAGCGACATCCATTTTGCCGTTGTCACCAAATAGAATAGCCCTGGCTGATACGTGCACCTGCATTTGACCTTGCCGCTCGCAAGCTCACAAGCACCAAGTGGAGACAAAAAAACCTAGATGCCACCGCGACGCTAGCCATGCCACCAAAGACCGTCGAACACCCTAGAGCGCCACGTCTGTCGACCATGCGCCTTCGCCACAGTAACTGGCTCACTGCTCCAACCGCCTTTCACAAAGTATAAATCCACTCTACCCTAGCGAATAGCCTTCATGGCCACCCAATGGCACACCTACACCATTTCCTCTCCACCTCGACCACCGTAGCGTGATCGTTGTCATGAAAACATTGGTGAGCCCTAACATTCAATCTCGTATGAGCCTTCACCAAACTTCAATTAGTTTCGCCCCTGGCATCACTCAAGCACCCTAAACCCAACCCCAACCTCACCGTGACCTACTCAAGTCCCTAAGTTACCGGTGATGAGCAATGCCTTCGTCCAAAACATGCAGTTGTGGACAGCTCGCCATAATCCAAGACAACCAAAGCTGACACCACAATTTGCCTTCCTATCCCTCCTAGGTGCTTAGACACCCTTGACCCTTATCCGAAACTGACCGAAATGCCGTTGTGCCATGGGAGTAGCTTGGTAAGATACCACCGCCGCTAGCCCTCGCCGTCGTTCCTCATGCCTATTCAAGCCTAAAAATGGAACCTTTAGTATTCATTAGCCCTGTGTGTATTATAGCTTACTGTCGAGAAGCTCCACCGGAGTCTAATCGCGCCTCCACCGCCTGCTGCACCAAGGCGCAAAACCTAGCAAAGACGAAGACAAGGTAGGGCGTCTCGATGGGCCATGTGTGTAAGGCTAAGCCAAAGGGGACGTGGGCCAGTGGGCCATGCATGCACACGTGCTCCTGGGCCAAGTGGCTAGCCCGGAGACCAAGAGGAGTCAGACCGAGCTCAAAAGCCGTAGGCTACTGCTGTTTAAACCTGAAGCCAACCCATTACTATTTAAACTGAACCATTATTGTTCCAAAACCCAATCCATTATGAATAGCATTAACCCGAACTTTTCACCAAAAACCCGTTAGGCAAGTTTATATTTATTTCGACTATCTGGAGCCCATTTAACTCATTTTTAACACTGTTTAACCAAACCAAACACCATTTAAACCCTATTTGCCCAAACCCACTTTCTTTTATATCTTTTTGGTCATTTTTATTGTATTTAGTTCTCAGCTTGCATTATGCGAAACATGAACTTATTCGTATTCATTCTTTGCGCTAGCATCCATACTCGACTAGTTGGCCAGCAGAGAAGCTACTGGAGCAATTAAGGTGAATGGTGTGAATCTGAAGCCTACAGAGGAATAATTAAAAACTCTGGACAAAGAGGCAAGCCACATATTTTTTTATCATATTGGTCCTACATCATTTAATTATTAGTACTTTTTTATTATTCTCTATTTATGCACTATTTTTAAAATAATTATTTAGAATGACATGATAATTTAGCTAAGTCTAACATGATAATTTAGCTAAGTCCTTAACACTGAAAAAAGCCTTATTTTATTTAATGGCCATGTTCACCTTGACAAGTCTTAGTAACAATAAATTACTATAAAATTTACCAAGGTAGATTAGGAATTCAAATATTTTATACTACTAAGAGATTTGGTATTTTGCTGATTGAATTACAAAATAATACTAGGCTTAAGGAGGAATCGTGGAAAGCCACGCGATGATTGGAATCCATGACTTTACTCTAGAGTTGACGCTTTGGTTGGTTTGGTGGCAATGCCTTGATGCACTGGGTTTGTGCAAAGTAAGGGTTAGAATCTTATGCCGAGTTGAAAGCATTTAGGCCTATAAAAATTATTTTGGTAATTAATGACGATAAGTGAATATAGGACTAACATGTTTATTGAGTGTTTAAAAGGTTTAGTCCTGATGACAAAAGTGACAAATGAAAATGCATGACATGGATTAACATGAAGATCAATATGACTCAAGACAAAGGTATAAGTAGTCTAGAATCTCCCTTTGATTTTACCGGTCTTAGGACAAAATATTGAAAGACCGGATTTTATGTTATATATAGTATTATTAAGAGGGATCATGACTAGTAGTTTGATAGCATGTTCTTGTGTCACTTGGATGAATTTAGGATTATGCATGCACTTAGAATTTAAATTGAAAGCCAACTATACTTTTCGCAGAAAAGTCGGTAGTACTGATGTTTACATGGAGGTACTACCGCACTGCGGTATGACTAGGAAGGTAGTACGGTACGACCGCAACCCGGAGCACCAAACTTTAGTTGCGGTATGTTTTTTCCCAAAGCGACACTTTTGGAGTATGTTTGCTCCCCTAGAAAAATGGTAGTACCAGAGTCAAAATTGTGGTACTACCGCATCACGGTATGACCGCAACCCTTGAGCAGTATTGCCGCACCTCAGAAGGACCGAATGAATAAGCAGTACATTATTTCTAGAAATGACCAATTTTGGTCCTCAAGAGAAATGGTAGTACCACGCTAGAAATCGGAACTACCGCACTTACAATGGTGGTAGTACCGCGCCAAAAATATAACTGCTAGTTCAAAGGCAAATCAATATGACTACTATAGCTGTTACTATGCAGACTTTGCAGGAGCGGTAGTACCAGCCTTACAACGGCGGTACTACCAATTTTCCTAATTTTTTATGATCTTCATCCAATTGGTCGATTTTTGTTGGTGGGGGTATAAATACCCCTTCACCAGCTCAAGGACAGAGTTAGAGATCTCACTTAACATTCTTGAGCTGAGAGCACATTCTTCACATCTCATATACACTTATTGCATTCATTGTGAGGTTGTTGAGCAAAATTCAAGTGTATTAATTCTAGATTGATCCTTAGTACTTAATTGTCGTCAGGCGAAGGCTATGGTTCA
The DNA here is from genome assembly GCA_017311315.1 of Dendrocalamus latiflorus. Classification (NCBI taxonomy): domain Eukaryota; kingdom Viridiplantae; phylum Streptophyta; class Magnoliopsida; order Poales; family Poaceae; genus Dendrocalamus; species Dendrocalamus latiflorus. The sequence continues at coordinate 33,605,736 of CM029659.1, read as the reverse complement.
TTACTCTTGGTGTTCGTCGGCACCTAGACGATTTGGTAGGAGTTCGCGCGGTGATCTCTTCAAGAAGATTGTGAAGTTGCCCAGCGCCAAATTGTGAGTGGTTTGGTATTCGCCATCTCTGGAGTGGAGGAAGAACAACCACTAGTGGAATCGTGGAGCAAGACTTAATTCGTGGAGCCGGTCCAAATTGCTTGGGCTTTTCTCAATATGGACTAGTGAAAACTGGCAAGTCTTCGATACCATATCAAAATATCATGTGTCTTCATCCGGTTACTACTTGTCTCTATTATTCCGCATTTATATTTTTAGTAATTGAAATTGTCATATCTTGCTGAGCTGGAATCATATTTGTAGAGACATTACTTGTGGTGCCTTAGTTATTCTAGAATTGGGTAGGTCTTGAATAGAAATAGAATTCTTGCTTAAGTTGTAATTTGTGAAAATTAGTTTTAGAAAGTAAGAAATTTTAGAGCCACCTATTTACCATCCCCTAGTCGGTTATCCTTGATCTTACACGAGAAAAGAATATAGTGATCGTCCAACTATAAGTTTTGACTTGTCAGACCTGGTTTAGTAGCTGCTTAAATCAATTGAATATCTACAGGATGATTGGGGTTCCAAGAGTGGGAACGACCCACGTACAAAAGGGATGGTATGGAAATAGTAAAAATCATACTTAACAATGGAAGGTCCACTCAGAGTCGGGCCGCGGCTTTCCACATTGGCAAGTGGATTCCCGACAATATGTGGCCCCTAATCTACCAGGTAGAGACTAAAAAGATAAGAGTAGTGAAAGATCTTGTTTTCTTAATTTAGCCGCACATTACCTGTTGTGTGTTTTTGACATTGAGAGTTCGAGAAATCTTATAAGTAAAGCTGAGCAATTTTGTGTAGTATAATAAATGATATTCGAATACGCCGTACTCTCGATTAATGGAGCTGTGTTTCATTGGTGATTATAACACCAAGGCATAAGTTGAGGTTGGATGGATTTCAATATGAAAAATTGTGGATAATACAACCCCTTGCTAATTGAACATTTTTTTGCTGTTTTAAATGCAAAGTTCATTCCCAGCAAACGTGCATATTACATTACAACTTGTAGCTATCTATTTGAACTTCCTGCATATTAGTTATATAGTCTTCCCATGTGGCTTGCTGAGTACCTAGTGTACTTAATCTTGCTTTATTTTCATTAGAATATATACCAGAAGAATGAAAGATACATTAGCTATCGTGTTAGGGTAACGATCGCACTCAAGCGTTCCTGTGGGAATTTCTTCTGTTCTTTTGAATGTAAGTTAAGTTTTAGACTTGAACGCTTGTAAAGTTGCTAAAGTTGACAGTGATGTCATATTTTAATCATGTTAACCCTTTTTAAATGTTTGTAACCAGGCATGATATTCTTTCTATCATCAACTAAACTCCTAAGCAGTTACGGGAAGTGTGGTGACCCTGTTCCTAAAAATGGAGTCATTACACATGGGGCTCATGTGGGTGGGTCTGGGTGGCGGGGAGGCGATGATGCTGGCGACAGAGATCGATGATGTGCTGTTCCACTTCACCAACGGAGTGTTCGTCGACCATGTCACCGGTGGCGTCTTCTTCACTGGCAGCAGTATGACGTACCAGTGAGCACAGCACTAGGTGATCACCCTCACAGGGGACTTGACGGGACGCCTCATGAAGTATGACCCGCGGACCAATTGGGCCACCGTGCTCCAGTCCATCATGACCTACTCCAACGGCATTATAGGTGGCCAAATGGGCCGGGCTTAAACGGGCCGCACCACGGCCCGTTACTGTAGACCCGGCCCATTTAGGCACGGCACGGGATTTAAATGGGCCGGGCCGGCACGGCACGACGGACCGGGCCGTGCCTGGGCCGCCGGTGCGGCACGGCGGGCCGGCACGGCACGGCCCGTTTAGCAATTGGGCCGTGCCGGCCCGGCACGGCACGGCACGGCACGGCCCGGCGGCACGGCAGGCACGGCACGGCACGCCCGGCCCGGCACGGCCCGCCCCGGCCCGGCTAATTCAAAAACTAGCCGTTTTTGTGACCGTTGGGGGTAAAAAAATTCGAAAAAAATAGCAAAAAAATCGGAAAAAATCTGAAATTTTTTCTATAAATAGGGGGGCATCCGGCCTCCATTCTCCACACCTCAAACCTCACTCTTCTCTCTCGGTTTAGCTCTGAAAAATTCGAAAGTGTTTGCGCAAATTTGGTGAAAATTCGGGCAAAATTCCGAAAATTCAAAAATCTTCAAAGATTTTTGTGAGAGCTGCAAAGGAGGTAATAATGCTGTCTTATACTCTTATTTGGTATTATTTATTGGTTTAATTTTTTGCTAATCGTTCTTTATTATTTCAATTTGCAGTTGATTTAATGGAGAACTACGATTTTCAACTCTCCGAATACGGCCTCTCGGCGGAGGATATGCAATCGTTTCAACAAGCATATCCATCCGCGGAAGGTCCACATGTACAAACTGGAGATGCCGAAGAACCGACGGCCCCGGTGGCGCAGGGTCCAATCGATCCATCTTCTGCTGGCTCAACAAGTGCATCCACGACTCAAAGCACGGGTGCAAAAAGATCAAGAGCTAGTACATCTACAGTTTGGAATGATTTCGACAAGAAGTTCAGGACCGACGATGATGGGACTTCGGTGAGGTATGCTGTTTGTAAAATTTGTGGTAATGAATTGAGTGCAAAATCTTCAGGTGGGACGGGTCATCTACAACGACATGCTGCAAGCTGCAAGAAAAGGCAAGGAATACAAATGCGCCAGACACAGCTGCAATATAACCCCGACGGCTCGGTACGTACGTGGGAGTACAACCCAGAGGTAGCTCGGGAATCTCTTTGTAGATTAATTGCTTCTCAAGATTTACCTTTAAATTTTGGTGAATCTGATGCTTTCCAAAAATATATTACGACTGCTCATAACCCTCGATTTACTACTGTATCTAGGCAAACAACAACTAGAGATTTAATTAAATATTATAACAATTGTCGTGATAAATTGAAAGAAATGTTTCATACATGTACATTCTCTATTGCTTTGACATCCGACATATGGAGTGGTAGGGCAAGAGAGGATTATATTAGCGTTGTTGCTCATTATGTTAATGATGACTGGATAATGGGAAAAAGAATTATAGGATTTAAATTAATTAATGTTTCACATAATGCTGAAAATATTGCAGATAGCATTATTAAAGTTATAGAAGATTTTGGTCTCACGGATAAGATTTTTTCTATAACTTTAGATAATGCAGCTGCAAATACTAAAGCTATGGAAATTCTTACTCCTTTGTTTAATAATTATGCACAGTCTTTCTTATTGCATCAACGTTGCGCTTGTCATATTATTAATCTTATTGTTAAATCCGGTTTAAAAAGATTAGATGCTTGTATTAATTCTTTTAGATATGCAATTTCATTTATTAATTGTTCTAACCAACGAATAGCCGCATATAAGAGTTTTTGCGTAGCAATGAATGTTCGTCCTAGAAAATTTGGTTTAGACATGCCTGTTAGATGGAACTCTACTTATCTTATGCTTAAACATATATTGCCACATAAGAGCACTTTATCTGTTTTCCTTCACACCCAAAGTCATCAATCTCGTAGCTCCTCAAGTAGAACCCAAGTTAGAGACCCTGAACTTACTGAGGACGATTGGGATGTTGGTGAAAAAATATTTTCCTTTCTAGAAATTTTTCATAAAGCTACAGTTTGTCTTTCTGGAGTATACTACCCTACATCTCCCATGATTGTTCATAATATTGTTGAAATTGCCACTCACCTAAAGGCTTTTGAAAATGATCATATACTACGGGATGCTGTAGGTGCCATGAAATCTAAGTTTTTAAAATATTGGAGCGAAATTCCTATTTTATATGCATTTGCTTTTATTTTGGATCCTAGGGCCAAACTCCAAGGATTTATAAATGTTTTACAAGTTTTAAGTGAGGCTACCGGTTTAGACTATTGTTCATACTATACACAAGTTAAGGATAAATTATATGAGATATATAATAAATATGAAAATAAATTTGGATCTGTGCGTTTACAAAGACCCCCGGTAGTCCCTAGCACCTCTAGGGGGGCTATGCAATGGGGCAAGATTTTTGGTTCTTCGTCTAGTTCTCGTGCAGGTGCAGGTACACAGCAGGTGCGACAAAGCACTGGAGACCTATCAAGCTATCTCAACAGTGATAGCGTCAGCTTCGAGCAGGAGTTGAACATCCTCTCATGGTGGCAAACCCAGAAGGTATCATATCCAGTGCTATCCATATTAGCGCGGGATGTGTTGACTGTTCCTGTCTCTACAGTCTCCTCGGAGTCAGCATTCAGTCTTTCCGGAAGAATAATCGAGGAGCGACGAACAAGTCTCTCCAACGAGATGGTCGAAGTACTTATGACCGTCAAAGACTGGGAACAGGCTGAAGCAAGACTCCAACATACTGCAGATAATAAATATTTAGAAGAATCTTTTGAGAATTTGTATTTAGATAGCAATGAATAGGATTTTCAATATTTTTCTTTCATATGTGGTCAATAATGAGCTTTATAGGCTGTACTCTTTTTTCTTTACCAAGGTTTTCTCAAATTGAGTTTTTACTTGGTAAAGTTTTTAATGAGGCAGCCATCCCATGTAATTTAATAAATTAATAAGCTCATTATGTCATTGCAAATATTTATTTTTATGATTAACAATGTCTACAATTTTCTATATTTTTTTCTGAATTTTCTACAATTTTTTTGAATTTTCTACATTTTTTCTTAATTTTCTACAATTTTTCTTAATTTTTTTCTTTTTTTTCGGGCTAAACGGGCTAGCCGGGCCGGCACGGCCCGTTTAGCCTTAATCGTGCCCGGGCCGGCACGGCACGGCCTCGGGCCGTGCTTGGGCTCCCACCGCGGCCCGCGGGCCGGCACGGCACGGCCCGTTTAATACACGGGCCTTAACGGGCCGTACCTAAACGGGCCGTGCCGAGCCCGGGCCCGTGCCGTGCCGGCCCGGCACGGCCCACTGGCCACCTCTAAACGGCATTGCCATTAGCGCTGACCACACCCACCTCATCATTGCGCTGACCGGACCCTGCAAGCTGCTCAAGTACTGGATCCAGGGGCCCAAGGCGGGCATGTTCGAGCCTTCCGCGGAGCTGCCGGGCTATTTGAACAATGTGAGACCCGACGGAAAAGGAGGGTATTGGGTAGCGCTGCATTGGGAGAAGAACGAGCTCCCGTTTGGTCTGAACAGCCACTTTGTCATCATCAGGCTTGGGGACGACGATGAGGTGCTGCAGGAGATGAGAGGCCCAAAAGCGTGAGGCTGATGGAGGTGGTGAAGAGGGAAGGCAGTGAGATCTGGCTTGGATCGCTAGAGTCTGCCGTACGTCGGTATTGTTAGGGCTACCTAGGATTTAAGGGTATCTATTCTCAGGAGAGGTACTCTCTTCACGTGCTGTTGGTTCTTAAACTTTTGCTCTTGTTCTTTAGTTTTATAACGTCAAAATTCTATGAATGGCTGTTGAATGCATGCTTGCTCGTTTTTTCTACTCTAGTGAATAATATCTGTCAAAATAATGCATGGTGACACATCACGATGACACCTGATATGAAGAGGTGTTAAGCTATCATAGGATCATTGTAAATCAATCTGCCTCTGGTGCTACCAAACGTGCAACGTAGCCGGGATCACTGGGAGGAGTTCTATTTGCAGCCGGTCGCTTGTCCAAAATCATCGGCATGAAGATCATGGAGTGGGCCTAGACGGCCCATGAACCGAGCGTCGGTTCACATTGCCGCAACGGGCCGAGTCTATCGGTTGCCCGGTCCGGCCCACGTGCCGCATCCCACCCGCGCTGCCTCCGAACCGCGCTCCTCAGTCGGCACCGCGGCCTCTCCTCCCACCCAGCCCCCGCCGCTCTCGCGCGTCCCCTCCCCTCGCCTCCGCCGCCTCTCGCCACCCTCCTCGCCGTCGTCTTCGTGCCACATCCAGGTGCCGACCCCCGCCATCGACGCGGACGAGCTCCTGACCCCTTCGCCGCCGCCCTCGCGATTTGAGATTCGCGCCCCTGACGTGGCGGCCCATACGTGGCACGAATCCGGCGGGGTCCTGGGAGGAATCGCCTCCTCTCATCACCGACTTGAGCTCCGCCACCCTTGCGATTTTTTTGTGTAATTCGCCCCGATCCAAGCCCCGGCGAATCGATCGCGCCGTGCCCAGGGTTTCGCCTCGCTAGGGTTCGCGAATTTGCGCCGGCTGGGGTCTTTGGGAGTGAGGCGGCGGTGGTCTAGGGTTTGCGGCAGCGTCTGGTGCCGTCGCGGGGCGGAGGCGGCGGCAACCATGAGCGACGGCGAGCGCCACGACGACGAGAACCCGACCACCAGCGCTGCAGGTGAGCTCGATGCACCGGAGCTTGTCGCTCTCCCGGTGCGGCTTTGGTTTGGTTTCTGTGCTCGCGCGAGTTCGATCCCCGGTTTGGTGTCTAGGGTTGTTACTGCGGCGCGCAGAGTTTTGATGCGATTCTGTCCGGGTGCTCTGCGTAGGTTTGTGTTTGCTGTGGGCTGTGCGGTGCGCTTTGCACTGTAACTTTGGTACCTGGTTTTGAATGCTGGATTTGATGAGCTGCGGGCTTGCTGTTTGCGTCGTATATAGGAATGGATGATACTATTTTTGGGAAGTTTAGGGGTTTGGACTGACTAAGTTGTGGTTCCTTTGAGCAAGCACCCATGCAATTGTATTGAGATGAGGTGGTTGGCTTGTTATCTTAACAATTGTCATGCTTGTTATCTTAACAATTGTCATGCAGTTTGTAAAGTTAGCACCTTGTTGCTATTTTTTCTTTCTTTCTGGAGAATTCGGGCTACTTTAAGCTGTAGAATCAGTTAGTTGTAGAATGAGACAGTGAGTTGTATGAGAATTCTTGTATTCCTGACGACCCGAGAAGCTGAATCCTTGTAGGCTTAAGAGTTTTACGATGATTTGCTATTCTGTTTGTATATGTTGTGTTGCAACTTTAAATTTAGCACATTCCTGCAAGCTTTCTATTCAGTAGCCTTTTTAAGTTCTGAAATAACTTGGGTTGTGAGATTCATGCATGCCATTCTATAAAAATCTGAACCCATGATAAATCTATCTTTTTTTATGGATAGCATTTCTAGGTGGTAAGCTGCAGTTTGGGAATGCACAAAAATTGCTTTTAACTATTGTGACTCGTTTGTCTATGGTCTGGATTCTTGAGTTTCCATACTAATTGAAGGAGGTTGTGCTGAAACTGGATGTATTTCAAGTTATGTACAATTAATGTGATTGGAATTAATCAATCAATATCAAATTATATTTTGATTCACCCCATTTTGCTTGTTATTACTGTTGTCCTTCTAGATGATGATGATGAGGAGGAGGATTATGAGGAACCTGGTGGAGGGAATCACTTCCTGGGTTTTATGTTTGGCAACGTTGATGATTCTGGTGACTTAGATGCTGACTATCTTGATGAGGTGAAGACTTGGTTCTCTATCTTTATTTTTTTAAGGGGAATCTCTGGATTTTTGTTCTTGTGGTTCTTTTGTTTTCATCTTTCTGTCTCTAGCTGACAATGCTCAACAGCAGATAGTTTTTGAGTAGTTCTGACTTCTGCGTGCAATACTGCTATGTCTCTTAAAATGTTGCATATAGGTTGATGTCACTTTGCCCGATGTGATATTGTTGTGGTAGGCATGGATGTAGAAGTCCTATCTTGTCATCATTATACAGTTTATCTTTCAACATTTGGTGTGTGGATCTCTATCTCTCTCTAATGGTGGCCGATTCATTCCCAATGATTCGATACACTTTAATTTTATTTAATGTGAGGGGCTTCTTTTTTATTATATTGCATTTTGACTTGCATAATTTTATAATTTAGAATGATCTATTTCTTGATAAGTGCCAACATAACTATTAAACGAATTTATAATCAGCAAACTAATAATGTGGCAGTATCAATGCTGTTGCAATTGAGGAAGTGGATAGCAAGGTGGAAGAATATTGCTTCATTTTTTTTTGTATTTGGTGAGTTGCGATACATTTGCTTATTATGTGATAACGGGAAATTCGAGTAGAGATAGTAGGTCCATCTTTTCGAATCCACCGGAGCTCCACCCACTACACAACTGGGTAGAGTTTATTGAGTCAATTTCAGAAGATTTTAAAAATTACACAAGTGGACTTTGGACCTGGAGAGTTGGATTGCCATCAAAACAAACGGTTTGTCAGTCCATGTGTACTAGTTTTCTGGATGAAACCATGCAAACCTTTTACTTAGTAGGACTCCAGGAAATTTGACCAGAAGTCAGTTGTGCAGTATAGGGGTTCCTCTGTTGTTTGATTTTCGTTGAAACTTTTGACAATGAAACATGAATTTATTACTTGTCTTTGTAATGTAATGATACAAGTTTTGCATTTCTTATTACTTCTATTTTTTTGATTTATCAGGATGCAAAGGAACACCTTTTTGCACTGGCGGACAAGCTTGGTCCTTCCCTGAAAGACATTGATGTATGGTATCTTGTGATGGCTGCAAAGTTAATTTGACTTCTCTTTTTTGTTATCAAACAAGTTAATACTGTGTTGTTCGCTAATATAGCTAATCAAGTCTTCTCCAGCACCAACTAATCCTTCTGAGCAAGGTATGTGACACCTCTATATCTCCATATAAGCTGCATGTATTAGTTTTCATGGGTTCTTCACCGAGCCCAATTAGTCAACAATTTGTTATTTTCTGCTGTTTTTGACACTTTTGTTATTCTATTTGTTATTCTATTCTTCCATATATAATTATTCACAATAGTTGATGCTGGATCATTTTGCTGTTTTGTAGACTATGATGAGAAGGCAGAAGATGCTGTTGACTATGAAGATATTGATGAAGAATATGATGGACCTGAAGTTGAAGCAACTACAGAAGAAGACCATTTGTTGTCCAAAAAAGATTACTTCTCTTCAAATGCAGCATATGCTTCGGTCAATAGTAAAGTTTCAGTGTTTGATGATGAAAACTATGATGAAGACGAAGAAACATCCAATGATAATGAGTTTTCTGGTGGTAATGTGGTGCAAAATTGCCCTTCAGGTGATAGTTGTTTTCTAATTGTTTCGTAACTTCATTTTTTGGGTATTGGCATTCATTTCATTTATTATCTCTACATTGATTATTTGGTTCTCATGCTACCCCTGAGATTGTTTTTTCCCAAGTATTGATTACATACTGAGGTTTGACATATCTGTTCTTATGGATGCGCATGTGCTTTTTTTTTTTAAAAAAATGTTGGTTGGGGTGAGTGTTGCTGATAGTGGTAAAATTTCATCTCAGATCTAACTGTTCTCTCTGGTTTCGAAGAAAAGAAAACTATAATTGTGACTTAGCCCTCTTCCTCCCACTTTTTTGGGGTCAAAGTTTGGAACAAACATTATTGTTATAACAAAGGGTGTTTTATTTTGAACTTGTGAACATATTGGGCAACCTTTTTGTTAAAGCGTTTCATGCTGTGCAATTAGCCCTCTTCTTGTTCCCACATTTTTTGGGGGTCAAAGTTTGGCACAGACATTATTGTTTTAACAAATGTTTTATTATTTTGAAGTAGTGAAAATATTGGGCAACCCTTTTGTTAAAGCGTTTCATGCTCAGCGATTAGTTTTGATTGTGGAAAACAGGTTTGAAAATTGAAAATACAATAAACCAATCTTATCTGTTGAAGCCAATACCTTAGAGTTTCTGTTATAAATTTTATTTCTATATATCTGATTTAGCCAGCTGACATAATTCTTCTTTCCCTTTATATGGTTGGATGTAATTTCAGCTGATCAGCTGGTTATGGCACCCTCAAATGGCAACCTTGCTGTTGAAAATATGTCTTGTTCATTATCACAACAAGATGAAACTATGGACTTTGAATATGAGGTTTTTCAGGTATTCTGTATTTCTGTTGAACTGTTCCCCCTTGAATTTAGAACTGCATGGCATCTTTTGTTAGAATTTTTGTTCGATCAGAATTCACTTCATGGTTATTGAAGTATTTCTGTTCTTGTCACATAATAGTATGTTTAGGTTCGGGTTGAGGAATCTTTGATTGGAATGAAAATTTCCTGCCAATCTTATTTTGGGAAAATTAGCTAGGGGGCACTGCAAAACTTGTTTATTGCTGAATGACACTGGATCCATGCTGACAAGTGGGGTCTGGATCCACATTTCAGTGATACACCAGCCCCATATAGCAAATTACATACTTTTCATGCTCTGTAGTCAATTGCCCCAACGTATTTCTATTATTAAATCTGTAGTTATTGACTCATTTTGTAATACTCCCTATCTTAGTCTCACTGGACTACTCGGCTCTAATGAAACAGAAAGAAATGGACACTGAAGAAGATCAGCTCGAGTTTAAAACTGCAACTTCCCTCCCTGTTTTATGCATAGAGGATGGGAGTGTGATCTTGAGGTTCTCTGAAATTTTCAGTGTCCAGGAAACTGTAAGAAAACCCAAGACAGATCACCATAAGCGCCCGGTGAATAAAGGTATTCTTCATGCTGATTATAAGAAACAAATCTAAGAACGATCCCCCAACCCCATGGTCCTCTGTAGACCATGGTAGCCTTGCATGGATAGCTGGTGGGTGATTGGAGGGATATTACCTGAAAGTAATGGTTACTTAAAAGTACTTATCGTTTTTGCTTATTTTGGTTGTTCAATCTGAAGCTATAGAAATTTTATGGCAAAATTGGCTCCTGGGCGCTACACTTGGGTCTTGTTCAAAAGTGCTATGGCTTTGGCTGAAATGGTACTGTAGCGGCTGTTAGTTTTTTTTCTAAGGTATTCAATTAGAGGAAACGAAAAACATGGGAAAAATAAAAAACACTATTCTATCTCCACAGATAATGCAAAGAAAAAGGAAAGAAAAAAGAAAAAAAATGCTGTGTTAAGAAGCTAACGCGTTCCAAACGGATTTTGGTTTTTGGAAGCCAGAAGCCATCGCTGTTTGGAATAGGGCCTTGGTTGGCATTTGCCGAGAGCCTAAGACACATTGCATAATCAAGAATTGGTTGGTGGACACTGCAGATTCGTGGTTATTTACCGGGAAAGCACTCTGGCGATTAAAAGATTTTTTACACCCAACCTCTCTCCTGAATTTCAAAATAATATTATTATAATGGATAGAGCGTGTTCTGGCAAATGACCATGAATTTGCAATGTTCATAAGCCATTTCACAATTACGAGGTGTGTTTCATTAAATGAACCAAGTGTAGTGTCTAGGAGCAAATTTTGCCAAATTTTATTAGTACCAACCGTATCTATAGTATATGTCTGTTTTCTGTTGCTGCATGTATGATGTCTAATCTAGATCATTTTATCGGAGAGCAAGTCTCTAATTAAAGGCTAGTTTTGAAATGTTGGCACTTCTGACCAGTGATAGGACCGAGTTAGGCATATGTTTGGTTCGTAGCTGCACCTGTGGCAAGATTCCTTTTTTGCCACATGGGTTCCACATGTTAGTGACTAAAACGAGTGTGCCAATATACCCTTTTGCTAGCCAAACTGTGGCAGCGATTTTCATGGCCTAACCTTAGGCAAATTTGGCAAGAAATTGTGGCAAACTTTACCAATATATGTGATGTCTTATCATGTTTTTTGTTTTTGTCTGGTGGTAATTGCTTCCAGAGCTCCAGATCAAAAATATCAGGGATATTGCTGAAGAAGATGAGGAAGTATTACTACGAAGTACTATTAAAAATTTCTCAAGTTTGAAGCATATCAAGATAAATGAGGATTTTATTGAGAGTGACAGTGACGAGTCAATATCTGATGTCACTTTAAGGTTGAAAGATTCATGTCTTTCTGAACAACCAATGAAAGATGAACATAAAGATATTCATACTGCTCAGCAAACTCCAGTTTGTCCTGATTTTTATCCACTTGAGCACGAAGATTGGGAAAACGATATCATTTGGGGTAATTCACCAGCAACTGAAATTCGGCCTTGCTTAAAAAGCCGTGCAATATCTGAAGAAAGCGTGGATACTCACAGTGAAGACCAGGAGAAGCATTATGGTTATGTCTCCAGGTGTTGTGATGTACAGAGTAAAATTCATAGTTCTCCGGTAATAACCGAGCCTTTTGGTTGTACAGAAATGCCTGCTTCAGCTAATTACCATTCCCCTGAGAACAATTACCCTCTATTGAGAAAGGAGACTCCTCAGGAGAAGAATAACTTAGACCACGCAGAACCAAATAACATAAATGAAACAGTTAAAATCGACACCATGCAGAGTTTGAACAACCTCGCTTTACTTAACAAAGAATTATTAGAAGGATCTTGGTTGGACAGCATAATTTGGGATCCCAGTGAGGATACTCCAAAGCCTAAGCTAATCTTTGACCTTAAAGATGACCAAATGCTTTTTGAGATTCTAGATGAAAAGGATGGGGATCACCTCCGCTCTCATGCTCGTGCCATGATTGTTAGTCAGTCAACGAAGACTTCAACAGTGGAAAATTTTGACCATAACAACCAAGCGAATACATTGAGTGGCCGATTCAACATTTCCAACGACAAATTTTATTCTAACAGGAAGATGTCACAGCAAGCTAAATCTCATACCAAAAAGCGTGCTTCAATGGGCATAAAGGTGGTACATTCTGCTCCTGCTCAGAAGCTACAGACCATGAAGCTGATGTTGAGCAAGTATGAGTCCCTCCACACCTATGTTTTCTCATCTTTTATTGGATTAACAAGCCTGTATTAGAATAAATCTGGCATGCTTTCGAAGGTCATTCATCGAGGTGATAAGTATTGGACATGGAGTGACATTAGAAATAGTTAAATCAGGCATCCACATAATCAGAATATATTTTTTGCATACTCCCTTTTTTAATCAAAAAGTGTGACTTATCAAATTTGTTTTTATTGATAATATCCGCTCAAGGGAACAAAAAACAATTCTGTTCTCTTGAGGAAATATTTCTTTCAGCAATGGATATCAGTATCTTTTGCATGCATAATTTTTCACCCTAGACTTTTGGTTAGTGTAACTGGGCTCTCTGTACTAATGTTTCATGATGGGTTTTTAGAAAGCATAATATGCATTTCCTGCTTATAGTTGGATATATACAAATTTTAGATCAATAGTTGGATATAGTTGAGAGCTTGAGATATCTGTTAATATGGTATAGATCCAGAACACTACTTTAGAACTTGAAAGTTTGGAGATCAGGTTGTAATTCTGGTCACATGCGTTTTCACTGTGAGAAAAATCTGTGAGTTTTCCTGTGGAAAATATTGTGTTCAATATTTGCAGGCTTGGGCTGCTTGTGTTTATAGATTGCAAAACTCCTTGCTCTGATCATCATACGATTCACATTTTTACACTTCTCATCTTAGCTATATTTACCAAGTGTACTTCTGGGGCTTTAGTTGTCATGTGTACTTCACCTACTGAACTCTATTATTTTCTGTTCTTTGCTGACTTCAGTTTTAATAAGTTTGATCAACTTTTATGCAGTAAGGAAATTGCAAACTTTCATAGACCAAAAGCTAAATGGTATCCCCATGAAAATAAAATTGCTGCTGAGATGCAAGGATCTGCTTGTAGCCATGGGCCAATGACTACTATAGTGATGACTTTGGGAGGAAAAGGAGTGAAGCTTGTGGTCAATGCAGAGGAAGCTCCACTCTCTGTCAAGTCGAAAGCTTCAAAGAAGCTAGGCTAGTATTCATCCGTAGTCCCAGTCTTTTCGTTTATTTGTTAGTTTGGAACATTCTTGTTCGATCTTCTGTTTATTTGTTGATCAGTTCTCGCCAATACCTCTGCTGGGTAATTTTAAGCCCCAGAAAGAGTGAACAAATGACCACATCCTGCATTTTTAATAGTTAATGAACAAATGACCACATCCTCCAGTTTTAATAGTTACTTTGTGACACCTTAACTTTACTCTATGCAGAATTCAAACCATCCGAGAAGATCAAATTGTTCTGTTCTGGAAAAGAGCTTCAGGATGACATGTCCTTGGCTATGCAAAATGTGCGACCAAACTCTATTTTGCATGTTGTTCGCACTGAAGTACATCTGTGGCCAAAAGCACAGAAGTTACCTGGTGAGAACAAGCCTCTACGTCCTCCTGGGGCATTCAGGAAAAAATCTGACTTGTCTGTTAAGGATGGACATGTATTTTTGATGGAGTAAGTCCAATTTACTTGATATTTCCCTTCATATGATGGGAGTATGTCATAAACTTGTCCATATGCAAATTATTACAACTGCAGTTTTATTCAAATTTTTACTGCTAGTTTAACCAATTGGTGAACATGATGTTACTATGTGCAAGATTGTTATTGGTTATGATGTAAAATGGGCATATTATCCACTTTTTTATTGTTTTGATTATGTATTTCTTTTCATTTACTGATGTGTCACATGCGTTATTTATCACTTTCAATGCAGATACTGTGAGGAGAGACCTTTGCTACTTGCAAATGCAGGAATGGGTGCTCGACTCTGTACATATTACCAGAAAACTTCACCTGCCGATCAGACAGCTACATCCCTGCGAAGCAACAGTGATGGACTGGGTACAGTGCTTGCTATTGATCCTGCTGACAAATCTCCTTTTCTGGGAGACATACGTTCTGGGTCCCATCAATCGTGTCTTGAAACAAACATGTACAGAGCACCTATATTTCCTCATAAAGTTTCATCTACTGATTATCTTTTAGTTCGTTCGGCCAAAGGGATGCTTTCTCTTCGTCGCATTGACAAGCTATATGCTGTTGGCCAGCAAGTAAGCTCTGGTGCTGAAATACTGTATTCTGTATCTGCAGGATGTGCAATGCTGTCATTTTTTTTATCTGCTGTTTGTCCTAAGATGGTCAACATGAAACCAATTAAGATGCATTTGCTGGAAGCTTTGCTGTATTGCATTGCTAAGCTATACATTGTGGATCATGTTCTGAAATATTCATTGTATTCTCTTGGTTTTAATTTTGTTAAAAGTGACTTTCTTGGATTTTCGGAACATTCACTTGTAGGCCAACTAATTTAGTATTACTTTAGTGGGGGTAATTTTGTTTATTTATTGGGTTGCAAATGTGTAATGCTGGAAAATTCTTCAGCCAATAGAGGGCTATGTATATTCTTTGTTATGTTGATAGGAGTATAGGACTATGCGCTTGTTGATCGCGCTTTTCACTAATTTATATTAGATTTGTCATGGAAATTCATCTTGTTATATATTGATAGAAATCTGCTTGAAGGTTCAATAATGTAGTGTGTTGTTTTGTTCTTGGAAGTTCAATGTTTTTGAGCTGTTTTGGCATGGCATGCAGTCATGCACTACACTTTCTGGAAGATCCTAATTGTGGCAGTGTGATCCCTATTGGAATCGTAGTCTCTTTCTTTCTTTATTCTTTTTTTTCTTCTTCTTTGAGGAAGAGCAGTAGGGGACTGGGGAGAACATAAGTTGCAACTTTATATTGGACTATGTGTTATTTCTATGGAATGTAACTTGAAAATGGATTTGGATATTTTGCAATATGTAAAATTTGAAAAGAAATTATCATCCATTATAACCGCTTTTTTTATCATTGAAATGTAAATGGTACTACTTTCTATTGGCCCTTTAGAACCGTTATATGTATTAGATAGAATAATACATTAAAAACACATGTTGTAACTGCCATACATATAAACATGTTGCTGTTTCTTGCATGACATCATTCTAGGAGCAGATCTGTTTGCGATGATTCTTGAATTGTTTCATCCATTAAACGATAGATTTGCGCTCTCCTGGCAGGAACCTCATATGGAAGTATTTTCGCCAGGGACAAAAAATATGCAGAATTATCTTTTGAATCGAATTCTTGTATATGTGTATCGTGAATTCCGTGCTAGGGAGAAGCCTGGTGTTCTTCCTCAGATTCGAGCTGATGAATTACCTATTCAGAGTCCCCTGACAGAAGCTATTGTGAGAAAACGATTGAAGCATTGTGCAGACTTGAGGGTAGATCTATCACCCATGTTATTATTACTCCTGTAGACAAATCTGTACATCTTATTTATGATTTTCCAGTGCTTTTGTCTTTCAATAATGGGCAGGTTTAACCAAAATTAATGCTTTTCTGTGTTCATTTTTACAGAAAGGTCCAAAGGGACATTTATTCTGGACACAGAGACCTGATTTTTGGATTCCATCCGAGGAAGAACTGAGAAGACTATTGACACCAGAAAGTGTGAGTTTCTCAATATTACTTTTGACACTTGTGTCGATCAACTATTTCTTGATGACAAGCCTTATGCCCTTATCTCTTAAAGAAATGTGAATGCTGGACTGCTGGTCAGTGATCACATTTCACCTGCTATATGAGGATCACCAGCATGATCGTTTACTTACTCCCTAGTTCTTCTGTTTCAAAATACGATGCCTCAAAGCCTTGTGCATGCATTAATGAAGTCTAAACTGTGAAATCAAGAAAATTGGAGAAAAGTTGGACTGTGTTATTCCTGTTTTTATGGGCAATCAATTGCTTAAATCTACCTCGACTTCAATTCAATGGTTTGAAGAGGAAAAATGCATTAATTACAACTCTTGATTTTGGTGCAGCTGTGCAGGCCCTATTCTAGTAAATAAAATAGTTTGTGAGATTCGGCACTTTTGCAAATTTTAGAATAACAGTCAAAGTTTAATAAATTGCATTAGAGGTCCTCAAACTTGTCTTACTACGGTGAGTTGTTCTGTGTTGCGGCGGAAATTCCATGCGCTTGTATGGAGACTGGGAGATAAAGGGGAAGATGTGTCTTTCTAGGGAGTGCTTAAGAAGGAATGGATGGCCATGATTTGCTCTAGATTAATAGCTAGAATGGCAAACAGCTTTTGGTCACTTTACTCTTTAGTTATAGATGACCACAATTTGTTTCATCCCATCCAAGGGCTGGAATATATATGTGATAGCTAAATGGCAAACAAGTTTTGGACACTTTACTCTTAGAGCATCTTCAGTGCAAGAGGTGGCAGGTGCTTAGAAACACATCACCAATCATCCATTTAAGCATCCAACCCTCCAATGCAAGCACCTATTCTTATAGGTGGTTACATGTTCCTTCAACTCATGTGAGCCCATGCAAGCATTGGCTCTTAACCAAGCATCAATGCTTATGTTTTGATGTATTATCTCTCCAACGTAGCAAGAAAACTACCTCTAAGCACGTGCCATCTTGGAGCATTGGAGTTGCCCTTAGGCAAGATGGTCATGGTATGTCCCTGATCAGTTCTAGTGGTTAGAAATTAGAACATTTATGATTTTGTGGTTCAATGGGAAATCAAGGTTTGGGATCAACCACTGAAGCATTTAAGATGCCATCTTAGATCCTTAAACTCGAATTTCTATCTGGCGAGTCCTTGAACTTTCTTATTTGTAACACTTAGGGCCATTTTCCAGTTCGTGGACCCAACCATTGCTTGTCACATTATTTTCCATTATACTAATTGACTGATGCACCTAATTGGTGCAATTAAGCAAGCTCAGGGACTTGCCATACTACAATTCAAGCTTATGGACCAAAATGGCACAACCGAATCAGTTTTGAGGACCTTTTGGTCTATCATTATTGCTACTTGCCAGTTATGTAAACATTTTGCAAAAAGGAATGTAAACAAACATGCCTCGAGCATACATTTTGCAAGATGGGACGATGAAACGCTTTTATACCTTACATCTTCAAAACACCAAAAGCTTGAGCTAGTGCTGAAAGGTTGAAACCTTGAAAGAAATCACATCATCAGAACATTTTGATACACACAACAGGTGCTATAATTCCAAATACTGTTTTTTATTCTATTTGTAAAGGCCAAACTGTCAAATGTGCAACTATTTCTTAAAGATAGGATACCTAACTGTGTTCTTTTGTAGTTTTGGCGTTTAATAATCGTATTGTTTCAATCTGAATGTCCTGTGATGACTTACTATGGAGTTTATTTCAACTGAACCCTTCCCTCCTTCAGGTCTGCTGTTATGAGAGTATGCAAGCTGGTCAGTATCGTCTCAATCGCTTAGGAATTGCGAAGCTTACTCAGCCTGTGGGACTCGCTTCCGCAATGAATCAGCTTCCTGATGAAGCTATTGAGCTTGCTGCTGCAGCACATATTGAGAGGGAATTGCAAATCACTAGCTGGAATCTTACCAGCAATTTTGTTGCTTGTACTAATCAGGTACTTTACTACCTCTGTTCATTTTTGTTAGGTGTGTTTTGTTTGGCAGTTTGTTGCACATTGTAAGGTGCACACAGGAAACAATGCCAAATTTGTGATCCCCCCCCCCCCCCCCCACTTCTGCCCCTATACATTCTCCCAGAGCAACTTGCCAAGTAACAAATGCCATTAGTGATTTGCTGCTGCATTAATGGCGAAGCGAAAACATTCACCTACCTTCTCTCAGCCCTGTGTGTTGTGTTTGCGTGGGGGGAGAGAGAGCATGATAAGATCCGAGAGCAATGTGTAATTACTATGGGTTGTGGGGTCTTTTCCTTTTGCTCAAAAATAGATAAATTGGTAGTGAGATGGAGGGAGGGATCAGCCCTCTTGGTCCCCCGCCCCTGTGAGCTCAGACACCACCCTCCACAGCAGCACCACAACCAGCTCTATTGGCCCTGCTGTGAGAGAGGTGGAGGGAGGGGGGAAGGTTCAAAAAGATATATTTTTTAATCTAGATGGTCGGGTAATACATTAGTACCCAAATTTAGTAGATGGGTTTGCGTAAGGGTAACTGATACCCAGTGGCCCAGCGGCAGCTCTAGCTAGATGGGGTATGTATGTTTCAATGCGTGCGTTTGTGCCTCCTTTAATTTAAAAGTAAGTACGCAGGTATGATCTCAATGTTCCTTGTTTATTGTATACATTTTTCCTAGACTGTTTTAACTAATTTCCTTGGATGTATGCAGGACAGAGAAAATATAGAAAGATTAGAAATCACTGGTGTTGGTGATCCATCCGGTCGTGGGCTAGGATTTAGCTATGTGCGAGTAACTCCAAAGGCACCTGTCTCCAATGCAATGCTTAAGAAAAAGTCGGCTGCTGCAAAAGGTACCACTGTAACTGGAACAGATGCTGATCTCCGCCGGTTGAGCATGGATGCAGCCAGAGAGGTACTATCAACCCTAATGATTTAGCAGTACTATACACAGGAATGTTGCCTGGTTTTCCAGGCGTTGACATGCTTTAAGATCATGGAACATGCTTCAGTGTGAACATATATGGTATATATCTGCGTTGATAGTCTTTCATATACCTATTTTATTGACTAGTGTAGAAGAAAGATATATGTGGATCCCTGTAAAGAAAAGGAATAATAGCTTCCATACTACCAAAAAAGAAATAACTTTTTTGCCAAAATACCATCAGCTGTGAAAAATGACAAGAGGGACCTAGTACCACATGTCATTGACACACTTGGTGGTATTTTGGCAAACTATTGACTTTTCCTAGTGGTGTGGAAGCAAATCTCCCATGTTCATATATCAGTCATACTATTTTTCCTGCCTTTTTACACTTTGTTCACTAATGCTTGCCATTGATATTGCTTTAATTAGTTGCTTCTCAAATTCGGCGTTCCAGAAGATCAAATTGATAAATTAACAAGGTGGCATCGGATCGCTATGGTGAGGAAGCTTTCAAGTGAGCAAGCAGCATCAGGAGTTACTATCGATGAAATTCCAGTTAGTAAGTTTGCACGTGGACAAAGGATGTCTTTTCTGCAGCTTCAACAGCAAACTAAAGAGAAATGCCAGGAAATTTGGGACAGACA